>JAOWBP010002978.1:12831156-12844638 GCA_028571105.1 Tragopan temminckii
AACAAGCAGTGGAATGTTGAAAAGTATATTTATTCTGAAAGTTGAATTACAGAAATAACCATTTTTAAAAATGAAAGAAATTCTTGCTGGTACAAGAAAAATAAAAGGGAAGAAAGAGTATAGAAAAGCGTGGCAGAGTGTTGCATTTCTGCCCCAAATCCAAGTGCCAACAAACTGTCCGCAAGTAGAGCGAAGCAGTCAGAAATACATTCAAGGCACAAATATGTGTATTTTTAGTTGTTGCGAGGGGGAGAAAGCTGCAACCTGGTTGTGGTTCCCGTGAGAATGTTCCTCCGGTTCTTCGTTCTGCTGTAATTGTGGGCTGTTGCCGAGTGCTTGCTGGGATTTCAAGGTGGCTTTTGACGGTGCAGTTGCGTGCTTTATTTTAGCACTTAAACACTTGAAAATGGATCTTAGGAATCTCTGAAGGTGTTGGAAGCTGTGTGTCTGTATGTTGGATGTCCTTATGAAAATATTCATCCTCTTTTGTATGCTTCTGTGGAACAGAGTCAGAATACTAAAAGCAGAGAGTCCGTTCTCGCTTAAATAAAAATGAAGAATTAGAAAAATACAATCAATGTGGCACTTCCCATAGGCTTTTTTGTGTGATTTTTAAACAGCTTCTGTTCATTCTGTTTTCTTTTAAGACAGAATTTGAAACTGAATCTTGACGTGAAATGTTGTGTGCATGTCATGTCTGTCATGAGATTTGCCTTCCGACCTCATAAACAGAAAAAAATTCTGCCTCATGCAACAGCAGATGTTCTTTGTCTTGAGCCTCTCAAATAAATGAGTTTGAGGGGGTTCCAGCAGCCTGAACAAAACTGCAGTTTCAGTTGTGTGCTGGAGCAAATATGTTGCGTAGGCAGGGCCTGCTGGATTTAGGAGGGTTGTGGCACTTTGTCTTAAATCAGCTCTTCATTCATAGTTTCCCTTCCTTCCCCCCTCTTCCTGATGAGTGCTGATATATGGGGGGTTTTTATGGTTTATTGAGTACTTCATTTCTGCACGCGTCAGAATGAGAAGTATCCTTCCTGGTCAGGGAGGGTTTTAAGCAGAAAACCCATCTAAAACTTGTTTCAATGCCAAGCATTCTTGCCATCGTTTGCTTTTCTGCCTTAAAGTTTGCTTCAGGCAGGCCAATAGGTGTTCCACTCTTAAGTGCTCCAAGGCACCACAGATGACAAATGTCATTCAGTGCTAAGCTCCTTTCAAAGTTGAATTGCAATCTCTGCTCTTAGTTGCACAGTGATTTTTGTCTTGTACCATCTAAAATTTGGCTGTCTGTCACGGAACCCACTAATTACACTCAGTGTTACCCAGTAAAAATGTGAGAGATTGTTGTGTAAGAATGCAGGCTTGGTAAAGGATGATCCAGGACAGGGACTGGCATAAAGCAAGTGGTGCTTAAAGACCAAGTCCAACCTGTTTGCTGTTGAGTGGGACCTGATAATAAAAATGAGTTTTGATGTTAAAATACAGAAAGATGACGTGTTTAAAGGGGAGCTTATCATCTAGTTTTAAATTAATATTTATTATGACCTGAAAAATTGAACTGTTGTTGAAATACCATTTACACACGTGAAAAATGAAGTGTGTAAATATCAGCTGTGTGCTTCAGTGCTTCTTGGCAGAAGGTGTATGTGGGGAGAGAAGCTGATGGAAACAGGCGATCACAAACGTATCCAGCAACTTCATGTTCTCAAATCTTCTCAAGTAGAGAAGTCTCCTTATAGTAACTAGTTGTATTAATCTTCTCAATAAAGGTATGCTTTCCAGTAGAGATGAGAATGTGTTGTGTATGTTATTTCAATTGCTATTTGCAACATTGCTGCTCCGGGACCTATTTTGCTAGAGGGACCAAAGCCTCTGTGCTGCCTTGGCTGAAGGCAGCAGGTAATATTATGTTCTCTCCTAGATGAGTTGATAGGCCAGTGTGAAGGATGTTCTTGGCAGCAATGAGCAGTCTAAAGCCTTCCTCTGACTCTTGTACCACAGAGAAATGCAGGAGGAGTGGTGGCTGTGAGGTACCCCAGGATCAACAGAAGAGCCTCACTGCAGCTTTTGTTAGGACTGCTGTGCTGTCATCGTGCTGGATTTGGTTGTTGCCAGTGATTGAACTGTAATTAGATCTTGGTGATTGGATCTCATTAGGAATTCTTAACACATGCAGATGACCACTGTATATACAGAGTTGCTTTTATGAAGATGACAGATTTTGGGGCAGTGCTGGCCTAAAGCACGCTCAGGTTTTTAACATTTCCCAGTAAGCCATATATTCCAATACAGCTGCTGTACTGAGTATGACTGACCAGCAAGCTGAGCGTTCTGGAAGTACTCTGGCTCACCAGCACATGGCACCGCTGCTGCTTTTGCACACCCCTTATACCCTGGAGGGAGCTGTGGCCTCCTGCACTGCTTGCTGCTGCTGGAGTTTGCCTTTCTGGAGGAATTCCATGGAAATACTGAAAACATGTATAGAAAACAGTGCTGAAATCAATGGCAAGGTGCTATTGTGAAAACTTCTACACAATAGTTTTATATTAAAGAGTTTTAAATACATTGAAGAATGTAGGAGAGAACTACTGTGCCCTTTACATTGCTGTCTGTTTTTCTTGGAGACTCCCAGAAAGCTCAGCCTTCATTTAACCTTTTCTCTGCAACTGGGCAGCCACTTTCTGTACAACTTCTCTTGAAAGTTGACGTGCTGAGCTCTGTTGTGTGTATGGGTTGGACTGCATGCCTTGCTTAACAGCATTTTTCCTTGTAGCTTGGCAGACCATGCCAGAGTGCTCTGTTACCTTCCCACTTTCAATGGGAACATTCTGCAGACGCCACTGCTAAGCTCGGGGCTGCCATTCACTCACCTGTGGGAGGGCCACGTTTGCTGCCCGTTGCTTAATCAGCATGAAACTGTTAGCAAGTTCTTGCTATCACAGCCATAATGCAGTGCTAATAGGTTTGCGTTGTTGTGTGGTACAGTTAAAAAAAAAAAAAACAAAAAAAACCACTCTGGAATGTTTTAGTAATGTGAAATAGCAACGACATGCCACTTGATGACTTCTGACAGCATTTTTTGAACTTCCTCACTTAATGCATGAAATGCATTTCTTGTACTCTTGGTGTACAAAATGCTGATAGGACTTTTCTTAGGAAAAGATACAAGTTACTAAAAAACTTTCTATATAATTTCTAATGTAATACGTAGGATAGCTTCTTGGCAACAAAAACATAATTAGTTCATTTTAAAGCATTCTCTTAATTTTGACGCGATTCATCAGAAGATGTTATAAATTTAGGGATTTTATTTTCAGTGGAGCTCCCTCCCACCCCCAGTATTTAGGGGAGTTGTCTGTAAACTGGGGTGCAAAGTATTTGGCTCTGGTGTGGCCTCTTGCACCCCAGATGTCAGCAGTTTCAGAGAGGGCTGGTGCCACTTGTCTTGACCTATCTTTGTCTTTTACCTCTGCTCAGCCTTTTGCTGTAGAGACAGCATTCATTTTTAGGTTTGGTGGCAGTTCAATCCTGGCTTCCTCTTACTGATTGATCAGAATAGATCTCTGACGTCTAGAGATTAGGACCAGTTTTTGGTTCTAGTTGTCAACAGTGGAAAAACTGTTACGTCAGACAGCCAATTTAATTATGTTGGTTTATTTTGTTTCTTTTAATTTGTGAAATCAATTACTTGTAATCATGGCAGGAACTGAAAAGGCCACGTTTTTCCCCGCACTCGCCAACTTAATATGATATGTGCCATGACTCTTGTGTTGTGGTCAGAAGCGTGGCAAGGAATGAAGCTTCCTATTTTTATTGCAAGATCTGCTTTATTTACAGCTGCATTAACCCATTTATATCTTGAATTTGAATGTTATTTAGCTTCTGGAGCCAGGCATTGAGAGAGTTTTACAATCTGAATCCTGCAGTGCGGTTCCCCAGTGTGAACACAGCAGCAGAAGTGGGAGGACAAAGTGCCATCTTTCTGATCCATGCATCAAACAGACCCTGTCTGGACAGATCCAGCTGGCACAGCAGGACTTTGGAAATGGGGCTTTTACTAGAAATATCAGAATAGCTGTGGGTTTTTAACATTTTTTTCTTTACTTTACTATTTCTGCCAGGCTGTCTGTCTTTGTTACTGATTTCTTAAGAGATGTTTCATTGTATGAAAGCTCTGCTTGAGGAGGACCTGCTGACAAGAGGATTTGGTAAAACATATAATTATAAATAGTTGCTGATACTCATATGAGGAAATGAAATCAGCACAGAAAGATATGAATTTCAAAAATATTGTTCTACTTTTGTATGTTGATACCCAATGGTTTGCTTCTGCAGCAAATGCAGCAGTTGTTGTTGAATAGATAGTTCTGAGCCTTTAAATGAGAAGTTTCAGTATAGGAAATAAAAACCTTAGGCTTTTTTATTTTCTTTATGTTATTAAATAACTCAAAGATAGCAGTCAGTAATGCTTGTATTAACATTGTAGTCTGATTTCTGTACGCTAATGTTGTACAGATAGTCACAGCGAAACAGAATATTTTTGTTGACTATGTTAATTGTACATCTAATCTATTTTCGCCTTCACGTACCCTTTAAGATGGTGCTTTAAAAAAAAAAAAAAAAAGAGTATAAAGAGAGATGCTATGAGAAGCTTAGCTGACATTGTGCTTTTGAACTTCCGTTTCAGTTTTCTTTCTAGCATGCAGTTGGAAATACCGAAACAGAGCCCTTTCCTGTTACAGTAGATCTGAGGAGTAGAAAATCAGCATTTTGATTTGATTACTGAAGACTCAATGAGCTGCTAATTCTCAAAGCGCTTCACTTTTAAAAAGGCAACTAACATTTTTGTGGAGCAGGCTTCTAATGTCTTGATTCCTGTTGTGCTTGACCACCAAACCGTGTGGCTGCACATTCAACAGTCATCATACTGGCATACTATTTTCAGTGGTCTGTTTTGGTCGTGAAGTTTAGCTGAATGTTAAGGTTAGAGGAGTAAACAGATGTGTTATTCTTTGAGTATTTCAGCGTATGCCTTTTTATTTTTAACAAGTGTCTAGACGATGTGGTTTTGCCTTGTCCCCTCCTTGGTTCTTGTAGTTAGGATGCTGTAGACATACTACAGGCTGTATGTTTTGTGGTTCTTTCTTGATTACTGTAGTATACAATTTTCAAACTGATTTATCTTAATGGATACCTTAAAATTATATAGGAACTAGAAAAATATGACAAACTGCTTCTGAAAAGATAAACATTTAAGTCTAGACTCCCCTGCACTCTAAAAGCCCCAAGTTCACTTTGTTTGCAAGACCTCTATTTGTGTTACAAATAAGCAAATGATGAAACAAGTTGTGTTTTGTAACATCTTGAGGAAGAACAGCCACTTGAAGCTTCCTGTCAGCACTGCAGCTGTAAGAGTCAGCAGAGAGGAAATAAGATCCTGCAGGTCTCAGGGAGACTCCTGTTTGTGAAATGGATGGTTTGGCCATCTAACCTCTAAGAATTTTTTCTAATTGTATCTGGAGATTGTCTTACTACTTCTGTGTCTGATGGCTGTGAAGTGATAATTTGTAGTTACTGACGAGTACCTTGAGCTTCCAGTTATCTGGCATATTACAGGATATCACTATAGGTGACTTAAATTCTATGCTAAAAACCTTTCTAATATATATGATTGTAGTGATTTTGTGATCATCTTTGAGCACAGAAATGGCTTTGTCCATGGCTGAACTGTAAAAGACCTATCAATTCCAAAGTACAGTGTTGTGTTTATTTTCCTGTTTGATTTGTTTTGCTATCATCTTACTAATTTTATTTTTGTTGTTGTTACATTGGTGAGCAGAACAGGAGCCATTGTGTTGTTGGTGTGACTGACTGAGCAGACATCATTATTTGTCTGAAATCTGAGCAGCTTAGTTCTTCAGAGCTGTGCTCTGTGACCTCGGGTAGTGTCCAGAGTCATCAACCTGACCAGACACAGTGGGAACTCGTCTTGCTACAAGCTGAAGAAAATTGTCTTCTGCTTGAAAACAAATATATCCCCTTTCCTTATGTATGTTTCTTAATGTTTCAAAGTTCTTCTGGGTTATAAATTATTTTAGGTATTGATATACCCTGGTGGTTTGGAGAGGAGATAAAAATATAGCACCTTTTCTTGCTTAGATTGATGAAGACGTTTCCAGCATACCTGACCCAGGATTTTTCCTTTTGCTAAATATTAGTATTAGTAACAGGTTTTGTTAACTTTACAAGAATTGACAATATAAACATTGTGGTTTCTTTTTACTAAAATGTGAAAAGTTGACAAACTCAGCAGTCGACATAGCTAAAAATAAGGGATCACAGAATTGTTTGGGTTGGAAGGGACCTTAAAGACCATCAGTTCCATCCCCATGCCATGTGCTGGTTCCTACCCAGCAGCTCAGGCTGCCCAGGGCCCCATCCAACCAGCCCTTCAGCAACTCCTTCAGCTACCCTGTACCCATTTCTTTGGGCAGGGAGCAATCAGCAGAGGGGCAGCCATCTGCCAGGCTGGTTCCTGCCCCCATCTTGCTGTGGGTCACGTGGGCATTGGCCCCTGGCCCCTGGTAGCCGTGAGCCAGCCAGCTGGCCTGGCTCTTTCTGGAACCTTATTTACTGTTTGTCTCTTATTTTATTTTTTGATTATAAATTAATTGGTTTTTTTTCTTGTTTTCTAAACTTTAAAATGTTGGCTGAGCCCTCTCAGCTGTGTACTGTGTTAATCTGGTGACACGAACTGAATTAGCAAAAGTATTTGCTGAGCTCTCGGTATAAGCAGAAGTGTCAGCGTGGCTTCTGCCTTTATGCACAAAGGAAATTCTTCTTGTGCGTGCATGGGGAGTTAGGGTAACTCGCTCATTTAAAACAGCAAATTACTCTTCTCGTGGCTTCCCTTTCTGTTAAGATGAACAAAAAAGAAAACAGTTTTTAAAAAGGGAAAAAGGACAAAAAACTATTTTTTTCTGGTAGTAGATGTTCTGATGAGTTTAAAAGGCCAGCTGAAAAATTTGCCTGCAAATGGAAGTGTGGAAGCAGTCAGGACTTTGCATATACAGTGTACAGACTTGAGAACAGTTGTATCCTAGGATTCCCACCTCCATACTGTGGCTATTTCATGTTACAGTATGACTTAAAATGAATCCTCTCCATCAAGTAATTAACTTTTCCAGACTTTGGTGTGAAACTTGATGTTTGGGTTAGGATACAGACCTAGCATGGCAGCATGTAGAATGTGGTGTGTCACTATACATCTGAAATTGCATAGTCCTGCAAAACAGAGCATGCTGCTTGGGCATTGCTCTCAGCTAACAAATCATGCAGTACTCAAACTTGTCCCTCAACTTTTTGATGTAACTATCAATGGAAGTTAATGCAAGTACCCCAGTAGCAAGTACCCCCAGTAGCTTCCTCCATTCCTTCCCAAGTGGGACCTTGCCCAAGTCACCTGCCTGCTGGGGAGCTGGGAACAGCAGCTGTGTGAAGCCATGCAGGGGGCAGCTGCCTGCTTGTTCAGGAAGGGATCAAGCCTGCTGCTTACCCAACAGAATATACTCTTGTTAATATATTAGGAAGGTAAGCCAACGGATTTATCCTAGTGTCTGATTTCATACTGTACTGTTTGCTTTCTAGGCTGGTTAGCTGTGTTTCTAATGGGGTTTTGCTTTCTTTGTGCCACTAAGTGTACTGATACTGCAACATTTTTCATGATGTTTGAATACTGGTGGTGTCCTGCAGCTGTGTATGTTATTTAGAAACTTATAGCTGCTGCAGTTCATAAGCTCAACAAGATATTTTGAAATTATTCCAACACCTAACAAAGAAATATTGGCTTAACAAGTGCTTGCAGAATTTGCTGCTACAAGCAACATTCTCTGAAGTAGTTCCACACAAGTGAAATCTGCTGCAAAAGCAGTGTAAAAGGCCAACAGCTGTAAATAAATTGTGTGGGAGTTCTGCATTTTCTTGTAAAGCCTTTGGAAATGAATGCTCTTTTTGAAGAACACAGATTTGATGACTGCTGTGTTCTAGAACAGTGTCTTGCAGATTGTTCATTAAAGTTGATAACCAAGCCATCAAGAAATATATTTAAGAAAGTTTTAATGCCTCTGGCTTTTTCTTTCTCTTAAAAATAGTAAGATATGATTCATTTGAACAAGAAGTCTGTTCTTTGGTATCCTGCCTGGTGTTGGATTTCATTGTATGTTTGTCAAGTGGTACTTGAGTGATCTTTCTGGCTTTCTGAGCATGCCCACTAAAACAACTTCAGCACCTTGGGCGCCTTAGTAGAAGTGATGTTTGCTTTCCCATCTGCCCTTCCTATGGGTGAGCAGCCTTATGCTGCCTTGTATAAGCACTGAACCCTCAAAAGTACACTTGCTTGCTATGGGATCTGTGCTTCTGAAAAATGTAAAGTGTAGGAAATATTGCTACTCAATATAAAGTGATGTAAACTAATGGAAACTTTTTTTTTTTACCTTTAAGCTGCCATGAGTTCAAGTAACACCATTCCAGCCCCCAGTTATATTTCATACGAGATAACTCTGTAGAGGTGCTGTGGTATTGCAACAGTGGCAACAGAGAAGTCCAGGGAAGTTGATAATCGGTAAACTTTGACCTCTATAAAGCAAGTAAGAAATAGGGCTGTACATTAAATTAATTAAGCAAAATAGTAAATGACGTGTGAAGGGAGGGAGAACTTTCCAGTACTCCTGAAACCATTGTTTAGAGATTGTTCTACTGTATCAATTGCTTTGCTGTAGCACTTCTAAACGTGAGCTCTTGTGATCCTGCCCCGCTGAAAAAGCAGTAGCTGTCAGCATGGTACATGCCAGTGTTCTGCTGGAGTTGGGTTTCTGTGGGGTTCTCTATGTGATTCGATTTCATAGAAAATGGTCCTCAGGAGACATCACAAATGGTTCCCAACAGCTTTGTTCTTCACAAACCAACTTTCAGCCATGCACTTTAGGTTTCTCAGAGGTCAAGAATGGGCAGCAGTGAAACTACAACAGAATGTATTTTGTGTTTCTGCCGGAGTTGTTGAAACATCCTTCTTATAGAACCAACTTTATCACTTTTATGAAACTTGGAAGCAAAATAAACATGTAAAGTTACTGCTGCATGATGTGTCCAGGTTGTTGAAGATGCTGAATTTCTGAATTATGTTACAGATTCTACGTTATGTCTTTTGATAGTTTGTTGTGGTGAATTAACAGAATATAAAAAAGAAAAAAAAACCTCCCCCCCACCCCTGCCAATTAGAAGGAGAGTTACTGGCTGACTCAGTAACGTTACATTTCCCAACTCTAGCCTAATTGGTGTTAACTTTCTCTGTAAGCATGTGTGAAGTAGTGTTTCATATGGTATTTAAATTTCCTACTATAGGAGAAGCAGCTTTGCTGTAGCCTGGGACAAAAGCTTTTTTATTAAAGGGACAAGCTAGATTGTGCAAGTGGCAGAGAACAAGTACGGTAAACACTGTCATCTTTGTCCATATTGTACAAAGGATCCCATTGTAAAATCCTATTTCCGTTTTTTTATAAAATATTTGACATCACTGTCGCAGTCCTTTGGTCAATTATATACTGTCTTTTCTTGCTACGGAATTCATAAGCTTACATATGCCCGTCTCAGTGAAGAACACATGAACACTCCAGAAATGCGAATGATAAATCTGTACAATGTAAAGGGGGGGGGGGGGTTGGTTTTCCATCAGTTTTCTTTGATCAGTCAATGATGACGGATGGACTGGGAGCAGTCCGAGTTGTGCCAGAGCTGCCCTGCTGCAGAGGCTCTGTGCTTCAGCTCCCAGCGGGGTGTGAGTGTGCTGGGAATGGGCCTCTTGCCTGCCTGCACTGCAGTGCTTTTGCAGTACAATTTAATGAGAGGAAAAAAAAAAGTTGTTATTTTAGGCTACCAAGTGAAGGGGGTGCATGTATTTTGATATTAATGCATAGATAATCCCTATCAAGTGTGAAATATGTATATGTATAAAATTCTATTTTCTATTTACTACTGTTCTCAGAACGTTGAAATTTTTGCTGAAAGGAATTATGTTATCACTGGATAAAGAATTTTATTTTTAGCAACTTTGGGAGAAACATATCTTTCAAATGGCTTAAATAGCAAAAGATTTTTGGCAGAACACAATGCCCTGCATGCTAAGATGCTTTATTTCATAACCTAGTTTCATATATAGATGTTTATATTAAAACACAAAAGTTGATCAAAAATGTAATTAGGAAAAATAGATTACATGCTTTCTTTTTATAATCAATTTGATGGGAAGTTACTGGCCAGCCATTTATGAAAGTGACTTTCTTGAGAGTGCTTGGGGCACTCGCAGTGTGAGTGTGCCGCTTTAAACATTGAACTGTTAATCTGTGATCAGGTATTAACAGGCCTGTAATAATTTTTCTTTCAATGCATATCATAGACTTACAGTCGAAGGCATTACATAGTTAAATATTTGGCCAGGGAAAGTCAGCACACACAGAATTGTTTGGGTTCCCGTTTTAACTTTGCTATTTAAATGAGTTTATCTTTACCTGTGAAGTCGGAACTTGTTGAAAATCTCCCTCATGTAACACCCAACAATGTAAGAAGTTTTGGATGTGCCCAAACATGTTAGAAAGAAAGTAGGATCCTGAGCATGTTTGTAGAAACCCAGGCCTTGAGCAGGAAGAGGAAGGAGGAGATAAGCTGATGATTCCAATTGAAGCTATCACTTCTTGAAAATGAAAATGTAGAGGTTCTGGGGTTACTTTGATATCATTCTTGTGGAATGAAGCTGGTATTGAAGTCTCAGGCCTTGCTGAAAGGACAGTGGCAATTCCTTGGCAAGAAGCTTGGTTGTTGGGGGAACTGAGATTCTTCATTTTCCCTCTGCTGATCTTAGACACGGGTATGGGTGATCTGCTGAGTGTAATCTAGTGCATCATGATAAGGTTTACCTGACCATTTTTGTCCCTTTAACAGTGAATTTTAGCAATCTGAATGCTGTTACTGAAATGGAGGCCCTTAATTTCAAGGTTATAACATTCAGAAAAGCCGTGAAGAGAAGCAGGACAAAGCAATCATTTGTAATGGAGGGAAAATCATGTATGATTTGTTCTGGAAGCAGTTATGCTCTAAAAGCTGTTGCATTGGATTTGAGTGCTGTAAAAGGTGACTGTCAGATTCAGGGTATTTTTTCATCTCTGAATTACTTGCGCCCTTGATACTGTATGTTCTCATTGCTTTTAAAACAAACAATACCGAAACCAACAACATATTTTTAGCGGGTAGGAAGAGATCTTTTGTCCTTGCTTTTACTAGAACTGCAGTCTTAGGCTGCTGCAGTGCATTGAACCTCTTTGTTTGCTTTAATATTGGATGCTTAAAAAAATACTGCTGTCTGAAGAAAGCCATTTGTTTAAAGTAACTTTAAAACCCAAGGTATTCTTTGAGAAACTTCTATGCATTTTGATAATGAAAAAGTACCTTGTGAAGTATAGTAAGATTGCTTTCCATTCCACTGAGTTCAAGCATGTGTTCAGAGGCCTGATAGCATATCTGGCATTTGAAAATGTTGACTGCTCATTCATGAATGATTAACAAGTTGTTTTATTTAAAGGCATGTGTCTGCTTCCTACTGTGCCAGTGTAATAACTAAGTTCCAAAAAAGCCACACATCCTGTCTGATTTTGAAGAACGTTTTGAGTTGATCCTGCAAAGTTTTTCCTGTGTATAAGTCTTCATTATCAGTTTGCAAGGAGTTTGTTTGCTGACACTGCAACTTAACTGAGTTAAATACAGCAGTCCTCGAATGTATTAAACTGTTGAGCATTACTGAGTTAAGGGGAGGTCCTTTGTATTCATAAGGTTGTCATTGTGCTTACAGGGCTGTGTGATTTTCGCTCATGTTGTGACACTGCAGAAGTACTTCTCCTTTCTCATTTTTCCTCATCACTCTCTACCTAGCAAGAGTTCTTCACTGCTTTCAGTCAGAGAAAGTAGCAGGAAGAAGCTTGAAATCATACCAAGAGGCAGATGAAGCTTGAAATGTTTTGAGTATAAGGCACTTTCTGTGTACATGTGTGTGCATGCTGAAGGACGTGTTTTACATATTTTCTCACTATCAGAGTTGCAAGAACAAGTAGTCTCAGTAGATTTAATTCTGCCTGTGTGAGCACTGGAAGTTTTGTAGGGCAAAAAAGGAGGTAGGGAAGGAAGTTCTAACTGGAAGTCCACGTGTACTTACAGAAATGTTTGGTGTTTAGCAAACCTGTATTTATCTGCATTTGGGAAAACAGCCATGGAAATTGTTATAAACGATTTTGATTTAGGTAATGCTTTATTTACTTCTACTTACATATTAGTAATGAGCTTAGTAAAGGAAAGGAACACAGTTAAATTATTTTAGTATGCTTTTTGACTTGAAACTAGTGGCAGTTTTTGCAGAGCAGGCTTGAACTAGAAGTGGTCACCTTCATCACAATGACAAGGGTGTGGGAGGCCTGGGAGCTCGGCAGGGCCACCTGGTGGGAGCTGCTTGGGGAGGGACAGGCCTTCCTGCTGGCATCTCCAGGGCAGCACACAGAGGTCGCTTCATGGGGCTTTTATAAGTTGCTTTATTAATAAACAAATTTTTACCAGATAAAATTAACATTGGTAATGTTGGGTGCTGTTGAACTCAGCACTGCGGGCGGCAGCGCACCTCATTGCGTGCCCAGAGGTATGGGGAAGTGCTGCCGCATGCCGCGTGGTTGTTCAGAGCAGTTCCTGATAAGAATGTCGGATCCCCATGGACGCACTTAAAGCTAAGCTGTGTGCTGAAGGTAGATTTATGAGTTTGCGTTTTTCATGCTTTGCTGAAAACAGTAACTTAAAGGGTGTCTCTTAAATCTTGTAATTCTACCAAAAAGGTCTCTCAGGAGAGAGCGAAGGTGACTGGCTGGCAGGGCTCTTAGCTGCCTTGTTTGCTGTTCTGGGTGGAAATTCTGATTTCTCCACTTGTAAACCAGAAATTTTAGTTTAGAAGTATTAAGCAGTCAGAAGAAAAACACACACTACAATTTCATCACACATCAGTGTATGAAACGTAATTGATGTGTTGCTTGAGCTGCATGGCAGCACATTGGCCTTGAGCTTCCAATGTCATTCTAGAGTGACACGAGTCCTGCAGCTTCATCCAGATCGAGTTGTTCTAGTTACAGTGCCGAAATTAATTCTGGTCTTTCGTGGAAGCAAAAATTGAGGATTGCTGTGCAAGGCTGAGGCCTGTGTGGCAGCAGGCAGGGCACTTTGGGGGACTGCTGCCCTGAGGGGAGGCTGAGCCTGGGGCTCTGTGTGCTGCCACCAGGGGTGGCTGCTGCTGCTGCTTCGCACAAGCTGACAGTGAGAGTTACATGGGACGGGGCACCTCGCTCCGCGGGCATGCCAGGACACAGGAGGAAGGACAGTTTGGAGTAAGAGGACCTGCTGCGGCCT
>JAOWBP010002978.1:12853613-12875814 GCA_028571105.1 Tragopan temminckii
GGGAGGGAGGCGGCGGAGCGCTGGGACTGCCGGAGCGGAGTCCTCGCGCAGCGCCTTCGGGTGTGGGTGTGCGGTCACGTACTCCTTTTTAGAACGCCTTGCGAAGTGCCGGTGCTCCAGTCTGTGCGATTTGTCCGTTAAACGTGGAATGCCGCGAGTCTGCAGCCCTGTGAAGGGTAGCGGGCTTAGGAAATTGAGGTGACTGCGGGCTTCTCTCAGCTGGTAGATCGCTTTGGTCCAGTGCGTTTTTCAGTTTGTGTAGGTCAAGTCCTCAGCAAGGATCCAAGCCTGGAAAACGGGGAAATTAGTTAGAACTTAGGATCTCACTTCAGTCGGTGAGCGTTCATTCATTGTGACGGCAAATGTCCTCTTCAAAATCAGGGCGAGTTGTAGAAATCTTGATGTCTTCTGACTCTCTAACAAGTAATAATTCTGCACGCCTTCTTGAAGTACTTCATGGGCTAGAGGAGGAAAGAAAAAATGACGTTGCTTTCGTACCCTAAAACGCTTGCTTGCTCTTTAAATACACTGAAAATATCTAAAATATAAATGGGGCTGAGCTGGCACTACGTCTGTAGAACAGTCTGATGGCCGCTCCTGAGGGCTGCAGGGAGCCCTGCTGGGCCTCGGCTGGGAGGTAACATTCAGTGCTACAACCACCTTTGGTGTTTTCTTCTTTGATTAAAAGCAAAGAAATATATATCCTGCAGTTGTCCTAGGGCAAGGACTTGCTGTGTTGGGAAGAATAAACTTCCAAAGCTGGTACATTTGTTAGCAGTGACAGTATATGAGCTCTGTTTCACAAAATCTTGATATGTGGGATTGTTGTTCTGTACATTTTGGTTTTTATAGTAATGGATGTGACGCGACTGATGTTCTCAAAGTTGGAACTTCATTTTTCTTAAACAGCTGAGGCACTTACTGTAACCTGTGGAGTTTATTATTATTATTTTTAACAAACTGACAGATTTTGCAAAGTCTTGAACTTTCTAACAGAGCAGCATAGTCAAGTCACCCACCTCTTGAGCCTTCTGGAACTGCCAGAGGGCGGATGGTAACAGAAACAGTTCTTAGTTCTTCTTGTGAAACAGTTTCTAAAAACATTCCTCAGTGAGCTGTGCATTTGATTACTATCAGCTGATAGTTTCTGTATTTACTGCTGAAAGTCATTTTGGCTGCCTACTGCAGTACTTGAGGTACTTCTGTAGCTGCTTTTCTTAGCTGCCTTGTCTTGAGCAGCCTGAAGGGCTTCACCTTCTTGTGTGCGCTTTGTGCTGAAGCAGGAAAGGCTTCTTTAACAGTATCTGGGAGTTGCCTGGAATGGTAAATAGGAGCTGAAAACTGGGTGACTGCGGAAGGAACGTTTGTGGCAGACTGCACATCTGACTCCTCTGTGGAGGCGGCTGGGGAGGGAGATCGGTGACTACAGCCAAACCCTTCTCCTCCTCCCTCCTTGGCTCCCTTGTAGTCTCTGAGGTATCTGTCCTCCCTTCCCCCTTCTTTCCCTAGCTCCTGCTTAATTACTGACATGGCTGTCTTTCTCCACAAGGGAGTCGTTCTGATTTGTATTAGATAATACACCTTATTGTAGCTAGGGCATAGGAGCCATGCGAGGGGACATGTCAGTCTGTTTTGAAGAGCAGACCTTGGAAACAAAGTACTGTCCTTGCACTGGTTAGCGTGTTTGTTTTTTTAAACCAGTAAAAACCTTTTAAATCGTTAATTGAGATGCATCTTTCCACTCAAACACCTTACTGAGTATTTTTGAATGGTTCTCTCAGATAAGTAAATACGAGGGTTCTGTTAAAACAGAGAATGGAGTGACTTGTTATTATGTGATGTTTAGGTTAAATATGAGAAGTCTCCTTATATGCAAAAGTTCATAGCAATTTACTCATGAATATGAGGCTTTTGAGTACATGGGATGTGGAGGAATAGCAAGCTTACACGATTATGTTCATTTTTTCGAATGTGAGACTGTTCGCTTATCTTAAAACTACCCAAAAGATGAATTGCTGATTACTGTCACACTTCATCTTTTTCAACTGATGCCTAAACTGAAAACAGTGCTGTTGAATGATGGAAGAGGTGAGGTATTCTGTGCACTCACCCAAATATCCATATCCCTTTGTCTGCCTCCAGATATTTCACGTAACAATCATAGTGCATTGGTTATTACTGTGATTATTAAGACAAAAGAACTCTGCCTGTGTTTTCATATTTCTTTGGAGTGAGATGTAACCCCTGTGAAGAGTTTGAGACCTTCAGCTTTCTTTTTCATTGCCTTTTAAACTAATATTGGAGAGCAAATGGGTGCAAGGCTGTGTGTTACATGGGGATAGATTAATGAAGATCACTTGCTGTTACTGGAGCTTTTGGCAGTAGATTATTCAAAATGAAAATGTAATTCATGTGCATTGCTGACAGAAAGGTGCTGGCCCACGTAAGTCAAAGAAGCAAGGTGTGTTCTTAGAACAACTTTTAATTGCTGTTTTGCTAGTGTAAAAGAAAGCACAATTAGAAGTACAAATAAAAGCACTTGATGCCTAGATTGATTCACGCTTGAAGCTGCACTAACGGCAATGGGAAGCTGAAAAGACTGTATTCCTTCAGTGTTTCTTCTTAATCTTTTTGTCTTCTGTGAGATGGTGGATGATTGAGAAGTTTTTCAGCTGTTGCTGTGATGATTTAACAGAAAGCAAATATTCTAGCTTAGCGATGTTTGAAGGAGAATTATACTTAGTGGCTACATATCAGTTGTTTAAAACACCTCACTCATCTCTTATTTGTCTTCTGTTCTGAAACTCAAGGACCATTTTTATGCGAGCAGCACTTTTCCCTTTACAAGAAACAGTAAAACCAAAGTTTTGCTGAAACTTTCTGCAGAGCTACTGTTTTCATGCTGGAAATTGAGTTTTCAGTAACTTTTGTGTGTGTGGTTAACACTCCGTCCATAGCAGTAAATAACTGGTGCAATTCAAGTATCAGCATGAATAATCTTTACAATATTTGCACAGAAATAAGAAAAATAAGGCAGAG
Source organism: Tragopan temminckii (assembly GCA_028571105.1). Lineage (NCBI taxonomy): Eukaryota > Metazoa > Chordata > Aves > Galliformes > Phasianidae > Tragopan > Tragopan temminckii. Next base: position 12,856,653 of record JAOWBP010002978.1, read on the forward strand.
AGAGTGGAGATTCACTGATTGTTCTGTATCAGCTGCAGTTGTGTTTGCGCAGAGCTAAGGAAGCACTCTGCTAGGTGTGTTCAGGTGGTAATTCCTTCACTTAGTAATAGGAAAAACTGAGTCAGGCCGTTGTCTTCATACTTTCCAGAGATTGCTCGCTGAGGTTTTTTTTAACATGTTCTGTGCTGATAGGAAGAATATTTTTAATAAAGATGCAAAACTGCAAGGCAGAAGGTAAGTCCTTTACTTCTTGCTTCAGTCTCTTCTAAGTTAAGCATGGATAGCTATGATGCTGTTTTAGCAGTCCATTCTAGCAAGTGGAGGATGGTAGCTGGTCTTTAACTGCGGAACTCTGTACTTGAGCATAAACCCCATGTTAACATTCACATCAACTAGTGATAAATCATGTTGGCAGAAGTGCTTTGTAGGGGCCGTGGAGGCGCTGCAGAGTTCTTACTGTGGGACAGCATCCCTTCAGTGCTGCAGTTATGGGAGCTGAAGTTATCCTGTGGCTGATAACTGGCCAGAAGAAATGCTAGGCAAGTCAGCGTTCTGCTTGTTTGCTTGATGTTTCTGGTGTCACTTATAGGTCATGTTAATTTCTTAATTGGGATTTAGTAAGATTTGCTGAATGTTTCTGGAGTATGTTAAAGCAGCCTTATATGACAGAAGTGATACTGCCACCACTGCGGGCACCTTGTGGTAGTGCTGCTTGGGCCTCTTGTGTGTTCATGGCCTTCACATCATCTGATTGTTTTACTCCTTGAGAAGAAAAGACAGCCAGCATAGGAAAAAATATCCAACACTTTAATCTTTCATGATTAATCCCTTAAAGATAATGACCAGACTTTCTGGGCTGAGTTAATCTAGGTAATGCTATTTTGGCTTTGTTTACAGCAAAAAGTAAACTGTTAAAAAAGAATAGTGATAAGATGTAGTATTGCAGTTGTCATTGGTGTGAAACAGCACTAAATGGAACTTGTATTCTTAAAACATGATTATCTTAAAGCCTGCTCAGTTAAACCTACTTGGTGAACTTCAATACTGGTTCACTGATGATGGAATGGGCTTTCCATGTGTTTTATAAAGAAACATTCTGCAGTCTGGGAGGGGAGGGAAGTACACAGTTGGGTTTTTGAGTGCTTTGAAGTTTTGTTTGAGATTCATCTGGAGAAGTATAGTGCTGAGAATAGGTAAACAAATATACCACTCTTCTCCCCCCAAAATGGGAAGTAACAAGTGGTGTAAGCAGCGTCATTCATAGGGGTTCTTTTGGTTGGAATTACTGCATTTTGTACTTACGTTGGTAGCAGTTGTTGAGGGGAATTGATCTTGTTTATTTATACAGTGACAGCTGCTGAGCATGTGACAAATTCCAATTAAAGGCAATATTGCCTGAGTGAAGTCTTTGCAGTTTGGCTCTCTGTTCTTACTAATCTATGGCAATCGTCGTGTGTGCTGTTCTTCAAATCAAGGTTTTGTAAACAAAAAGGAGTCAGTAATTATACAACATGCTTTATCTCTTTTCTTTTATGAGAGCATCTAAATGGCTATTTGCAAGTAAATAATCTAGAAGTATTCTATGTCTAGGAATTGCTTTTGAATTAGTAAACATAATTTTCCCTTTACACAGAGTAGCGTAGCTCAGTCAGCATTTGCTTGCCTGAGGAGTAGGTGAGGAAAACCACCCATCTTCAAAACGGCGTTTAAAAACTTGCAGGAGGAGAGCTTTCCTACAGCGTGCTGCAGATACCTATCGACTGCAGGGTAGCCTAGCCCAGGTTCTGCTTGCTGTGCCTTCTGAACAAGGTGTCCTCCTGTACTGAAAACCAGGCTGGATTGGTTGGTTGATTTTTGTTGGATTTCTTTGAGGGGAGTAAAGATCTGCTACTAGATGATGGAGTATATACTGCTACTTCTGTAGTAGGGTTATAAATAGACTATAGATTAAGTGTAGATATTGAAGTACACGTAGTATGCAAAATGTTTACACTTCAATATACTTTTCTGTTCTCGTAGCTGTCAGTGCTCTGTTGGGAGCAGCAAAGATGAGATACGTTGTGAACTTGTGTGAAAACAGTGAATGTTGTTAATGGTTGCTGTGTAAAGTGTCAGAAGATTCTGCCCGCAAACCTTTCCTAATGTAAACTAAATTGTTTGTAATTTTAGGAAGTTGTAATTTAATTGGAATAATTATTTAAATATTTTCTGGAACAGTGATTCAGAGAAGAGTTTGAGTTTTACAGGCTTGCTAATGTTACACTGATTATTTGCAGTGATTGTGGAATCACCGAATGGTTTGGAAGGGACCTTTCCAGACCATCTATTCTGACTCCCTGCCGTGGGCAAGGGCATGTTTCCCTAGACTGGGCTGCCCAAAGCTGCATCCAGCCTGACATCCAGTGATAGGGCATCCACAACTTCTTTGTGCAACCAGTTCCAGTGCTTCACCACTCTCACAAAGAATTTTTGTTCTATCCAATCTCCTCCCTGTTTAAAACTGTTACCCCTTGTGCTGTCACTACACACCCTGGTAAAGAGTCTCTCCCTGTCTTTTTTTTTATGAGTCCCCTCCTAGTACTGGAAGGCTGCAGTGTGGTTTCCCCAGTGCCTGCTCTTCTCTAGGCTGAACGGTCCCAGCTCCCTCAGCCTTTCCTTGTAGGAGAGGTGCTGCAGCCCTGTGAACGTCCTCGTGGCCTCCTCTGGACCTGCACCTATAGCTCCACATCTTTCTTGTATGGGTGTCGTAGGCCTGGATGCAGTACTGCAGATGGGGTCTCACAAGGCTGGAATAGAGAGATGAAATTGCCTCCCTTCACCTGCTGGTCATACATATATGTACATATATACCTATATGTATGCCCAGCATACATATAAGCCAGCAAAGTGCTTTCTGGGCTGCAGGCCCGTATCTAATTTTCCATCCTCTGTCCCAAGATCCTTTTCTGCAGGGCCTCTCTCAATCTGGGCAGATACTGGGGATTGCCCCAACCCAGGCGAAGGACCTTGCACTCAGCCTTGTTGAACTTAATGCGTTTCACATGGATCTATATCTGAAGTCTGGCAGTGGCTGCCTGAGGGGCATTCCTTCCCTCTGGTGTATCAGCTGCACCCTCCTCTTGGACATTCGCTTTTCCCTCTGGATTTTTCCAGTGTGCAGTGGTAAACGTGATCCTCCATGGGTATTATTATGGGTAATAGGTATTATTTCAGCGTGTACAAATATGCAGACAAACTTGAGCATGAAACAAATGTGCCTCGTGTTTGCAACGTGGATGGCTTGCAGTGTGTAGTGTAGCTGCCTGGTAATGGTGAGGATGGAGGCTTTTTGAAGTTTCAGATGTTAGTGAAAAAGAAAACTTATGAGTTCTCGGCCTTCATTTTCTTACCTTGGAGGTATTTGGACTTGCTTGTTTGTCTTCTGGTGTACATAGAGATCTGAGTTCCACCTATAGTGCATATGAGTTTGAGGTGTATTTGAAGCTAGAATGAGTAATTGAGAAAGCCTGTGATTTCCCTACTGTGAAACAAATGTTCTGGCAGACTTCAGCACCTTAGGGATAGTTTCTGCCTACTAAGTCTTGTGGTTTCTTGAGCGTATTTACACAGTGAACTGCGTAATTATTTTCTTTTTTTCAAGAGGGAGCTCATCTATCTGAATTTCAGGCCCTCTAAGCAGAGGGATATGCATAGGCTCTGAAAAGCTTTGTTTGGTGTTATGCTACATGTTATTAAAAGGCAAATGGAAGGTCAGGCTAGGAAAGGGAACGTGGTGAGTGGGTGGGTAAAAGATGGAAGCTAGACTTGTTCTGCTGCCAGGGAGGCAGTCCCACAGTATCCTTGGGGGAGGGGAGGATGATAATGAATTAAACATAGGCCAAATGGAGCATTAACAGTTGCAGTAAATTTAGTGGTAGAAACTGACTTAAGGCCCTTGTAAACCTCAGCTGTCTGCGAAGATAATAAATCAAGCTCCAGAAGTGCTAAGAGAATTTCAGCTTAATAAGATGAGCATAATAACTCATATCTTTATGGATTGTCAGCTTGTTGCAGCTGTTACCAAATCCCGCATTCTTTTCAAAAAGCTGTGTCAGAGCTTCCTCTTTCAGTGTTTTCCTAAAGAAATCTATGAAAGGTTCCCTTCCTCCAGAGTGGCCTTTTCCTTCTGTTTGCAGAGCCTTATTGTAGGGATATCATGCATGGGGAAATGTTTCTTGTGCTGACTGTAGGTGACCTGGATGTTTCCTTTGGTTTGAGGTTCTTAATAAATATTATGAAAGCATATTGTGTGTGATGTGATGTAAGTTGATTTTAATAATCTGGCTTTACCAAGACAGTGGAGAAGAATAATGGGTTCTCAGATGTACAGACACTGGGGACTGGTTTACAGTGTAAATCAAGTAACTAGAGGTCATGTAGCAGAGTAGTTATGGAAAGCAGTTTGGGTTGCACTTAAAAACCAAATGTATTTAATTCGAGGCCTTATTTGTAAGCAAACATGTGAAGATTTAGACGCATACATAAGCCGATTTCCTCACTGCATCCTTCAAGTGCTTAAAATAAAACATAAGATCGGACCGAGACCATGTAGGCTGCTTCTAAGCTATGTGAACAAACACCTTTCAGTTGTGCTTCCAGGATTGTCTTTTCTTAATAGTTTTTCTGTTTCTTTTTACAGTCCAAGCCATATATATTTGACCGTGTATTCCAGTCAAATACATCCCAGGAGCAAGTATACAATGATTGTGCTAAAAAGATTGTCAAAGGTAAGGTGGAACAAACTCTTAATTATCAGGAAATACCTTCTTTGTGTGGGTTTTAATGTTGAAAACTGGTACGTCAGTTGCTCCCTTTTACCTTCTGAAAGTTTAATAACAGTCGTCATGGTTCAGAGTATAAAATCATCCTGTATTTGAGGTGATATTATGTCAATACTAAACCTGCTTCTCCAGTTGTTTAGAACATTTGATGATATTTACCTGTTAGTTTGTTTTTTTCATATCTTTGCTAAAGGTTAAAACAATTGATCATAAATTAATAAAAGATAGGCTTCTGTCTGTTTGAAAACAACTCTTATGAGTAGGTTGTTTTTATTCATGTCAGAAAACATCCTACAGTTACTTTTGTTTGGAGGAATGTAAGGTGAAAGGAAACTTGGGAAACCTGATGTTTTTGTTTAACTTTGCAATTACGAGTTAACTTATTTCAGTGCTGCTCAGAGTGTATTGGCTCTCTAAACTTGAGCTGTCCAGTTGGCTTTGTGGCTTCTGGGGATCAAGTGTTCTAACAAAGAAGGTTATACCACGGTAAAGTATGGTAGCAAGGAGTTTGGTAATTCCCTCAAAATAAAATTGATTCATTTCTTAAGGAGATCAGTACGAGTTCTAACTGACACAGCTTTCAAAACAACCTTATCAAAGCCTTCTTAGGAGTGCATAAACTAGCAACAATTAAAGCAAGACCAGGTCAGTGAAGTGTTGAAGGTTTTTAGTAAATAGAAAAGTGAATTGCTGTTACAAGTCTGTGCTGCTGCAAATATTTAACTCTTGAAGACTTAAGGAGTAATCAGGATTAGATCAGAAGTTTGTTCCTAAAAAACGAGTTAACTAAGACTTGTATGTAATCTTGTCCCTTTCCTCCTCATCCTGCTTCTTCCAGCTGAATGTTTCATGTTTGTTTCTCTGGGTGGATTTTCTGTTCTGAGGTAGATCATGACGCTGAGGAGCTGTAGTGGTGGTACAGTTGGGTTATGCTTGTAATGGGTGGTAGGCCTCACTATGTGGAGTCTCTCATACTTCCTTGTGGAAAAGAAGTTTGCAGAATGTCATTTTGCATTAACTGACTTGCAAACAAAACCACCAGGCCCCTACCTTCCAACCTGAAACTTAGAACTGATTTGTTCGTATTTAAAATGTAAGCTTATGGCCAAGGAGTAAGATGCTTGAAACTTGTAGAATAACTCATTCTCTTAATAATCAGATGATCCAGCTTTGCTGTGAAGGCAGCAAATAGCAAAGCACATAATACAATTTGTCTAGATGGTCAAAGGCTGTCTGTTCCACGTGGCAGTTGTATTGATTTCCTTATTACTGACTCTGAAGCTGTGTTTTGCTGGCTGAAGGAGCAGCTACTTCTAATACTTCTAATACAGCTTCTGAAAATGCAACCTGTAGTGACTGCATTAAAAGTAGTAAGGAAGGACGCTGCTGCCATCCACTCCCAGCACCTAGTATTGTAGCACTTACTCTTCAGTCACTGAATGACTTAACTTGCTAAACATTTTAGGAATTGCTTGCGTTCTATTTTATTTGACTTTCCTTTAGGAGAAGGAAATCAGTCCTAATAAAATACTCTTTCCCTTTAGATGTACTTGAGGGATACAACGGTACAATATTTGCTTATGGGCAGACATCATCTGGAAAGACACACACTATGGAAGTAAGGCAACTTAAAATTATTTTCTTTTAATATCACGTTCATCTCTTTTCACCAAAGTGGTGTTAAATTTCTAGAGATAAGATGTTGGTTTGTTTTCATGAAATCGTAGAATAGTTTAGGTTGGAAAGAATCTTTAAAGATCAGTAGTTCCAACTACTCTGCAGTGGTCATGGACATCTTTCACTAGATTAAGTTGCCCAAAGCCCCCATCCACCCTAAATTTGAACACTTCCAGAAATGAAGCATCCGCATCTTTCATTTTCTTTTCCTTTCTATTACGAACTTTAGATACCCACATTATTTTTCAGATGTAAGAATGGCAATTACTGTATTTATTCAGCTATCAAAAGCAGGATGGAAAACACAATGTTGTTCATGGTAGATTTCTCATCTTTTTGTGTGAGAATTTTGAGGCTGTTCTTTTTGATCCTAGCAAGTGCTGGCCCTAAGTGGATGGATGGTCAAGAGCTTCCTTTGTGGATAGAAAGAAGTGCATTTACCCACGAACATTTTAAAGCTAGCATGTCTGACTTTTTATTCTGCCTTCAAATACTTTGTGCTGTTGGATTCAGTATAAATGTTTTTTTCATTCCCTTTTCTAATAAGGGGAAACTTCACGACCCAGATGGAATGGGGATTATTCCAAGAATAGTACAAGATATCTTTAATTATATTTACTCTATGGATGAGAATCTTGAGTTTCATATTAAGGTAACCTTTTCTTTATTTCCTATATTTAATCTACATTAAAAGTGGATGTAGTCTGTTGCTGAATGGGTGTTCCGTATCTGTTATGAATGCTTGTAAATTGGAAAATATAAAAAGTTATTTCAGATGTAACTGGCTCTTCTCAAAGAATAATTACGTTAATACTTGAATCTTGTTTCCATTAAACATAGACAGTAACTATCTCGATATCTTGTGGCAGTGCTGTGTATTTTAGTTCATCCTCAAGGTTGTGAACTAGATGAGGCAGTAGTGAAGAGCTAAACGTTTTTGCTTTCTAATGCTATTTGTTTCACACTTCCAGGTGTCGTATTTTGAAATATACTTGGATAAAATAAGGGACCTTTTGGATGGTAAGTCTCTTATTTACTTTGAGCATAGGAAGTAAGGTGCTGCTTGGTAGAGAGATCTAAAGAGCAATAGTTATAGAATGATACTGAGATAAATTTGTCATGTTAGTAAGTAACCCATCTCTGATACAGATACATCAAAATGACACAGCATGTAGCTAATCTATACAATGCAGCTGTAACTGCTGTAGTGGTTGTTTGATGTATGTTCCATTTTTACTTGGATCTGCTGTAAACATCTCATTCTGTAAAGAAATCATACATACTTTAGCTTTAGAACTTTTTCTTTTCCAGTTTCAAAGACCAATCTCTCTGTTCATGAAGACAAAAATAGAGTTCCCTATGTAAAGGTAAGTGTCATTCTGATATTGTTTTGATCTTTTGCTTCCAGTGTACTCTGTTTTCTTCTGGCTTATTGGTGTTTTGTTTTAAAGGGTTGCACAGAACGTTTTGTATGTAGTCCAGAAGAAGTTATGGATACTATAGATGAAGGAAAATCGAACCGTCATGTAGCAGTTACAAGTAAGTACTATCCCTACCTGCTTTAGTGCTTTATCAGTTGTCTTCCTGACTTTTTAAAATATACCATAAGAACAAGGATGGTGAACTAAATTCACATTGTTGAAAAGGTTTTGTACGAACAATTGTAACATGTCTTTAAGTACCAAGTCTTCCAAGATATTTTTTGTTAATGTTGTTTATTAGGCTTTGATTGGAAAGAGAAATTAAATGATCAGAGAAGAGCTTTGAATTGTTGGAGCTCTTCAGTAGGCAGTAGTGCAGAATCCTGGTTTGTGGAGTTTGTTCCAGTTACCTATGAATGTGTAAGCAAGTCACCGTGACTCATCTACTGTTTGGCCATTTTATTGTAGCCTGTAAGAAAAGCTGACTGGATTATATTTTCAGACATGCTGCAGATACAAGTAGCATCCTATTTGTTTTGGCCCGAGGTGTGCGAATGAGTTGCAAGAAGTCGTGTCATAGGCCTCTGAATTCCTCCAAGGATTAGGATTAGGAGTTGTGTGTGTTTGTTCTTGAAATGCAGGCAAAATAAAGAGGAGGGAAGGTGAGATGCATGCAAAACATTATTTCTAATTGAAGTGACTCTCTGAAGTTGTTGAGAACCAAATTGTTTGTGAATTTTGTCCAGATATTTATTTGGGAAGGGAAAAAAGAATAAAGAATTGGGTGTAAGAAAATGTTTCCATTAAGGAAAGTCCTGCCCTTCTACCTTGGTGCTCTGAGATAGTAAGGTTCTGAAATAGGGACCAGACTAATAAACAGAAAAGTAACAGAAATTTGGATAGAAGGCTGTTCTTTCATGTTGATCTATTTCTGTGGTGCTGGTTAGCTTTTAAGCCTGTGAGAGATTTGTAGATAAAAGGAAGAAGTAGGCAGACATTGTCATTCCGATTGCAGTTGGATCAGATTTTTGTTAATTCATTAAAATCATCTTTAAGGTTTGACATGAATCTCTTTTACTGTTCACCTCTGCGATGAAAGTGGAGAATAAGCATTTAAACCAGAAAAGGTGGTGAGGGATTTTGGCTATCTACTTGACATTTGCACAGAAGGATAAAATGCAATGTGCTGTAAATAAACAAAAGAAGTACTCTGGTAAATGTGAATGTGCTTTCTTTTCTAATATAGTAAATTAAATGTGTGAAATCCATAGTTGACAAGCTACCAAACCTTATGTGTGAATTTATGGTATTAACAAACACAAAGGTGATGGAGTCTTTAAGTCTTTAATTAGATGGTACTGTTGGTTACTGCCTTTTAGTTTTACTGTGTCGCAGTGATACAACTGTATACTGTTTCATTAGCCTTGCATCTCTCGCTGTTAGCAAGATACAGTTTAGCCAAGTTAGATGGGTTGTACCATTATTTTTGACAAATTATATTTTTTTTATTGCAGATATGAATGAACACAGCTCTCGAAGTCACAGTATTTTTCTTATTAATGTAAAGCAAGAGAATACTCAAACAGAGCAGAAACTAAGTGGAAAACTCTATCTTGTGGACTTGGCTGGTAGTGAAAAGGTAATGTTACATTCTTCCAGCTTTGAAAAACAAAAATTGTTCTTTACAATCAAACATTTTACAGTAATATATTAATGACTGCTCAGTTCTTATCCATGAAGTGTTTTTACTTTGATTTTGAATTGTGATTTCTCAATCCTAGTCTTTGTTGGCTGTTAGATATTATCTCTAAGCTGCTTTGCATTTCTTCACTGAGGGTTTGTAAATATGGAGAAGGTTGGGAAGTAGGCTAGAGTTCAGTCTCAGTGTCTGAGCAGAAAAAAAAAAAAGGGTGTGTTGACTAGCCAGGTACTGGAATCAAGAGTCTATTTATGGATGTGGAATATTTACATTTTTACTTGATGGTGGTACCAAGTTTCTTATTTTGAAGTACTGATTAACATTGTTAAAATGACTGCTCAGCTTGCTGTGTCAGTGGCTTGAAGAAGAGAAGGAAACGTACCATGCTGCTTATTCTATATTACTGTTGTCCTTCTTACACTCTGTAATTTACCCATTTTAAGACCTGGTATCTGAGTTTTGTATTAAATGTGGAAGGTAATTTAGTAATTTACTGAAATACTTTAGGTTAGCAAAACTGGAGCAGAAGGTGCTGTGCTGGATGAGGCTAAGAACATCAACAAGTCTTTGTCTGCTCTTGGAAATGTCATCTCAGCTTTAGCTGAAAGCAGTGTAAGTGTTCTACTTTTTTTTTTTTTTACCTTTTTTTGTACTTCAAGATGAAGGGCTTGTATTTCTGTACATTATATTATAGGCAAATTCTTTATGGATCATAGTGATGTGCATGGAGTCTTTTAAAGTAATCCAATTACTTCAACACATTGCAGTAATAAGGTTTTCTTGTACTGTTGTCATTGATAAATAATAAAGTTGCATTTAGTAGTAACGGGCCTAAACAAATGGAAAGCTTTGTTGGACTCTAGAAGTTACCAAGCATAGAAACAAGATTTTAGATCTATCGGTGCATGTTCAACTGAATGTTATGTTAATTGAAGTAGAATTTAATCTCTTAATGAAGTTATACCTAAGGAAAGCATAGCTCTTCAACAGTGTAAATAATATAGGAAAAAAAAACCGAAAACCATGACCAATTCTTTTAATTATTTTCTTGGTAGACATATGTTCCATATCGCGATAGCAAAATGACCAGAATCCTTCAAGATTCACTAGGGGGTAACTGTAGAACCACTATTGTTATTTGCTGTTCTCCATCTTCATATAATGAATCTGAAACAAAATCTACTCTTCTGTTTGGCCAAAGGTGAGTATCATCTTAAATGGTGAGAGAGACAAGAAACAGAATTTGCTAAGAGAATCTAAGTGCTGTGTATGCACTGCACTTGCGTGCCTAACAATGACTGATAAAATAAACCTTCTACAATAAACAAAGCAGTGAAGTTGTTCTTCAAGTATGTGGTTAGAGATCTTAAACTGATGCTGATTGCGACAGTAAACGTACCTTAATATTTTGCTCTTGCTAAACTCAGAAATAAAAGGCAGAGTGAGAAATAAACCACCCAGTCAGGATTCCTAAACCAAATTATTTAGAACGTTTACTTTCTTCCTTTAGTTCTGCCATTATGAAAGCTATCAACATTTCTCTTACTTAATCTGTTTTTCTATGTCTCTTCCATTTCAGTTCCACAACATAATTTTCAGTTTTATTTATTTCAGTGATTTTTATTACGGAAGTTAGACTACGTGACTTGAAAGCTTGTTAAAAATCTGGTAGAATATGGGTAGTTAGTAGGTGTGGAATCATAACTGTGTTCTGCAGCAGTGGAATTCTAGTTTGATCTCCTTTTAGGATCTAGGAGATTCTTTCCTTGCAATATTTCTAGCATTCAGGCATGAGGAAGTGTCTTCCAACTGTAGCTGTGTAGTAGATTCGGTGTCCCTTGCTCTTGATACCTTCAGGAGTTGCTCAGGTAACCATAGTTGGTCTGGTGTGTTAACTCAGCTTTCTGGGGTTGTTAAGTTTCTGCTGAAACCTTCAGGTGTAGGAAATAAAGGTTAAGTAAATATTACATAATTAGTAGGAAATGATGCGTCTTTTGGTAGTAGTCACTCCCAGTGAGGCTTTGCAGAAATGTACAGGAATCATGATGGTGGCAGGGATGGGTTTCTGTCTGCCAATAAGCTTCTTTCCTGTTTTCATCTTTTGGAGGGGATAATTCTTGGTAGGAAGTAATGTGTAAATTACTGATGTAAGCCGGGTACATCGCTAATGCAACAACTGCATGTAAATTTTATCAAGGTGTGTTAGTCCTTGTTATTTTGTCTCTGAAGTTAATGCATTTGGATGAGATTTGCTTGGCTGAATGTATCACCTGAATTAAATACATCTGTACTTTGTAGCTCATACACGTCTTCAGTTAATGCAGATCTAGTCACTGGACTTTGGAGCTGTTCCTTAAGCTAGATGATTTACATCCTGAAAGTATTATGCTGTCCACTAGAGAAATGTTTGTGGGTATGGTAAATGCTAATCTTTGTTCAAATCTATACACAATCCAAGTCAAGTGAAAGTATACAGCTGCTTCTTTCCAACTCAGCTGGCTTGAGATTTTGTCTTCTCTATGCCTGTTACATTACTGAGTCCATTAACAATTGTATCAATCCAACTGAACAAACAGTAAGTGGGCAGGGTGTAGAGATGAGCTTTTGGAAGGGATTGGAGTTATTTACGCTTTCAACATTATTTTCTTTTTAAAAAAAATAGAATCCGTTTCAGAGGTTTTTCTTTCTGTGTAGAGCAAAGACCATTAAGAACACAGTCTGTGTCAATGTTGAGCTCACTGCAGAACAGTGGAAGAAAAAGTATGAGAAAGAAAAAGAGAAAAACAAGACCCTGCGTAACACCATACAGTGGCTAGAAAATGAACTCAACAGATGGCGGAATGGTGAGAAGCAGTTTTCTTTGTTGTGCAGACTTCAGACAAGGAGATGCTGAATTACTCTTCAGGATTCAAAAAATAATGAAGAACGCTATGCTAAACAGTGAAAAGAATATTAGTGCTGTGATTTTAGGCTGATGTTGAAGCTTGCTATTTTTCATTGGAATTGGAACAACTTCAGTAATCACATACTGACAAAAATGTCTGCAAGTGTGTTGGTGTTAGGTTCTTCAGTGCCTGATTTACTAGCAGAACTAGATTGAGGTACATTCTAAAAAATTTATCTGGAAGTAAAGAATGATACTAACTGTAACTGTAGTAGCTGTGCAAAAACTTCAACCAGTATTGTAAGATTTTTGTCTCATTTATAGCTCAGACACTTCTATGGGCAAAAAAAAGAAATTGCTAACAGTACAGAATGTGTGCCTGTTCTCTCTGAATGATTGAATTCTTTTGGACTGAAGCTACTGGCAAAATGCAAGATAAATACAAAACTGTAAACTTAAGATTGAAGATATGGATGTATTCTGGAGTTTTCAGTTTTAGAAGATGATTTTGCCATCATAAAGCGATACGTCATACAAATCAGACAGTCTGTGAACTGCATTCTAGTGTAAATCTGAGGGGAAAAAATGGATGGCCTCACTTAAGTTGGGTGGGATAGGATTTATTTATTTTTCCTCCTCTCTGTCTTATGTAGAGACCACACTTGGAATGTTGAGTGTAATTCTTCCAGAATATTCACACACCATACAGGAATGTTGGAAAGAGCCCATATCATTCAGGGGCTGCATAAAATGCTTTGCAATAAAACACCAAGGAATTTACTTTGAATTTACCAGAGAAGTGCCTAAATTTTTATGTGGTACTTTTTTTAAAAAGTGAAGGGTAGTAAAGTGTTCTCAGGAAAGTGCTGATGGACATAAAAACATAAAAGTATAACTGTGGAAATATTTTTAAATAAGCAAATCAGTTTAGCAGTAAATATGGCTGCATGTCATGACAGACTGCCAAAGGGGGGGAAAAAAAGAGTTTCTGTCTGCAGTACCAATTAGGTGCTAACAGTATTAGATGCTGTATTAGTATTAGATGCTAACTGTTAGATGCTGTTCTGGAAGATATCTTGATGTAAGATTGAGAGCCTACAGCAGAGTACCTGGGTGAAATGTAATGTTTGGTGGTAAGCAGGAGGTATCTGGGTGATGGAGTAGTCATTTTTGCCATGGAAGCTATGAACTCGATTGCTTATTAACTATGGAGCTGTACTGTAATTAGGGAATAGATAATTCTTGGAAGATGCTTCATGACCAACTGCTAAAAATACTTCATAAGTGTATTCCTTTATTTAAGGGGAGACTGTACCTGTTGACGAGCAGTTTGACAAGGAGAAGGCCAACTTAGAAGCTTTTGCGGTGGACAAGGATATTACTGTTATTAATGATAAACCAGCTACCACAATTGGAGTAACTGGCAATTTCACTGATGCTGAGAGAAGAAAATGTGAGGAAGAAATTGCCAAATTATACAAACAACTGGATGACAAGGTATGCCTTTTTTTATTTAACATAAGACCTCTTTGAAATGCATCTTGAAATGCATTATGTAATCCTTAATTCGCCAGTCTTCATTTGTTAGTACAGCTTGTTTAAACTTTTGCCTGAAGGAGCTATTTTAATTCTAAAGTTCTGATTAAGTGATATTCAGATCACTTTATTCCATACAAAATGAGTATCCTTTCTTAGGTTGCCCCTTTGCTGAAACTACAAAAAAATTGTACTGGATGCAAAGGTACTTTGTGGGGAGGAGTGGGGTGGAAGAGAGAGAAAAATGAAAGTTGAGAAGGAAGAATTCATAAAAGTCTCAGCTAGTATTTGTGCTTCCTGGATGGTGACCATTCTTAGCTGGTTATTTAGATTAATTCTGCACCAGAAGAAGGAAAATAATGAGTAAGCAGAAAAAAAGTTAACTGGAGGGAAAAATTGTTAATTTCAAGTAAAATATGCGTGCATTGAATATAATCTAAAATTGAAACAGTTGTACTAAATTTGGAGAAGAAGAAACTTCTCATTAAATCTGAATTGGTTTTGGAAATTCAAAACAGACTGGGGAAGATTTGTAAAAGCACAGTTAGAAAAATGTTGTCTTTGGAGCACAGTGTTGTATACATCTGTTGTGTGTATGTATGGTTTTTTTGCTTTTACTGCTTTGAGTTGTTCAGTCATCTCAGAACATGGAAAGATTATATGTCTGATGCTACCTTCTCTTAGACTGCTTGTTTTTCTCAGTGGTGTTTGTCAGTTTATTGAACACAATCTTTCTTCAACTGCAGGATGAAGAAATTAATCAGCAGAGCCAGCTGGTAGAAAAACTGAAAACACAGATGTTGGATCAGGAAGAGGTGAATTTCAGTTTTGTACCTTTATTTTCCTTTTTTTGACTCTCTGAGATATTCTTAATAGGCCACAGTTTATGACTAGTAAGTAGGGTGGTGGCTTATTACTGTACAATGTTATTTTTTTTAACCTGAATTGAAATGCTCTGCTTATTCATTCTTTCCACTTAGGCTGTGCTTTTGGCTATGTCTGAGCCAGTCTACTTGAACCTTAAGTATCCTTGAGGACAGAAGGAACCTGTGTGACCCACTGTAGGGATCCTGCTTTAGCAGGGGTGTTGGACTCAATGGTCCATTCCAACCCCTGCAGTTCTGCAAAGTATTTTATGCAAAGACATAGGCTGTTGTCTTCTTTGTACAAAATTAGCCATTTGTCAAAACTGAAAGTACTTCGATTTATTGTTAGAAATCTTTTCTACTGTTTACTTGAGTCAGTATTACTGTACTGGCAGAGAAGATGAGCAGGGGATATGTGTGGAATGTTTTGGTCCTTAATATAAAAAGGGAGATCTTTGTTGTTTCAGGATCTAGTTACTGAAATATTCAAAATGTCAATGACAACATGTGAATACACATATAACTTAATTGCATGAGTAAACACCTATCAATTTCATTTAACAAAGATGACAAATGCTATTTATTTGTTTTTAAAGTAATAATTATAAGAATAACTTGATATGTTGGCCAGAAAGGAAATGAGTTGAGAATGCACAAAGTTGGAGCTGTTATTTACTCTTTGCTTAAATCTGCATCTTTTCCAACTCTTCCGTTTGTCTAGCTGTTCTGCAGCAGCCAACTGTGTTGAAGTGCTGAAAGTTTAATCCCTAATTTGTTGACAGTTTTAGATTCATGAGAAGTCTTCAGCAACTCTTTTGAGGACTTGCAATATTGTGTGTGTTTTCATTTGCTAACCTTAAGTGTTTTGGTCTGCAATTATTTCCATTTTGCAAAGACTATAGAAGTTGAAGAATTCTGGGTGTAGATATATCTCATTGTGCCTATGCTTAATGTCCTTACTTTGTTATGCTAGGCACTACAAAAAAAAAA
Source organism: Tragopan temminckii (assembly GCA_028571105.1). Classification (NCBI taxonomy): domain Eukaryota; kingdom Metazoa; phylum Chordata; class Aves; order Galliformes; family Phasianidae; genus Tragopan; species Tragopan temminckii. Next base: position 12,872,546 of record JAOWBP010002978.1, read on the forward strand.
AAGTAGGTATAGGCAGTTTCAGTAAATAAAAACAGTAAGATTTCACTTATTAATGCATTTTTTTGTTAACTTGTTATTAATTTAAATCTCTATCAATGTTGTAGCTTCTAGCATCAACTAGACGGGACCAAGACAATCTGCAAGCTGAACTGAATCGCCTTCAGGCTGAAAATGATGCCTCTAAAGAGGAAGTGAAAGAGGTTCTACAAGCTCTTGAAGAGTTAGCTGTCAATTATGATCAGAAGTCTCAGGAAGTAGAAGATAAGGCGAAGGAGTATGAACTGCTTAGTGATGAACTCAATCAAAAATCGGTAGGAAAATGGATTGAATTACTGAGTATCTTCAACATAAGTTTTCTTGCCTTCACTGTATATCTTTCTCTCCTTCCTCTCTTTTGCATGAAGATCCAGGAATTCTTTCATGGTAGATATGTCCTGAAAGATTTCTTCCTGTGTCAAAACTTATTTATATGTTTAGTGAAGCTATCTGTGGAAACTGTTAGTCTTCTCAGTAGCATTCAGAGACTACTGCACAGTTTTGGTACTGATGTGTGTTGACAGAACTGAGAGATGGGTATAGAAGTAAAATTAAGATGTCATTCTCAGTCTGTCACAGCAAGCCCATGCAGTAACTACCCTTTGGCACCACTGGAATATTTGTGCTGTAAAACATCAGACTTCTCTTTTAAAACTGGTAAACAAAGAGCAGGCAAGTTTAGAGCATACAGGCTGCTGAATTGCAGCTGCTGCAACCACAGCAGTTCAAACTAACTGCAAATCTGCTCTGGAGTAATAGTAGTACTTACAGACTCCCAGAATTGGGTGCTGTGTTTTGATGTTGCAATATTATGTAATATAAAAGTAGTTCTAAAAGCATATGTATTGTTTATTAAAATGTAATTATTTTTACTGCAGATTACTTTAGCTAGTATAGATGCTGAGCTTCAAAAACTTAAAGAAATGACTAACCATCAGAAGAAACGAGCAACAGAGATGATGGCCTCCTTACTAAAAGATCTTGCAGAAATAGGAATTGCAGTTGGAAATAATGATGTCAAGGTAAGAATTAGTGCAATTTTTAGTGCCGTGTATTGCACACACACACTGTGGATGGGTAGGGTGAGGTTTCATAGTACAGTAAAAATAACCACCGTGCATAGGAAGCCTTGTGTATTAGTAAATTCAGAATTAGATTATTTCTTGCTTTTTCTGTGATTTACCAGGTCCCAAACAGAAATTGATTATGCAAAGATGAGAGAGAGCATGTATGATATTTGACATAGTGTTTTCATTGTACTGTTATTGGGACCATGACAGTTTCAAAGGCATTGTCTTGGACCTACAGTGGCTACAGGGAGGTTATTTACCTTAAAGATGGAACATGTAACTGAAATAAAGTGTAATTTAGAGGATGACTGTAGGACAGGAATTTAAGCAGTTCTATAAGTGACATATTACCTTTCTGCAAAGTAGCTCAGGAAAGGGAAACAACAAACAGAAGTAATAATTATTTTCAAGAGTCTAGGTTAGATCAGTTAATGCTTTTTTGGTGTTAACCTGCAGATGCAAGTTGCAAATACCTCAGTCAGGTTCATTAGAGTTAAGCTTGTAAGGGATGAGATATTAAAAGTAACCTTTTAAGGATATTACACTTCCGGGTTATTCATTTAAGTTCATTTTGCAGCCTGAGTGCTGTGATAAATGGTTTGGGCGAGCGCCAGGATGGTAGGCACTAAGTTGCTTTACCTCATCTTGAATTCTGTTTCTGTACCTAAGCTTTCTAAATGTGATTCCACAATTTTCAGCAGCCTGAGGGAACTGGCATGATAGATGAAGAATTCACAGTTGCAAGGCTGTACATTAGCAAAATGAAATCGGAAGTAAAAACAATGGTAAAACGATGCAAACAGTTGGAAGGCACACAGGCTGAAAGCAATAAGAAAATGGAAGAAAACGAGAAGGAGTTGGCTGCCTGTCAACTTCGTATCTCCCAGGTAAGTGTTTCTTTACAGGACTCAGCTGTATCCTTAGTATTCTCTGAAGTTGGGGTGCTTTTGAGTAATTGTGTGACAGGATGTTAGAATTTCCACAGTATGTTTGCAGCCTGATAGTACTTCTGTAACACTTGTATTAATTACTAGGATCTTTATGTTCTCTATCATGGGATCATTTACAAATACAGATCCCGCAAATCTTGTGCTCTTCTCTAATGTGTCAAGTTCAAAGTGAAAGAGGTAGCATTGGCACAGAGATATTGCAGTAGTTTTACATGCGTGACTGGCTGCTTTATTGTGGTTGTTAGAGAAGATGAGCAGTGTAACTTCTAACTACCACCAAAATTGTGATTACATGTGCAGTTCAATTTTTTTATTTTGGTTTACATACAGATCATCTCTTTTGAATAAGATGTGTTTCTGTGCAGTTTTCTAAATGCAGTGAGCCTCTTCCTTCTGATAGTATTTAATATTCAAACACATCTCTTCTGCCTGCCAAAAAAATGTACTTCACTCAATTGAGCAACGTGAATGCAAGATGTTCTAACAGGCTGTGTTACAGATCTAGTTATGTAGTCATGTTATTAGAGATTCAGTTTGCACCATTTTTATTTTGAAACCAGGTTGCTTGTTTAAGGAAATAAGTACAGTGTGTTTCTATAGATGTAATTCCATGATACCTAGTTCTGAAGTAAATGAATCTTTTCATTCTACAAGCATGAAGCCAAGATCAAGTCGTTGACTGAATATCTTCAGAATGTGGAACAGAAGAAGAGGCAACTGGAAGAGTCTGTAGATTCTCTTAATGAAGAACTAGTTCAACTGCGAGCACAAGGTAAGAATAGTTTTTGGTAGTATGTCCACCCATCCCCCACCCCAATTGAAATATGTAACAATAACTATGAAATCGGTCGGTCTAGATTGAAGGACAGAGCTATAAGGTAGCTTCTTGCTACTGAACTTACAGAACTAGTCAACAGGAATGCATACTTGCTGTGTTCAACTTCTAAGAGTGGGATTAAAGATGTTAATGATAGTAACTGATATACATAGATGTTCAACTTCCATATTTTAAGGTGTGGGAGAGGAGGAAAGGGGAACTACCTTCCACCTCCTTGTGGTAGCCTAGATACCTGGCTGAAAAGTCTTCTCTCCCATTTCTAGAAAAAGTTCATGAGATGGAGAAAGAGCACTTAAATAAGGTTCAAACTGCAAATGAAGTCAAGGTAAGCTAATTTGCTTTTCTTTTTTTTTAAACAGCACAAATTATAACAAC
>JAOWBP010002978.1:12888740-12906062 GCA_028571105.1 Tragopan temminckii
CCCTGCACGTGGCAGGGGGGTTGGAGATTTATGATCCTTGTGGTCCCTTCCAACCCTGGACATTCTGTGATTCTGTGGTCTTTTTGTTTTATAGAAGGCTTACTTGAGGTTTTGACATATCTTAACAGCTAATTGAATACTATCCCAGAACGTGGAAAAACTTTCTCTATTTAAAGAGTTACAAACTACACCATGCATTTTTTTTCTCTTTTTAAAAGAGAACAAGTAGTGGTTTGGAGGAATGTGAGATGGGAACGTGGGTATTGCTGGGACTGTTGCAGTGATGGCAGGGCTGTGGCTGGGTGTGCCCTGGGCAGCTTGCGTGCTGCTGCAGCCCCTGGCTCTGCTCACTGCTGAGTGGTGGTTTCTTTCCATTGCTGTGTGAGATCTTAAATGGAGGAAGGAAGTACTTCAGCAGTGGATACTGTGGAATCAATGAAAGTGTGCTCGTGTAACTGGCTGAGTTTCAGTCCTGAGTGTGATTCACCCTGTGCTTTTTCTGTGGGCTTGCTTTCTTCACTGTAGGGCTGAAAGGGAGCACTATGTGTTTATTGGCTGATTTTTTGGAAATAAAATGAGCTTGGGATTCCAAGGGGATACTCTGGAAGCTTCTTCTGCTTGTTTTATTAATTACAGTTTATGAGCCTTTTAAATACAAAACGTGTCTGTGACTGTTCTTAAGAAGTGCTTAGTTTTTAAGGCTTTGCAAGCAGGCTTTAGCGCTGGGTTGTGTGACAGGAGGTGCTGAGCCTTAGCCATTGAGCACACGTTCACTCGGATGTTAATGCTCTGTTTTTGTGGTGGTGGCTTAATGTTTTGCTGTCTCCACATACACTGAATGTTTTACAGAATTCAAGTTAAGTATCAATCTAATTTTATTACTCTTAAATGTGAATGACTTCTTGAGGTAATGAAACTGTACTTTACAGAAGAGATGTAGGTAAACTTGCCAACGTAGTAAACACAAGGTAGTCTTGAAGGAAAATACGGATGTTCTATTTCTGTGATACAGATGGTTGGGTAAACCCTTTTTCTCCTAACTGAAAATGAGATATCCAGAAACCTTCTTGGTGTCTGTCAGGCCTCTTTGACTTTAGAGTTGTGTAACGCACTGCTCTGAAAGCTCTCAGAAGAAATACTTCAGTACTAGGTGCAAAGACTGGAACAGAGTTCCTACTGTGTGATAGGCTGTGGCTCAGGGGGTGTGAAGGCACAGCTCTTGTTTTTGTGGCAGTTCTTACCCTCTTTGGTAGGGATACCCGTACGTTCCTTCATGAGACGCTGCATTAGGCAGAGCGCTCCTCTGATAAAGTGCACGCTCTGTCTTGCACGGAGTTACCTGAGCTCTTGCTGGCCTTGCACAAGTTGATGTTTTAGGGAGCTGACCTTCAGGCTCCAGGTAACGTCAAATTCTACTGTTGTACTGTTGGAAATGCTGAAGGAAAAGTAGAGGTCCTGAATCTTCTTTCTGGGCTTTGCTTTTCATCTTCTTTAACAAAAAAATCCTTTTCTTACTCTGAAGGAAGGTCAGGTTAAGTCTTGGAGTAGATGTGGATCTAGGAAGCTGTTGATTCCCTGGTTTGTGTACTTTGGTTTGTGGAAGGGAATGGTTTTAAGCCTTCATTAGATGGATTCTGGAGAGATGTAGGGACTCCTCGACCTGCGTGTTACGGATTTCTTTTGCTGCCTGGTGTTTTCCAGTGCCATACCTGCCTTGTTTCTGTACCACTGTCAGGTTGGTTAGTGGATCAGCCTGAAGATACGCCTTCTCTCTGGAGAAAGGGTTGATTTAATGTAGAACAGTTGAAGCCTGAGCAGCAGTTCCTGTGGACGAAGCTGGTATTTTCCCTCACAGGTGGACTAGAAAACTCTGAGAGAGAGGTGGTATAGAAGTTGATCCAAGCTTTTTGAGCCTTGTTACCTATCTAAATGTAAATTTATAACCTATCCTGAACTTCTGGTGCTGTGTAGGGTATTCTGCCAAGTAGTGTGAGTGGTTGTGGCACCCTGTCCCTGTTGGAACACAGCCCTGTGTTCATGTGTGTTAGTTCTGCGCTGCACAGTAGTGAAGCACAGTAGAGGCTGGTTTCATGTGTTACTTGTTACCTTGTTATTCACGAGTTTTTCTTAAACAGTGCTCACTGCTGTTATTGCTAATGTGAAGGCCTTGTTTTCCAGCATTTGTGTTAGTTCTTAGTGTGGTGTTTTTTGACATTCAGAAGGATTGGAGTGATCGGTAGGACTGCTGATGCAGTAATGTTCGAGGAAGGGACAAGGTTGTTGCATCTATTTTATTTTATTTATTTATTTTTTGTTAGGGAACTGGATAAAATTTCCTTATGAGTCAGCTAATGACAAGATCTTGAAGTACCCCTTCCATACTCTTACCATGAAGATTTACTTAAGCTGTTGGAAATGGCCTTCTGGCTAGAAGCTCTGATAACAGGTGGCTCCGTTTTTAAGAGTTTTTCTCAGTCCTGTGTAGGCTGTGTTGTAGAAGCTGTACTTTGGTAAACTGGATGGTATGTTTGTTTTCCGGTACAGTCTGGTTTTGAGCAGTGGAGGTCATGCTCTTGGCTACTTCAGTAATATGCATTCAAAGCATCTTCACATACCCTTTGTAATTTAGTGTTCTGTTCAGTATGGACCACTGCAATGGCTTTGGTGTGTTACAGACTCAGAAATGACAACGATGCAGTTGGGACAACCAGCGAGCTGTGGTCAGGAAGGGCACTTCAGGTGTGCGGCTGTATCTGGGGTCCTGTGAAACATGGCTGCATGGTAAAGTCACAGGAGATGGTCTGAGCTGCTTTATGTGTTTCTGCTGAACAGAGGCATGCTCATAGCTTGCTTTGAGCCACTCTTGTTTGGTTTCTGCTCAACTGTTTTTCCACACTGATTTGGAATTTGAAAAACTAATCTTTATTTGGTCTTACTTGGTGAAAGTAGATCACTCTTGAAGCTTTGCCCAGTGTGTTTTCTGCTCCCCTACCACCAACCACTGAACAGACAGCTAACAGAACATGTCAGTAATTTGTGTGCAGAAGCATGGAAGAAAGATTTATTTATTTATTTTTTCCCTCCTTCCAAGAAAAGGGCAGACTCTGTGTGTGTTCCTGGAAGTGCCCCATCTGAGCATCGGGATAGCAGTAGGCTAAGATGCTCAAGACTGTGGTTGACCTCACTTTTAACCAGTATTCCAGATTAAAATACTAAGAATGACCAAGGTTTCGTGATAGTTTGTTAATTGCAAATACGTGTGTTTTTTTAAGTACAATTAGATTGTATTTCACTGAGCAGGTGTTTTAAATTAGGATTTGTAGCAGTGATCTAATTATAGTAATTAGTGGAATCTTTCTAATTGCCTACTCATGAGACTGACATCCGTTGATTAAGAGAAGTGATCTGCATAGTTTTTCACCATGTTTGGAATACGGAGGGGCGTTTGTAGGCTCTGCCATAGTAACGAGCACGAATTTCTGCATAGAATGACTCAGGGCATTGAGAGATCGTGCAGCTTCAAACTAAGTGAGGAGTTGTTTACCTGACGTCTGTACACACAAGTACCCGTAACAGGAAGATAGCTTAACAATTACTTGTTGACCAGACTTCGCTTTTCTAAACCTACAGTGTTCTTCAGGACCCATCACAGAGGGAGCAGGGAACATCACTGTGCTGCTTGGTTTCCCACAGTCCTTGTGTCCCATTTTGATCGTATGTTCTTATTGTGGCCAAATGTAAATATTGCCACAACATGTTACATGATGTCCATGTACCTGGAGTCAAGAGAATGGAAGCTTCTTATGTGCTTGCCTGCATAACTATTGCATTGCCATTATCAAAGGCCAGATCTCCGAGCTGGTATTCAGGATCTCTGTGACTCAGAGATCGGTGTAACTCGGGATGACAAGGGTGATTTTGGAGCTCTTCAACAGCAGTTGTTTGGAAACAGACTTGTCAGAATGTCATTGCTGTTTTGTGTGTTGTGTGTGACTGGATATGCGTGTGAGGTAGTAAAAAGGGAAGTGCATGATATTGCTTCTGTATTAAGCTTGTTGCTTCTGAAGAACTGAGCGGGTTTGCTTCCTGTCCTACTGGAAGTTGCTGAAGCCACTTGCTGTTTTAAATATTAGAAACATGCAGAGGAGACCTGGGGCATCTCTGGACAGTCTGCGTTGATCCAAGATGGATGCTATACACTGGCTTTTGTAGTCTGTGCCTTTGCTTGCAGCTTTGCTGGTGCTTGTCAGTCCCTACGTGGGCCCTTCCTATTGCAGTGGCAGAGAGTTGCCTCCTGGAGTGCCACAGAAATGCATCACTGAGCCTGGGCTGCTCCTGGGGAGGGCCAAGAAGAGATGGGAGAAGTAAGGGGAGGCATATGGCAGAACTGATGAGCTTTATTTTTATGCATGCTCCAGGGTCAATCTTTATGCTCCTCCCTATCTTTTATGTAAACGAATGATTGTTTAGTAGGTTGCAGAGCAACTAAGAGCTGTTAACAGCAAGAGGGGAACTTTTGTGGACTTGAGAGTTGGCTCTTTTGGTAATTTTTGCAAACCAGTGTGCCTTTAAATTATCCTTTAAAGAGCTCTGGAATGAAGTGTTAGAACTATGTAGTCAAATTAGAAAACAGTGAATTTTTCCTTTCATTCTTACGGAGACGCACTCTCTTCTACTGCAGTAATGTAATAACACCACACATTCTGTTCCTTTGGTGTAACTATTAATGACAGGGTGGTGTCACTTGGATTTTTTTATTTATTCTAAATGCCTTCTGGTTATCGTACTTAGAGTATAGCCTCCAGGGTGTGTTGCAGAGTGCTCTGTCAAAGTAATCTCTGTGCTCTGTCAGTGCTGGTTTTCTGTGAGGAGCTGTAACTTGAAATCCAACAGTCCTGTTGCCTAAAATTTGCTGGGCATTACCAAAAGGAGCAAGAAAGCAAAGAGTGCTTGGTCCCAGTTACCACCGTCTGCTTAGTTCAGCTCACAGATGAGTTTCTAAAGAATTCTGCTTGTGTTCCTGCACTATCATTTGAGAGAGGTCTTGTTGCTCCTCAGATCAGAAGTGAACAGAAATTGCAGTTCTATTGTGCTCGGCTGCTCGGTGCGCTGCAGTAATCCTGCTTTGCAGGGTGCCTTGGGTACTGCCTTGGTGCCTTAGATTGTCTCTAAGAGATGTGCTCTTTGATTGTAGAGCACAGTTGCCATACTGATACAGTGAAAGCAGATGCAAGTGGCAAATGTTGTATCTTAGGAATTAATAGAAAGGAAGACTGTGGAATAAAGCATGGTATTCATAGCTAATTTGGCTTAGGAAATGCAGACTGCATCATACCTTGCTGTGTTCTCGGTATTCAGAGGGACAGTTGCTGTTTCAGTGGGCTTTCTTTGTAAACTTCAATTGGAATAAAACCAGAGGAGAGAAAAAAGGAGGAAATAGTTATTTTGTTTGCTTAAACAACTAGCAGAGTAACCTGAAGCACAGTGGTGAGTGTTGGAATTCTGACTGCCCAGATAGCTTTCTGGACAGGCATCCAGAGGGAGCAGTGCCACATTCGTGGCTGGGGGTTGCGCGAAGCGAAGCTGTTCCCTGGCTGCCCCTCTGGTGTGCGCTCCTGCTGCAGCCCTGCTGCTATGGGGCTGTCTGACCTCGTGGTGAGCCGTGGCAGGGAGCTTACCTGATGGGCACTGGGCTGGGGGAAGACTTTTGGCTTTGGTTGAACACTGAGCTCGGTTGAACAACTCAGTCTCATGCACAGATTGGATGAGCATTGGTGTCGGCACCAAGTAGAAGGAATGCGGTTTGAGGAAAGGTGCCACTGCTCTGAAAGCAGCGGGTCAGATGGGCCTCGTAGCACAGCTCCCAAGGCTGTATTTCCTTCGTGTCAGGCAGAGGAAGCAACTGTGAGGGAAGCTTTCCTGGATGTGAGCCTAATGGGCTGAGCATAGCTAATGTAGAAACGGAAGGCATTTCAGTGAGGATAAGGCACCTTTGTGGTTACAATTTCCTATAAAGAAACAATAGAAGAAAGAAGTAGGTTTCAGTAACTACTAGTTACACAGAGGGGATGTATGAAAGATTCGAGGGAAGCAAACAGAGAGGGAAGGAACTGCTGACTTGTGTGTTCTGCAGGAGTTTGGTCTGGGTTGTACTAATAAGACAGGCAGCCGTGGTCTGTTCCGGTGTTGATTTGATAAGAAGGATCAGTTGGCACAAGAACCTGCATCTGTGGAAACTGGGGAGTTGGAACGAATAATATGTGAATGTGAAAGTGAAAGGCTTGTCTCAGAAAAAGGAACAAGGTGGTAAGCAGTTAGTTGCAAATATGGTTTAAGAAGGGGATACTGTATTTGTACAAAGAGGAAGACATGATTACGCTTGATGCTGAGCTGTTGAAAATGCTTATCCAGCATTGCTTTTCGTGAGTTTTAGGTTTTATTGCCCTCAGAATTTTTTTTTTTCCTAAAAGAACAAATTTTGATGTAATGATGAAGCTAAGCAACTTCGGCTGCTGCCAGAGGGGATTGTGTCTCTCTTCCTCCCATCCTGCTCCCAGAGCCAGTTGTTGGAGCATTAATTGCTTTGGGAGGAACAACAGGAGAGCTGCTGCTCTGTCCATTCCCTTCCTCAGCTGTCACAGATCAGCCTGGTGCAAGGCAGCAATAATAGAAACTGACAGTGAGGGGACAAGACCACACCTTGTGGTAGCCAGCTGTTACCCAGGTTTCCTTCTAATGTGACAGCTTTAGCCTTGGAGCTCGGCTCAGCCACCTAAAATTCACGTCGGGGCTTTGAAGAAACAGTCAGAAACAATTTCATAGCTCTTTGATAACTTGTGAAGGACAGGTGGCACCCCAGAGGACAGGGGAAGGCCCTGCAGTGATACTGCTTTCAGTACTGTTAGAAAGGTGGGAGCTGGGGGATTGTGACCAGCCAGCTTCACTGCATGGTGTGGGAGGTATGGGTGGCAGAAGGGGTTTGGCCTAGTGATCACCTGGAAAATACTACTCTCTGAACAAAAACAGGAGTTTTTCAGATGTGAAACTGGGCTAATCCAGTCCAGCCTCTTTCTGTGGCCAGCTGAGACCTGCTGGATAGCTGCACTTGGTCTTTCATTCTGCTATGCAACGAACAGAAACAGTGCCATTGAAACTGGTGGTATAGGGAAAGTGTAACTGGTTGGAAAACTGTGCTTGGACATGGATGATCAAAGATCCGTTGGGTTTCTGAAGAGCTCTGTCTTGAAGTGCTTGTTGCCAGGTTCGGGGAAGATTTGGTCTATAGTGTCTGTATAGTAAACCAATGTAACAGCAAGGGCAGCTGGCCTGTTTGATTCGGAACCGTTCTGGCAAACTGAGGTAACTGCTGCACTTTTAAGGAGAAGGCTCCACTTTCAGATGAATGAAGTATTGCATTTGAGTGGGAGGAATCAGCTGTGCAGCCACAGTGGAGAACGAGTGCAGAATAGAAACTGGAAGCTGTCGTAGGCTGGTTGGCTGTAGTTTTTAACATGCTTTTGTGTTGAAAAATGAGCTTCCAGAGTTCTACTCACACTTGATGTTTATTATCGGGGGGAGGTGGCCGAGCCACCAGCTGACTTGCTGAAGCAAGGTGCAGTGTCCCTGTTAGTAGTTTCTGTCCAAACATGATAATTTGGGGGATAGGGAGGTTCTGATAATGGCGTCTCTTTGCTTAAAAAAGAAAGTAAGTCATACCCAAGAGTTCACTTTAGTTGCTGTATCTCCCACGTGGCTGAGGTTTATGAAATGCAAGAGGATCAAAAAAGTCCTGTGAGTTTTGTTTGTGACTTTGTGATGCCGTGCTCCCACAGTTGGTCTCTTCTTGTAAAAAGATGGCTTAACAGGGCAGACGTGAACAAACTCTGCAGCTTGTTGGAAGGAAGTGATGAGCTAAAACGCCTGTGAATTCTTGCAACAGGGCTACACCTTGCAGCAGATTTTAGTTTGAGGCTGTGCTCTGGCTTGGCAGTTTACAGTAAAGCTAATTTTACAGTTTCTAGTGTCACATTATTTGAAAGGTGTTAATTGCTTGTATTGTACTGAAGAGAGGTAAACTGGAGTCTGACAGAACTGTAATAAGGTGATGCAGCTGAACACGGGTAGGTTCTTAGTTTGCTTGTGGAAGCAGTTGCCCTCTCCCCCTGCCCTTTTGCTGTAGTTGCTGGTGTCAGTATTTCAGCAGCCAGCATTATAGCATCCCTCTCATAGACAGCAGTATGGGCACAGCTGGTGCTGCATTGGATTACGGCACCTGGAAAGAATAGTTTGAATGCAGAAGGCAACAAAGGTGTTCTGCTGCTAGGGGAGAAGTTCAGTGTTACGCTGCGGATGGACCATTCATGATGTGTGTGTGAATGCTGTGTGCGTGCTTGGTGCTGCTAACGTACACAGGCTGAGCTGTTACTAACTGCTGTCCTGACAGTCTCACAGGAAAGACAGAGTGCATTTCAATAGTCGCGTTAGAAGGTTCTCAGCAGTGTTGCTGACCTGTTACTCATACTGCAGCAGCAATCGCAAATGTGATTTACTTTTAGGCTTGAGAAACTGCTGTTGTTTTCTGACAGCAAATTATTCTCGTTGTGGTGGTTTTTAGTTTAATGTTAAGCATTGATGGGTTAGGAGGGGAAAAAGGAGGGTGATGTAAAGCATTGTGATAAACAAGAATCACCCATTTGGGTTAACGGGATAAACTGTTGTTTATCTTCATAGTAGATGATGGCTGGCCTACTTTGTGTTTTTCTGTCATTGCTACTGACAAATGGCCATAGCAAATAGCAGAAAAAAACTGCTGTGAATATCCGTCTGCAGGTACTTGTTACAGTCTGTATGCTCATCCATCTGTAGTGTCTTTCCAGAAATATTTAAGTATGGATTTATGTAGGGTGGTGTGCCAAGAACATGCGGCTTAGCGCAGTAACTGAAGTCTGCTATGTTTGTGTAGGAGAGAGGGCTCCACCTACTGGAAAAACCTATGGGTTGATAGAGTGTGTTTGGAATGAAGAGTTCCGTAAGTGGTTTCTTCTGTCCGGTCTCATGGTTTGGGAATGGGACCATTTGTGAGGAAATAGGTGTGTGTTTTAAAGTCTGAGCTCTGAAAATATACTCGTAGCGTTTTTAATGTTGACTTCCTTTTTTTTTTAAATAGGAACATCATCTCCAACGGGCTATCTCAGCACAACAAGTATATGGAGAGAAGAGGGATAACATGGTTATACCAGTCCCAGAAGCAGAAAGTAATATTGCATACTATGAATCTATATATCCTGGAGAATTTAAAATGCCAAAGCAGCTGATTCACATACAGCGTAAGTAAAGCAGTTGTTGGAGTCTACACCAGGAACTTTGTTTTACCAGGAGTTAGAGATCACTCTTAAATGCCTTTTGAGCTCCTATCAAATCTAGCTTGGGAGCATTTATTTCTTCCAGCATTTTAGTATGCACTCTCCCCTGTCATACCTTTTCAGAGGAATATTAAGCTCTTCTTCAAGAAGAAGATAAAGTCTTTCTATGCCTGTATGTTCATACTTAAATTTTAGCAGTTTCACTGAGTTGTATATGTGTTAGGATGCTGCTGCTGTTGGAAAATAGCTGCTCTGCTTGGATGTGGACCTTGACGTGAGCACATCACTTCAGACAACTTTCAAAAACATAAAATATATTGCAAAACTGTTCTGTGGTGTTATTTTTTAAATTCTGATAATCTGTTGTGTGTATACATAGGCATAGTTATGCCTTGCTAACTGGCTTAATGTTAGGTTCTGTGTCAGTCTGATCTTCAGTAATAAGCTGAAGTAGCAGAGCGGCATGCTCTAATAAGCAAATGGAGAGGCTAACGCTAAGAGTCTTATTCTGATGCTAAGGTGCAGTTTTTCACTCTTCTTTTACTTATCTACTAGTGCTCTCTTAGTTGCTATGACAACATTCAACTGCATTTTTTAAAAGCAAGTCATACTTTTAAGCATGCATTTCACATTGTGAAGAAATTGATAGTTCTGAGAAACCAAAGCAGTCTGCATGAAGCTGAGAACCAGGGATGTTCTGGATGCTGTATTTTCAGATGATGTTGTGGAAAAACTGAACAGTTTGTTCTTTAATATGTGATTTATAATTGAAGTCCCCTGCCACGATGCATAGACCATGCTTTTGGACTAGTTTGGGCTGACACCTGTAGGTCACAAAAATCATTGAGAAAGTTTGTGAGATCTCAGATACTCTGTGCATGTAGTTCTCCAGGAATACCTCTTAAATGCATTTAAGTTGGAGTCTTAACTTCTGGCATGGGTGCTACAGCATGAAATTGTAGAACATGAGATGGTAGTGAAGTCTGACCAGTACAGCAAGTTCTCGCTGAAAGTAGTGGGGTCGAATACTTCTGAATGTTTTGGACGCTGTAAAGCTTTCATTAGTTAATAAAAGCATGTTCAGGTAGATATCAGTGTCTGTCCTTGACTTCAGTCATGTAATTTATTTCAATAAAAAGGCAGGTGTTACTTCTAAGCAGTGTTCAAACGTTATTTTGGTTTTGTCTTCAGAATGATCTGACACATACTCCAGACACTGCTATTAGAACAGAACGTTTCTGTAGTAAAACAGTGACTTGAGCTTAATTTGTATCATTCAGCTTTTAGTTTGGACTCTGAGCAGCCGGATTATGACATGGATTCAGAAGATGAGGTCTTTGTCAATAAGTTGAAGAAGAGAATGGATATCTCTCCTTTGCAGTTTGAAGAGATGATAGACCGACTAGAAAAGGGCAGTGGTCAGCAGGTATGGTGTTGCTTTAATAAAAAATCCAAAATGTGCATTGTCTGTAATGCCATATGACAGTGACATACTGGGTTTTACATTTAGCCAGTCAGCCTGCAAGAGGCCAAGCTGTTGCTAAAAGAAGATGACGAATTGATCAGAGAAGTATACGAGTACTGGATTAAAAAGAGGAAAAACTGTCGAGGGCCCTCTCTTATCCCAGCAGTGAAACAAGAGAAGCGAGATGGCTCCAGCACAAATGATCCTTATGTTGCTTTTAGAAGACGAACAGAAAAGATGCAGACAAGAAAAGTAAGTAGACTAATACTTCCCTGTCATTTGTCTCTCTTCCTTCTCATAAAGTAGCTTATCTAAAGAGACAAATTTGCTAGGTAGTGTAAAATAATACAAGTTGGCTTTTGGTTTGCTTGTTTTTTTTCCCTTTTAATTTGCAAGAAAAAAAAAATTAACTACTTTAGACCAGCTATTGAAGGAAGTTTGTATTCAGTAGTTTTTTGCTCTCTAAATTGGATGCTAAACCTGCTTGTGATGGCAGAACGCTGTAGCTTATTGGTAGATGCATCTGTTTCTCTTCATTTGTTTTAGCACATGGTTTAAAAAACTAAATATTTACCATTTACTTGCAGTTCAGATTATGTGATTTAAATGATGTGAGAAAACATAAAACACTTTGTATCTACAGAATCGAAAAAATGATGAAGCGTCTTATGAGAAGATGCTTAAACTGCGTCGAGACCTGAGTCGTGCAGTAACCATCCTGGAGATGATAAAGAGAAGGGAAAAAAGCAAGAGGGAGTTGCTGCATTTAACACTGGAAATTATCGAAAAGAGGTAATGTTTTTTTGCAAATGTGCTGCAGAAAGCTTTGGAAACTGCTGTAGATATCAGTTCCCATGAAAATTTTATGAAATACGAGAAACTTGAAACTAAACTGAAAATTTGAATATTTCTGCTGTTAACAATATAGCATATTTTCATTAATGGCTCTGAAGAGCAAAATTGAATTTAGAGAGTCACTCATTGTGAAAAAGCAGCCTGCTATGTTAATGTGCATTGTTCTATTATATGAGTATTCAAACATTTGCATCTCATGTTATGTGTATTATGTAGGAAGAACATAGCTTCAGGTAAATTCCTTTAGAAATTGATACGTTAAACTTCTTAACTGCGTAGATTAAGGAATATCCCCCTGAAGAAAACAAACAGGCATTTCATTCAGCATAACATGCTGTTCTGTGAGTCATTTCCAACTTGTGTTTCTGTTGACATCCTATTTGACAGCTGTGCAGGAGACCAAACGCTCCACTTTGTCAGCTGTCGCTTTCACAATGAACTGAGAATCACATTTGAAATGTGGAGTTGTTCTTTCAGGCAGATGATGTTTAGAATCTGAATGGACTTACCAAATTTAAGTGTCCGTGTTTGAAAACTTAAAATGGTTAGTCACTACTGTAAAGCTCTAAAACAAACTTCTTATGATTTAGTTTGAGTTCTTGGAAACACAAGCTGAGTATCTGTCTTTTCCATCAGGTGCTCTTTTTTCAAGCACTGATCTTGTCTAGTAGAGTTAGGGTTGAGATGCACTAGCTTTTTAAAGAAAGTAAGCTCTTGAACACAGTTCAATAAAAAAAACTGACCATCAAATTAGCACTGCGCACAGGTCTTGAAACATATTGCATTTCATGGTTCTACATCTTATAAAGCTGGGCTGTTACACAGAGAGGATTTGTGAATAAGGCTTTCTGCCAAACTGTTGAATGGCTTTTGTGATAAGTTTTTTTTCTCTTAAGTGGCACTTTCCCCAGATAAGGAGGGAAAGAATTTGTCCTGTTCTTCCTTCAGGTTTTTGTTTCCTCTTCTTCCCTTTGCATTATGTTTTAACAGACAGTTATCCTTGTTTGTCAGAACTAGGCATTGCAGTAAACATTTGCACGCTATTTGTCTCTTCTGCAACAGTCAGTTTTGAACTTCATGCTGACTTGTTGGGAGTCCTTTTGCCCCAAATCGCAAGTATTGTTTAACTATTGCATGTTTTTTGTGTGTTTTTACCAGTGTTATGAATATTCACAAGAGTGATTTTATTTTATTTTTTAATTACAGGTATAATTTGGGTGATTACAGTGGAGAGATTGTGTCTGAGGTCATGGCACAGCGGCAGCCAATGAAACCTACCTATGCTATTCCCATCATTCCTGTGACTAACAGCAGTCCTTTCAAACATCAAGAAACTATGGAACTGAAAGAATATAAAGTTAAAGTGAGTAACGTCAATAACAGAGTTGTTACATGGTGTGACATAAGCAAACTACAGCATTTTAGGATATATCTGCAGAAAATATTCTTAATTGGGAGGGAGGTGGGAGCTTTTGGGTGCTGGAAATAGACTAGCAGAGATGCTGTCGAAGTAGAATGCTTTGTTCTGTTGGAGTGCTGAAAACCTAGAAACTAATGGAGTTCCTCAGGACAGAAACAGAAGGAATTTAGATGAACTACAGACAGGAGGACATTTGCAGTTATATTAAACTTTTGCACTGGTTGATATTGATGTTTTCATTAGATAATGTCCCTGAAGTTAGGATATTCTGAACAAAGCTGTGTTTGTTACCCAGCTATTCAGTAAAGATGGGACTGATAAGATAAAACCCTTAGTCTGTTGTGAATTCATGTAGCTATTTTAATCCAGAGGTTTGCTTGATTCAGTGTATGTATTTTGATGTGAGCCACTGATATTCCTAGTACGCTGTATGTCTGCATTTCATAGATTAATAGAATTGCTCAGGTTGGAAAAGACCTTGAAGATCATCAAGTCCAACCGCCACCTAACCGTACTACCCTGGTTTTGTGCTAAGTAAAGTATCAGTTAGTTATTGAGTTACCTGACCAGTGCTTTCTTCTTCCTGCTGGCTTTGTGCCATATGTAACAAATCTACCGTACCAACAGCTTAGCACATTAAATACATAACAGCAGAAAAGCTGAAGTACATTTGAATTTTGCACAGATTTCTTGTACCTCAAGAATGTCCAGGAACTGTTTGGGATCTGACAGGATAGCTTGAATCAGTCAATGCTTCCACTGGTAGCAGGACACTGTATTTGAGATGGCTGGAGTGAACTCATCTGTGAGTGATGCTGGGTTGGTGTGGTGTCTCTGAGCTTGGAAGAGGCACGTTTGTCAGAAACTTAGAAAATGCATTTGAACCTGCATGGGGAAATAAGTTTAATTTGTGTTTTCAGAGATTCTAGGTATCTTTGAGGAGGTCAGCTTCTGCCTTTTAAAGCATTATTTGGTTCTTGATTCCCTGTCACCGCATAAACACCTACGAATGTTAGCCTAACAGCACTGTTGTGTACATGTTGGTCTGCTTCCCCAGAGTAGTGTATTCACCTTGACTACTGGTGCTCTACTGGGGATGGCTACAGAGCAAATGGTGCTTAATTCCACTTCATGTGTTAAACATTTCAGTTATTAGAAGTGAAGTACAGATATTCTTGAAAGGTCTCCTTCTGTAGCTATTAAGATGCTAGAGTGAAGATAGTAATGTTTAGTTTGCTTACATGGTAGTTTTGCAGAGCTACTTTTGTAGTCTAATATAATGATGTGTGTAAGAATTTGCTGCTTTTTTTTCTGTTCAGCAGGATAAATCCGATGTTATTCGGCCCAAAAGAAAGTATGAGAAGAAGCCAAAAGTCTTACCTTCATCTGCTGCTGCTACTCCACAACAGACGAGTCCTGCTGCACTGCCAGTCTTTAATGCTAAAGATTTGAATCAGTATGATTTCCCTAGCTCGGATGAAGAACCCCTTTCCCAGGTTGGATCTCTAGAATTCTCCCTCCCTGTTAGGAAAGGAATAGTAATAAGACTCACACACTTACTAATGCCTGTCCTTGCCCACCCTGCTTGCGTTTTACAGGTTTTGTCTGGTTCTTCAGAGGCTGAGGAAGAAAATGATCCCGATGGTCCTTTTGCCTTCCGTAGGAAAGCAGGCTGTCAGTACTATGCTGTAAGTAGAATTTCCTTGTGTACGGTAAGACGGAGCGTTGTTGATGGGAAAACTTGTGTGTTTAATTGTTTGTAATTATTTTAAGCCTCATTTAGACCAACCTGGCAACTGGCCATGGAGCAGCCCTAAAGAGGGAAGATTAGGAGATGTGCGTTACAGATACTGCTTAACCACTCTGACAGTACCCCAGAGGTGTATTGGGTTTGCACGAAGGCGGGTCGGCCGTGGAGGAAGGTGAGTGCTATGTAATGGTTGTGATTATTTGTTTGGCTGTTTTCACCTAAAAATAAAACAGTAAATATTACAAATATTTATATATACAAATATTATAAATATATATATATGTAAGTCATCTCTGAAATGAGCTAAGATAAAATGCACAAAACAAACAAACAAAAACCCAACCCTCGAAACATCATAGAAGTTGGTATTTTAAATACTTCCATTTGATGGAAGTATCTCAGCAGATCAGTGTCTCTATTTTTGTAGCGGATGCTGCTTTAACATTGCTTGCTGAAAAGTTTCTCAGCTTTGTTCATTGTCAGCACTGCTGGTTTCTGAGGTGAAAACAAATGTATGGTTTTAGCTGTAGCAATTGTTTCATATTGAAGTGATTGGCATAGTTTAAGACAGCTTACTGTGTTTGGAGATTGAAATAATAGATTCTTGATGAAAATGCTTTTCTTAGTTCAGTCCTGCTGCAGAGGAGAATTTTGGAAGGAATTTTTAGAAGTGAAAGTAACAGTTAAGTTCTGAATGTTATCAGAAATCTTAATTAATTCAAGTCTGTTAAGCATTTTACTTTTGATCTACTGTAATGATTAAAAAAGTTATAAATCTCTTAGTGTATATGTGTGCTTCCGTAAACACTGGATATCTTCATGTCAGCTTTCCAGTCTTTTTAAAATCACAATTTGGAAAAAACTGAATTTGGCATTCAGATTTGCTTAGAATCTCTTAGTGTATTAGCAGGTCATGTTAGGAGCTGCAGGCTCGTAGTGGCATTTTGATGGGGATATGATAGCTTTTGGTTCTTTGTGGAGTGATGGTAGATGTGCTGATGTATGTTAGTAAAGCACTGACATTGAATTTGCTGTAAGAGGGCACTTAGTTACGTAAGCATTTCAGTGTCCATTTTTATTGTACTCCAGAAATGTTCGAACCTGATGGAAGACTTCTGCAACTGGCGTTGTGGTGCCTCAGTAGCTCCACCATGGTGTACATCAGTTATTCGTACAGTAAAAGCTAGAATATAGAAACCTGAATGTACTACTTCCTGCCAAGCACTAAAGATATAGTCATACTTCCTGTGCCCGTTTTCAAAAGCTGTGTGTTCTGGAGCAACGTTGTGGTTTCTTCTACTTTCTGTATATCTTTCCCAACCACGCATGACAAATGGTGACTTCCTGGTATTTTCCTTTAGTATTTGCCACTGGGTAATTCTGCATTGTTTCCTTTCAGGGTGCTACTAGACAGAGCGCATTCGGACTACGATAATACATTTCATCAGCTGGATTTGGAAATGCTTTCCTCATCACAACACTCTTCAATCAGTCAATTTGCCAATACCTCAGAAACAAATACCTCGGACAAATCTTTCTCGAAAGACCTCAGTCAGATACTAGTCAATATCAAATCATGTAGATGGCGGCACTTTAGGCCTCGGACACCATCCCTACATGACAGTGACAATGACGAACTCTCCTGTAGGAAACTGTACAGGGGTATAAATCGAACAGGCACAGCACAACCTGGGACCCAGACATGCAGTACCTCTATACAAAGTAAAAGTAGCAGTGGTTCAGCACATTTTGGTATGTTTACTTTGACAAACTTGCTTTTAGAAATACTAAACTTGGCTCAGAGAATCCTGAATGTGGTTAGGTCGTGCATACATTATTTTAATGGTAGAAGCCTATCTTTTATCTTTGCTGCACAGAATGCTTATTCTTAGTTATTGCCAACAGTAGTGTGATGCATCTCAAATTTATGCAGACTACTTTAATATATATATATATATATATAGTTAAGATTTTAGAAACGTGGTGGTTTAGAAGCAGTATTGTATGGGGTTGAAGTTAACCTGGGATATCTAGACTTTGAAAATTAAAAATACTTCGATTTAAATATTGATACAAAGATCATGTTCTAAATTTTTTGAAATGTGGTGGTTTGGCTGAAATGTTTGCATTTAAACTCCCAGTGTGCTTATGAATTCTTATTTGGACGTGGTAAAACTAAATACCATCTGCCATCCAAAAAATAACCCCATCTGCTGCCATCCGTGCTCTGTGTGTGTGTGCTCGTGCTTAGCAGAGCTCTGGGACTCATCACTTGTATATCCCATCAGCACATGGCAGGTGGCTTTTGTAGAACCCGAGTTACAGAACTGAGGAACTGACTGTAAGAAGACTGTAAGATGAAACTTGCTGTATTGGAACTGAAATACTGTTGGATAGCATCTCTGTATTGGGTTCATCACAGCGAGAGGCTGGTGCTTATGTAGGTAGCATACAACCTAGGGAACTTGAG
>JAOWBP010002978.1:12909903-12914903 GCA_028571105.1 Tragopan temminckii
AGCAGAGATGTGGTGCTCTTGTGTATTTCTTGGGAAAATACTGTAACAGGAGATACAGTTGTCCTCCTTCCCACCCACGGTTCAGCAGTTCAGTAGTTATAGAACTTTATCATTTGTAAGCCTTGGTTATGTTGTGTCTCATCTTTTCACCTGATCAACTGCCTTTTTAATGGCCATCACCTGGCCCCTGATGGGCAGAGAATCCTCTTCAAGGATTGTTAGAGAGGTGTTTTCCCCCAACATGATCTTAGTGCTTCTGTTTTCCTACGGAAATCTCAGTTTTTATGAGAACGGGTATTTAACTTGATGTTATGAAGCCGTTGCTTTTTTTAATGGCTTTGAATATCTGGTTCTTCAGATACTTGGTGGGCTTGAAGCATTTCCTGAATGGTTTAATCAAAGTGTATTCCATTCAGGTTAAAAAGGGGGATGCTAGTAGAGGGACCAGGAGTATTTGCATGTTTTCTGCTCTCCAGGATATGTTTTCTGGTACTTAGGAAGCTGGTTCTTGCAGTCACTGTTTCCCTTAGTCTGTGTTCTCCTGCATCAGTGAAGCAGAGTAACAGCAAGCAGGGCACCTCACAGTAACACTGCAGGGTTGGTCAGGAGCGGGGCTGTGGCTGTTAAAAAAAACCAAGGCAGTTCTTTGGGATTTCTTCCTTACACAGATTCTGCAGTGAGCCATCCTAAATGGCTTCAGCCACTTCTGGGAGGGACTGGCAGTTTCAGAGGAATGAAACACAGGCTGTGGTTTTCTGAGCTGGTGCACACTAAGTGCTGTTGTAAAACTGGATAGCACTGTGACAGTAGTCGTGTGCTGCTGTACGAACTGCTGACAGCGTCTCTGTGAATCTGTGCTCTGAGGACAGGGCTCCTTGAGTACCAGCATCCCATTGCATTTGGGAGAGATGTTAAGGTATCATGCAATCCAAAGATATTCAGTGGCTTAATTTGAGAAAGAAATTGCACTGTAATTACATATCAGAAAGATAGTATGCATCTCAGTTGCTTAAATGATAAGAAGAACATGGTGCTACTGAGCTGGTTGAGTGGTGTGCTGTTAAAAATTGGAGTTACTGCACAGGGTTTGTAACTGTTGCTCAGAAGATATTAAATAAATCTGTAAGCAGTCACTTACTCTGTCAGTCAGGCTCAGTAACTGTAGTATTTCTTTCCTTGTGTTCCTATCTGGAAATTCCCTAAGTGACTCAGTGCTCTTTTGATTCCTTTCAGTAATCTGTAAGCTAGAATACATTTTCTGTTTGTTGAAGTGTTGCACTCACTCTGTTGTAGAACAGGTGTGTACGTTGTCTCAGGTGGTTAAATGAAGAAGGTAACAGTGTAGTGTGTTGCAGTGACTTAAAATCCTGGCAGCTGTCAGCTCAGAAATGTACTGAGATTTGATGGCTGCTGCAAACGCTGTGCTGCTGACAGGTGGGTGAGAGCTGTTCCTGTGGCCTTGTCTCAGAGTAGAAATGGAGCTGCCCGTCTCCTGGCAGCCATTGCAGCTGGGTGCTGCTCTGCGTGGGGCTGTGCCTTAAAAGTTCCCAAAATTGAAGGTTAGGGAAGGAGTTGGGCAGCTCTCCTTGTGCGAGGGACTCCAGGTGTCTTGGAGAGTGGGCAGTTGTTAGCTGTGACAGTTCAGATTTCAGGAAGTGGTAATGTTCTTACCTGCATTGCTGGTTAAGATTTAGTTGGATTCTGTGTAGGGAATGAAACTGTTTTGTTTTTCTCTATTTTGATAAATTCTATACTATTAAACAGTCTAAAAATGCCCTAAATATTAACGTTGTGGCCCAGCATGCTGTGTGAGAGGCCTCTGTAAATGCTGTGTTCCTGTCTAGGGCTGCTGAAGTAATAATTTAAGTCTCTAATTTGTCATCTTTAAATATCAAATGTTATGTTTTAGTTCTTGTTTTTACTGGAAGCTCTTAATTTCAGCAGTTGCTGCTGTTCAGCTGGCTGTTTCTCTACCAATTTTCTGAAGTACTGAGGGTGTCATATAATATCAGGAACGCGTAACTGTATAGCAGTACTTTTCTGAGTAAGCAGAAGTGTGGCTGGTAATTGATGTGCGGAGAAAAGGTGTGGGCTCTCTTTTTGCCTGCTACTTTGTTTGTCCTTTTGCAGACAGATAAAGACCAGCATAGGATTACGAATGAAAATGACATTCAGTCTAGTTACTGCTGTTCACCATTATTCTTCGACAGGAGTGGAAGGTTTTCAGTTGTGCCCTGGCTCTCCTAGAAGAAAGATGAGAATTGATAATAAAATTCTAGGAAAAAGTGCTTAAGGGGCTGTTTTTAATTACTCATTTTTCTAGAAAACGTGATGTTAAACCAGATACCAAGTCTGGCACCTGGGCAAATAGATCTGTGCTATTTGCAGGCAAGAAGTAAAAGTTCTGTACAGTAGATACAATTAACATATAATGAGCAGCTGTGTTTTTCTGGCCTGCAGTGCATTCTACTTCAAATGCTTTTAAAAAAAGGGCATCTGAACCCTCTGGAGGACTTAGGGAAGTTCAGGGCTATGCCTGCAGGCACACACAGTCAGCACAGCCCTGGTTCCATCGCACTGCTGCGTTGGGGATCTCACCAGAATGCCTTCCTGAGTTCCAGCCACAACTGTGTGCTACAGAAAACAAATCCGGAAGGATGAAGTGGTGAAAGTACTTAGATGTGAAGTACATGCAAACATTTTTTTGTATGAGAATGCTAATTCTCAGAAACAAAGCCTTGCCCTCAGTAACCTTATATTTGAACTGGAGTGCTTAATACTGCACTGAGAGCAGGACTGGAAGAAACCTAGTAAGAGTGGTAGTGAGTTAATGGTGGATCTCAGCAGAAAAAGATAAAATGCACTGTCCTGATTTGTAGGTCTCCAGCAGTAGTGATCTGGTTTGGGTTTTCAGTGATGTCCATACAGGTGCTAGTGAAACTGTCAGGATGGCATGTCAGAATGTCACAGTGAATCTCTGATAGAGCTGTAAATGTTATTTTGAAAAACCTTAGTGAGTTTTTGCCTTCAGTGCCAGAGGCACAGAAAACATTGCTGAATGTTCTGATTTTCATTGAAGAACGCAGCGGCGTACCTGGGCGTGCTGTTAGGGATGACAAACACACAGGTGTTCCATTGCGTGCTGAGGCTGCCCTTTGTGCTGCTGGCTATTTAAGCAGAAGTGAGAGAAGCAGTTGGATGCAGCTGAGGATGTGGCAGTCGTCGTGGGGTGTTTGTCACTTCCACACCTGCTCTGTGTGGCAGAAGGGAACAGCCAGCAGGATGGTGGGCTGCTTAGCAAAGTGCAGTGATGCGCAGCTTAAAAGTACAGGCCTTGGAAATGTCACTTTAGAAAGAATTTGAAGAAGCACTTAAGCACTAAACTGCTGTCCTAAACAAACGTAGCTTGTCTCAGAGAACTTCATTTCTTGTGTTTCTTCCAAAATGAAGGAGTATGTTTGGAGCAGGCTATAAGCCATGGTCTGAAATGCACCTAAAGCTCGAAACCTGGAACTGACAGTTTCCAAGTGTCACTGTACCATCCATCTCACTTGGGTGTGTGCAGATATGACTGGGTGCTTTGTATCTTTGAATTCGAAGATGAAATGCACCTTTTTTGCCCATTTTCCTCTTCGGCAGTTGGAGAGTTAAGCTTACTCAAACTTCCTAAGCAATGTTTGCACAGTCATGCTGTGGGGTAAAATAATGTGCTGATACATGGAGCCTTCAGTAGCAGGAGTGTTGTCAGTGAACCCTACTCATGTGGAGTTGTAGGGCTATTAAAGCATTAAATTAAGTTTCCACTAACTGATAAATACAAATAAAGGATCTGTCCGTACCTAAATAGCACCTCTGTGTTCCTGCCTCCGCTGCTGCTGCTGCTTTAGCTTTCAGCATGCTGATCTTTGTGGTAAAGCTTCCTGCTCTAACTTGTGTTTCCTGATAATTAAAAAAAAAAAAAGCCTGTTAGCAGGTGGTGGTTTTCTTCATGTACAGTAGAACTTAATTGTGAACAGCCCTCCAAATACTGAGTTTGTGAATTCTAGGGTACTTCTTTTCATAAGGAAATTGGTAAGGGATGTTAATTCTAAGCTGTCCCCCTAAACATGACTTCAGAAGGTGAAGAAGTGAAGGCAGCTGAGAGGAGATGTGGCTGTGGGAGTAGTGGGAATTGATTGGAATCACTTTGGGCTGTACAAGCGTGCTTCATTCCTGCTTGCTGAAGAATCTTACTGAAATACAGAGTAGTCACCTGAATATGAAAGCTGAATAAGGATTCAGAATTTCAAGTGCAGATACACCAAAATATAAGTAAAAATGTAGCACTGTTTCCAGGGCATAAAAAAAGGCATTCGGAACAGTCTTGTACAAAATCACAAGTATACTGGAGAAAAGCATGTTCAGCAGTTTGTGTTCAGATATCAATTCTTATTTGCTTAGCAGTTTTTCTTGACCTGTTGTTCAGGTTTATATGTAGGCTACAGCTGTTTTTCCTGTATCTGAAAGCAGGAGATGGTTTTGTTCCGATAGAAACAAGTTTTCTGAAGATGAGCAGACCTGAAAGAGTAGATGAGCGGGCAACGATTGCCGTTTGTGAACAAGGTGTGGTGAGGTTTGTTGCCATACAGTAGTGAGCTCTCCTGAAAGTACAAGTTCTCATGCATTCTAGGAGTGTGAGTGCTGCTCACAGCACTTACTGGGGAGCGTCTCTGTAATCCAGAGATAAAATTGAAGGGGAATCTTGAATGTGTGTCATTGGCTGAATTTGTAAAGGAGAGTCTCATTCCAGATTTGACTCGCTTTGAAATTGAAAGCAGATGTTCTTTTGCTTAGGAACTGTAAATTGAGAATAACAAAAGATCTTAATGCTTTATGAAGCTAATCAATAAACTAATGACACTTGTGATTTCCATTGGGCATCCCCTCTAAGCATGTACTAACAATGCTGTTCTTAGAAATGGCTTCTATGGGGGACTGACCGGGTAAAATGGTGGTGATTT
>JAOWBP010002978.1:12919903-12923423 GCA_028571105.1 Tragopan temminckii
AAATTTACATTGTGAAACTGTGAGCTAATAATACAGAATTTTCATCAAAACGAAGAACGGACCGTCCTAAATTCAGAGTGCGTTGACTGAAGACTTTCTTTGAGCCACTGCTGGATGCAGGTATGCAAACAGCAGTATGAACAGCTGGAGGGAACCATTACTGGTAGGCCATGAATAATTCAATTTCTCAGTGCTTCAGAGAAAATAAGGATGGAAGCAAGCTGTGTAATCCCACGTAGTTCAGACTTGGTGTGTTCTGTATGCAGGGAGTAAAAGCAGAGCCATGAGAGACTAATGGCGCATGTTTCAAACTTGCTCTCTGCTTAAGAGAGTCCTGTGTGAACTAATGAATATAGTGCAGATTGTAACTGTATTTCTCAGTACTGTGAGTTGCATTCTCACTGAGTATTAATATTTTTTCACATATTTGCATATGACAGCCAGGGAACAAGTTGGACTTGCTTTTGCATGAGTGTTTCATGCATTCAGGTCAAATCCTGCAAAAATGACCTAAATATAAATAGAGAATAGCCCCATGTTGGAAGCTTAGCTTGTCGGTGAGGTGTAGCTGGAGCAACAGTTGTTCAGAAGGATCGCTGGGGAAGGAAGGGTTTGCTGCTTGCAGAATCCTGTCCGGTGCTGTGTGCTGGTATCTGCAGCTGGGGGTGCTGAGGCGCCAATGACAGCAGCAGGCAGGATAACCTGAGAAATGAGTTTCTTGCTCGCCATTAGGTGGCAGTCTAAAACAAAACACCCAAACCGTGCAAAGCGGGAATTACAGTTCCTTGAGATCTTTGTGCTAGAAACTTGATTATAACTAGTGCTATTTTCCAATAAATAAACAGAGAATATATCTGAGCATTAACTGCTCTTTCCTTCCCACTTGGGATAGGTGGGCTGCTCGATGCTCTCAGGGCCCCATCTAACAAACGTGAAACACCCACATCCAGAATATTGTTGGAACTTCTGCAGTGTCTCTTCTTGTCATAGTGTAACACTTTTCCTGGAAGAACTGTACCCTCAGAGTGCTGAAGGAAGTTGCTACCTGCTTTTCAATTGGGTAGAATTCCCATGTTGGAACTGGACATGGATATTGAGAGCAAATCACACTCATAAGATGTGCGTGTGCCTGAATCCTGGCAGCAGCTGCATCAGCTGTCATGGAGCGTAGTAATGGGCACGTTGGGCAAAAGCTAGAAATAAAATCCGAGCTTAATCACAGCTACCAAAATGCTGCTGCTTTTATAATTTTCTGATGCACAGTGTAAGCATGTCCAAGTGTCTGCATACAGATTTTATATTGACACAGACCACTGGTCCTGTGAATCCCTGCTTGTGGCAGACAGGCACTCTCCAGGCTTGCTGCAGGCTGATTACATCTTCTTTGTTTGCTTGTTTGTTAACAAAAAGCACATCCTTCTAAAATCTAGCCTAAGTGCTAACAGTGCGCAGCTGTACAGCTGCTTTGAGGCTGTTCATATCTTGACTAAGCCAGAAGAGCATGTCAGCCCTCAGCAGACATAGCCTGAAGCGATCATAGATGCGTGCCTCCATTGGCCCTGCTGGTGCCCCTCCAAACATCCACAAGGGCAGGTTGGGCCTTCCCCTCTCACCTCCCTGCCTATATTCTAAATCATCACATAAACATGGCAATGTGGCATTTTCCCTCCTGCTTTTTTTGTGGAATGCGTATTATTTCTTGAAGAGACTGCAGCCTTGACTTCAGCTTAGCTTGTAATTGGGAGCCACTTGTAGACAGGATCTGTGGCTTGGATAACTGTTTGGATGATAAATGATAGCAAGAAGTCTCAGAAGGTCTAGAAGGAGAGCTGAAACCATTTCTATAGGTGGGTGTTAGGAAAGGCAGTTGTGACTCTGCTCACACCGAACCAATTCTTAGATTTCATCCCGAGCAGACCAAGCTCACCTCCAAGGCTTCCTGCCAGTGCTCAGCGGGCAGTACCTGTGGCAGCATTGTGCTCGTGGGGAGACACGCAGTATGGTTCTGCACCAGAGGGACATTCGTGGCCATGGGGACCTGCAGGTGCTTCTTGTGAGTCTATTCACGTGAGTAAAGGCTTCTATATGTTTCTCTCTCAGGTAGCTGTAAGGCCCTGCAGCAGTGTTTGGCACCAACCGGTTCAGCAGCTGCCGCCAGAGGCACCAGTGGTAGTGCTGTGCTCTGAAGGATTCTGAGAAGAGCTGTGAGAATATACAAAGGTCACAAACACACCTGATGGTGAGAACCCTGCAGCCCAGCCTGCTTCATTCCATGTGCCACAGCCTGGGCACTGTCACCAAGTGCCTACAAGGAGAACAACAGTGGGATAATAGGAAGCCTTTCAAACTACCAGGTAAATGTGTCATTAACCAGGTATGCTCATTTAAGCTTAGCATTACTAAAAGCCTGGGGGACTGTGATTCCTAGAAACGTTTACATCAAGACTGGCTGTTCCTTAAAAGGAAACGTTAAAGATTGAGGGGTGGTCCTCTGGCACATGTAGTGCAGCAGAACCTGGAGCCCCATGCTGCACCAGAGGTGATGGGCATGAATGGAAACATGGGAGGTTCAGTCTGAAATCAGAAAATACTCCAGAATTAAGGTGACTCCACCCTGGCACAGGCTGCCCAGAGGCTGTGGGGTTCCCTTCTTGAAAACACTCAGAAGCCACCTGGGTGTGGGCCTATGCCAGGAGGCCTCCAGAAGCCTTTTCTGATCTTTTCCATTCTGGGCTATCTCTCTTGGCTTCAGGAGCTACTGACACAACTCAGAACAGACATCATTCCCTGCTGAGTTTCCTTAATCTCTTATTTTTGAGAAAGCAGAAGCAGTACTGCTTACCAGCGTACCAGCTTACCACTATGTGGTAACACAGTGGGTGAAGCCAGGGCATTTCCTGATCAAGTTGCTATTCATTAATAGCAATTAACTTACATACACCTGATGTTGAGCTTCAGTAATCAAAACTGTTGGTTTCATTTTTCGTAAATACTCTTTATGTAGCTAATATAATACAAAGTTATCCTCTGCCACAAAAACATCATGCCTGAGTTATACAAGAGAAACAAAAGGAAATTATACCAGGTTGTTGCTTGCCTTCACATCATACATAGAGTTTCCTATGTGTTCAATTTCTTCAAAAATCAATACAAACATCTGAAAAATAAGCAGTCTACTCTGCATAAAGACTAAGGTTAAAAGTTAATTACTTTGAAAGCAACACAATCAAATCTAGCTTCTTTAGCATATATTTACACAGAAATCACAGCTCTTAAGCCGTTTTATAGATTCCTGTTGCGTTCTTAAGGCTGATGTTGACTACAAGCACTCTCATAGCGAACACTGTTAAAAGTTAAATAGGGTTTGAACCCAGCACAGAATATACGTTTTCTGGTATCAGTTCTGATTTGTTTAGTTTCAGAGTTTTTTACAGCTTAAGGATTGTGCTCCCAATGCCATCGGGCTTAATGCAGGGGGAGGAAGTGGTCCTGGCTCAAGGTGAGCAGGAGCAGCCATAGT
>JAOWBP010002978.1:12923523-12935021 GCA_028571105.1 Tragopan temminckii
TGTGCTCCCAATGCCATCGGGCTTAATGCAGGGGGAGGAAGTGGTCCTGGCTCAAGGTGAGCAGGAGCAGCCATAGTGAGGCAGGAGCTGCTCTTTGTCAACTGAACAAAATCACACTTCTGTTCGGGAAGGCTTTTACTGCATTTGACTTCACTAAGAACTGAAGCTTTCAGCAAGAAGACCTATTTTTTGTTTAGGGCCCAGAGATTCCCTGACCTTCCTCCTTCTGAGGAGCAGCAGGCATTGCCAAACCACAGCTCCTCGCTAAGCCCCGAGCTCACCAGCTGCTGCCACTCGCCCTCTCTGGGAGCCCGGCGGGGCTGGGCTGCAGCCACTGAGGCGCAGAGCCTGAAGGGCAGCCTTCACGGCACAGCAGCGGCTCCTTCCGGAGGATATTATTTTCTCAGCTAACCAGCAGGAGCACTCTCACCGAGGAGCAGCATTTCCTTTGCTAGCATGACTCAGTGTTCCCTTAGGAAACGTTTTCCCTAAAAGATTACTCTTCAAATCACATCAAATCGCATCGTGTCAAAGTAGCACTGCTAACAGAGCCTGATGAGGGCAGTCACGCTGCCAGGTGTGCGCACAGCCATCCTCGCAGGGCTCCTCACAGCACCTCTCTCCTGCCCTTGGTGTCCTCCCCCAGAGAGGTGCTACATCTGCTTATGCTGCTTATAAACAAACACAACTGTCACTATCTCTCCACCTTATTTATTTTGTGCCATGACATAAAGCTGCACAAAATGAAGAACTGGAATGAAGTAAATGGAAGCAATGAATGGGAGTCAGGATCTTCTGAGGTTCAGCTGAAGGCACCACAAGATTTCCCTTTATACTGCTGGATTACTTCCTTACCTCTGGCACGTTTGGTAAAATGAATGCAGTGTTATTGCTCACATGATAAAATTAACTGATGCTAAAGCCTAGAAAGTGAAACACAGGAAGTGCTCCAGGTTTCAAGCACTGAATTTAAGATCTACCTGCTTTGACTGTATGTAATGAAGTCAGTTTTGATTTCCCAGAGTGAAGTACGTAATTGAGCAGCACAGCACTGAGGCAGAGAACACTAGCTGGAGCTACACCCCAACAGCACAAAAGCCTCGGCTGTCCTCGGCAGCTCTCAGTCCTCTGTCTCACGGCAGTGCTGTGTGAGGTCACTGCTGCCTAGGCAAGAAAGAAACCGTGTCATTTTGAACTTCAGTATGACAGCAGCTCTTACTTGCAGTTCCACCCACTCACTGTGCACAGGAAGAGTCTGATTATAATAATGCAGTTATGACAGCCTTACAAGCCTTCCTTGCCTGACTGCAGCAGAATACATGGGTTAGGCAAACTGCAGCAGTGCCCCATAGAGGTGCAGAGCAGACTTTCTTAAGGTTCGTGCAGCAGAAAGCTGCTATTTCTGGGGGCACAGTTGTTGACTCAGGAGCTCTTATGAGCCTTTGAAGACCTCTAAGGCCAGGAGATGTTGGAGGAGAAGGGCACAGCAATGGGTTCCCCTTTCGGTCAGGACACTTGCACTGGAACACAGCCAGCATCTGTTTTTACTCCAGATAGTTCTGACAGACAACATATTTTAAGAAGAGAAAACAAACAAACAAAAAAACCCAACACAATGCATTACTTAGTAGTTAGTAAGTAATTGTCGCTATTTGAGTTGTTTGTTTTGGCTGATCAAACAGGACATTTTGTCCCATTTGACACATTCTGCATTCCCAATAACATCTCCACCAGACTGACCGATGTGACAACCTATAGCAGAACTGCATTGATCTGGAGGCCAGGCTGGCTCTGCTAAGACATTTCTCCTGACTTTTTATTTAAATATTTGAAATTCTGTGACGTCTGAGCATTCACTGACTGTGTCCCACTCCCCACTGAGCAGATGCTGGCTGAGATAGCATCACTTCATCCTGTATGGCCACGAGAAAAGCAGGGGCTGGATGTACCTGCGAGGTTGAAGATGATGTGTGCTGAGTGTTTGTGATACCTGCATCGCAGGTGGATGTTCACCTACAGCATTAGGATATATGCAGGATGTATCATATGTATCCCAAGAGCAACAGCTACTGGTAAGTAACGTTTATTTACTCCAAGTGATCAATAGAATCTGTCTCTGTACCAACTATCTCTTGTACCAGATACAAAACCCTCCGCTTTGAAGCCTTGAGGCTATATTGCAGCAGACAGCTCTAAGTTTAGAGCAAAAAGCACTTTCTTCTTTTGTATAAAAATATACAACCAGTCACCAAAAGGTAAGTTAGATATGAGATGAAAGTTGATCCAACCTGGGAGACAGGACTGTATTTTCTGGGCAATCTGATGTAGTACGTTGTCTAGGGGCCGGCAGCCCTGCCTGTGGAAGGGGATTGGAACTTGGTGACCCTTGAGGTCCCTTCCAACCCGAGCCATTCTATGATTTACTCATCAAAACTACAGCAGAGGACATAATCCCACTGTTCTTATATCAGTCTGAGGCACACACTAAAGGAAATAACTGCAGTGAATTCATCAATTTCTGGCCAACACTTTTGGAATGCATTTGGACTTTTCTAGATCCTCCTCCAAGGCAATGTATATATTTGCAATATTTTTTA
Source organism: Tragopan temminckii (assembly GCA_028571105.1). Lineage (NCBI taxonomy): Eukaryota > Metazoa > Chordata > Aves > Galliformes > Phasianidae > Tragopan > Tragopan temminckii. The sequence continues at coordinate 12,926,121 of JAOWBP010002978.1, forward strand.
TTCATCATTCAGGACATGATGTTCCAGTACAGAATTCCTGATGTATCAATTAACTTGTGAGAGTTGGAAAGCTTACCTTGAAGTTGTGCACATAATGTTGACATTAAAAAAGAAAATGCTGCCAGCCATTTGTTGAAGTGCCAAAATGAAAGTGCTCTACTCAGGCTCAAACCGGCTGCCTCATTGTTCCCATCCTATCTTACAAGATAATCAGGTGTCCAGGCCATTCTCCACCCTTTCCTCATTTTCTCTGCAGGGAAGCATGAGATCAGCAGCGTTCTCCTCTTGTTCTTCCCCTCCCCCCCTTATAATGACTGGTATTTGTTTTGATTTACTCAAATTCCTTTTCTTAAGTAGAAAAAAAATCCTGGCATAGAAAATGAGGACATCTGCAGCCTAAGGATGCTGTGTCTTGAGCCCCCCGTAGTCAGACCTACTCTATAGAATCATAATCAGCACTTACATTTTAGCTTTAAATCTTTGGTTTCTGCTATGAATTGCATTATAGAAATTTCTTCTTGGCTGTAGAGGAAGCATAAGGAGATGAACTTTGCTGGGCTAAAGAAAGTGAATCCATTGTTGTGATTACAGAATCACAGAACTGTAGGGGATGGAAGGGACCTCTGAAAATCATCCAGTCCAAGAGCTCCATTAGCAGGTTTATAATTTCTAATTTGATATTCTAGCATTTCGTGATCTCTCTTGAAGTAGGAGCTGTTAGTGGCACAGAAATGTTTACATATACCACCCAGCTTCCTAAGATGTAAGCCTTTTGCTGCCAGGAACGTAAACACAGGAGAAATACAAATAGCTACCAAAAGCAAGATTTAAAAGAGTCAAAATTCTAAAAAAAGTAGGAAACACAGTCTGGATGACTACATAAACATTCCATTAAAATCCATTTTGGGACTGTTAGTCTCCCATTTCGCATAGTTTGGTTGCCACTCCGAGTCTTTCCAGCTGTATAGTTTTCAGCAATGTCAGATGACAAACAACTTACAGTTTGTGTTTATTTCCTCTGTTAAAAATCATGAATTGTATCTCTACCTATCAGAAAACAACTACTAGCCACAGAAAAAAATTACAGGACACAACTTTGGGGATGCAGAATTCCTTCTGCTAAAGCCTTCTGTGCTTTGTTCATACTAGTTCTGATGATGTCTCCGTTACCAGTCTCTCCTGCCATGTCTTCCTAGCTGTATGACATAGGGGCCAATGACAAATTGACAGGAGAAGAGTTTCTGGCCACAAGCTAATTCACACTATTCAAGGCCAGACAGGCCAACGAGAAAAGCGTCTGAAGCGTGGCATGAGTAGCCGCCGTTGTGGCAGGACAAGGTGTCCTTTAACTACTGGCGGAACAATAGAGTAAAAGAACTTGAGGGCAAATTGATTCCCAGCCATAAATTCTGTTCTGTTCTATTCTAACAACATTTCCTTGGCACATCTAATGGCAGAGTGGCACAGAGGGTGATACTTGCATTACAATTCATGTTTTCAGCCTATCTCTGCTAGCCTGTATTGCCTCATTTCACTGTTTCCCTTAATTTTTTTGGTCTTATTTCCACCTGTTTTTTGGAGTCATTTTTATTATTCTCTCAAAAGTGCTATGCAAAGTAGCCCACATACATACAGTAACATGAAGAGATTGGAGAAAATGACACAATTCCAACTGTTAAGCTTTTCTGTGTTAATCGATTTTTTTAAAAACTGCACTTGTTTCTACAGTAAGAGCTGGATTCCTTTCTCATTTCATATTCCTACCCTCCCCCCTTGGCAGACACCCGCCCTTCCCTTGAGGACTTAAGGAGGAAGGGAGGGAGGCAAGGCAAGCTTTCCACCCTGCGGCAGAACCAAGCATGCCTGCACCGTGCAGGCAGCTGTGTCCTGCTGAGGACTCTCTGCCTGTGGGTTTAGTGGATTCCAGTTGCATGCCATGACATATTATGCTGTGGATTATCTTCAGATACGTGTAGGAGAGGTATTTCAAGGTATTTTGCCTTTTAATCCTTACTTAGCAAAAGCCTTTCAACATAACTTTGTGGTACAATCAAATACCTTTATCATTTTAGTACCAAATACTACATTGGGTTACTAATAGACAAACACTGTAGTTTAGAGCCTGGTTGTTATGTGTGGTACCAATTCTTTTTCTGTAAGTTACTGCCCTGAATTGTCAATGGATTTCAGAAAGGAAATGTAAGTAAGATGTTCAAGCAATGAGAAATAAAATAATGGTCTCTGGATAAAACCCACTTTTTTTCTACCATAATTGTATAAATTGAATAATCTCATAAAATATAAGGCTTACTAAAGAAAAGAATAAGAGACATACTTTACCTTTGTGAAAATTCTCCCCATCAGATATCTGAAGGAAGGAAGTTAACATTCTAAAAACAGGAGTAGTTGGTATACAATAAAATAAAACCAGTATCTGTTGCTACGTGACTTCTGTTGAATTCATTCTGGTACATCTTCAAGCTCCTTTAGACAACTACTGAGCTTGCTTTACCCATCTAGTTGCCAAAGTCTTCCATCCCTTAGTAATTCAAAATGTTCTTAGTTCAGAAATGGCTCCATCACTGCTTTTATTTTGGCCTTGTCTTTTACTGTGTTGTGCTTGAATCATGGTTGTGTAATTGGTTTCACTAGAGACATAAAAAACAGACTATTAGGAATAACAAATAAGTCCATCCATTATAGCAGGTACCGTCTGCTAATGAAATTATGGACCAGAAGCTCATGTCTTTGTAGCTTGCTTTAGTCAGGTTCGTTAAAGCATAGGGGATAAATTCAGTTTTTTATTCAGCTGAATCTGAAGCTTTGAACAAATGACTTCCCAAACTAATTCTTATGACTGCAAAAATGAAAGGCCATTTTAAAAGCGTTTGGAAACGCTTGGAAAAATGTTTTAATTGTATCAAAGTAAGAAGTCAATATTTAGTATTTTAAGCTTAAGTGGACAAATATTGGGCTTTCTCTATAAATGATTAAACATTCAGTGAAATTAAATCATCTCTAAAACTTGAAGTTTCTGTACAGGCCTAGATATTTTCTTATTACAGTCCTAATGACCATATAATTTCTGAGCTATTTTAACAAATATGTTTTGTTCGGATGGAGACTATCTCTGTGACATGCATCTGAGTGCAACATGCAAAGGAAATACTGACCTGGCGGAGGGTTCACTTTCATTTTAGGGAAAGCTCTTCAGTGGATGGCAAGAGAGTGCACAGAAAAACTCTGTTTCCCCTCTTTTCTCCTTTCACATCCTCACATCCTCCCATAAACATACTATCTTGGGAAATAATATATTCACTAAATCTCTGAAAGTAATTACCAGTTGAGAAGGGACCAACTGTAGTACCTCCGGAAATGGAAGCATCGGCTCAGAGAGGTGTAAGGACCCACAGTGCTGTTTCAGGTGGTAGTGGGTGCAGAGAAATCAAAGGCTTCCTCCTGGAGTCAAAAAAGAAGATTTCTCAGTCACTGAATCCAAGTCACTTTGGTCGTAATTACTAATTTCACGTACTACTTTCAGCAGTGTGTTTTCCACTGAAACTTCGTACTTGAGAGCCAGCTCCTCTGAGATGCCTAACTTTGAAAACATTATCTGCAAGCAACACTGATAAGATTTTAAAGCAAATTTCAAAATTCACATGATGTAGTATCTAAAATCTTAACAGTCTGCCCCTAACTGATGCAGTGGAAAAGAAGAATGAGCACAAGGTCTGTGATCAGACCAAAACTTGGTGCCCAATAAAATGTTTAATCTCCATACAAGATGGAGATAATGTCACATCCACAAATGGACCAGGATCATGGCTTTCCTTCCGTCATCCACATCAACAGTAGAGAAAATTATTGCACTAGGTTACCACAGTCTGCAGACACTGACAAACATACTACCAAGGGCCAGCATTGCAACATAAGGGGTCCAGCTTCTTGAAACTCTGCTAGAAATGTTTTCTAAACTGGCCTTGTATTTTATTCAGTTTCCAGGATAAATTCTACTTTTATCATTGAAGAATTTAATTTGAGAAAAAAAATTAACAACTGTATTATTATTATTATTATTATTGTTATTTATATATGTGAGGTGATGGATAAAATGGGATAAAATCATCAAATACACTTCTCTGTTTAATCATATTTTCTAACTATAAAGATAGCATCGTCTTACGAGTAGTATTAGTATTACAGAGTATTAGTATTACAGATGTGTATTTCATACAGCTTGAAAGTGCTTTCTGTTTTACATTTGCATATCTCAGTGTGATAATCCTATCTCATAAAGTATGTATATACACAGATAAACCAGCCACATCAAAATCAGACTAGAGATTATAAAGCATAGGGAAATGTGAAGTTGACATCTCATGTGAGTTTAAAAGTTCTTTATTTAGCTTGTGGTACATTGATACCATCAGTACAACAGGCATAAGTTTCAGCTTCAAAAATTGCCTGATTTAAAGCATAAAATTTTTGAATGTTTACAATAGCTGTTGCTTTAGCACAGGAGATTGCCTCATGGAGTTGGAATGGGCAGTGTGCTTTGGTATTTGGTTGGCAATCTGATCAACATGAAAAAATTTAGAAGAAAAACTTCCTAAGTTTTGTGTGCTTGTGCACTAGGAAATAATCAGTATGATTTGTATCTTGGAAAATATAGTATATTCTAAGGCTCAGGAAAGACATTGATGTGCCCATCATATATCCCATTCTTCATTTCTTCATAAGCTTCCTCATTAGAATGAGTTGGCAGGAGGAGGCTACTATATTAGCAAATACTTTTGCATGTTTGTGTAGGTAGGCATTACTGTAGCCACAGTGTCCCTGATAACTACTGCACCAGCACATACTTCTGTGTGTTTGTGTGGGGAAGCATTAGTCTGGCCTTGATGCCCACGATAAGCACTGTCCCTCAGTCATTGCCAGCAGCCTTGAAAGAATTCAGAGTTCTTTCCACAGAAGGCTTGTGTCACTGTTTATAGGTTATGTGCAGGCGGGTAGGAGAAGACGACTGCCCCAGGATGCAGAGATGGATGTGGCTAAACACTTAACAAACCTTGAAAATGAAAATAAACAGCCTCTATTGCAGTTTCCTTGGCGCCAATGTTCTTCCTGTTAGAGCACTGATTTTGGCAAGCGACTGGGATAAGCACTTTGGCAGGCTGCTCTTCCTCGTGCTTTGGAGCAACGCCTGACTGGCTGGTGACAGCCATCAGCTGTCATCAGCTAAACCCACTTTCATGCATTTTTTTTTCTAGCTTATCAAACTGTTTGTTTCTCTGCTGGTTCATGGTTCATAGATCCACCTTCCCGAGCTGCTTACTAAACACTGACTTTTTTCCCTTTCCTGCTGCTCCTCCAGCTTTGTCAGCTGTTCAGGCTGCCTGTTGCCCTTCTACTTCATCTTTTTGTTTCTTTCAACATAGACAATATCAGTATAGTTAAGATGTCTGGCACAAAGACTTCTGAGGGCTGAAAAGCATTTCAGTTGCATACAGAGATTTACCTTAAGGACATCTGTCTGTTTGCAGCACAGACCATAGTTAACAAAGGACATCTTTTAGCTGTTTGATTACATTAAAGTGCTGGTCTCAAGCCAGGTCCTGACAAGGATCATCATTCTCATGAAACCAATCAGTACAACTGCAATTCATTTAGAGTTCTGTGAGCAGACAGATGAAAACTAAATGGCTTTGTACGTGATACAAATCCTGAAAAAAAAATATGGTTCTTCAAAACTCTGCACTGAAGATTAGGTTTTTAACAGAGCCAACACAGGATGTATTATTACCCATGCTCCATTGTAGTAAAAGTTCAGTTTTGACTGGAAGCAGCATTTTTTTTTTCCACCTCAAATTTAATGATACTGAAGTAAGCTCGCACCTTTGCTGTGGTAAGAAAAGGTCTTACATAAGTAATGGCATCAAAAAGTTGTGTCACATACACTGAATACAGCTATGAAAATACCTCCTTGGTGATGGCCTCAGAAAAACCTTCCCATGGACTAAATCAAGTGATGACAAAAATGATATGGCAGGGGTGCAGTGCTTACTTTCACATCTTGTAAATCAGAGTGACAAGGTATTATTCTATGGCATTCCCCAGAGAGAATCCCCCATATGGTCTCAGCAGAGATTTACGGAGGCAAGCAAGATGACTATACAATAAGCAAAATAATATGCTAAAAAGCTCTACCTAATAGTGGAGTACCAGGAAACAAAATATTCTAACTGGGGCTAAGACCCATTTTGCTCTGAATTTGTAGTAAGACTTCAAAAACATTTGTTAACACTTAGGCACCTTATGCTGCTGCTGAGATAATCCCAGTACAGATTATTCTGCAAGGTCTTGCATGACTGTTTCAAAATGCTGCACTCACGGTCATCCCTCAGCAGCAGGAACAATGTGGTTGGAGGCCATAAATGTCTTTAGATCCTACCCTTTCTAACAAGACTTCTACATTTAACCTGTAGGTTTCAGGGAAACATCCCATATCCTATAATATGGGACAGCCAGATCAGCTGAACAACCAGCCTTCAAGAATGAGATTATTGCTATAAAAATGGCATTAAAATTGTACTCACTAGCCTACAGAAACCTGCCAAGGCTTTGTGCCTTTTTAGATACAGACTGCTTCAATATGAAACACGACTCAACATATGGCCTCTTTCTCAATTGCTACAGCTTTAAGGAAAGTTAGAAAATCTACTTTTCATTTATGCTTAGTCTAATAAACATTAAGATAAAAATATTTAATGTGGACTAGATGCAGAAGGTAACCCAGCTGGTAACTTTCCATCTTGTCAGGAACATTAAGCCCACTCCCTGAAATAAATTCTTGCTCAGTTTCATATGTCTCCTTGGGCTAAATACTCTCTTGCGGGGAGATGGAAGAAGACAGATTAATCAACAACCACAGAGACCAGGCCCAAAAATACTTTGGCAGAGATTAGGCCATGAATTGGCACAGTGCCTTGAAGTGAATTACATCCATGCCACTGGACTTAGTGGCCTTCCTCATGTGGCTTACTATATATTCTTACATTGACTTGGTAGCTATCTCCATTTATTTACTTTTTTTCCTCAAGCATCTTCAAAATACCAATATCATAACTATTAGAAGATTTCTAGTAATGGCATGTTTGGCACTCAGAAACTCTCCTCTTACTTCATTTGGCTTTTATCCCTCTCTTCACTAGACATTCACTTTGCTGTTCTTTGTCCTACCCATTCAGTTTCCTGGTACAAATTTCTAGCAACTCACTGTAAGCATGGATGTTTGACCAGCTCTGAGCTTTGAGAAGATTTCAGAGGAAGTTGATGAATGTGAATTCCATGCAGAAAAGCACTACATTATGAGAAAAAATATTTAGAACACAGTTCAGACTTGAACTGGAACTGAGTTTCTGCCAGAAGATTGACTTTGTGCGGGCTGGCAAGGAAGCTCCATTGTTTGGTAGCAACTATCACACCATGAGAAGCTGAATTCTGTAAGTTAGTATTGGTTCAGAAAGCACAGCTGCCTTGCTAGTAATAGCCAGCACTAAACTAAACTGTTTTCAGCACTGCTGAAGTATCCCATGTTCTATTTTTTGTTTGCAGCATGAAAGCTTTTATTTGGGATATGACAAATGGGATTTCTGTGACCTCAGCTCAGCTCTATCTGCTGATAGAGACATTATTTTTGGCTGTAATGCCACTATTGCTTTAAATAATTTAGATTGGAAACATTCAGGATGAATTTCACAAGGAGATGCCTGCATTGGAAATCATCAAGTTTCCTATGGCATCCAGACCTGGGACACTGTCTAGAAGGAAGAAGCTCCCACTCCGTCTTGTACATAAGGAAAGGCTGTGCATGTCTACTTGAGAAACTCAGCTATCACAGTGACTGTCTGCAGTGCAGTGCAGACTTCTCAGCTAACTTCAGATTAGCTGGCTGAGTCTCACTAGAAATCTAGCTTTGGCACATGAGCCCCTGTAGATATGCTTGTCCGGTCACTCTGGCTGCAATGTGAGCCATCAGTTCAGCTCTTGGACTGTGAACTCAAGCAATGAAAAAAATCATGACAGGCTGATAACAAATAGAAGATCCACAAACTATGCTCTTTGACCCTGAGACAGCAAAGTGCACACTGTGTTTTTCAGACTTAAGACATGCTTGTTAGCAAGAAAATTCCTGAAAGTGAAAATTGTCGTGGAACTGTCAAACTTCAAGAATGTTGGTTTGGAGGAAAAAACCCAAAACCTGGCATTGCAAAGCTCGTTGCAAACTGAGAGCAGCTGACAACATTTGAATTGAAGAAACTAAGGACCCTTTTGATCCTGGATTTGTTGCATGCTTATGTTTCTGTTAATACCCTCTACAGCCAGTGCCTGGTCCATTTCCATCCATTCAAAATATAAAATGCCTCCTGTTACAGTCAGTGATGGTAGGTTTCTGAGTCAGCTTATAGATGGGGCACTGGAAAGACTGCTAGTTTTAGCTTTTGGAAAACAGCCAGCACTCAGACTTTGTAAATCACTGAAAGCTCAGTCAGTACGAACAGTTACTGAAATGGCTGACAAAGTTGACCATCTTCTTCTCTGAGCACCATGCTTTTATCACCAAATGCACCACCACACTGGTAGTGTAACTAAGTTTCAACGGAAAACAAAATGACGGAAAGGCTGTGGAGATCAAATTCACATCCCACCCTTGGGAATTTCTACCTAGCAAAGCTGGAAGAGCTGTGATGAAGAGGGCTGCACAGCTGCTACCCATATGAAACATTTTGGTGGAGGAGAAATCACTCTGTTAAAGTCACTCACACCCTAAACAACTGTTTTGTTCTGTTCTGTTTGTTTGTTTGTTTGTTTGTTTGTTTTTTCTTAAGGAGGATCAGATCG
>JAOWBP010002978.1:12935121-12948212 GCA_028571105.1 Tragopan temminckii
TGAAACATTTTGGTGGAGGAGAAATCACTCTGTTAAAGCCACTCACACCCTAAACAACTGTTCTGTTCTTTTTGTTTGTTTGTTTGTTTGTTTGTTTGTTTTTTCTTAAGGAGGATCTCTCACAGAATTTGCTGCAGAGGAAAAATAAACAAGAAGTCACATTAGTTAAGGCAAGTAATATTTTTTCTTGGAAGTAATCCTAGATCTGCTAAGATAGTTGCAAATCTTCACTGATTTTAGTAGGCCAGAATCTTAACCACTTTTGATGAAAAGGAAATGAACTCCCTAGGATGGCAAGTCATTTCATTTTTCATGTACTTAAGTAGAGGAATTTGAAGAAGGTCAAGAGGCATCCTCCCTAACGTGCATCTATTGAAACACAGTTATTGCCCTAGGCCTCTTAATAGCCTACAAATTAGGTAGAAATCTCAGCTGTTTTCTGACCTCACATATTGTCTCAGGTTTGCTATCACCAGTCCCAGCTTACAGAGCTATGTCCTGATCCTGGGCCTGATCACTCCTCGTAGAAAGACTTCTTCACTTCCTCCATGCCTTCCTGAAGTCATGCAAAATGGAGAAGAAAGTCAGAGAAAAAGATAAATAAAGAAATAACATGCTTCATTTCCAATAAATGAAATAGTCTAATCAAATGCAACGAGAAAAAGCCTTGCAGAAATGTTTTTCTAACACACAGGATGTTGAAGCAAAAAAGTTAGTTATAGAGGGACAATCACTGTAGCAAGTCAAGTGTTCAAATAATGCACCAGACTTTGAGTCGGAAAGAACGATACAGAACCAGATGCAGTCTGTGAATCAGCAACTCTGGAATGCCAGCACAGAAAGAATGGCAGTAATGATCCAGGAGGACACACAAAGGCACGCAGAAATTGTTCCAAGATCATTTTAGGCAAAGCACATGTTTGTAATATATATATATTCCTGTGATGGTAAAGTAATGTCTTAGGCTCCTATTAGTTCCTCAAAGCATTAACTGAGGTCAAACAGAGTTCCTGAGATCCTGTAGGTAAAAGCTTCTGCTAACCACTGGGGCAAAATTAAAAACCAAACTAACTAAAAGCCCCACTTTATTAAAAACACCTATTGTTGGAGCATGGAGGAAAACCTCTGACTTACTGCTTACTTTCCAAAATCTGAATTCTGTTGGCTGAATTCTGCTCTAGTTGGCACTGAAATAGGCTGAGAATGAGCAGAAGGGAGTGATTCCATATTCCTGGCACTGTGGTGCCAAATAAAGGATTCCTTTTAGTGGGTGGAGATGAGAGACATGATGTGGGCAAGGGAAGCATTTGTCCCCAGCTAACTTGCAAGCTAACTTTGGCTGCTTGCTGAATACTCTTAGGATAGATGTGGGACCAGTAGGAGAGCTTGGCATGCATCCTCACCCTCACTCTGTTGGTTGTTCTCTCTCCTTAGCAATGGGGGTGTACAATTACTGTAGTACCCAGACTTCATTATTAAACATCTTTCAGACTCTAAAATAAAAGACACTTATACAGTCAGTCCTTACACAGTTAGACACTTATACAGGTAAACAGTCCTTACACCCTTTTCTTTTTGGCCATCATTCATTACTTCACTCTCAGGAAGGGAGTGAGGGGTACCACCCGGACCATTTGAATTCATAGCCCCTGAGTTCTCCTAGAGAAGAAATAAGAAAAAGTAAATGAAATTTCTGTTTCTGTAAAAAAGAAGAGCATATGATACTGTTGGAAGATTTATCTATTGTAGAATTAAGTTCTACTTCAGGAAATTGTGTAGGGGCTAGAATGTATTGGAACACCTCTCCTACAAGGACAGGCTGAGAGAGCTGGGGCTGTGCAGCCTGGAAAATACAAGGCTCTGAGGTGACCTGATAGCGGCCTTTCAGTGTCTAAAAGTGGGGAGGTGACCTGATAGCGACCTTTCAGTGTTTAAAAGCAGGCTGGAAGAAAGAAGGGGGCAGAATCTTTAGCAGGGTCTGAGATGACAAGACAAGGGAAAATGGTTTCAAACTTAAAGTGATGAGATTTATGTTGGATTTAAGGAAAAAGTCTTTTACAGTAAGGATGGTGAGGTACTGGAACAGGTTGCCCAGAGATGTGGTGGAAGCCCCATCCCTGGAGATGCTCAAGGCCAGACTGGACCAGACTATGAGTAACCTGTTTGAGCTGTGAATGCTGTTTATTGCAGGGCAGCTGGACCAGATGGCCCTTAAAGGTCCCTTCCAACTCTAAGGATTTTATGATTCTATGCTTCTACTTCACTCCAAATGTCACCTACTGATTTTTTGGTCAATATTCTTTTTCTTTCCTTTTCACATTGAACACTGTGAAAAAAAAACATTGATTTATAAAATCTCACAAGAACTTTTCCTCCAAACTTCAACCCAGAAGAAATTGTAAAGGACTTTATCTTGGTTAACTCTGTCAGCTGACTGAGTGCATGCCCTGCCCTGCTCAGCGTACAAGGAGACCATTGTTAATGGTCAGAAAACACCTCAACACTTCATACAGAAATCACATGGGAAGACCTTCATGGCAACTAGATGTGTCAGTTGGCAAGGCAAGGACTGACAGTGATGGGAAGCTTACTCTGTGTGTTTATAATTACCACAAACACTGCTCAGGATATTTTTACTTCTTTTTCTTGAGACTGCTGTCAGCAAATCCTTTATGGCTTCTACAGTCTACTGGTACTTGCATTTTTCTTGAAATCCATTCTAGCATTATGATGGAGCGATATTCCTGACACCAAGGAAGCGGTAGTTGGTTTGTTGCATTTTTTTAATGTTTATTTATTTCATTTAGAAATAGTTCTAGCTTTGACTAGTTTCCTGAGTTACTTTGGTCAAGTTCCGAATAGCAATGCTGTGCTATTTTCAGAGAGTGGGACAGTAACTGCTGCTTTTGCCTATGGCAGTGAAATCCCCGTGTGCCATTGGGATGAAGATAAGACAGGAGAAAAAGAAATACAATGAGAATTTCTAATGTGTCATTCTGCTTCTCAGTCGAAAAGTCCCACTCAGGAAGGTTAAGTGTTTCAGCACGGATTTTAATCAGAAGGAGAACATTGTTTTAGGAAACAATTGCAAAAGCACTCTTCCTTAGAAGGCTGCTGTGCTGTGCTCTGAGGTACATTCTTTTCAGTCCCACTATGCACAAAAACAGAGGGAAATTTAATAACGATCTGTGTGGGCCATTTGCACTCGTTGAAATTACAGTTGTAGTTGTGTGACTGAAAGGAACAATGCAAGATTTCTGCCACTGGTAATGAATCTGGGACCTAACTTGGAGAGGCCACTGGTAGGATGAGAAAGCTATGTCTGTCCCAGCTGCTGCACAGATTTCTTACATATGTGACAAAAATGTAACTGTGAGCACTGAGGATACCTGTGTGCCTGACCTACTGCTTCTTCAAGGACAACAAGCAAGTAACTGGCAGTGTTACATTGAACTGAACTGCTAGAAGCATAAGATTATGTTTCTCTTTACAAAGCATGAGGGCATTTTACGTATTTTGAGAGCTTTTTTGTGTATTGTTTGAGTATGAAAGGAAACTGCTGAAACCTCTGTTGTTTTTGTTTGAATTATTTTCCTATAATATGAAAACAAGAGCTGGTTCCTGCTCAACATCTCTTGAAAAAACATGAAATAATGCAAATCAAAACCAAAACCAAATCAGAATAAAGAACAGTCACGTATTTTTCACATGCAACTGACCTGCTCTACTGTCTAAATACATACAGCCAGCATATGATCTTTCTCCTTCAGTTCATGGCTTGTTTAGATAACAGATGCTTTGCTCTCCAATGGAAAAGGTGGAAAAGAAGAAGTAGAACAAAATGCAAAAAATTCACAACCAAACAACAAACCCTATGCCTAACGCTTGTATTTGAAGATAAAATAAAACAGAACTGTTTGCAACTGTTCCTGAAAAGCTTATAGCTTCAAATATTGTCTTGCTGAGCAGAAAATGATCAAGAACTGGAAAAATGAAGTAGGGATTAATTTTATGAGACTTCAGTAAGTGGATTAAAATAAGATTATCTTGATTTTGAAATCGAGATCAGGATATGGCTCTGTATTGGGTTCTTTGCCAGTTGTGCAATTCTCTTGAGACTTTTTCTTTGCACTTGTAACCCAGGCAGAGAAATGGTATGCAAGGGAGAAAAGCTCTGGAAAGGTTCATTAATGCCTGTGTAAATAGCAGTTCTTGTCTTTTATGGGCACTGTGAGTGCATAGGTTTTTTAAAAAAGATTCAGTGAATATGAAGCAACACCAACAGTGACAGACTTTACATATCTATACTAACTTTACGTAGACATACAAGTTAAGATTATCTGCAAAATATTTCTAACTGATAAAAACACCTGCAGCTCAAATTACTCTCTTGATTGAGCACTTGATATTGCAAAGTTTTTCAATATGCATCCCAAAGTGACTGCGAGATGTAAAAAAAAACTACTTGGAGTCTGTTGGCGAAAAATCCAGCAGACTCAGAGCAAACAGAACCATTATGAGTCTGGCTGAGCCCACGTATTCTTTCTGCAAGTTTACCCGCCTGCATTCCTAATATGAATTGCAATAGATGACAATAGTAATAGATGACAATAATAATTTCACATTGAGAAACTAAAACATACATACTAAGAAAAGAAAATGGAACTTCACAAAATGAATGTGTAACTTCTCTGCACAGGGTCACAGTAGTTTATGCAGAACTGTCTGTGGTAGATTGTCACACAGTAGGCACAGTATATTGTGGATTGTGTACAATCTGTTGTACAGATCTAATGTTTGTGATTTAAAATGATACAGCTTGCCAGGACAAATGCTGCAAGTTTTGTCAAGAGTATACTTGCTTCTCTGTCAAAATAATTAAGTATACTGTTGAAAAGGATATTTTTTCTGCAGCAATCTCAGAAATACCAAAACATTTATGATAGACATCCATTGCAGTCATTTCCATGGTGGAAAGGCAAATCATTTATCATCTGATTAATTATTTCTATGATGACAATTTATCTCCACTAACAGTATTTGAAAACTCAGGCAAGTATTTGAAAACTCAGCAGCCACAGAGCTTGAATTTTAGCATTGTGTGGTCATAGGTACTATTAAGGTGCTGCTTATTTAGGTGAATCATCAGTTTGACTCACCTAAAGCACAGTATGGCAAAGCAGGAAAAAAATCGATAGGAAATAAATTCAATCAAAATACTTTTCATATTTTGATTTCAGCAAATAAAACTTCCATAGTGGTCGTCGTCATCAACTTTTTTCTCAGTCCCTCCTTTCCTCAGTGCTTCTTCAGGAAACCAAAAGCATTGCTAAAGGGTTAAGACCAGACAGAAGCACACAGCTGTTTAAATGAGTATTACTGCACATAGATGTGTCAGTCTGTGACTACTGTTTTCAGAACCTGGCACTGGAATACTAACCCATAGCCTGTCTTCAAATTTCACATCTTGAAATATGTGGAACTCATTATGTTCACACATAACTGAATTGCAATAATGAAAACATGCTCTTACTTGGAAAAATGAAAATACTGCTCTGATATTTAAATTCAATTTTGATTTTGCACGCAGAGAGTTTTAAGGTTTGATTCTAAATTACTGAAATACATTACATGACAATTAGGACCCTTACCCTCAGATGTAGCATATAACTGTGTATTTAGAAACAAAAAGAAGATACTAAACATGTCCTCCAAAACAACATATGGTAGCTTATTTTTCATGCAATTGCCTTTGTTATTCAATCCAAAAAAGATGATTATTCTGATTCCCACATAAAACAACATTAAAATCAAAAGGAAAATCATATGCCATGCTCTGCTGGTGAAATGCTGGATACCGATCTTTGCAGAGTGTCCATTAAATACATAGATAACAGAAATAAATATTATTTTTTTAACACCATGTGGGCAGGTAACTTAACTACACAATTCTGTACTTAGAATTTGTTTTCATTACATCAACTCTATCCATCATTCAATTTAACCTGTGCTCAGTGATAATAATACATCTAGAATCTGGTGGGAAAATTGCACATTACTCCACTATTGGCAGGCCATTTAATCCATCTCTAAAGGACTCCATTTTGAGAATCACTGTTCATTATGCTTCCTTCAAATATACCAGACCCATTTGCCACATGTCTCTTTGATGTAACAGTAAAATATTTAAAATGTTCATAAAGCCAAATTCAGTTTTTGTTGTTGTTAATAAAGGAAGTATAGTGATAGTACTGGCAAAACAATGGAGAAGTCATGGTTCAGTGGGAGTATGTACATGCATGCCAAAAATGCAGTTATCACAGAATCAAAGAATCCTTGAGGCTGGAAGCAACCACTAGAGATCATCAAGCCTTACCCCCAGCTAATGTTCCATGCTTTTTACTTCATACAGTAACACCATTTGGTGGCTGCATCTTCTGTATGAAATGACTCATGTCAGAGCCTAGTAAGTCCTTGCAGAGGTCTAATGACAGAGCTTTTTACAGTGGGTCCTTCAGTACAAAGTTTGAAGCAGTAACAGTTTAATGGGTTTTGTTTGATCTTTGCAAAATATAGAGAGGTAACTGGTCTGGTTCTCCATTATTTGAATATTTTCTTTCAAATGAATCAGCCAACAGTTTGGAAAAACATGTGAGATTATCATGTGATTAAAACATGTTCTGAGACTGAAGCATTGCTACTATTGGCAGTCTTCTGGAAATCTCATTTAGGTCAATTCAAATCTACAGTTAAGAGCCCCGTGAGTAAATTCAAGCATCTGATTAAAATGCCCCCTACTTACAGGCACAACACAGCATTCATCCTATGCAGGCTTTAGGCATTTAGGATGTGGCTGTCCAAAGCTAAATCAGTTTATATGGGATCTTCTAGATTCAATATGGGCCTCTTCAATGGACAATTTATCTGATGCATCTTATAATGACATAAATCACCTTCTGAGGGTACTTAAATTTGTTTGTAAACTCTAAGAAGAGACTAGGATGTCTAGACTACTGTCTAACCTGAGGTGCTTATGATAGGCTTGGTGAAATCTGTTCTAGGTCTTAACTGTTCTGGTTATTTAATGCTTTAAGAAGAATCCTGCCCCAGGCAAGGTCAAACAAAGGCTGTAACACATCTCTGGCAGACAGAAGAACGTTAGCCTTTCCCAATTAAAATGCTGAAGAGAAATCCTGGGCACCGTCTTGACTACAGACCACGAATACCAAAGATCCTATACGCTGTGGTAAATGATTTTTCCTCAGACAATTTGTTTTATCTTGAAATTTCTACAAAAATTTCTGATGTTAGGGCTCTTCCATACTTAATGCATATGAATTTTTCTGAGTGTCCTCTAAAATCTTCAAGACAAGGTGTCCAGTGATCTTAAGAAAGATTTATATGATACTGGAATTCTCAGTTAATTCTAAAGTAATGTAACAAGCATACCAGTACTTCTCGCTTTTTTTCCATTGTTGTCTATCTTTTCCCAGGGAAATCTAGCCATGGGGAATACAACAGGAATCTAATTAATTTTTTTATATTAAACCAGCATGAACTTGTGTGTTAACCTTTACATTATTCCACTAAATACTATTTATGTCTAAAATAACAGTGCTGCTTCTTGTAGACCAGGCTGTACATTCCAGCAATAGAAGTAGGACTGGTGTATTTGTAATCAGAGTACATTCTGTCTCAGAAAGAACAGACACTCCAGATAAATTAATATACAAAAGATTAATACAACCTTTCAAATTGTAGATTAAAAGCAAACACACACATTTTTCAAAGCATAGTATGTCCAGCACTCATCTATACTACTGTGAATCATGAAGTGCGAAGTAGCCAAAGTTAGAGAGAAGAGATTTCCAGAAAATGTGAAGGGATTAAATACATTCTCTCATTGTGAAATGAATTTGGAGAATTATATCCATACTAGATACTTCAACATCTGCTTTTAGTCTTATTAAGAGTGAAATATATACATGGTTTGGTTATCACATAAAATACCAGTAATACATTTACAAGTAAATACACACTATTTACTTCTGAAAAATGATAAATGCACATAATAATAACAGAAGTGGAAATTTTTCACAGAATTGGAATTACTTCAGCATTAGAAATTGCATGGGCAGTATGTTGAGACACGATCCTCTCTCTCTCTACTCTGCCCTGTTGAGTCCACATCTGGAGTACTGTGTGTGGTTCTGGGCTCCTCGGTTAAAGAAAGACAGGAAACTTCTAGAGAGAGTCCAGTGGAGGGCCACAAAGGTAATTAGGGACCTGGAGCATCCCTCTTATGAGGAAAGGGTGAGAGACCTGGGACTGTTCAGATAGATAAGAAGACTGTGGGGAGATCTTACAAAAACGTATAAATATCTAATGAGTGAGAGCCAGACGGATAGGCCAGGCTTGGTGATGCCCAGTGACAGGATAAGGGGCAACAGGCACAAACTGTGCAGCGCCTGTTAAATGCACAAGTGCAAAGGAGATAAAGAATATTCTATTTTTGCTCATGGTAAGCAATGTGAGTTCCAGCTACTTGCAAGGGGCACTCTCTCCCATTTTAAAATTAATAAATCTAACTGAAATCCCTAAATTATTTTTCCTTCTCTTTTAGCAAGTGTAATGCTTTTTGGGGATTCCAAAAATGGACACTATATCAACTGAGGAAATAATTTCCTTATTTTTCCATCCAAGTAGAAGCCCTGTCTTCACACCTGTGACTAAGGAAGGAAGCATTCTTTGCCAGGAATGATGATACCATTGTTTCTGAAAAAGGTGTGGACAAATCAGAACACAACGATTTAAGAGGTGTGGGAATCACAAAGGCAATTTCAGTTCCACTAGTCTGCTTCCTGTTTCTGGCAATGCTTTTTTTATATTCTTCTAACAATTAGAAAAATAAGAAGGCTGCTGTTGTCTGCTGAAGAAAAACTTAGAAGGACCATGGTCAGCTTTGAGCATGAATCCATGTCTGCTTCGTATCACAAATAAAAGGGTTTTCATAAATTGTTCTCACTGTTCTTTTGTCTTTGCAAATATTATTCACCATTTTCGGTAGGCATCATGACAGAAGGAGTCAACATGAAGAGGAGCATTTGATAGCTGGAGAGATGTAGTGGGAAGCACTGCGGCAACTCTGGGAGAATGGAAAAATGTATCTTGGCGTCAGAGAAAAGAGGACAGGCAGGACATAAACAAAGGCAAGTACAGAAAAGCAGCAGCAAAATCATACAAAGCACGGCCCATAAAACCAATGATCTTTGATTTAGTAAAGATTCTTAAAGAAGAGAGAATTAAATGTGATATGAGCAAGGAGTGTGTCCTGATTTCAGCTGGGATAGAGTTGATTTTCTTCAGAGTGGCTGATATGATGCTGTGTTCTGGCTTTAGGAAGGAAACAAGGTTCATAACAAACCCATGTTTTAGTTGTTGCTGAGCAGCATTGCACAGAGCCAAGGATGTTTCAGCTCCTTGTGCTGTCCTGCCAGTGAAGGGGTCAAGGGGCACAAGGAGCTGGAAGAAGACATAATCAGGATGGCTGACCTAAACTGGCCAAAGGGATATTCCATACCACAGGACATTTTGTTATCTAAAAAACTAAGTGAGTTGGCTCTGGGGAACAGACATTGCCTGGGGACTGTCTGGGCATTGGTCAGCGAATGGTGAGCAATTGCATTGTACATCACTTGTTTTCTAAATATATATATATATATATATACGTGTGTATGTGTGTGTGCATATAAATATGTATACATAATTATCATTAATATTATTTTTCCTTCCCTTTCTGTCATACTAAATATTTTTTATCTCAGCCCACGAGTTCTCTTTTGGTGTTTTTAGTCCTTTTCCTCCACCCCAAAGGGCGAAGGGAGCAAGCAAACAGCTTAGTTGTCTGCTAAGTTAAAACACAACAGGGTGGGAAAGATTATATTAGTAGGTGTATTTCTTTTGAACTGTCTGTGATGCCTCCTAGACATGGTAGAACAAGGAATGCATAAAAGAAAAACAATACAAGGCTGGGTAGGCAGTGAGGGCTACAAAAAAGCTGAAACTGACCACCTACATGAATGAAATACGGAAGTGATGGGAGTTTATTCAGGATGACAAAAGATCTTCAGATGTTGCCAGAAAGTGATTAGTACCTGCCTCATCCCCTATGTGCGTTTTTTTTCTTTTTAAGCTCTGCCACTCCTCGGTGCGCTAAGTCAGCACTTGAGCACCAAGAACTGCTACTTTCCCACATAGTATTGCCGTGTTGTAACATCTGGCAAATGTCCAGATTATTAAAAAAAAAAAAAAAAAAAAAATTTACTAAACACCTTGAAAAGCTGATGAAAGTTCTCTACCTCTCTATCCTATGGACAGTTTGAAGTTTGAAGATGTGACTTGGAGAAAATGAAGAAAACTCCATGAACTGCTCTATGACGAGTGCATGTGTATGTGCACACACACACCACTCCCTTTCCTTAGGGCAGCTCTCCAGCTAATGAAGATTCTTACTTCTCTGCAGGCAAGGCATATATCCATTTATGGGAAGACTAGAAGTCAGGATGATGAGTCTGTGTGAGGTCAGCTGGAATTTAAGATAATATAAAAGGTCCATTTTGATGCAGTTCTGCCATCCTCTCACCCCCCCCATGAATGGTTTGTTTACCATTGCCATAAAAATTTGTTTCACAAAGAACTTGAAAAAGTGCTCTCAGCTCAGCAATTTCAAACTGGATTTTGAAAGTCAGTTCCCTTTTGTGTGTATCTCCTGTGCTGTCACCAACAATAAATGTCAGAATTGAGGTAATTCTGTTCATAAAAGACCTAGAAAAGGCTTTGGATTTATCTCCCCCAGCATTATTTCTGCAAAGCCTATGAAGTAGCGATTAATAAAATATATTTTTGCCAAAGATTTCAGACGTGATTTTGACTATAAGCATGCTTCATGCTAAGTAAAAAGCTGTGTATGGTCATCTTTCTCACCAGAACTACGCTGAACAAAAATAAATATACTTCTTGCAACCATTTTGTGTGCACACGTGTATACCTGTGAAAAGCACCAGTTTCCTTCAACTGTCATAGATCTCAATGTTTTTGATGAACAAACTAAACAAAAACATCTGTTATACTTTTGTTCTAGTAGTATTAGGGGGAGGCAAAACTCATACATGTTAAATTGATTCTGTCTTTAATTTTCGTTTGCTGACAGAAGCAGTGACAAACTTGGCCATTTAGCTATAAGAATTAATAAGTGAGAAGCAAGGCAGGGTGTTAGCTGCACTCGAGATAGTTTTCCAGGTCCTTCCCTAAGAAATCATCTAGACCTTCCCAAATACTAACAGCTTTTAAGCTTTAGATTTTAAAACAATATAATTTTTGGAAAGCTACACTAGTTTTTGCTTTTTCCTTTGGTCTCTGTGAATCCAAATTCAGAAAAATACACGTATTCAAACATATTTTTGCAAGTGCCTGATGAACTATTAATCACAGTGAAGGTGAAATGTCAGAGAAAATTCCATCGGCCCATCACATTTTTTTCAGTCACTGAACATCAGATCTTGCTGAATGTCCTGTACAAAACAAGATAGAAGATCTCTCTCTCAAAAAAGGGACACCACATATAATTTCTGACATCCTCACACGAAATCACTGAAGACACTGTGTGATATGCTCTCAAGTACACAATATAAAATAGCAATAGAGTGACACATCATATTGACATGCAATCATAGCAGATAGATGGATATTTCTTTGTCATTCAATCTCCTTTCCATTCCCTGTTTTCTCTGAGTCTGGGGTCTGAAGCAAGACAAATTAGCTATAACCTAGCTTGGATTATATTAGCAACGCTTTTTGGCATATAAAAGCACTTAGAATATTAAAGCAGGGTGATCTATCCATCATATTAATGAGGACCTGACTGACACTTTCAAGGATACACGATCTTTGGATCTATTCTTGACTGTGAAGTTCATGATGTAGCTTTTGTCCTTTAATTTTTACTTTCTTTTTTTTTTGCCATTTACAAGTTAACAAATGAGCAGGGCTATGTTTTCAAATGCAAATCTTTCATCCACATTTCTCTACTTCCAGGCAAGGTTATTGGGATATAAATGATCCTTAGGAAGAGCATTCCAGCAGTGAAGAAAAAAAGGAAACAAAATTGAAATTAAACTGAAAAGATGCGACTTAAAAATGACAACGAAGAGAAATGTTGTGCTGTGAATTCACTGACTCCAAAGTTAAGGCTTACATCTCTTTTACACTTCAGGTAGGGATACAGTTTGTTTCCAAAGACATGCTAATTTTTCTACCCACTGAGTACTTGGCAGAATAATTATCTCAGTGTGATTTCTTTCATTTCTGAATGCAACCTGAGATGTATGGTAATGATGTTTATAGCCACCAGCCATTTCATTCAAATCGGGCTGTTGTGAGACCACCTGTCAATACCATATCCTGACAGCTGGATCAGGCAAGACCGATTTTTTTTGTCCTTTTTACACGTTTGAATGCTATTCTATTGCGAAGCATATCCTGTACATATATGTTTGCCTTTTAAAAAGCCTGAAAATTTCTCCATATTGCACCATACTGATACAAATTTTGTAGTGCAGCATCTCATTCAACTCATTTCTGCAGTATTTCATGATACAGATAGTGTCATGATTGTATTTTAGGTCCATTGCCCCTGCCCCTTGCACTGACAAAGCACGCAGTAGCTACATGATGATGTCCCTCTGCACGTGCCATCTGAGCGCATCTGTGTGAGTTCCACATCTATTTGGTGACAGCAAAGAGTGAGGGATCACAGATCCCTTCTGTGCAGCTGGAGGAGGTCCTGCAGCTGCCACAGACTTTTCTGCTTATTTCTTCTTATGTCCCTGAACTTGGATCTTCTGCCTTTCCTCTTCTATCCCAAATATTTTTTCTGTTCCTTCTAAAACAACCCATACTCTTATCTGCAGGTGAAATAAAGCAACTCCTTCTAGAACTCCAGCTCCAGCTTTCAGCTTGTGGGAATTGAATGTTGTTTCTGCATCAGAACAAAATAGGAATTTTGTTAATTTCATGGCCTCTGCTACCACTTG
>JAOWBP010002978.1:12976476-13025617 GCA_028571105.1 Tragopan temminckii
CGAGCAGCACCAGCAGGATCGGCTGTCCGATGGCGGGCGGGAAGGTGGCGCGCCCGGCCCGCGGCTTCCTGTGGCGGCGGGACGGCGGGTCGGGCCTCCCGGGGTCGGAACGGCCCTTTGTCGGCCCGGAGCCCGGCGGGGAAAGTTTAACGCCGCTTCGGGTGCCGGGCTGCCGGGAGGACGGCGGGGCCCTGCGACGGCGGCGGGGCAAGGAGTGACGGGGATAGGTCGCGAAGAGTGAGTCAGTGTAGGAATGCGGGTGTCTGTCTTTAGGCTTTTGACCTGCACGGGGCTGTCGAAACTGGCAGATGTTAGAAGGGCTGTGCGACCGTAGTGCGGCGTTTCCACTTCTAGATACGCTCAACTTTGTGCTCAGTTTGCTGTTAGTTGGCTGTGAGCACGGGCAGCCCTTTAGGAGCTTACCTCGGGATGAAGTGGGAACGTGAGGCCTCTGTGCACCGTCTGGTTCACGTGGTGATTTCTGAAGTGGCCTCAAACAACGGGAGCACCGCATTCTGTCTGCTGCCGCCTTCACATGCAGGCGGTTGGATGGGGAGTTATTCCCTCTCACTGGTTAGGTCGTGTTCACACCCAATGTCGGATGTCTTTATCTAGTGGAACCTTGTCTGACCGCCTGTCGGACTCATCAGCTCATCTTGTGACTTCTTTATGAAAAAATCGAACGTTTCTTCACTTCTGAGTTTGTCCTTGATATTATAGGACCCATTCATGCCAGCACACGTGCACATACCTGATGGGTGAAAATGTGGATTTTCTGTTTGATTTGCTCCTGGTGCCACAGTCCTGTTGTTGCCAACACACACAAACCTTGGGAGGAGGAATCGCCTCCGTTCAGATCAGTGGAACCGCAGTGGCTTAACCGCACATGCTTAAGTGCAGAAATGGAGTTGGGCTTTACGCAGGTGAAAGCAGTTTGGGGTCATCCATGCTCCTGGTACATTAACCACCTGGTAGGTGATGGTTGGAGGGGGGGAAGGTTGGTTGTTGGTTTCCTACAGTGAAATGAGATGACTTGGTGGTAATTTATTTAAAAGAGCTGTTGTGCCTCTGGAAGGGCTTAGATGAAGTCAAACAAGACTCACCCTTCTGAAGACCTTCATTGTCCGCATCCATCACAGTGATGAAACTGATGATTCATTGTCCTGTTGCTAAAAAATATTCTTTGCCTCTGGCAGATGATTAAGTAGCATTTTGCAAGCTTGCCTAGAGCTATATTTTTAAGGGTTGCAAATGCAATGAGCTGTTGGCAACAGGCAGGCAAGACGAGGCACGTTCACCAGGAAAACACCACCTTCAGCCATTGTCCTTTCCAAAGGTGTTTCATGCGGTGGAAGGCGCACACCCAGCAGGCTGGTAGGGTGAGAGCATGCCTTAGTCAAAGCTGGTCTGGGAGTGCGGTGCCAGCCACAGGGTAAATAAACTCATTTCAGCAGTGAAACTCAGGGTTACAAACCTGGTGTTCCTTCTGTGTGCAGCCAGGGAGACCTGCACGTGTATTTGTCTGATCCTGCATAGTGTTCCCAGTCATGTGAAGGATGAATTTGGAGGGACTGAAGTTTTTCTCTGGAATATTCACAATGTTCTGATGTGAGTGCAGAATTCCAGTGTTGGTCTTGCTGAGCTTTAAGTGACTCAAGTGGTTAATGTTCTGCCACTTCCTCTGGGAAGTGATTCCCACAGCTGAACACAAACTGTCCGGAAACTTTGCCTGCTGTTCTTTCTTCCTTGATGCATGTTTTCATCCCACTGCTCTCAGCCATCCTCCTGGTACTTCATGTAGGGTAACTGCTTTCATGCCATTCTAAAAAGAGCACATCTGCTGGAACTGAGGAAATGGATAGCTTGGGTAGCAGAAAGGCAAGCTCAGAGGGAACAGTGCAGTCCGGGGCTGGCACATGCTGTGCGCTGTGTTACCCTGAATACTGTTTCCTCACTGCCTCTGGTATGAATGCTCTTCAGTTGTTTGTAAATAGTTGTCATGCCTCCCTTTTCCCGTTTGGATTTGGCTGAGTGGTGTGCATGGACCCGCCCGTTGCAGGCTCCATGCTGTCCAGGTCTCGGCTCGGTGGCCTTCAAAGGTTGTTCTGGCTGTGTTAAGGATGGCAGGAGTACCTGTGCTGCAGTGGGGCCTTTTTTGCCTGCCCCTTCCCTCCCGGTGCTAGGAGGTGGGCTTCTTCAGTAGAAGCGCTGCACACCCGCATACGGTGCCTGGAGCAGCCACTGCTTATTTCACCATCACAAGTAGGAGGCTGATTCACAGATTGATGGAACATCCCAAGTTGGGAGAGACCCACAAGAATCATGGAGCCCAGCTCCTGGCTCCACACAGGACCACCCAACATTCAAACCACGTGTCTGGATGCTGAGCTGCACTGCCTTCAGCTCCCTACAAGCTCAGGGAAAGTGCTGCACCCAACATGTGGTTTGGGGAATGGACGTTAGTGGGATGAGCAGAGGCAGGATGGACCATTGCCAGTAATTGATATATCCTACCTCCTCATCCTCACCATCCCTTTCCAAATACGTTTTTTACTGCTTCCATATGGGAGCTGCTGTTACAGGCACTCAGACGTTGCAGAATTACTGTTAAAACGACATTTTATTTATTTATTTATTTTTAATCAGTGTTAATTAAGTGTGGCAAGCTAGCTGGCATTAAGATCCATCATGCCTTTTCACATGGCACTTGGAAGAGACAGTGGTTAGAGCCAGAAAAGAAGGAATCCAGGCTTGGCAGTAGTGGAGCCTATTCTGCTGTCATTCTCTCTTCTGGAATTTCGGGTGATGTATGTGTGTATTTGCTTATTTACTTATTCATTTATTAGGTTGGCCATTCCTTTTGTCAAACTCTTTATATTTAGGAGCTGTAATGATTCCTGGAATATAGGGGAAAAAATTCTCTGATAGAGATCATAAAGCAATTACATACATTTTTTTTAAGAATTATTTGATTAAGGTAATGTGTAGATAGATATTGTAAATTGTCTTTTTAGAAGTACTTGCCAGTATACGTACTGTTGTCTTAGGTGTTTTCATGCCATCCACCACATTCTGTGCCCCCATTGAAATTGTCATCTCCCATTGGCAGAAAGCTCAGAGTTGGGTCTGTATTTTTCTGTCTCTCACGTCCCTGCGCTGACTGTGTGCTTGTCTCTTCTCTGCCTTGATTTAAGACATTTCCTAGTGGCAGTGTTCTTATTAGTGGCTCTAACATTGCTGATCTGGTGTTTATGTACTTCAGAACCATTTACATGAGCATGTGTATCTTAAGACTGTGCTTAAAAAGAGGCTGTAGCATAGGGGACACTGAGCTGTTATTTCTGCAGAGGGTATTTGTTATTTTTCAAGAGTGTGAGAGAATCGTGACATTTCAGGAGGGCAGTAGATGAACGCTTACTGCACTGTGGTCTTGTGTTGGCAATATCTTGCCCAGATGTAGGACTCCTTTTGTGACAAAAAGTTGAAGTTGGCCAGTTTGTTCTAATAATAATTCATGACATCTCTTACTGGCCAGTATAATGTCACTTTTTTCTGTGTAGTTGTTCTTCTCTCTGCCTTGCTCAGTTTTATTCTGTATTCTGTTGCAAATTTTCTGAGAGAAGGTGACCGCAGCTGACCACAGCATTGACCAGTGCTGTGAGTTGTCATGGTTATGGACGTATTGGGGTTGGCCCTACAGAGTCATTTTCTTCTTTTCTCAGAAATGGGAAGACAGTTCCTACTTTTTGTTGGTTGTAGTTTGTGGGGTTTTTTTCTTTCCCCAATTTCTCTTCCATGGGCATAGCCTGGCAACCTAAACTGCTGAAATCTTAAATCCAGGTAAATTTCCAGTGAGACCTCTCTCTAGATGTGCTTCTTTCCTCCAGGGATTAGTAGTAGAAGTATCAGAAAAAAGTATGTCCAGCTTCGCTGTGAGAAAACAGTATGTGTTGTAGTTGTGTGAGTTTCTAGCCTGATATAAAACGTGTATCAGCTTGCTTAATAGCTTATTTTGGAAATGTCATGCAGAGAAAATGAAAGTTTTGACTTCTGTGAATGGAAAAAGAGGCAGCAGGCATCTCGTTATGTATCACTAAATGATACCGCTGTGTTTTTTAGTATTAAGAGTGTTCTCTGTAGAACATTGTTACTAAACATACTGTATTTTTTTTAATAACCACCTTCTATTACTTTTTTGCTCTTGAAATAATTGGAAAGATTCTGTGGGCTTCCTGGGGCTTTTTATTCTCCCATTAACAAACTGAAGTTCTTTTAGATTGGGAGAGATGGGGGAGTCACTGCTTGAGTACCAGCGTTGCATAAAAGCAGGCAAGTGGCTTTGTGAGACTGTAATACTGGTGCTTGCTTTTGGGAAGGTAATAGGTTTCCTACGTGACCTGTAATCCTCTTTGAGACAGTAAAACCTTTTTGTGTATTAGAGCAATCATTTTGTATCTATCTTTCTCAGTTACTCTTTACTAACGACTTCAAAAAGGGTTATGAAATATGTTTTCTGTCTTAAAAGTGGTTTCTTTTTTTTTATTTTTTTTTAAATCCAACAGCAGCAGTGAAACATCATTAGTATTCTTGTGGTTTTTGTTAGTGGGAGAAGTTTTGAGTAGTAAAACAGGCAGGAATCTCAACTTTGTTATTGCTAGGAAGAGCTAAGAAGAGAGTGGTGTTTTCTCACAATCATTTTCATTCTTTTCTTTCTCCCTTAGAAAATGTTATGCAGTTCTCATGTTCTGCTAACAAATAATTCCTTTACTGTCTATAGTCATTTTCCCCATGCTTCTGATTTGTGAGACCCTGTTTAACTGCCAATTCTCCTCAAATGCACAAAATGCATATAAGCTGTAGCACGCTCAATATAGCATTGCCCCCCTAAAAAATACTAACGTGGTATTTGTAATGTGTTTATTTCATTCTGGGTTGGTACAAGATCGCTTATGCTTAACTTTGTCCTAGGTTTGGCTTAGCTTATTTTTAACTTCTGCTCACAATAGTATCTGGTGTATAAACAGGAAGGCGAGCCATCGTTTGTATGGGCTCCTACTGCATTAAACTGCAAGACTGCGTGTGGTATACGTTCTGTGTTCAAGTACTCACACGTAGGTAATTTTCTACTGTGCCTATTAACAAATGATTTTCTTTTTACCTGTAGAACTGTGCAAATAATGGCACTTTTGATGTGGAAGTCAAACTGAAAAAGTGAAAGTACCTTCTTTTCTCATCCTTTGTGGTAAAATCAGAAACAATAATTATATATTGGGCTGAACTGAAAACTGAAATCATCCTCGTGCAAAAATGACTGATTTGTGGTTATTTAAAAATGATTAAAAATAATTAGATGAGATCAATTTAGGAAGAGTTAGTATTTCATTTAGGAAATGGCGATGCTGTGAGTCAAAGGTAGCATCTTGGGCAGTTCGTGCATCTTGCCCACAAGATCGTGGTTATGTAAAACAAAGCAGCAACGACAGTAGAGTGGTTCGGTTCATACAACCATGACTTTAAGGATGTGGAGTATCATTTGTGTAAAGGAGAGATGCTGCATGATGCCATCCTGCCAAGCCGTGCAGTAATGCGGGTGCTAGGAGCTCCGCAGGAGCCGTAGAAGGTATTGGAAGAATCTGGCCGGCATCCCCTCTGGAGTCAATTGCTCAAGTATTAAATTGGGCAACATCCAATCTCTGCCTGGACCCTCAGCTGTCCGCTTCTAGTGCTCTTTGGTACACGCTTTGGTGTGAAGATGGTACGGGTGAAAGGAAACCTATTTCTGAAGTGGAGGTAAATACAAAAGATTATGATCTTTATGATGTTAAATAAAAAACGCTTTCCTGGGAATGAGAGCTGATACATCTCAGTAGTTGGTTGTGATTAAATTTGCATTGCATTCTGCAGTGGGATGGGTTAGTGTATTATCACAGCATCTTTGGTGCTGGAATGGCTGAAGACTTTGCACATGTCCAGTCAGCAAGTGAAATACCCCTTCTGATGGTGGTAGAAAAGAGAACCAAGGAAGTTTTTTATTAGCACAATATACGAGATGTCAAGTGTAAGCAAGGTCTGTTATTTGCTGCCTTTGAAACAGTGCGTTCTGGCTGCTTTATTTCTTTTTTTAACTGAAGTTATGTTTTCCATTGTATTGAGAAATTAGTTTTGATGGGCCTGGGAGAAAGTCAGGAATTTCCTTCTCTGAGGTTTCCCTGGTGTTTTTCGTAGAATTATGGGATGGAACTCAAAGATAAAAGATTTTGCAAGGCTGTATTTAGTGTATGTGCTCACTTTTCAGTGTGAGTCAAAGACTGTCCAGCTGCTGAGAGGAGTTCTGTAGATCATCTCCATAAAACGCAAAGCCTGAGCATTTTTTGAAATGTCAGTTTGCTGGTTTTGTGTCAGAACAGATTTTAAAAATCTGTCCTTAATTGTGCATGAATGTAATCTCCATGCAAAATATCTGTAAGTGTAACACTTATGGAGTTAACGTCGTCTTTTACCGTGCAGGTCAAAAGTGGGGCATATTTTGCTTGTGT
This sequence comes from Tragopan temminckii, assembly GCA_028571105.1. Classification (NCBI taxonomy): domain Eukaryota; kingdom Metazoa; phylum Chordata; class Aves; order Galliformes; family Phasianidae; genus Tragopan; species Tragopan temminckii. The sequence goes on from JAOWBP010002978.1 coordinate 12,983,013, forward strand.
TGTTTTCGTCATTTCTATGCAAATAAAAATCTGTGTGAAAAACAAGTTTTCAAGAATTTCATTTTCTTGGGTGTGGACTCAAGTGTTTAAAAAAACAAGGAAACAGCAAATTTCCTTTTTCGGAAGAATGCGCTATCCGTACCAGCTATAGGTTGTTTAAGCGACATCTTAAAATTGGTGAACAGTGATGAACGTTGTTTTTTTTCTCTCTATGTACGTACCTTCTCCACTGCAGATGTGACTTACTTGAATTTTCAAAGGCTGAAATGAAATGTTACATAGCCGTGTTGCTGACCTCAGCAGCTTCAGTGAAGGACCCTGCTTTAGCATTAAGGAGTAACTATAGCATGTAGAATTGCTGCCAGCACTTTACTTTTATCACGGCCAGCTGCCCCTTTGGGAGGGTGTCTAGATGGCAATAAAAAAGCTTGCTCAGATAGTGGCTCTTTTTGGTGCATAATTCACAATGCAGTTTCACTTTCTAAATGAGCAGTGTCAGTATTTAATATGATTAACATTTTCTTGTAGCTAGAAGGAGTTGTAATGCTGCGTCTCTGCAGAGTTTAAAGAGAAAAAAAGTGCGCATTCATTAGAGAGAGCTCAAAACTGTGCAGTAGGCAAGTGGCTTCAAATTGAGCTGAATATGGTACTTCATAAAGTGTCTCGGTACCCACTGAACCACAAATTCAACTGATCATACGTTTTATTTCCTAATTCTTGTGATTCACACTCTCCCTCCTGTCTGTAGCTTGTGGTCTTCATCGTACTTACATCAGCAGTGAAAGTCCAGCTGCTCCCACGTCTTGATTAAAAAATTAATAGATCAGCTGCTTCAGGTGGGTGACCGCATTCATCACTAGTAACCTTCTTTAGATGAAGGGGAGAAATTGGAGAATGTGGCTGATGAGAGGAGTGTGAGACTGCAATGATCCACGGTTAAGTTGGCATAAACTGTTGTGGAGCCTTCAACATCTGCTGGGTGGGATTGACCACAAGTTAGGGATGAATGGTGTAAGGTCTGGAACTGGGGCCTAAAGAAGCGTCTCCCTTCAGCACTGCTGGAGTGGGAGATCTGTTCTGATGTCTGAGAAACCTCTGTTACTGCCCTTTGCTGTCCCCTCAGAAGAGGCCTGTAGGCTCCAAGCTAAACATCCTGCTCTGGGGAGCAGCAAAAGTGTATTCTTAGACAAGTTATTCAGGCAAGGACTGCTTTTTATGAAGCATTTTATGATGGATCTCTTGTAAAATAAATAAATAAAATAAAAATAGCCGTTTTAGGATTGACATTGCTTTTTTTCCTCAGATAGGTGAGCTTCTTGCCAGTGCTCAGGCTTCCAGATTGAAATCTACAAGTCCACTGTTCCGATGTGTGCTTATACCTAGGCAGGTGTTGTTGTCTGTGTGCTAATCATCATTGTTTTTGTTATTGGTAGGTAGATATGTAAAATAGATACAGATCTACAAAACCGTATCTTGGTAGGATGACCTTTTTGTTACGAATTTTTCGTGTTCACTTTCCTGGCTATTTACCCAGTGTTCAAAGTGTGTTGGGGATGAGAGTTGTTTCAGTACCAGCCTCATTGTAAATTGCATTAGAATAGTGAATCTTTTTTAAAATTCACAATTTAAATATTTAGATACTACATATAAACATCATGCTAGGCACTTGTCATTAGAATCTTGAAGTGAAAAATAAACAGCACCCAAAAAGCTTGATGGGATTTCACTCCGACAACCGCTGTGACTTCACAAACGTTTTCTTCACTACTCATCTGTCCTCTTGGAGGTCTGCTTTGGTCCAGTGAAGCTTCCAGAAAGTCAGTCTTGCTGTGGAGGAGGAGTGGGCTGTCTCTAGGCACCCATCCCCAGCCTGCAGAGCTGAGGTTCTGGTGGGCACTGGGACCCAGAGCATAGGGTTCAGTTTTTTGGAGGTGGGGATGCAGCACTGTGGTTTCTTTTAGCAGCAGTTGGCTTTCATCTTGGTTTTAGTTGCCGAAACTGCATCAGAGTGTTAATGATGGTTACTGGCGGGTAACACTGCCATGTAAAAGTGGAGTTTCCGTTGAGTTTGCACTCTGTGGTGTGCCAGCCCATGGCTTCCTGTAGTACCTGCAGTGCAGCGAGCAGTACCCTGTATTAACTGACAGTTTCTTTCACTACAGAATGTACTTGCCCCTCTTCTGCTTTCTGCTTAAAACAAAAGCTTGGATTAAAGTGAATTTTGCCAGGTGTTATGATGGCTGTGGAATATTACTAAGGCAGTGCAGCCTCAGAAGCATCAATTACGGTCAGCTGTGTTAAGTGTGATATTTCTATGTTTAACTGAACTTTTCCCTGCGTGTGGGTGAATGTGAGGTTTCAGTTGCACGAAATTAAATAGGCTCCTTATGGGAGTAGTAAGTGGTGTAGAGTGTGTGGGAATCTAATACTTCCACAAGGAGCAAGCCCCTGTGTTTTCTGCTCGAATAGCTTAAATCATTCGATAGCATTCCTGATTGTAACCTGAACTGGAAATGCTAAACTTAGCTGAGAAGTGATGTACGCTAGCAAAACCGATGCAAACAAGCTCAGTGCTGAATGTCCCCATGCAAAAGTGTCACATTAAGTAAGAGGGGAAATTAAATTATTGTGGTAGAAATTGCTGGTGGGTCGCAAAGCGTATGATATGTGACACAATAACAGATGTTTTGGTTTATTTTAATGCAGTTGTGTTAAGAGGTGCTTGTAGTAATGGAAAACCTGTGTATTTCTTATTGAAGACTGGCTGCTGATAACAGTACAGGCACAGTAAGGAGTCCTACAAAGTCATGGAGGTGGTATGCTTGAAGTTTGGGCTTTTGGAAACTTCTCCTGGCAACAGGCTGGGGAACATTTTTGTCGGTGAAGACTTGTAGGGGAAAAAAACAAACAAACAAACAAACTTTGTTTCTTAAAACTTAAATGTTGCCATATAAAAGAGGAAGCTTTCAAGGTATGCATCTATAGGAGCTGCTGTTAGAGCAAATATTAGTTTCAACCACAGTACCTTTACACGTGGTCTTGCTCTTGGCACTTCCACAAGGCTGAGCATCTCAGTGATGTGCTTGCATGCTACCACAATCAGCATTATGAACAGGTTTTATTGTTTTGTACTTGCTTAACATTCAAGTATATTCATGATGTCCTTGTAGGAATTGCAGCTTGATACAGAGAGAATGCACTGATGTGGCATTTATTAGAGAAAGACAAATGGGGGGATAATACATTTTTATTTTTTTAATTCAGTATTTTTGCAAGCATCATAGTGAGATGCATCTGAGAGGTGTAGAAAAACAAGAAGTTACAAGCTGGCCTTTCAGAACAAGGTGCACATGTTACAGTTAAAGCTGGGAATACTGAAGATGTATAATGAACAGTAAAAGCATATTGCTGTTTTTTCCCAATTAGATGTAGCTGCAGGCTCTGCCTGCTCTGCTTGAGAATATGAGAAGCAGTGTTTTTCTTCTAATTTAATGTTGAACATTAAGCGTACCTGTTTGTTAGAGTCATTTTCCAAAATACAGCTCATTTTATATGGATAAGTTACTTGTAAAAATGTGTAAATAAACATGTGAAAAAAATAATATTCTCATGAGAAAGAGCACCTCGCTTGGCTCTTTATCTTTTTCTTATATGTGGTGATCCTGGGCAGGCTGCTTGCTTACATGAGCTGTGTCTAAGTACTACTTGCCTTACAAGCATCAAGATGCTTTCCAAAGGAACTCCTGGCTATGGAACCTTGGCTTAAAACTATGTTTCAGCAGTTGAAGAGAATGTTACTCAAATACACTCTTTGTCCACACCATAATACATACATACTGTTTGAAAAAATATCCCTACTTCAAAAAACAATGCTTACAAACCAACATCTGTCCTGTCTGTACCACAGTACTCTCCAAAAGGCATCACAACAAGGGCAAGAGATCCAGGTAGCTTTAGGTGTTTGCTGCCTAAACAGATTTTTTGTCAGTGGTGACAAGTCTTCACATTGTCCCTGAGCTCCCTTTTCTCCCCTCGTTCTGTTACTTTGTCACTGTCATCAGCATGGAATCTGGACTTGTCTATTTACTCTTTCTTTTTGGAATGTATTTCTACCTTCAATAGGCAGAAGTAATCTTTACAAATTACTGGACTACTACACAACTTCTTCTTGTCTGTATTCAGTATAATTTAGGTTTGCAGCTGACTGCAAGGGTGTTTTTGTCGTTCTTGGTTTTGCCTTAGTGCTATAAAATATCTGGGAACCACCAGCACCTCTTTGTTGTACTCTACTACCAGTAGATATAGTACGTCTTTTTGGTTTTATTTTTCTTGGGTTGGAGAGATGTCATATAGAACCACTGCGGGTGATAAGGTATTCTTCTGAAACTTGTTCTGACAACAGGGGAAATCTATGTGTTCTATCAGAAAAGTCTCCATCCCCCCCATCTCTGTGCAGCCAGGCACCTAACTTGAGCAGATGTGTTTCCATTCAGAGATTCAAATCAAGACCAAAATATATTCTTCAGAAATTTACTTAATCATTGTTCATTCCACTACTTAAAACTGCCATTATGTTGAAGGCTCCCATGAAATCCAGAAGCAAGTACTAGCAAGTACCGCATATAAGGGAATGCTATGATCCAATGGTGTGGGTGCTTGTTAAGTTAGCCATTCTGTTTTAAAGCAGTGTCTGTTGTAAATTAACAATCAGAAACCTCATCCTTTAAGCACACAAGCAGATACCATGTCCAGAGGTCCCTGTCTGTTCGCAGAAGCTGTGGTTGCAACCTGATGATTAGTGCTCAAATTCAGGTATTCAGCTAAAGAAGCAAAGTGACACAGGCACATACTGGGTTTTTAGTAGTGGTTTAAAACCCAAGGGTATATTTTAGAACCTAATGCCTGCAGGTTTCCCATTGAGTCCCATCCCTTTTTGGTGAATCTTGGGCCACTTAATCTCCTATGAACTTTTCTACAGCTGTAAGTACAAATTAACTATGGGCTGTAGGATCTTAATGAGACTGAGCAAACCAGTTGTGTTACCAGGTGTGTTTGCCTGCCTTACTACTCACAGAGATGGATTCTGGCTCCCTTGCAGAAGCTGCAGAATTGTGATACATCTCCCTGTGATTCTCACGTTCAGAAATGTGTATTTTCATCTTTTTTTACTCCCAAATTTACAGGGGGATTTTCTGAACAAAACAGTGGCATGTACTGTGTCAGATTAACCTCAGATAAACACGCTAGAGTGTTTGTTCTCTCTACCTGAGAAGAAAATTGGTTTCCGGTAGGTTTTTAACTCTTTGTAATTAAAATGTAAGCCCTAACTGGTGTATGATATACAATATTATATACGCAGATCCTATTATTATACATGTATATTATTTTAACAGGATGCATCACTACAACTACATGGCTATGGAAGTACTTATCATGGATATTTGTTGAACATGCTTGTTTTATTCCAGTAACCTAAAGATGATGACTGACAAAGAGAAATGAAGCCCAGCATGAGGCACTGCTGGTTTTTTATCCTCTAGTTTCACAGCAGCTGAAGCCGTTGTGCCTTAAAGCTCTTTCAGGACGCAGTTTGAGTAAGCAGTCTCGATGTGATGATTTTTTGCGTAAAAACTGTCTCAGAATTTGTTATTTTGCCTGTTGATCTGGGTTAATGTCCCCTTCTTTCCATGTTACTGAGGTTAATCTCTGTAAAGCTGCCGGGGAGTGAGGACATCCTGGGCTGGGTGATCCATCCATCCATCTGTGCAGCAGGTCACTGCGAGCAGGCCCACGTCTGGTGTTTCCTCACGAGCTGTGGTGCTACCAGCTCCCGCTCCTAAGCCTGCACTTCAGAGTCCTCCCGGGCTGTCTGCATCCAGCTCCCTGCCCTGCCCCAGCTGCCCCTGCCTGCAGGCAGCCCAGCCTGCTGATCCCTCAGCTCGGGGCAGTGGCCGCCCTGTGGGAGCACGCCCTCACCACGCTGTGCAGCAGGCCGAGTCCGTAGCTGGGAAACAAATAGCGCTGTGGGGTGAGTGAAGGTTTTACTTCTTTGATTGACATATCCTGCTTTTCAGCTGTCAGTTCTGACCCCAAATCTCCACGTCATGTGGAGATTCGTGTGTCGTGTAATTTCTTTCTGTGGTGGACCTAGGATTCACTCTGGGTGTACTCTGCAAGCAATGTGTTCCAGCTGCAATCAGTGTCACAGTGACATTTGTCTTAAGTAAGGTAGATGCTGAGGTCTCAGGTGAAGACCACCTATTGAAGACTTGAAGTTGGAGAATCCACAGCACCTTTGATTAAAAAAACCAAGATTAACTCCATGGTGTGAAACACTTTTAATTTTTGTACTTGTGCGTTTTGAAGCAATGTACCTCTCTAAAAATAGAGCAAGAAGACACCAATTTGCCACCATTTTTTTATAGTGATTTGAGGCTTGGCAGTGAAGCACTATACAAGCAGAAGGGATAGTGCTTGCAGTCATTGCAAACCTAGCAAATTTGGGTTTGCAGTGAATGACAGTAGATGCAGGAGGTCTGGCTGGTTACCAGGAGTGCTAGTAGCAGTGTAGTCGGTGTTAGAGGTCTGTAGTACATGTTCCGTGTCACCAGGTTTGGTTGGTTTCTTCAGTTAAGAAAAATGCTGTGTCGTTTCCTTCCACATTTTTCAAAATTGTGAATGGGATTTGTCCTGCCAGTCTGTAAAAATCACACTGAAATGTTGGGCTTTTCACTAAGGCCAATAAGCCTTCTGGAATGAGTAAAGAGAGAACTCTTTCAGCATCGTATCCATCGAGCCCTGAATCAGGGGTCTCCAGAGAGTATTCAGTTCTGCTTATTTTAGGAACGTGCCTCTTCCTGCTTCTTCTATAAACAGGCTGGGAGGGGGGCTGACCTGCAGGCACTGGTCCTGCACAAAACCCTGGGCTGTGCCTGCAGAGAGCTGTCCTCTGGCTTGTGCCAAGGCTCTGTTCCTCCATCCCCCTCTGATTCTTCTCGCTGCTTCTGCCATGGCAGGGTGAGCATTTCTGCACCCAGAGTCTTAAACCAGCTCCTTGCTTTGCTGGATTAGCGGCTGTGTAAACATTGACTCACTTCCAAAGAGATCAATTTTGTACAGCATTTCAGAATCAAATTTAAACCCGTGAAAACACCCCATGCCACAGGGATGTCAGTCTTCACAAAGTGCGAACACTAGTCCAAAAGTGCAAGTTGCTTATTAATTTCTAGATTTATAGGTTTAGAGTGGTCTGTGGGGATGTGGCTGTCTTTGGGCAGGGTGTGTGGTTACTGCCTCAAAAAGGTGGCTTCTGCACAGCAACTTTGCTCTTGCCGGATATCTGACCTCGAGATACTTCCCTGGTGTTCTGAAGCGTGGCTGCACGTTTCGGTGTAAAGGTGCACAGCAAGGCGTGACTCAGAGAGCCACAGAGGCTGATGCCTCAAAGTTTTAGCTTTCCTTGACACTGCATGTTAGCTCCACGCCCCACCTGGGCTCTACTTACAGCATGGATCAGTGCTGCAGTGGCTGAGCATCTCAGCCATCAGTACTTGATTTCACAGGAATTAATGCTCCCATAACTTTCATCTGTTTTGTTGGTTTTTTTTTTCTTGATCCTGTTTGCCCAGTTAATGCTCTAGATGCAATTCTAAAGCTGCAAAAGGCTTTCATCCTGTGGAGGAGATTTAATTTTTAAACATGTGATAATTAGCAGAATACAAAGATGCTGATATTTGATTTGCAAATTCAGAATTAGTCTCACTGCGGAGAAGTGATCCTCCTTTTCTCCGGTTGCAACTTGATGAGTCTCTTATTTGAAATTAGAAGCTGCAGGGATTTCCATGACAGTGTTGTTGTTGGGTTTTGTTTTGTTTTTTTTTTTGTTTTGTTTTTTCAATGAAAACGGTCTGTTCAAGTGTGTTTGATGAGGCAGTTAGTGAAAAATCTTGGAAAGCACGTTAAAATTTCAAGGTTATGTCCATGTTTGTCTTCCTAAAATACTTAACAAAAATAGATTACCGTTAGCAAACATACAGAAGTAATTTTAAGATCGCTTTCTCAGCAGCACGCTATTTGCAGCCTATTAAACAGGCTCCAGCTGGTCATTTAGCTGTTAAATAGGGGGATGTTAGTTCCTGGCAAGCTTACCTTTTGAATGCTTCAAGCTGCTTTTTTTCAGGGGAAACCATCACTTTTTCAGGGATTCTGTGATATTTTTCTAGGGTTTAATTAAAAAAAGGAATGAATGTAATAGAAAAACATATAAATCTTGTGCAAAATGTTTTTTTCTCTTAACAGTGAGTTATATTCTGTTGCCACGTTCTGTGGTCAAATACTGACACGTGGTTTAGTTCCCACTCCACCACAGGTTTCCAAAGGTTCTTTTTAACCGTCTTGTGTATCCGGGCACTCTTCATTTTGTTGTTTGTCCATAGCATAAAGCCTGCAGCTCAGCAGTGCCAGGTACTGAGCAGTGACACGTGGGGTGAACTTGCCATCGATGTGCCCAGCATGCTGGGAGGAGGCCGACATGTGGCTCTGCTCGCATTAATCCCAGCTGCCCCCAAATCGGCAGTCCTGTACCGAGGTTGTTCAGTCCCTGGGCAGATGGAAAAGCTGTTAAGTGGGAGATGAAGGAAGTGAGCCCTTATGGGAGGGCGGGCTGCTCGGTCGCAGCCTTATATGGGAAAGGACGTTTTCCTTGTTAGCTTTACGGGGAGCCGGTGCCCAGAACTGCGTTCATCATGCAGATGCATTTCCACAGGATCATTTCTTTTCCAAATTGTCTTAGTCATAGTTTTAGCACTGTGTCACATCTTTGCTGGCTTATTTATATAGTCTGCGTGGGCTCGCTATACCACTGCTGGTCTGCCCTAAAAAGGTGAACTGTTTATAATTTTGGCCAACAAGGCAGTACTAAACCAATGCCGGCAGCTTGGGGCTTTTTTCTTACTGAAAAGACCTCCCCATTATGATCTGTACTTAAAGCTGAACTGCAGGAGCGGCGGTACGTCCCTTCGTTGGGGGAAGTGAGGTTTGTTAAGTGTAACACACAGTCGGTGAAACCAGGCAAGGAGGAACCTAGATCTCAACACATCAGTAAGGCTTTCCCCTCAGGGCTGCTGGTCTGAGGAGAGTGCTCACGTTCCTTGTGGCTGCTTCCCCTGCTGACCTCCATTCAGGCTCATTCTCCATCTTCTGCCTGCACTTCCTGGATCACAATAACCCTTCCATCCAGGTTTGCTGTTGCACACGTTTGATTTAGAAAGAGATTGCCTATAGAGTCCATAAGAGCATTCCTGAACTACAAGTTTGCAAATGAAGGGATTGTACCTCTGCAGTGATGGGCAGAGGGTGAAATCAGAGCAGGATGTGAAACGATGCTCGAAAGTTACGTCAGATGTAATTCACAGGTCGTTTTTTTCTGTTCCATTTTGTTATTTGGCTTTTTTCTTTTTTTTTTTCTTTTAACCAAAAAATTTTTATGCTCATCTGCACAATATCCAGCAAGGTTATTCCACGCTGTATTTCTCTCAATTCTCCAGTGTCCAAACTTCCCTGGCTCTCTGGCTGCAGGTTCTGCTGAAGACACAAGTGGGCCAAAGTGATATGTCAGAAAAAATATTTGTTAACACAGGATTGGCTTCTGTTTGAAACCTTCTCCACCAGGTTTTAGAGCAGCTGTCCTGTCTAAGTTATGGGTCTGTGTGTGCAGAGTAACAATTATGAATGGCCCTAAATCAGCGTGCAAAAACCAAAACTCAACTGCTGTGCTAATTTAAGCATCGTTCTCTTTGCCGCTAATTCATATGAATAATGGTGTGTCTTCCAGAAAATGGCAGGTTCATCTTAAAGGACTGCCAAGTTTCCTTTTCCTTGGCTAAATTACAAGATAGCTTTTAGAACAAAAACTTGTTGTGAATTTTGATATTTTTAGGATGCCTGAAAGGGCCACAGTCAGCAACAACATGTTAGGATTGCAAAGGAAATTGGCAGCCAGGATCCAAATTCACATTATTATAATGAGCAGAAGAGAAATTAAATTTAAAATAACTTCAACACTTCAAATATATATAAAAGCTGTGAAAACTGACCCTACCTACTATTGGAGTAGAAGAAAAATCCAGGGGAAAAAAATGGTGTATGAAACTGATTTTTAGACCATAGTCCTGACTCTGGAATCCCGAGATGACTCTGGTATATGAAGTCTCTGCACTAGTTCCTGAACACTGCTGCTCAGTGAGTGTAGGTTATAGTTCATAAGCATTCAAATCTTGTTTCACAAAGCATATAGATGGTATAGTTTGCGTGTACTTATTGCTCTGGCAGGTTTTCATTAAGGTTTGTAGCTTTGGGAAAAGGGTGCAGTGTCTTTTCCTTAATAAGAAAGTTACCCATTAATTTTCTCTTGTCTAAATGAGAAAAAAATAGCTGAGTGTTTATCAGTGGTGCTTTAAGTAACATCTTTTGACAGTAACTCGCTAGTTCGGAGTTCAAGGTGCCAGGCTAGGCTGTAAAATGTCCTTTGAAGGTTCCTTGGAAAAGATTTTGAAAAGGGCCTGGAAGATTTTCTTGCCTTAAAGCAGAGACTTGAATAAGGAAGCTCTGTTTCTCTCTTGTATTTCCCCAGTATCTTTATTTTGAAGATTCTCTCTGATGACATACAGAGCATCAGTATTTTTAAATAGGATGTTAATATGTTGTCAAGTTTTGGTTTTCACCCTGAGTTTGTCCAAATTCCTCATAGCTTGGTGGTTTACCTAACAAGAGTATTTCAAAAGAATGTAAGAAGCAGCTTCCTCGTTTGATGTCTCATAAATACAGGGTTTGTCCACAAATGTGATTGTATCAGATGAAAACACATCCATCTGTCCAATTGATGTGGACAAGGATGTGTGATTTAAGTATTCTCTGTACCTAATGCCCCAGGGAAGGAACATAGTTACACGTGTGTTCTTTGGTGCAACTTGTTTTTTCTCACTAGTCACAGTAAATCACGCGATCTGGTTTTGTATTTCAGACTAATTTAACATTGCTCACATGGGCTGGCATCCTCTGTTGCTTGATATGGAGTGGGTCTGCTCAGCAAGGTAAGTCACTTGACTTCACTGCTTAATGTTGCTTAAAAACTATTTAAATTTAGCAATTACTTAGGATGATTAATATGCTATATGAGTTCCAATAGCAGTATGTCACTCAAGTCTCTTATTAATAACCTGTCTGTAGTTAGAACTTAGTTTATGGGACCAGTATGAAGCAAACTAAAATTATATTACTGTCAGCACTTCTTTATAAATAAAGTGACCTATCTGTGTTCTTTCATAGGTGGAAGTGACTGCATAAAAGCCAATGCAAAGTCATGTGGAGAATGTATACAGGCAGGACCAAACTGTGGTTGGTGTAAAAAAACAGTAAGTATTGTACAATTCCTTTCATGGTTTGTTTGTTTTTCCCTTGATTTCAAATTTAAATAAAAACTTCAAATGTATAGAAATGTCTATTTTTGTCAGTTGTAGTTTCCTGTGGCTCTTAATCAAATTCCTATTTGTACTCAGAAGTTCAGTACCCTGATTTTCCCAGTGTCCTGGGTTGAGTAGATCTTTTCACAGCATTTACTTTTCTGTTTCTAAGTGTTAAGTGTTTGAAGACTTTACAGGCCATCTCATAACTATTTAAAATCGTTCCAGCATGTAGTCCATCTGGACATATTTAACTATATTCTTTCAGTGACAACAGAGTAAGAGGTTAGTTAGGACAGACATAGATGGAGTAGAGGAAGAAAGTTGAGGTTTGATTTTGAAAGGAAAATGTTCACGTTTTTGTGTAGAGTTGAGGGTGGGTGACTGGTTTGTGAGGATGGGTTTATTACAGTTGTTAAAGAGGACTGGGAAACTTTCCTGTTTCATTGATAAGATGATGTGTATTTACTCACATGCAGTGTGTGCTGACTATCCCTCTACTCAGTTTGTAAGCATTAGCCATTTCTAGTAAACTGACCTGACTTTAAAATTTGGCCTTAAGCAGTCAGATTTATTGGAGGCTTTCATCAGTTTCTCATCAGGAACTGACAAGCTGTAAGATACATTTGTTTACATGTATATTTTGAGGAGAGGGAAAAATGAGATTGACCGTCCTCAGTTAGAAACCATATTTATTCATATTTCAGATTAGAGTTTTTTTGTATGTTTGAGGGAATGGTAATTTGGTGCTCAGAGCAAGGCTGGGTGTGGTTTGGTTTAGAGGTTTTTGTTGTTGCTTTTTTTTCTTTTTCTTTTTAACGGATCTTACTTTTGGACTGAGTTTCCTCCAATAAAAAAAGAATTGTTGTCTGTCTTTCCCCTGCTCCGTCAGTGTATCTCCTTTGTTATACTGTGGAGTACTGAGATGCTTTTATATAATCACTAATTAGAGCCTTTCAAAAAAAAAAAAAAAGTTAAAAGGGAGGGTAGTTGGAAAGTAGGCTGTACGAGTAAGTTCACATAATTGTCAGCTGCATGAAGATGTGAGCTTTTTCCATCAGCTGTAACTTTCAGAGTAGCTGATTTACAAAGATGCCCTGCTTCTGCCAGTGACGACATTGGAAATATATCTATTTTCTTTCATCTTGCTGATATCTTTTACACAGCTTAGTATACATAGATGCATAGATGCAAACTCCTGGATTAAGCTACAGTCACTGATGCATAGAGTAAAGTATGAACTATTGTGTTTTATTATTGTATTTTTTTAAAGGATGGGATAATGGTTTAAAAAAAAGTGTTGTGTGTAGAATATAACTGATTGCAGAGCTGTAAATGTAAAGTTTACTTGTCCATATTTTCTAGGACTTTCTGCAAGAAGGAGAACCAACATCTGCCCGATGCGATGACTTGGCAGCACTGAAGAGTAAAGGCTGCCCTGAGCAAGATATAGAAAATCCCAGAGGTAGCAAACGGGTGCTTGAAGATAGAGAAGTAACAAATCGTAAGATAGGTGCTGCAGAGAAGCTGAAACCAGAGGCCATTACGCAGATCCAGCCACAAAAATTAGTACTGCAACTAAGAGTCGGTAAGGACGGTTTCATTCCAGTTTCTATACAATTTTTCTGCCACCACCACCACAACTGCATTTTGTGTATTGAATGTATAGTCATTTTGTTTCAGAAATGATTATTGTTCAGATTATATGAGTAATAGCAGAACTATTCAGGTTAACCCCAGATGTTGAGGTACTTTGAATACTGACAGATATTTATAAAAGATAAGATAGTTTTTTTATCTCTTGTTCCCAATATATCTTCTGAGAAAACCGATACAGATCGTAAATGTCTGCTTAGTTCAGTAGATGTATCAAAAAGATTAGATTCTTTTGTTTTCAGTAATATGCAGTTGATTTTCTGCAGTGCCGCTTCTTGGAATGGATGTGGAGGAGTGTGCAAAAGCCTAGAGAGATTGTGAGAGCACATCTTATTCCTTGAAGTATTCCAGCTGTCCGAAGTCTGCGTGTCTGAGCTGAATGGTTTTGCAGTAGGCAGCAAGATTTTCAGTTTGCTGTATAAAGTAGGTTCCAGAAGCTAAAGAAGTGGACACAGAACTGAATTATTGAAAGAGTGTTACGTACCATTTCAAACCCATAAAGATTTTATTCAAATGGATAGCAGGAAACAAGTCCTACAATTCATATAGTGCTTGAACATAATGGAGACTGTTCTTAAGGAGAACTCCTAGGTGCTGTAAAGATGTCCAAAAAACACCTTGCATTTACCTGGAAGAAGAGCCTGTCCGTGGAGCTAGCTGCTTGTAGGGGGCTGCCGTAATAAATGCAAGGTGATCTGAGGCAGCTTAGCATAATGAGAAGGAAAGAAAAGGAACGAGCAAGTTCCTTTTGCAGTTTTGGTGTTTAGTTCTAGTTTCCCATTCACTTCAAGAGGCTAAATAATCATCACTCCGTTGACACAATGTTCAGCAGACACACGAGGGACCTGGGCAGCGGAAACCTAATGACCCAAAAGCTCAGCGCTCAGTTTACAGGCACTTCTCTTGGTCACAAGTTCTCTGATTAGAGACTGTGTACATACAGAGGGAATGTTTGTTTTCTGTGCAGTCTCTTTTAAGCAGTAGCTAAGGAAACTCTAAATTTTTTGGTTTGTTCTGTTTGGTTGTTGTTTTTTTTTTAACAAAACATGCTGTGTAGCTGCCAAATCCATGTGTTCATCTCCTTTACCCATCCTATTTTCCTAATGTTAAGCAAATATTTGCTAACTATTGAGCAGACTTAATCAGCAGCAAAATCCCCATTTAGTGACTAAAGGATGGGGTGGAAAAAAAGACTTTTAATTCCGTTCCTTATTTCATATACAATAGGCAAGAGAATTCTTTTCCATTTAACTTGAGGGCAATTCTGTGCTGTCTTCCAGCATCAGAATGGGAAGTGCTTCTGTTGGCAAAGCTCAGGGCCTGGGCTTCCAATTGCAACAGACAGTAACAAATTGTCTCACTGCTATTTCTATTCTCAGTCTGTACTTGATGCGGAGTACCTTTAAATGTTCTACCCAGAACTGTTGTTTTATAAACCTATTTTAACGCTGTTATTCCTAAATTAAACCCTTAGAATTCCTGCAGTCATCTTGGATGCAAATAAATATGGAAAATTTGTGTTATTAGATCTTACAGGAGCCTTGTTAAAATTATTGCAAGCATCGAGATATAAAATTGCTGTAAGTAAGAAAGGCTCAATTTTTGTCAGGCTAGTATCTTCTGTGGAGAGATAAAATGCCTTAGATGTGTGGTGTTGGGCATCCAAAAGAAACGCTCTGTGAATTTTTTTCATTATTACATTGTTAATCATATCAATTAACTGAAGGAAAAAAAAGGTCACCATTAATTAGTTCAAAACCTCCATCAATATCTGTAAGACTTGACTTCAAAAGGCATTTTTCCTGCCAGTGTGCTTATTGTGGAATTTTTAATGGCTTCTGTTTGTTGTTTAATCTGTGAAACAGGGGAACCGCAAACATTTTCATTAAAATTTAAGAGAGCTGAAGATTACCCCATTGACCTTTATTACCTTATGGACCTCTCCTATTCTATGAAAGATGATTTAGAGAATGTGAAAAGCCTTGGAACAGCTCTGATGCGTGAGATGGAAAAAATAACCTCAGATTTTCGAATTGGTAAGAAAGATTTGTTATTAAAATGTTTCCTTCCCGATGTTCTTCACACGATTACATACGGAGAGGGACTTTTTTTAAAACTAGCAGTATTGTAACTGAATAGAATCTATTAAGCAATATGGAAATACGTGGTGGACAAAGCAGAATGTAAGCAAGTCTGATGTCAGATCATCTGTAATGAGTTTGCATTCTGTAAATAAGAGAGCTACATTCTTCAGCTCACAGAGTTTTTCTCATTTTTATTTTCCTTAGGATTTGGCTCTTTTGTGGAGAAAACTGTGATGCCGTATATAAGTACAACGCCAGCCAAACTCAGAAATCCTTGTACAGGTGACCAGAACTGTACGAGTCCATTTAGCTATAAAAATGTGCTCAGTCTTACTAGTGAAGGAAATAAGTTCAATGAGCTTGTAGGTAAACAGCACATTTCTGGGAATCTTGATTCTCCTGAAGGTGGATTTGATGCAATAATGCAAGTTGCTGTTTGTGGGGTAAGCATGTATTGGTTTTCTTAAAGTAAAATGTTCTAATTGTTGCTCAGTTAGATGAAATATAACAATAATACAGCTTAGTATTCATGGTGGCTGGCCTGATGTTTCAGTTTGTCCCACTTTTGCTAGCAATATAAGGCACACTAGGCATACTGCATGAATACATTGACTTGTTTTGTGTAGACATGTAGCGAATGGATGAAACCAGCACGTGTGAAGCACATGGTCACAGGTTGTGTTCACAGAAGATGAATGCATTCCAAAATTGACGTTTTTAAAGGTTTCTGTAAAAGAAAAGCCAAATTCTGCTCACAAGTGTATGGAGTCGTGAATTGGCAATTATACTCCATTTTTTTCAGTGTTATACACTGCTTCTAGCTCAGGTTTCAGAGTAGCTTGACGAATGGTAATTCCTACCAGCTTCTTAGACAGAAGCAGATCAAAACAAGACTGTTGTATGTTTTCGGAGTTCTTATCCAGATCACTGCTGCCTTTCATGTTTCTGATCTGACAGGCAGTTCTATGTTCCTATGCAGTATGAACTCCCCAAAAGTGATATCTGAGGTTACTCTTTGTTACTGTATTGTTATGCTGTTGATCAGTGTAAGGTGTCAGGACTTCCTGAAGCAATCCAGAGTCTTCTTTTAAAAGAGCAACTGGAACGTTCGTTACCTTTGGTGAAAATCCTACAGCAAATATTTTAGAGCACACAATTAAATATGAGCGCTTATTATGTTTGAGTGAATTATGTAATTTTCAGGATGATGGCTTCAATGTGTGGCTTCTCCTAAGTTTATCATGCACTCTCTCTTTTATTTTGCACTTAACTATTCAGTGTTAGTCCATATTGCAAAAAAAGAGTGGTACAAAATACCTGAACTGGTTGTTGTTTTTTTTCCTAAGGACCAGATTGGATGGAGAAACGTTACAAGGCTATTGGTGTTCTCCACGGATGCTGGATTTCACTTTGCAGGAGATGGTAAACTTGGTGGAATTGTTTTACCAAATGATGGGAAATGTCACCTGGAAAATAATATGTACACAATGAGCCACTATTACGTAAGTCTTTACTTTGTCTTTAGGGAAATGAATATTTTCTGGTGCTTAACTCAAAAGAAAAAAAATTTAAGTCAACTGGCATATTTTCTGAACACTACGTCTTCTGGAATTTACCCTTTTGCGTCTATATTAAATCAAATGAATTCTGCGTGAGAAAAGCAAGACTACAAGAGTTAATGTTGTTGTACTTGGAAAACTTTAGGAAATGTCAACTTTCATTTGTGATGCTTAATAACTCTGCTCATCCACTGGCAAACTGTGGTGCTGGCTCTGTCCTGCTATTTCATCCTTTTGCTATTATTTGTGCTTAGAAGTATTTCTACTACTGTCTAGTTGTACATAGCGCCATACTTTGCTTCATTTACTTTGGGACTCAAGTGATAGATTCACCTGTCTCTGTTCATGAGGGTTGACTTTCTATTTCATTGCATTTTTAAGTCTGTTAGGCATTTTGAGTCATTTGAGCGTGAGCTCTCGCTGATTGAATATGCTGCTCATAATTTTGCATTAATTGCTAATTGAAATTCTGTAGAATCCTAAGACTACTTGCAATCTTACCATGTCAAATTTATGGTAAGCAGGTTAGCTGCTCTGGTTTACTGAGAGGTGGAGTAGAGGAAAGGTGAAAAGAAAAACATATACTGAATAGGGTAAATACAGTAAGCTGTACCAAGTTTGCACGTTCATATGTTCCTAAATTTAAGAGAGTGTTTCTCCAATGACAACTTAAAATTTATTCTGGAACAGTACCAGAAGTGGTTTTAATGGTATTAAGTCAGATACCTTTTCACAGATGTGTGGAAAAATATTGAAGGTAACTGTGAGAATACTGAAATCAGGAATTGGAGGATTTCAGTGTCAGGGAATATGACAGCATTTCTGTTGTCCCTTCCAAAATCGGCTCTCTTCCTGGGGCATACATGGAATCTTTTCAATGGATATTGGTTTGCAGGGGTGGCTTTGTTTTGGAGCTATAAGATAAGCTGGCTAGTTGGAAGTCTTATGAATGCTTCTAAAATTCTTTTGTATTTATAACATCAAAATATTAAGTTATTTTCTACTGAGTATCATAACTTTGATTTGCTTTATTATTTAATTTAAACAGGATTATCCCTCTATTGCTCATCTAGTTCAGAAGCTTAGTGAGAACAATATTCAGACAATTTTTGCTGTTACTGAAGAGTTTCAGGCAGTTTATAAGGTAAGGATATATAATGCATTTTCTGGTCTCTGAACTTCTTTCCTCTGAAGAGACTGACAGCTAAGAGGCTGACTTAGATCTGGACTGAATTTATTAAAGTTGCTTGGTAAGAAATCAGAAGAACTACAGGTGGAGGTGATCACAGAGCCAGTATTTGGCTATTCATGCTTTTATTATTAAGCTTTTTCCCTTCTCCCCACTTGTTCACAGTGATGCTGTGTGTGTACGTAATTTCCAAGGAGAAGATGAATCTTTTACTTCTTAAGAAAAGAATCCTTGACTTTCTTAATGAGTAAAAGGGGGTGGAGAACGTATTTGTAATGCTACTTTTTATGAATGTTTCTGCAGCAAAACAGCTTAGGAAAGTGTAGCCACTTAGGAAGGAACACATTTCGTTTTTTGTGATCTGTTTATATTCCTCATTGTTAAAATTAACTGAACTGCTGCATATGATTATGAAATAGGAAATGACTGTGTGAAGGAGATGCATTTTTTTCCTCCTTTCAAATTTTGAAGTTTTTTTTTCTTCTGGAAATCATAAATTGTATGCCTACCTCTACAAGTGTTGTGTTGTTGTTTTTTAAATCGTGAAGATTTGTGGCGAATTTTTGCAAGAGAATATTTTATTCTGTTACAGTAACATGAATGCCTTAATTGCCAAAGTGCAGAAGAGAAAGGTGAATATTTGTTTATTCCAGCAGTGCTTGGTATGATCTCAAAAATCTGACAGCACTTCAGCCTTATTTTTTGAAGTAATGCACTATTACCACACACACATCTACAGTGCAATTTATACTTGGATTGTTAGCAAGGCTGTAATTTTCCTTTTACTTTCATAAATGTTTACAGGAACTGAAAAACCTGATACCAAAATCAGCAGTGGGAACGTTGTCTTCCAATTCCAGCAATGTCATTCAGTTGATCATTGATGCATACAATGTAAGTTCAAATCTTGTTTGCATGGTATTCGTTTTCCTTGCTTCTAAGTTATTACGAATTTTTCTAAGGTGGATTTTAAATTTTTCTACAAAATAGGAGGTTAGTATTGTGAAGGATAAATATAAAACCACATCAGGCATTCAGACACTGGCAGTGGAGTTTAGAAAGCTACAGGGATTCACTGTTAAAGTTACTTAAAAAAGAAAGAAAAGAAGTTATCATCATTTTTTTTCCCTTTTAAAAAAAAAAGACACAAACCTGTTTCTTTAGAGACTTTAGATTTTTACCTACCTTTTTTCCATATGGAAAAGCAGAGGGCAGCTTTGCACTCTTGACTCCAAGAAAAATGTTTCCATCAACGTCAGTGGCTCCTACATTTGGACCCAGAATATTTTCCTCGTAGCTGTGCTGTACCAAGAAGCACCATTCCCCTTTTGGAGCACACAGCACAAACAAATGTCTCCCAATGCCCACGTGTAGCAGGGCTGAGGTGTGGTAAGGGGTTATCTGGCTTGGCCATGGGCAGCCCTGAGCTGGGCTTTCTGGGCATCTCAGCACTGCCCAGCCCCAAGAGTATCCCTCTCTGCTGGGCACAGGCAGAGTCTATAGCATTTCCTTCTGCCCACAGCACACCTGAGGGGGGAGCATCCTGCTTGGATTCTGTTGTGTTCAGAGCCAGAGACGGCTCATGTTCGCCCATGAGAGCCACCGGACACAACACATATCAGAACTGGGATCAAGTCCCATAGCCTATTCTGCTCATTTTCCCACACGTCCCGCACTTCCCAGTGTATGGATGGTTCTGCATCAGTAGGAGGGTCAGAGAACTACCTTGCTCAGACTGTCCTGGATTTTTCCATCAAAATGCTTTTGCAACTCCATTCTAAGTTAGCTAATAACTACTGGTTTAGTCCCTTTCTTCAGAGGTGATCCTGGAAAACAGTAAGCTACCAAAAGGAGTGACAATCAGTTACAAATCGTACTGCAAGAATGGAGTGAACGA
This sequence comes from Tragopan temminckii, assembly GCA_028571105.1. Classification (NCBI taxonomy): domain Eukaryota; kingdom Metazoa; phylum Chordata; class Aves; order Galliformes; family Phasianidae; genus Tragopan; species Tragopan temminckii. Next base: position 13,002,857 of record JAOWBP010002978.1, read on the forward strand.
CACACAGGAAGACGGAAGAAAATGTTCCAACATTTCAATAGGAGATGAGGTAACCAACAATGCGTGTGCTACTCTCAAATTTCACTTAAAATCTCTAATGCTTAGTGTTTTCTTTATTTAGTACAAAGTTCCTTTTAATAATGTGAGACTCCATTTATTTTTGTTTGCAGGTTAGGTTTGAGATTAATGTAACAGCAAATGAATGTCCAAAGAAAGGACAAAATGAAACAATTAAAATTAAACCACTGGGATTCACTGAAGAAGTGGAAATCCATCTCCAGTTCATCTGTGAATGTCTGTGCCAAGGTGAAGGAGAACCGAATAGCCCCGCCTGCCACGACGGAAATGGGACGTTTGAGTGTGGAGCATGCAGGTAGATAGACAGCTTATTTATCTCTGCAGAAGGGAAATATGAGCTATAGCTTTGTTTCCTTAATTGAAGTTTATTTGAGTTTAATAGTTTTTGAGTGAAAGAACAAGAATTATTGTTACAGCCCTATTTCCTGTAGGGCATTTTGACATATCTCATATCTGCAAATATGCTAGAAATCATACTATTAGATTGACACTGTTGTACAAGTGAGAATTAGAATTTGGCCTTGATTTTATCCTTTAAAGGATATAGGCCTTAATGCTTTATTTTATTTCCCACATTTAATTTTAAAGTCTGTGTTTATGGCAGAGAAAATTAATGATTACTTTGTGATATTTTTGCAAATATTCGTACTGATTTAATTTTATCTTTCTAATGTAAAGTCTGCTGGTTTCAAGAAGTACAGAGGCTTTCTAGTATGTGATAGGAGCTCCTACCCAGATTGGCACCAGCTGCTTCAAAGAAGGGAAAAGTAAAAAGAGCAACCTTTTATTCTGAATGACTTAGTCCCTCCTTGCTCTCTTTTCCTTGCTTTGTAACTTTTGGGGGCCTTATTACAATATTTCTTCCAACTGCATACATCTCTAAATCTTTAGGCATAGATCTAATCATTTGTATAATTATGCTTTTGAAACTTTCATTATTTCTCATTATACTGGATTTTCTGGAGTTAAATGCCAGCAGGAGAGTAGTTGAATATCAGCTTAGTAAGTCAGTGTTTAAGCCATTTTTTCCCAAGAAACTGGCAGCAAAAATGAAAAGCATTTCTTGCTGGAAACCCTTGAGACATGAATGGTAAGAGCTGAATGCAATTAAGTACTTCCCTAGGAAAATAGGATCCAGGACTTCAGGGAGCTGTACTGGATGGTTCCTGCTCAGTAAACTGCATCCGTAAAGAAATAAAAATATAAAAACGTTATAAATCTTGTTCTTCAAACTTTGTGACTATTTATTAAAAATAATGAAAAAGTTATTGAGTTCTAGCAGATGGGACTTTGAGTATAGGACAGTCTTTGTGGTGAGGCTGATGACAGTAGCTAACTGAATGCTTGAAAGACTGACTAACTCCTTAATATTAAGTAAGCTGAGGAATAAGCTACTTCAGACCATATACCATAGATAAACTGCTTAATTTTGCAGTTCTTTTTTATGTTCTCTTTAAATAATGGAAGTAGCTTCACAGAATCACAGAATGGCCAGGGTTGGAAGGGACCTCAAGCATCATGAATCTACAAACCCCTGCCACATGCACGGCCACCAACCTTCCCTTTTAATACTAGACCAGGCTGCCCAGTGCCCCAGCCAATCTGGCCTTGAACACCTCCAGGGACGGGGTATCCACAACCTCTCTTCTCAGCTTCTCCCATCCTTGTCCATAGAAAGAGTTATTAAATTTAGTATCAATGTTACTAATGTCCCTGTGGTTTGCTGCAAGGGTAAAACCTCCAGATAAGAACAGCATTTTTCTTTTGCAATAGCAGCAATTTTGTGATGGAAGCATTATCTCTGATTGTCTTTTTGACAGCAGCTTGTCAATAGCTGAACAAGAATAACCTCCATTTGTTCATCAGTGTTTTAGTCTTTACAGTGAGAATGCTGAATCCCAGAGGTCCCAGTTGAATTTGCTGGTGCTCAGCAGCTCTGAAGATCAGCTGCTCCCCTGCCTAATTGCTGTTCTTGGGAGATTTCTTTCACTGAAATTTGACTGTAGCTACCTTCAGCAGTTATTGTCACTTAAAAGTAGTTGTTGTTCTGTCACACCAGAGAGGGATTAATAGTGGTTATGTGGCAATCTAGCTAGGGGTGGCGAGACTTCTCACCTGGAATAAGTTATCAATGTAAGGTCATTTTCATCCAGCTAAATCCAGCAGCTTCAAGAGTTGTTTTACTTGCCCAGAGAGGTGGATTTTCACATCTTCAGTCATGTTCTTACCTTGCAGGTGTAATGAAGGACGTATCGGAAGACTTTGTGAATGTAGTACAGATGAAGTAAATAGTGAGGATATGGATGCTTACTGCAGAAGGGAGAACAGTACAGAAATATGCAGCAATAATGGAGAGTGCATTTGTGGACAGTGTGTATGCAAGAAAAGAGAAAACACCAATGAAGTGTATTCTGGCAAATATTGTGAATGTGATAACTTCAACTGCGATCGATCAAACGGTTTGATTTGTGGAGGTGAGAAATTACGTCAGACTTCTCTGTAAGAAAACTGGCCAACAGTTTACAAATCTGTCAACTGTAGCCTGTAAAGTAGTTGTGCTTAGCTTAAAAATACATAGCTACGTGATAACAGAGGTAACATGCAGAGTTGCAGTGGTTGAAAACATCTGCCTATTAATAAAACAGCTCTTTGCAGTCATGAGCATAGAGTGTATTTATACACATTTCATCTTCCTTGAATCACAGCTCCAAGAAGGATGTAAAATGAATTTGGCTTCTGTGTATTACAGAATTATGCTCAGATATTATAGTAAAGAATGCTGAGACAACTGTCCTGACATTATAAAGTTATACTGGCTCAGTGTAAGCACTGCATCAATAAAAAGAGATAATGACCTCACTTACAGCTTAGTGTTTGAATTGGTGCTTGACAGGATACCGGTGAGATGCTATCTTGAGACTATTCTAAGGGTGACTGAAGCTTAGAATGTGCAAGACCCAGGGAAATGCCTTAAGTGCTTGAAACAAGATTCTAATGGCAGTTAATTCTGGGATCAAAAGCAATTTAGAAAATCCTTTAGCACCTACGGTCTAAGTTAATGTTGATGCACATATTTTTTGCTCTTTAACTTCCATAGGCTCCTTTATATGTGGAAGTACTCAATGGGTATGTAACTACTACTTCAGTGATCCAGAAATAAAACAAAGAAGCCACTAAGCTTTAACTAAATTAAGAGAATACCTAGTCTGCCTGGTTTATTCAGAATACGCCTGTTGCTCATCAGCTGTCCAAAGGATAGGAGCGATGGTGGTGTTGTCCTAAGGTGATACGTGGTGACAGATGAGCATTGACCTAAACGGTTTATTTTCCATGGAGATGGAGAGATGCCGTAGATCTTTCTATCCAAACTGCCCCGGTGGGGATGCAAGTTGCAGCAGCTGAATGGGGTTTTAGGGAGCCAAAAGTCTTCCGTTTTTCTGTGATATGAAGTCCAAGATCTTTTTAGATCTTACTTCATAAATTTATGTAAAGATAGGTTCAGAGACAGTAGTGATCAGTGCATCTCTGAAATTTTCAGCTGAAGCAGTACTGTGATGCTCTCTGCCCCTGAGCTATTGCCATGATCAGCTGTCCCAAATCTTGTTATTTCATTTATGAAAGGAAATCCAAATGTAAGAAATTGGGAAAAGGAGAGAAACCTCTGTAAGTAGAGTTTCTTTCAAGGAATTAAAACTTAAATCTGTGGCTCTTTTGCTTCATTAGTGTCTTCCTTTTTTGCCCACTAGGGTTCTCTTTTCCTGTGTCTATCCTAAGGTGGCAAACCTTTGTTTCTTACTGTCGTAAATGTGTTTAACTTTAGACTTGATTACACTGAAATCTCTTTTCAATGCACAGGAAATGGTATCTGCAAATGCAGAGTGTGCGAGTGTTTCCCCAACTTCACTGGCAGTGCTTGTGATTGTTCTTTGGATACCACTCCATGCCAGGCAGCGAACGGACAGATTTGCAATGGAAGGGGAACTTGTGAATGTGGTACTTGTAATTGTACAGATCCCAAATTCCAAGGCCCCACATGTGAGATGTGTCAGACTTGCCTTGGTGTCTGCGCAGAGCACAAGTAAGTAACTAGAAAGCCAAGTCCCAGCTTGTGTTTGTTTGGCTCTGAGATGCGTACTTATGCTGAATTTTGAAAATGAGGCTCTTGATACTGTGCTCTGTCCTATCCTGAAATGTAGGAATATCATGTAATCCCTTTAAATAATGGAAGTTGTTGGATGAGGATCAAGAAATACAAAATAAACAGTATTTTGATTGCTCCCAGATAGGCTATTTATCTCTTAAATTCTTTCCCTGCTGTTTTTTTGTTACACACTGGAATGTGTGTGTTGTTAAATCAGTTTTATCCATTCAGGTTGATTTGATTGACTTGGACAGGTTACAGCTGTATGTATGATTACAAACAGCCAACATTCTGCGGAGCTGAAGAAAGCGTAGGCCTAATGCAGCAGGCTGTGAAGTCCCATCATCTTGGCCTTTTGAAATTCACATAGCAGAAATAAGCACAAGTATACTGCTGTTTCCAGAGGAGTTAAAATTTCAGCTAAGCGCTTTCTTAAGACTTCTGTTTTATTTTAAGATGTTTTAAAAAAAACCCAACTTATTGAAAGAATGCCATCGTGCTGTTATTATTTCATAGGTACTATTATTAATTATTCTTGACAGGCAAAAACTAAACCTTGATGTGTGAGGGCCGATGAAATTTGCATCCCTGTCTTAGAAAATCCAGGTTTTTGGAAGTGAAGGATTTTCTCTGTACAAACTTTTGAAATAAATTTATGATTGGTGGCTGTGCTGATTCCTGGCATTAAGGATTCTCTCAGCTGCTATAAAACTCCTGATCAGTCTGCTTTTTTTTCAGTGATGTGTTCAGGGTGATAACTTATCATAAAACTCCTCACCCAGTTTATCCTTTTTAGCCCAGGGTCTCAGATAGTGTTTTATTGTAAACCTTCTGTTCCTACTTGTCAGAGAGTACTCATTTTCCTGGTGGAAATATTGAAGAAGTTGTAGATATCATTGCTTTTAAACATTTAGTTCGTTTGGGTTGGCTGGTTGGTTTTTTCCCCTCCCTGTCCTTGAAACTTGTGAGTTATTTAGTTAAACAGGAATTTGGTAAAGCAGGTCTTTGTTAATCTAAAGGTGCATCAGTGTTCTGATTGGTAAAAAGTCATGTCTTTGTTTGTTTGTTTGTTTTCTGGCTCTTATGTCAATGTTGTTTGTTTTTTTTCTCTTTCTCCTTTACATTTCTTTACATTAAATGCTGGAAAGCTTTTGTGAACATACAAGAAAGCATTGTTTCTGATCACGTATTTCCACAGGGACTGTGTTCAGTGCAGAGCTTTCGATAAGGGAGAAAAAAAGGAAACGTGTTCTCAGGAATGCATGCATTTTAACATGACACGGGTAGAAAGTCGAGACAAATTGCCACAGCCCGGCCAGCCCGATCCACTGTCTCATTGCAAAGAAAAGGACGTTGATGACTGCTGGTTCTACTTCACATACTCTGTCAATTCAAATGGTGAAGCCAATGTCCATGTGGTAGAGACACCAGGTATGAAACCTAATGTTGCCTTCTTTTCCTTCACCTTAATTCTCACAGATGTTGTATACTATAAAGTAGCTCTGGTTGTTCTGCCTGAGTTGCATTCAGAAACAGTATCTGTTACTTGCGTGAGAGTTGTGGATATCCAGAACCAAAGTGGCATTTTAAAAATCTAAGTCTCTCTAGACCTGTTTTTTCTGTGCTTTAGGCTGACAGAAACAAGTTTGGTTTTTTGTTTGTCTGTTTTTTAAAGTCAATCAGAGATGTAAGTTTGTTTTTCATGTATTTCGTGTTTCTGTTTGGTACCTTTGGGCTTGTATTACCTGTCCTGTAGCAACTTGTAGGTATCTGAATTTTGCTTTCTGTTTTTTGACTGAGCTTATACTGCAGGATAGAAGTAGTAGTGCATGTGGATTTTTGTTGTCATTTTTGATTTTTAACAAATGGAAACCAGTCTTGAACCCGAAGGGGGGAAAAAAAACTCAGATTTTTATAAGTCTTACACAAAATATAAGCCTTGTTTGTGTGTTGATATGCTTAGCACTCCTCAAGGAGTTTTTGGATCTGATCACTTGAATGATCATCTCTTAATACCCGTCAGTGGTTAAATTCTTTCTGAGTTAAATAGCACTTCCAATTAAGAATGTTTTAAGTTCTTTAGAAATGTTTTTTAAAGTATAGAGAGGAATATCTTGAGCCCCATGTTCTCTCAGGACAAGTCAGCATCCACCCAGTATGTATGGAACCTGGCCTTTTCTTCCCATTTATATTTATGTTGCCTTAGATGAGAGTGGAACCAAGCCTTCTTGCAGAATTAGTATTCTGCTAGACTATTTTGTATGATATGGGCACTAGAGGAGCAAGCTCTGTCTGGCAGAGCTGGGTTTGGTGGACAGATGTTCACTCCTTACTCATTCCCAAAGAATTTCTGCCCTATCTCTTCCCATTTCTCACCCCTACAGCAGCATCTACCAAGATTAGGAGTCCACAGTTCGTGTGGAATCACTGTATGTAGGGACATAGGAGTATCAGGAGTTATCTTTGCTTGTGATACCTTCAGTCAGTGCCTTGAACTCTACAGAAGCCCTTCATCAGTTTGTGACTATTGAGAATTTTTCTTTAACTGGGTTAATTTCGAGGTTATTTTTGCCCATTAGTTAATGCATTTTTCAACTGTGTTATTATTTTCAAACTTTCATTTATTTTGAAGGTGCACAGTATTTTTATCCAAAGATGTGGATTTTTTACTTTCGTCAGAGACCAATTTCCAAGATGAGAAAATATCCTAAAAACACTGTCCCATAGAAGTAAAGTGTTAATTGCAGAATATATAGGAATAAGTAATAGAACTAATCTGAGATAAAAATGAGGAACACTGTTCCCTTATAATGCTATCTGAAGAAGCTGTTGACTGACAAACTAGACATTTGTCCCTCTAGCACCATCTTTGATTTAGAGCTCCTGCATGTTTAAAATACAATTATTAGTTATTTTGTCTAAGTTCTCTAAATGAATAGCTTAAGAGGTTAGCAGTGTGTTGATTTCATCATCAGAATATTGATTATTCTATTGCTAAGATTAAACAAAGAAAATGGAAGGAGAAATATCTGGAACGTTCCAAAGATGTACTGTTCCAAACTTCTGTAACTTGACATGAAAGTAGTATTAGCATTTCTCAGATATTTGAAATAACTGCTTCAGTACAAAATGAACATTTTTAAAAGCATCTGAACAGTCATTACCTTTACGATTTTGTAAAGTCATGTTTCTCTTGTTTTTGTACCGTAGAATGCCCTAGTGGCCCTGACATCATACCCATTGTAGCTGGCGTGGTTGCTGGAATTGTTCTTATTGGACTTGCATTGTTATTGATTTGGAAACTACTAATGATCATTCACGACAGAAGAGAATTTGCTAAATTTGAAAAAGAGAAGATGAATGCCAAGTGGGATACGGTAAGCTGGGAGGCTTTTATCTCTATAACAGCTATGGTAGTTGGTGAGGAGTAGAATCTTTTGTTCACATGCCCTTTGTGTTTCAAATTTGTTTCTCCGTAGGACAGGAGTTTCTCCCAGTTCCTCCTTTTTGTTTCAGATTGTTTTTCCATAGGACAGAAATACAGAAGTATTCTTATTTTAAGCTGACTTGAAACAAGTGTAATTTGTTATTAATAAAAAATGAAATAAAACAGACCTCTTCTAGAAGTACATCTTGACTTAGAAAAGTGAGTAGTAACTTCAGTTGGAATAAAATTTCAGGGAGAAAATGTGATGGTGGCAGAATAGTTGAGCAAGAGATTTCGTTAACAAAACAATGGTTGCTACTGGTTTGTTGAAACCTCCTTAACCTCTTGACAACAAAAAAAAATGTAAGAAACGTAAGCCTTCGGTCCGTAGGCTTAGGCAAACTTTTGGGTTTCTGCTCTGGGAAAATGTAAGCATCTGCTAATTCCCACGTACACCAGATGAGAAGAATTTTTTTTCAATCTCTTAGGAAATCTTTTTATTTAAGAAAATGAATTAGTTCTACACTGGAAAAAATGTTACTAACACTTTTCTTTACATATATGTAGCATGATTTTTTGGGTGATACTTGAGAATGTTACTTTTTTTCCTGTTGAATTATTTGAAATTGACGATTTCTTTTACTTCAGCAAGAAAACCCAATATACAAGAGTCCTATTAACAATTTCAAGAACCCAAACTATGGACGTAAAGCTGGTCTCTAAATCTCAGTTTGTATCTTCTTTCATTTTCTTCCTTTGGCTTCCTTTGCATGTCACTTGAAACTCACTGTGTGTCACAGTCAGTTAATCACAATTTGAGTCTTGCACAGTTTATCTACTGCTGCTTTGGTTCTGGGGTTTCAAAGAATGCAACTTGAAAATCTAACTTGTTTTGACAGAAGGATTGCTTACTTACTAATACCACCAGTACTGGCTTACAAAACTATTCTACAGGTGATTTATTTTCATGAACTGCTTGTGAATAAATATGTGGGTATATAACAGAACGGTAGATAGGATTTACAAAGCTCTCTGGATTGTGAAGAAAAACAGAAGTTCAGGGAAGGGTTTATCTTCTACTCCCTCAAATCAGCAGTAAGTTTGCTTGAAGCTGGTATGTTTTCAAACCTAGTTCAGATGTTCCTGAGATATCCCAGCTTGTCAGTATCACCATTTTTTGTTTTTTGTTTTTTGTTTTTTGTTTTTTGGGTTTTTTTTATTAGAATAAGTCTGGAAACATTCAGAGTAGCCTCACAGTGTGGGTTTGTAACTGCTTTGGCTTATCAACATAGAATTATCCCATATTTGGGGTGTGAAACACATATTCTTTGCTGCTTTGGTAATTAAATATGCACCTAATTCTTTCAATTCCTATTTCTGTTATAACTGGTAGTATCAGCCCTCTTAGCTCAGTCAACTTAGGGCCCTCCTTTGAAAAGAACATTCACACAAGAGCAGAAAATGTTCTTGTCCCCTGTATTTTGCCTCAGTTTCCGAGTCCTATTAAACTTCGTCAGAACCCCTAATTTATGTTTGGAACTGCTAACTTCAGTTCTCTTCATACCCTGCAAGAAACAGCAGCACCCCAGACACCAAGGTGGTAAACCAGAAGTGACAGATAACCTACACAGACTTTGCTCTTGCACTTTCCTGAGTGCTTTAGGGGGTCTCCTCCTTCCCTGGGACACCCAGTTGCTGGTGAAGGAGATGGGGATGATTAGTGGGGGAGTGGATGTCAAACGAATGTTGAGGGATAAGAAATATGGAATAAAGGGAGGAAGTAGAATCTGAGAAAGTAGGGAAGGCAGTGCATCCCTTTAAAAATCAAAGGGTTCAGGAGCCAGTGGAAAAGAAGGAGCTATCTCTATTATTTCATTCTTTCTGCTATCTCTCTTTTTCAGCGTTGCACTTAAAAGATTTTGTAAAGAGAAAATGAGGGGAGAAAATAGGAGTAGAAAGTATTTAAGTTCTTACCTGTGCTCACCATGACAACATTTCCAAATACTTTGCCTAGCATTCTGAGTTCTAGCCTGATAAATGTACTTTCCTTTTCTCTTTACAATCATTTCACTTTTCAGTGTATCCCAAATTGGTGGTAAAAAATGTTTGTTATGCTTGCCACACCAACCACATTCACCTTCTTTTCATTTTTCCTTCTCTGCGCTTTTTTGGAGAAGAAATTGAGTTGTTGCTCCTTTCTAACATTTCATGCAATCCATCTGTTTGAGTCTTCATTACCATCTTTTGTGCTGTTCACTGAGTTGTATATTTTCTGTTGTGTGCAGAACAAGCATGTAACAAACCATGTGGTACGTAACTTCCATTCTTTGGTCTCATTCTCTGCTCTGTGACTCTCCCAGGATATGTCCTCAGTGCTGCCATTTCTCCTCAAAATTTACTTATTGCTAAAAGCTTTCCCCTCCCTCCTTTGTTCATGGAAAGATTGAATTCTGCCTTTTTGTTTCGCTCACTGTGAAGATTAAAAGGGACATGACAGAGTGTGGGTCTTCAAGTATGATTTTATCTTTGCTCATATTCATAGAAATAGCTGAACTTTGGGGATACAGAGGGAGGCATTTTCTGTTTTGTCAAGCACCAGGAAAGCTTTGGCACAGTAGGTTGGCCTCAGGAAGAAAAAGGAGAAAGTCCTCCTTTTCCCAATAACAGATTTTCTGAGGGTCTAAAATTGCCATTAAGAGTATTCTTTTAATAGCATGCTAGTAGTTTTCTTCCACCAGTCCCAGGGTGATGCCCTCTGCTGTCTGCATTGCCCCTCAAGTGTGGCCCTTGTTTACCCTCTGATTCAACTGTTGTATTTACAGATTGACAGATGCCTGTCTTATGTTACTGTAAAATAATGAACAACAGTCATATTGTAGAACATCGGGGCTAAAACAAGTAAAAATATTTATGAGAGCTGAAAATAGTTAGAACCAGCTCTTGAGCACTATATTTGGGTGAGTTTAAGTATTCTGGGCAGCAGTTCCTTAGAGTGACTTAGGACTTTAACCCATTAGTAAGGTAGGTACTCCAGGTGACTGTAGAAACAGTAAATCCTGTGTTGTAAACTCATCTTCATTCAACACCAGGCTAAACTGTTTACCTCTGAACAGCCCAGCCTAGTTAAAAATGAGTACTGTTATAAGAACATGGCACTTACTCTCTGATAAAGGTACTTTTATAAATATCTCTATCTTTATTCCAGTGTACTTCACTCTTTTGTATATAGTTATTGTTTGTTGGTTTTTACTGTTCCATCTTGTTGTTGCGTAAGTGTGCATGATGTTTTCATTTATAAGGGCTTATGGCAGAAGTGTTTTTCCTAACGTTGCATGCTTAAATCAATGCATTTTCTGCATTGGCATAAAGGAAATGGGTTTACTTCAAAAGCAGTAGCATTTGTCTAAGCAAGTTTGGTGTACCATATTGTAGTCACCAGTTAAAAGTGCAGAATGCTGCTAACCTCTGAAGGTTTGTTCTATGCCCCAGCTGCAAGAGGGCCTGGGTGGGGTGAGGGTTGTGTTAGACTAGTGGCTGTTTTGCTATTTCCATCTCAGTTCTAATGAAAAGCTCTAGCTCGATCTCTCTAAGCCGGGGCTGAGATGCAGTGCCTGAGTACAGCTGGGAAGGCCAGCGCTGTCAGTGCCTGCTTCATGGAAGTATTTGGGTACCTCTTCTGGTAAAAGGCAGTAGAGCCGCATAAGCTGCTCACCTGATGAAGTGTAAGGTTGAGCTGAACAGTTTTGGCTGTGCTGACTGAATCTCCATTATTTGTAATGGGACCTGAGATGCTTCAGCTGATATGGGGAGACACCTTGTTAAGTGCCTTATCCTGTGGCCTAAATTTCAGTGTGCATTTCTGAGAGTTCTTGCAAGCATAAATGCAAGTATGCAGGAAGACAGTACAGTGTTTCACTTTATAAAATCAGCCTTGTGCTAAAGAAAGAGAACTTATACTTCATATCATTACTTCTTTTGAAAAAGCATTAGACTTACAGTCACACCTTGAAAACTGCATTTTGAACTGATTCCAAATTCAAATTAATTATACCAGCTGCACTCTGCAAATTTCCAAGTTCTACTGCTAAACTTTGGACTGACAACTGACTGAAGTTATCTCTCTTTTGTAAGTAAAAAATGCAAACTTACACCTCACTGTATGTGAGTGTTGAAGGTTGAAAACATGGTGTAACAAATGTTGTACCATGCCTTGCTATTGAAAAGCTCTGTATGTATTTTCTAGTCTGCATATGATACAGCCTATTAAGCTTACAGATTTTCTCTGCATTATACGTTTTACTGTTTTTTGGGGGGAGAAGTCTGTGTTAAAACTTACCTAGAAAACAGTCAACATAACATTGCCAAGCATTTAAACGTGATGATGAAAGCTCTCATCCCTCACAGTTGGATTCTTTTCTTCCCTCCAGTTTCATCTACATGTTACTACTGCAAAGTCTTAGAATAAGAATATTCTGCAGGGGGTGTGCAAGAAATTTTGCCTTGGTAATTTATCTGGCTGAGAGTTAGCTGCAACACTATTTCCATGATAAATACTTTCCCTCCACCCCCCGTCTCTTTCTGAACTAGTAGATGATAGGTTTTTAACCGAGAGAGCATTGCCTGGGATGTGATGAAAAAGTCTTGTTTAGCCTACACTGGACACCTGGCTGCAGCTTCACCTCAAACCAGATGATGCTGACTCCCCTCTTGAGGAGCTAGCAGAGAGCCTTGATTTAAGGAAAAAGTTACTGTGTAGCAGTCCAGTTTCTGGAGCTGAGAGGTTAGGCTTGGCAACTCAGCCCTGGCAATACTGGATGTACCTTTCTGTTCCTTGCATGGAGAAAAGGCTACTTTAAGGAGAAATACTGTTTCTGTCGGAGAAGAACTGTGATGAAGGCAGAACCCCATCTAAATGGCCTTGCCCTAGCACAGCCACTGTTGTCTGGGTGCACCAGTCGGTCAGCTTGTCCTTTATGAGGTCTTTCACAGAAGGTAACAGAATTTCCCAGGAACGTTTATAGAAGTTTCAGCCCAAGTAGTTTTTTCCTCACCTTGTCACCTTGTGGCACATCCTGTAGTATTTGTAGTTGATGTTTCAGCTTTATGACCCTAAAAAAAAACAAAAAACCAGACGTGCCTAATCTCCGTAAATGGCATACGTCTATAAGGGCTTCAAGTTCCTTACAAATGAAAAGATCATTCAGAGCAGCATCTCGTGGCATGATGCGACCCATTTTATGTATAAATATTAATTGCTTGATTTTGACACTTTACAGAACACCTCCTTTATGCCACCTAATCTCAAGTGCTGTGTGTAGAACAATAAAAATCTACTTGAAAATCTGCTTTATTAAAGCAATAAGTCTCCACCAGACACAGTTTGTTCCACACCAAAAGCCAGACTATTGAAGATGAAAGAAAAAAAAATGATATCCAGAAGTGGAGGGCAGGGGGTTGGAGCAGGATTTCCTTTGACTGACTGTAGGGAAAAAAAAAAAACTGAAATATTTTAAATGCTACGTAATTGAATAGAGTAGAATTACGGTGTAATAAGACATCTTAGTTGAGAGGAATTTCAAAGGGAGAGATGCTCCCCTACTGCTGATGAAGACCAGATATGGTTCTGGCCAGAGCTGTACTTAAGCTGACATCTGCTCTATACTGAACTTCCTCGGGAATTATTCGTACATGCACAGAAGAGTTTCATGTTGGTAAACAACATTTATTTAGGTTGAAGCTCAGCCGTGATAAGAGCACAGAACAGGAGATCTAGGCTGTGCTGGCAGAATTCTTGCAATAGCTCTTCCCTCTAATGAGCTTCGTCTCTTCATTTAGAGTTTAACTATTCATCCTGGGTGTGCAAGGATGTGCCATAAATGGAGTAAGACTAAGATAAAACGCATTTGCATCACTACAGCAATCTTTCAGATTTAACTGTGCATTTGGTACATATCAGGACAGAGGAGGGAACCTACAGGAATAAAAGAAGAATTACAAGCGCTGATGTTCAACACTGCATATTGAATATGTATTGTTAAGATGGTACAGGCCTTTCTTCTCTGTTTCAAGAATTCAATTATAATATGAAATAAGCTATTTAAATGTTAATTATAGCAGAATGTGGTCATTGAACTGTCATAGTTTCAAATGATATTGTTTGCAATTCTGTTCTTTCAAAACCATACTGGGCTCCAGACTTGAACTGACTGCTCAGCCTGAGATAGGAGCGTATGAGGTTCAGCAGCTTTAAAAGAAATCTGTGACATAAACTGAGTAGGATCGTGCCTAACGCTTTGCTTTGTTAGCTGAGCATGCCTTTAAGTTGCTAGAGGGAAAACTAGCTTTACTTAAGCTGTTTGTGTACAAACAAAACATTAATGAGTAACTTCTTAAACTAATGTTCATTCTTGTTAAAAACGCTGCTTTTTTCAGACCTCTGAATGTTAATACAAATATTTTTCTTTTTCTAGGGTGAAAATCCTATTTACAAGAGTGCAGTGACAACTGTGGTCAATCCTAAATATGAGGGAAAATGAACACTGCTTGTATAACTTCACGACACTGTATGCAGCATAGCAATTTTTGTAGTCACAGTAAGATAGATTTAGGGCAAACTGCAGTGATTTTACTAATTCATTACATATAGGTTTGTTTTCCTGTTCAGGTTTTGAGAATGTACCATATGTAATTTTTTTTATGTTTATTTTTAATTTCTTTTGCAAATAAAAATCAGTGCCAGGGGTCTGACAAAAAAACAAAAACTTGAGACTGTGTAGCCTAGTCAGCTAAGGTCACATGGTGCCTTTTTGACCTTTTCCACTCCCGTGCTGTGAATCTAGATCATCTACAGGGTGTGCTAGTGCTTTGACAAGACTGGGAGGGAACTGGTTAAAGCAATCAGCATGAAGGCTCTGCCTAGCCATTTAGCGTTACAATTTGTAGCTTTACAGGGAAATCAGGGCTTGAGTTTGCAGATATATTGAAACTCATGTAGCATGGAGCTGGTGAATTACTGGGCTTCTGCTTGCTAGACATATGATTAAGTAGATGGTAAGTTGAATGAGTTGGAAATGAGCAGTGTAAAAGGTGGGAAAAGTGTGAGCATGCTTATTTTTAATTTTTATAATTGCTTATTGCCAGGTTATGGTTAAGATGAAAGGGTTTGGAAAGAATTCTAAGAAGGAAAAAAAAATAGCTTTAAAACATGTGCCATTACTGAGAAAGTTGCTGACTGGTAACTTGCTTCATTTTTCTTTGTAAATTCAAGCCCTGGTTGGGCAGTATCATGAAGTGCTTTACCAAGACATCCTCAAAACACATAAGGGCCTTACATCACACTGTGTCTTTCTTGTGTAATGTTTCTTTAGTCTGGTGCTTTGTCACACTCCTAATCTTTTTAACGTATTTGGTTGCGATTCTTTGTAATATTTTTGTATCAACACAAGCGTTGGGCAGTCTTAGCTGTAAATTTGCCTTTGCCCTGTAGCTAAGATTGCATAGTTCGTCATGTGACAAGTCACACATTTTTGCCATGTGCCATGTATATTTGCCTTTGACCATTCAGACTGCATTCTAGTCATATCCTTGTTTTAAGTGCCTTTTTATTTTAACAGATGTTCACTTTTTACAGTGCTATTACTGAAGTTATTTATTAAATAAAAGTACCTTAAAATACTTGCATGCTGTCTCTTTATCTTGTAGAAGTAGATCTCGTTTAGAACAAAAAAGGAAAAAAGAGAACTGTCTGATTGGGCAAGAGATAGTAAAAATTGTAGTAGTATAAAGCATGCTCTTTAGATCAAATCTGAGGTTAGGTAAAGCTGATCTTGGGTAACAGAAGTTAGATGTACCAAGTGCACGAAGGCCAGGGTGCAGCACAGTGCTTATCACATGGAATGACAACTGGTATGAAGCCACAGCATGTGTGCTAAAGAATTTCTGTGATTTAGGACTGTTCTACCAAGTGGACTGTTTGGTTAATACTGTTTCACGACACACAGCAAATGAGAAAAACAATGCATTGTTTTTAAGAAGAGAAAAGCTAATGAACGGGGCTCTGTTTTAAAAGTTGTTTTCACTGTTTTCAGTCTGAGGGCAGAAGCAGCCCACTTTCCCTGAAATGTGTGTGGCTGAAGCGTAGTTACGTGTCCTCTTCTGCACCTCTCCCCTAGATAGGCAGCTGGAGGTAGGAGCCAATTACTGGGCAGCCCTGGTTGTGTAAGGCCACATACTGGCAGGATTGTGTTTATGTTGGTGTCTTCAAGCGGTTCAGTCCGCACCCACAACCGAAGCTGCATGCGCTCATGTGGCAGTGATGGAGGAGAGTAGAGATGCAAGGGCCAGCGGCTGGATAGACCAAGTGTCTGAGCTCAGTCACTGCAGGGATGAATGCTGCGTTCCTGTCCGTATTGCCCACTTCATTCTGCTTAGCCAGAAAGGGGAAGTGGGGTGAGGCCATTGGTTCTGTTTGTATTTCTATGAGTGCTGTTTTTGGTGATGCTTTGTGTGTATTTATGCATGCGGTGTGTGTGTGTTCTCTGCATGCACACACTTGCAGGGAATGTGCGCTTAGGCTCACTATTAGTTGGACCCAGGGACATGGAGCTGCAGCAACCTCACTTCCCTTGGGCTACTGGAGTTGGCAACAGGTATGTTTTTGCTGGTTGGTGCAAATGAGGAAGCAATAGTTTAGCCTGCTATCATTCATAACAAAATCCACAGTACTGCTCTGAATTGCTTCTTACTTTGTGAATGCTCTCTCTTGTATTGCCATTCCAAACAGCACCTAAACAGTCTAAGAGTGGTGTTTAGTCTGACCAAAAATAAGGAAAAAGTGAGTGCTGTACTGTATGTACAATTTGTGTTATATCTTCTTTCTCTCCACTTTACAGAACTGCAATTCAACTCTGGTCTCAAGGGATGAGATTTTATTTTGGATATCTGACTACTTGTCATACTGCTTTGGTCATTTCCCCAACAAAAATGAATCTTCTATAGCACCTTAACACCAAGACTAGAAGTGTCTAAATCATGAAAAAAATGCACTTTTATTATCTCCTTTTCCAACACTGCCCTTCCAAATACATTATATGTTTAACCCCTGCAAAACAGAGATTATCTTTTCATTTGTATCACAATGCAACTGATTCTTATTCCAGTCTCTGAATCGCATTATCCTATTTTCCCATCTGAAATGTTGCAAATAGCAAAAAGGAATCATGGTCAGATGTAGGACTGGGAATGACCCCAATGAAAGCACTCACAAAATTCTCTTTAACTGGAGTCCGCTGTAAGTCATTAAATAGTATGAATCATTTAGCTCTGTTATGATGTAGTTGAGTAACACAGGGAGAAGGCTGCATCAAGAAGAGCTGTGTGAGAACAAGCTCTGGGTCTCTTTTGAGAAATTCTCTTCCTTGTTTTGAGAGCTGTGCAAGCTTTCAGGCCCTTGCCTGAGCTGTGTTGTAGGCATCCCTCCACCTGCCACCAGTGTCACTGATCCTGTCCTGCTGACTTGTTTTCAGGCCTTGACTTTGGACTTGCTTTGTCTGACAACCACCGGACTGCTGGCTGAAGCTGACTGCTGTCACCAGCCCTGATTCTGACCAAGAGCTTTTCTCCACCTCAGATCATTTCTCATCGTTTTAGACTTGTCTTGTGACCTGTTCAGTGATCCTGATAATCATTACCAGACTGACTGCTCGCCTTGCTCACCTACTGTTGGGTTACGTTCCTCTGTGAAGGCACTGCCCTCGATGATCTTACTGCCATCGTTATCTCCTGGATGGCCTTCCCTTGTGGATTAGTCTAGCCTCGCTGTGCCCTGGCACATATTTCCACTGTTCGTCTCCTATGTTTTCTTCTTGCATTCTTCCTATTTTTGATGCCATTGACCTTTCTTGCCTTCCTGGCACTTTATGCCCACTAGGCTTGAAGATGGCTTTTCTTGCTCCAGCTCATTTCAAGACTGTTCTTTTAATTTTCATGAGTCTTTTTACTGTTTTCCCTCTCTCATTATTCCCCAGGGCAGCATCCATAGCCTTTTGCTCATATTATGCTCATAATGTAATTTCTCTATGCAATTTCATCAGCTGACGCATCTTCAGTTATTGTCTCTATCCTAATGACTAATAAATCAAGCTCAGCATCATTAATTGTTCTTGTAATATTCCCCCTCTGTCCTTCTCTCAAATTATGTCATTTCAAGGTGTTATCAGCTTTAAGAAAACTTGTGAAAAAGAGTTATCTTTCTTTCAAAAAATGTCAGCATCTCTTTACTTTCCTGAAAAGTCCTTCTGGATACCCAGGTACTTAATCTCAGCGTAGTTTTATAGTTTTCCTTCACATTATTCTTAAAGAAAAAGAAAAAAGGAAAAAGAACAAAAATCTACTATTTTGGAATCTTGCTGCTTCCTCTTTTCAAAATCTCTAGATTTCTCCATTTTTTCATTTATCTCCAGTCCCTCATCTCATCTCAGTATCACAGAATGATAGAATGGTTTGGGTTGGAAGGGACCTTGATGATCATTTAGTTCCATGTCCAGCTTTCCATCCATCGGGACTCCTCAGTCCTTCTTGGTGGGGCTTCTTTCAAGGAGTCCATCTCCCAGTCTGTATTCATGTCTAGAATTGCCTCAACCTAAGTGCGTCACCCTGCACTCGGTCTTATTAAACCTCATTAGGTTTTCACAGGCCCATTTTTCAAGTCTGTTGAGGTCCGTCTGGATGGCATCCCTTCCTTCTGTACTGACTGCACCACTCAGCTTAGTGTCATCAGCAAACTTGCTCAGGGCACGCTCAATCCCAGTTTAAGATGAAGATGTTAAGATGAAGAGCACTGGTCCCAAAGCGGACCTTTTGGGGACACTGCTCGTGACCAGCTTCCACCTGGATGTAGGCCTATTAACAACAACCCTCACGCTACAACCAGCCACCAGTTCTTTGAACAGTCCACCCTTCAAATCTATCTGGCAGTGCCAGTGTGTGACTGGCAGTGAAAACTGAGCAAAGAACTCATGAAATACCTCAGCCTTCTCCACATCCAAGGAGGCCAGTTTTCCCTTTTCGTTTATCAGAGGGGGTATGCCCTCCTTTGCTTGTCTCTTGTGACCAATGTACCTAAAGAAACCCTTCTTGTTTCCCTGTTTAGACAAACATGAGGCCTTCTTATTGTCTTTATGAAAGGCTATAGAAAAAAACTGTTCGAAAACTATTGATTTGTTAGTGTGCCCTTGCCATGATACTGTCCTATCCAAATTCTTCCACTAGCTCTCAGTTCTCTTTGAAACCATTTATGTTTTTCAGAGCTCGTGTGACATGAATCTGCTTCTTATGTAATATATATGTATAAGCATAGTCAAAGCTTGCACTAGGTAGACTACCTACTTACCAAATTGAAGAAATACCTGAGCTGATCATAAATTAGCCATGTATCACAAGAAGTCAACTAGCACTTGTCAAGTACCGCCATCAATAGACTCATTTCAGAATCTGTGTTGAAGGCAAAAAGCCATTTAGCAAGCACAAGATAAAGCTCACCACTGTAAGTGTGCAAAGAAGTTGTCTCCTGTTATTGTTTCTGTTACATTTAGGAAGACAGAAATACGTTTCTGGGGGAAAAGAAATAAAATAAAGAAGATTAAAAGGATTAAAACTTAGTAGTATTATTTGTGAGAAAACAAGGATCTGATGAAAGTTAAGAACACAGTCAGGACAATAATTTTCTTAATATTTGTAGCAGATATAAGCAGCTTCTATTAGAGTACCAGAAGCCAAAAGTGCTATGGTAAAGCAGGCTGATAAAGCCAGTAACATTTTTGTTTTGTGCTATTAAGATTTGTGTAAAGCAGATGTTTAAGAACAAAATAAACCAGCGCACACCGAACAAACACACCACAGCAGTTAATGAATATTATGTAAAAAAGGAAGGAGAACCAAGGAAGGAAAGACATGATTACAATCCCATTTCCTGCAGCAGCGGCGGCTGTTTCCTGCCATCATCAAGGTGTACCATGGGTGTGTAAGGGTAAGTGCTGCGACTGACTTAAATGCTTACTGCAGCCTCACAGGCAAATGTAGCAAAACTATTTCTAATCTGTGCCATCAGACTGAATCGCTTTCTTTGTCCGTCAGGACATGGACAAACCTCTTTGCTTTGATTTTGTTTTCATATCGCCATGGAAAGATTTGAATGTTTTTTTCAGACAGGCTGAGGGCTATAGAAAACTAAAATGTTCATCTCCCCAGGCACAATTAAGGCTGGGGCGAGAGCTAATGATGCAAATTCTCTCTCAAGAAATGTCAATGTGATATTGCCCATTTCTGGTAAGGAAAAGCAATAAAAACAGCATTAGACTTGAAGAACAGACCCAGTTAATATCAGTACATCAGACCAATATAAAAATAGTTCTTAAATGCTGCAAATGGGTTTTGTGCTAATGGATATATTGCTTACAAATGAATAAACTTGTTCTTTCAAGCTCATTTTTCTTACTAACTCTCAGCACATTTTCCTCTTGCTTTAGGCCTCCCTAAACAATGCCAGAACCAGCCAGTATATCCCTTTCCCTTCTGGGTCACTTCTGGTATGAGGAAGACAGGCACAATAACTTCCTGTGTTTTCTTAAAGCTCAGACAGAAAGCCCTCACTGTGCAGTTTCTCACTTCAATGAAGCAAGCCACGGAAAGCTATAGGTTATTGCCATTAATACTGCTTCTTATAAACAATTTGTGTGTTTAAAAAAAAATGGGGGAAAGAAAGTATATGTCAATGAAAATGAGATAAGAATTTAGATCAGAACTGGAACTGAAGAGATTAGGCCAACCTATGCAGAAGAGTGAGCTCTAACTAGAAGAGCTCGGGGAATTCACCAGAATGCCACTGTAAGTGCCATGTGGGATGTAATCACATGCTATAGTGTGATCATAGGAAGGCATCCTATGCTGAGTCTTCAGTAATAGCTGGCAGCATGCAACTGAGGGAGAGCACGAAGCTGGTACATATGGAACTCATTCCGACACGTATCTCCACCTCCTTGCAAGCCCCAACCAAAAATTGTACCGAAACCACTGCTGAGAAGTTAAATCCAGCTATGTTACACTGTTAAAGAGATAAAATCATTATGAGCATTGTGGCACTGTGATATGGATTTCAAACAACACAAAACTATGAAGAAAATAAGTAGGCAGGAAATGGTAGTGTTTATTTTTAAGAGTAGGCATTTTTGCTTTTGTAGTGACCATGCGTCTGCATAGTTTGTACATAAAAGATTATATATATAAACAAAGCAGAGAATACAGAATATTGTGTACTTAAGTTCAGAATAATTTTAAATCAAAATCTTCCTAAATAAAAAGTAATGCGATGACAATATTAAAAAGCACTCAGTACACTTCAGGTTATGAACCTCCATAACCAAATCAAAACCCAGAAGCCCATACACAGCTCCAGAATAATGGGAAGCACAGTGTTGCAAGAGAATCCCATTTCCTGAAGTGGTAAAACTGTAAAAGTTCTCAGGCTTTTGTGATTGGGTTGAACAACTCCAACTTCAAGCTGCATCTGAGCACCATGGAAAACACAGGAAAAGTATTCTAAGGCTTTCCTTTTGGGTTACTGCTTCTCAGCAAATTGCAAGTCTTTCCTATCTTAAATAAATAAATAAATCTGAGTAATAAGGACTTAAAAGTTTTAAGTAAATCAAGATAATGGTCAAAGTAAGTAAATAATTATCTGACTTCTCAGAGCCTGCCTGAGCTATCTCTTTTTTTAATCTAATCTAAATGTATTTATCATTGTGATGACCACAGCACTGTGAAAATAATCTCCCTTCAACTATTCTGACAGATATTTGTTTTGTTTGTCGCTGTGTGTTGCTCAGTTGTTTTGGTAGTACTTCAGCCACGAGTCAGTATAGGCAGTCCTGACACTTCCCTTCATTTCTCAGAGCCTCTGTTATTTCTGACTGTGGGCACTTCCAGCAGTTGTTCTCCTAGCTCTCACAGAGCAAGTTCCATGCAGCACACCAGGTGTACTCAGTCGTATTCCTGGGGGAGCAAAAAACGCGCCTGTCCAACTACACCAGCCTGCATGCTTCAAGGACCGCTTCAGGTCTGAGGGTGGTCCCTACGTTGTACTGTCATCCAAAATCTGGAAAGAAAACTCTGACCCCAGCATGGTGTTAGAAAGCGGCATTCCTTTATTCCTCACGATATGTACCTAGTGACTTGACACTCTTTTAGAGTTCAGGTTCTACGTTTAAACAGTTAAGACATACATATGCAGTACATAGGCATACCTATTCACTCTTCCTCAAGGACTCATTAATATACGCTAATATCCCTTTGGGCAAGCTCAGTTGTATCTAGAGTGGTCGAGTGCCCACATACTTCTTCCCCATTTTCCATCATCAGCTTCATCACTGTGAGCCTTGCCCAGCTTCCAGCTGCTTCTCCCCAGTTTGGAAAGCTTCCATTGCTTATTGGGCCATAGTGAGCAACTTTTAAAACAGTATTTGTGGAATGAGGAAGATGTCCTTGCACTTACTGAGGCAAAAGATAGAAGCATGCTATTATGATTCTAGTGCTTCGTGTGAGGCAAAATCTATGAGACAAAAGATGAAAGTATTCTATTATATCCTCAGTGCAAAATTACTGAGGAAAACGGGACTATACACCCATTAAAGCTGAAATGGAGAGTTTTAGAACCATCACTCACGGATTCCTTTTGCTAAACTAATACACTGGTTCTTGAATGTACTAATCTCCGCTGCTAAGCCAGCCGACCTATATCAGTACCACGCTGGGATGCTGAGTGTTTCGGTGGCCCCTCGGGTGAATCCACCACAGCGCAGGGAAGCCGGCAGGGGCGGCCCGGCGCTTTGCGCGACACCTGGCAGGGCGCAGGAGCTGAGCGCAGATGTTGCGGCTGCCACGGGAGCAGCTCTCAGCTTCTCCCTGAGGTGATTTCCTCCGCGGCTCCCCCGCTCAGACAGCCCTACAACATCTGTCTCTGCGCCGGGAGCGCGCACCTCCCCGCCGCGCGGCACGCGGCCCGCCGGCTCCCGCCGCTGACTGAGGCGGCGCTCCAACGGCTCGGGCGGGCGCGAGCGCAACG
>JAOWBP010002978.1:13032655-13047490 GCA_028571105.1 Tragopan temminckii
TATTTTGACTTTTTTGTTTATAATTCAGTAGTTTTCATGAAAGTTATTTGCTAGAGTTAGCCATTTACATATCCACTTCTTCTGTATTTCTACCTCCATATCATGACACAAATTCGTCTCAGAAAATTCCCAGTTTTTCACAGATTTTTACAGGTATCTCATGGAAACTTAATATCAGCTAATCAATTTGGATGGAGGCTGCCTAATAGCAGGGGAACAACTGAACGTACCACTTCCAAGAACAAGGACAGAATGAGAGGCAACCTAAAGGGGACCAGTTGTGTGCCACTTTCAGAGCTGCTCTCAGAACTTGTTGCATGCAGTTTTACCAAACTGACAGGAAATGAGTGAAAGCACAAAGAGCCATTCCTCTGAAAAGGCGTTGAGCACTGCAAAGTCAGATGCCTACCAGCCTGCCCAGAAATGCCGTTGCTGCCTAATTACATCCACTGAAATACTTTTCACCAGTGTTCTAGACTAACTTTTGCAATTTGGTCATCGGACTCCAGCAAAGTTTAATAAAACTACACATAACTCAGATGTTAATATTTTCAGTGATATCCTACCATTCTACTCTTTATTCTGGTCTGTCTATTCAACAAGAAAAAGTCAAAGAGGTGACTTGGTCACAGGCCAAAGAAAACAGGAGCAAGTAGGGAACAGGTGTGGTGCAATCAAGGCCACAAATAGGCAGCGAGCTGCCTGAGGGCTGCGGTGGCTTCCCCTCCAGTTGTGGCTTTCAAGAGAAGAGTGAAAACTCTCTGAAAGATATACTTCGTTCAAACAGGAATTTGTTCAGGGCTTGTGTTCTGCAGGAGATAAACTAGATGATCTCAAAGATCCCTTATGGCTTTATACGCCATGAATAAAGGGCCTCTTTCACTCTTACAGACTCAGTATTTCAGCTCCTTGGGATCCAATGTGGTGTTAGCAGGACAGCTACAATGCATGAATTGTGTAAGATGCTTCTAGTGCTGCAAAGGCCCCTTCAAAGCACAATGGGTAACAAGTGCGTGAAAGAATTGCTTTCAGTGTCCCATCAGGTCACTTGCTTGAACACAATGCACAGTTCAGCAAAGAATTACAGTATCTTTGAGTTATTCTCACATTATGAATCCCTTTCATTAACACAGGTCAACCCATTAAATGCGACATCATGGCTGCAGAAACATGAAGTCTTCCAAGATTGGAAAGAGGTATATAGGTCAGTTCTGCCATTTCATGTAATCATTAGCGTTTACAAGGGACTGAAATTCAGAACAGAGGGGAACTTAGCTTACACGATAATCTTTCAGCCTTCTAAGTTGAGCAGAAAAGTGATTTATTTTGAAAAGGGTAAAAGAGAAATACTGACAGGTTGTCCTCTCTGAATTCCAAATTAGTCCAAAATTGCTTTGCTAATACAAGCAGGCAGATGTTAGCGTCTAGAAAACTGAAGAACTGTGCTATAAAAAGTAAATCATATCTGACAAACCAAGACACATTGTTTCCTATTATAAAAGTGAAAACTATTTCATACATGTAGTCTGCAGCAATTTGATTTTAGGAAGTGCTGGTGACACTGGCAATGATATTTGAAATGGTGAGTGGAGGTTGGCTAGAAGAAACTCCCCTGCGGAAAGAATGTCATGACTGCAGCTTGAGCAGTAATTTAGGCTAATGTGCAGAGAAGCACAGAATAGCTGTTCCCCATCTACTTCAGATATGACAAGGAGCATAACCATGATACCACAGAGCTTAACTCTAGTTAACCACAGAGCCTTCCAGGCAGGTACTGCAAACAATCTTAAGTTTCATTTGGCCATTTCTACAGAGCTATCAGTAACCAAGCTAATTTCGGTTTGACTCCAAACCGAGCTCATTCACGTGAGCTATAGCACCAATAGAAACACAGGCATAAGCTGAGGGGCTCTGGATGAAATGCCAGTGGTCAAAATGATTCTGTCTCAGAGTAGAGAGGAGTATGTGTCCAGCAGGAAAAGCTGTTTCAAGTCTTACTTCAGTTTTTACTAAAGATTGAGGAGAGGGACAAACAGTACATCGGGAAATTAAAATTGTACTTATTTAGAATGGCTTTCATAGTGCAGCACACATAAATCACCAGTTATTTCTGGAATGTAAAAAACATCTCACCCAGAAATACTTGCTCTCACAATCCATTCTCAGAAAACAAATTCAGCTTCTCTTGTTCAATGGAATAAACTCTGGTTCAAAGGTCACTCTTGGTGTCTTTCAAAACCAAGTATGTCAGTTATGTGCTTCTTGGTGTAGTTTAGTATTATGGGTGTTTCTGTTTCTCCTCCTGTTATCTCTGGGGATAAAGGCTCCAAAGTACCAGCTCAGTGAGGCAAAGCTAGGCAGAAGGACAAGAGGAATGGTCCCAGTTCTGGTTGGATTTTTAGCATGTAGTCTCTCTCTTTGCCAGTTTTTCCCCCTTTGGCTGTCAGAGCTGAACCATTTCCTCTTTGTTTCTGCACCCTCATTTCCTGCTGCTTCCACCCTGTGAGCCTCCTTGGAGATTTTAAATGTATTTTTCCACTCAGGGTGGGAGAATGCATTGAACTGAATAAATAGTGGGGTAGAAAACGTGGAAGATTAAATAGAAAAGGATGTAAGAGAGAAAGAGAAGATATGGAAGCAGAGCAGGCAACTGTAAATGAAATAAAGAAAATGGAGATACATAAATGAAAGAACGAGTATAACAGTGAACAGTAAAGTAGAGAAAGAAGGAGGCTGTCTCATTACCCATCATTTCCGAAAACAGGTCAGTGGGGTTAAAAATAAATGTTAGAAACTACCATATTCGTTATTAGTAAGAGAATTTCTCCAGTATGTGCTTGGGCTGGTGATAGTGTCATATAATGAAGACTCCTCCAAGTTCCAGTGTTACATTTTCAGCTAAATAGAAGAAAAGTTGTTTCTCTGCATGAATAGGTTCTAAGGTAGGTCTAATGAGTAACTAAGGAGTACAATTGAAAGCACATGTCTTAAGAAAGCCTCATATTATACAATTTCATGATTTGAAAATATATGACAATGATGTGGATGCATCTTAAATACTGTGTGCAGTTTTGATCCCCAAAATTAAAATTAAATTAAATAATAAAATAAGGAGTAGAAAAGATATGGAGAAAACAATAAGAGCATCCCCCAGTATGAAATGGTTCCCTGTAGTTTGTGTCAGACTGTCTTAGTAAGCAGGACAGAGATGGCTACTGATCTCACTTTTGCATATTAACAGTGCAAACCTCATACAGCTTTGAAGGTGTTCCCTGAGTAAGTCATGGTCTTGAGTTATTCCATTTATGTTTTTAGTAGAAAGAAAACATCCAAAACTAAAATAGTGACCCCCCAAGCAGTTTCTTTAGAGCTTCTGTGCATAACTCACATGATTGAACTGCAAACATGGGCACAGGGTTGTTTTGTGCTGCCCAGTAATCATCTAGTGGGACACAGCTTGTCATTTTCCTAGAAAAGGGCTATGAGGCCAAGGCACAAACATTTCCAAAAGTCAGCCCGTTTCAGGGAGTTTACTCCAAAATAAATAAATAAATAAATAAATAAATAAAGGAAAGGGCCAGAGCCCTGCAGCAATAGCAGGCTCAAGGATCAGGTGAAGTCAGGCTGGCAAGCCCACTCTAGCAGCAGATAGGGATGTCTGAACATGCACTGGCAACTTGCATGCCAAGTCTGGGCTGGTGCAGAGGATGTAAGCCGATTATGTCTCTCTCCACACAGCTCAACCTGCAGCCAGGCCGCAGCTCTGCTCAGCCTGCCAGGCCATGGCTCCCAGCACTGCCCATCACCAGCTGCCTTCCCTAATCATACAGACAAAAGATCCACTCCAGGCTGCAATCCTCCCAGGGCACAGGTGGTGCCCTCCTTTTAGTCTTATTTTCCGGCTGTGGGCTGCCTTCGCTCTTGTAAGCCCATTTAAATAATGCTAATAATTGTTTTCCTTTCTAGAGAACTTCAGCCATAACTCACATCAGCTTTTCCATCCTTCTGCAGATGAAATCCAGAGTGCTCAGGAGGACCGAATGATGACACATAAGGCTTTTATCTCCAGCGTTTCTTCTACAAAGCAGTAAAGCTGCGGCATGTTCTACTTGCCCAAAAATAAGTTTTTGCTCTATTTGACACAGTTATTCCTCATTCTAGCATAAGTTTTTAAATATTCCTAGAAAACTCCCCTCCATCCTTCATGTCAGTGCCTTTTGAATATCTGTAAGGTGTTAATCCTCCTCCCTTCATTTCCTAGCCGATCACCACATATTCAGAAGATTAGCACTGATTCTGTCAATTGTAATGAAAACTCAGGAGAGGAACATAAATCTCTTAAGAAAAATAAGTGTCTACAAATGTTCTGAAACAAGCAGAGGAAAGAAACACGTTAAACCTCCTCACAAAGGCAAAGGTTGCAAGATCAGCTAGCTCCTGGTAGGCAGTAGAAAACGGAAGCAAACTTGCAGGAAGAGAGAACATATTATGTTATTATATACTATTATATTATATAACGCAGAATAAGCTTCAGCAAGGGCTTGTCCTTGCATACAAACATGTAGGAATGATTCTACCGCAGTCAATTAATTCATTCCTGTCTCCAGCAATGATCAATAGCCTCAGGAAGGACGCGAGCCCTGGGCAGGCGGGCACTGCCATTTCCCCAGAAGCCAGCTCCAGAGACACACCAATAGCTCAGGGTAGCAAAGCAAAACTCTGCTTACAAACTCTACCAAAATCTTTATTTAAGCTAAAATTAACCCAAGGTCACACTGAAAAACAGCAACTCCTATCTCTGCATTTGGGTGCCCATAGCAGGACCAAATGAACTGATTTCAAAGCTAATTAGAAGATTACTTCTGCGGCTCCATTTTGTCAAAAAGTCTCACGCTGCTAACTACAAATAGGGATAGCTTTGATATGGCAGGCTGTTCCCAAAGACAAGGCTTTGGGGGAGCTTGGGGATGAACAACACCAGTGCAGCACAGCCCTGGAGCACTGCATCAGGTACGGCCCCGAGCTGGCAAACAGTCAGATCCAGCAGCCTCTGGCTGACTAGGATGTTTCCAGGCTAAACTGGAAAAAAAAAGGACAAATTTTTAAAATAAATGTGCTGCAAATGGAAACCTTTCTTTCCTATCCATTGCAGTAAGCTCTATCTCAGTGCCAACATATATCCCTCCACTGCTGCACTCAGTTTAGTACAGTGATGAAGAAGAACTCTACGGTTCCAGATCTGCTGACACTGTCTGAGTTTTCAGGAAACTATGGGAGGAATATTTTTTCCCTTCTTCCTTCCCAAGAAAACGAGACAGGAGGAGAGCAGACGCCACATGTGCCTTTACTCTCCAGTAGAGGATTGGTGTCTTTGTACACTAAACCCAGATATTTGTTATTCTCTTGAAAAACCTGCTAGCTCCTTTCTTCCTAACTACTTGTGTGCAGAGAACTCTGCTTGTTTTAATGAAATCTAATTTTAAAACTATTTTGGCAACATGCAGTGGGGAAAAGAAATCATAGCATAGCCACTCACTTAACAGCAATGAAGCAATGCTGACCTGCCTTGCAGAATTATTACCCAGAGGAAAGGCACACCACACCTATTATACACTTTCTATCTTCAGAAGCCTCTGCCAGGACCTTTATGCTGCTGTTTTGTTTCACTGCCTACACAAATGAGTAACGTGCAAAAAACAAACAAACAAACAAAAAAAAAACCAAATAGTTATTTAAGCTATTAGAAAAAGGAATCAGCTATGTCACATTAAATAAAATTGTTCTACAGTTTGTGCATTTTCTTTTCTTGCTTCACCATTACATTAAAATATGTACTCTGGCTGAGACACCAAATCTTGCAAGGAACTCTAGATTTAGGAGCTAAAAAAAACCCCGAGCCCAGCATTTGCAAAAACAGCTGCTCGAGATATTTTACCAAACCAAATTCATGCTTGATTTCAACTAATTTCCCTTTTTTGGTATTACAATTTAACTTTGGCGAGGCCAAAGACTCTGCACGAAATGGGTTTACCCAATTACTGCCACCAAACTGGCAATTTCTGATAGCCATTCCTTCTGAGCAAAGTTCATGGACTTGTAAAGTGCCTGAAGAGAGCCCTCTGCACAGTGAAGGGAAAGATTTGGAAGCCTGTCAGGGAGGAAACTGCTGGATTTACACTTTGAAAGATCCAGTGGCTACAACAGAGCCACGGACAAGGTCAGCAGCTGGAAACAGAGCTGACACCCCAGTTTCCATGGAGTTTCCACCAAGCCCTATTATTTAGTCAGAAGTTATTTTCCAGGAAAACAGCCAGCCAGCCTGCAATACTGTTTTCAAGAATGTAATTTCCAGTGCAATGGGAAACAACAGAATAAGCAGTCCACCAGGCTGCTAGGTTTTCCTTTTGGGTCCTCCAATTTGCATGCTTGAACAATAACTTACATCTGGCAGTAGTCTGTTAAAAATGATTCTATATGTAATATTTCTACCTTGTACGGCCAAATAATATTTCTACAGTATTTGCTCAAGTTTTATCCCAGCTCAATAAGGAAACATGGAATATTTTTCATCCTCAGGCTAGAAACAGGTGTGTGTTGTGTGTCCTGTAACACTTGGACCCTGTAGTGGACTTCCAGTAAAACTCAAAATGAGACACAAACATTTTTGGTTGCCTGAGAAATATTTTTGAAGAACGTATCCTGAACCACTGAATTACATTTATTTTCTTTTCCCGGTATGCCATTCATCCTGCTCTGCCCTCAGATCTACTCAGGTGGACCTTTAGGCGTCGCTTCTTCTGCCTGGTGCTCTAAAGGCAAGGGCTGAGCAGGGGCAGCTCAAGAGGAGCCATCCAGGAGACACAAGATTTGGCCAGCAGCACCAGCAGCCAAAAAGATGACTGTAGCTGAGCAGCTGGGAAAGGCCATAGCAGTCACACAGTGTTTGGGGCAGCCAAAAAGGAACAGAGACTGGCAGCCTGGGATGCAAAACACAATGCTTTGGCAGACATGGGACATTTATTCACTGTGATAACTCAAATCCAGGGGATAACACAAGGAAAAGAGCAGGACTGCAGCACGATGCCAGCAGCACATGCATGCTGTCAGAAACAGGGTGCTACAACCAGAAATACACCGGTTTGTATGCTCCTGCCCAAATTCCCCACAGGAGATGGGAAGAGCAATTTCCTTGCATAATACATGCTGACATCGAGTGGAAGTGTTAACATCTAAAAAGCAAGAAAACCAAAAGGCTACAAATGCTCAGCAGAATATGCTTCACCAGTTTCTCATGAGCTCACAAGCTTCATGTTTTCAGTGGTAGCATCTGAGGGGCATATGGCAGCAAATGTTAGAGGAATTCAGATCCAATACTCTATCCGAAATTCAGTGTAACTCACTTATTTCTAGAAGTAAGAAGGTCAGAGGAACATGAATCATGGGAACTGAAAGATTGATAAGGGACATGCTGCTCTCCTTGGAGAATGTCATAACAACACTGCTGAAGAAACAAGAGGAGAGCCATTTATGTCTTGAATTTAGCCCTTAATGTTTAGCTCATGAAGTTTTAAAAATTCAGTAAATGGCTGCTTCATTTAGATGAGTTATGAATGAACATTAAAATTAAAGGGTACAGACAGGTACAACTGTGATACAGTTAAACTAAGGGTTTTTTAACACAAAAAAGAAATTTGTCGCTTCCTAGAAGAGTATGAGAGCAGAAGATTTGAAAATCTTTAGAAATCACATACATACCTGTATGTGTATCTATAGCATACATACGTACGTATGCGTAGGTATGTATGTGTATAGACACAGGTCAAAGTTAGATTCCATTCACGTAATAAATCCACTTCATTTCCCTCACTTCAAGAAATCTAAAACCAGAAAATCTGTCTTCTATTTACTAATACTAATAATGAAGAGGTGACAGGGAGAGACATCTAAAACGCAGCAAGCTGCTGTTAGAATCCACAATCCTTTAGCCAGGATCCAGCTCTGAGCCACTGGGGAACACTCCTGATTACTGGATATAAGCTTGGAAAATTAAACTTTAAATACTGTGAGCTGTGTGAAGCCAGTCAATGGACTCCTGCAAGAAATTAACTGCATATTGTGTAGTCTGGTGAATGAAACCTCCTCTGTCATATAACAGATCATTTAATGCAACTGTCCTGGGATTTCCTTTTAGATAATAAATTATGCCTGAGTAGGCACTTAAGTGCTGCTTTGCTTCCTGCACCGGTCTATCCAGGATACTTCTTCTACCACTGATCAAAAGGCTAAATCAGATTTTAGAGTGAAACTGCAACCAAAAATTACTTTTGAGTGCCAAACAAAAACATGCAATTATCTCATCACCAAGCATTTGCTTTAACAATAACATCTGCAAAAGAAAGAAATTATCAAAATGACTTAGTGGGAAAAAAAAATCTGTTAAGTTATACATTTTCCTGTATTCCAAGATAAAACCTATTTCCAGGCATATCACAGTTCTTAAAGTAGTAAGTGGTAAAAAAAGAAAAAAGAGTAAGGAGGTATATATATAAGCTTTGTACATGGATTTATCAGTTCTGTGTCATTTGGTTTTGCTCCAGCAACTGAATCAGAACAAAGGGCAAAACTTCCTCTGCACGTTTAGTCACAAGCAATCCTGGACCTTTTCCAACAGGTGAATCAATTTCCTCTTAGCACTTGGAAGCCTTGGAGGTCAAGGCTGCTCCTGAGAGTACGACTGAGATGAAAGTGGCCAGATAATGACAACCTTCATTTTCACTTCAGTCCCTTCCTTCCCCCAGCAGAAACTGAAAAAGCATGCATGCAAACAATACAGTTCAGTTAACTTACACTGAGAAAGGACAAAGTAGAAAAGATGAAATAGTTACAGAAACACCCAAGGTGCCTGCTACAAAATGCAGTTTTTATAACGCAGAATACAGAAGTTACTTGAAAGCCTTCAGCGTTTTGTATAAATAACCTCTGATGCTATCCAGAATCAGCTGAGCTGTAAGCATCGTCTGCCCCAACCGTGAGTCAGCTCAAGTCTGTCCAGTGTACTTTTATGGTACCATCACAGAGAGAAAAATACAACTCTAGCCAGCACAAAGGAGCCTCTGAGATATGGAAGGAGTATATGGCAGGAAGGAGTACACGGCAGTAAGGCATTTTCTACTATTAGCTGGCAATGAAATCAGTGGAATAAATAAAACAACAGCATACTTAACATTTCTGTCTCTTTATTTTTAGCCCATACAGTGTACTGATATCAAGGCATAAAATGAAAGGCAAACCACATGCTCTTAAAGCAAAACAATTTGGAAATCTTTGGGAACTGCTCTTTCTGTCCAGCAGCTCTCAGCTCATGCAAAGAAGCAAAGGGCAATTCAGACTGGGTAAACAGCACTCACAGCTGCTTGTGTCCCTCCCGCTTGCAGCATGTATAACATCCTGGCTGTAGGAGTTACACTTGTGTTTAAACTTGATAAGGCTGACTTATATTAGAGAAATGTTTCTGATCAATCATTCTTGCTGAGTAGTCAATGACTAAGTGGAAATGCTTCAGAGAGAGCACTGCCCAGTAAGAAATGAGCAAGATGTTTATAAAACTTCAGAACTTGGCCAGCAGTCCCTAATCTACTTACATGATAGCATGCAACTTCCTGTAACAGCTTGAATTAGACATACAAACTTTTCCTCCAGCACTCTGAAGAGTCCCAATATTCATAATCATAGAACAAAGAAGGCAGTATGCATCACTGCCCACCGACTTGTGCTATCAGCCTAGAAACTAATTAGCTGGTTCCATGTGAGGCAGAGCCCTCCACAAAGTTCTATGCTGTCTGCAAGCAGGCTGATGGTCTTCATCAGTGGAATGGTCAACAGTGGAACTACAAAATACAGTGCCTTGGTCTTCACCAAGTTTATCATCCAGCAGCCTCTGTGCAGCCATTCTGCTGCTGAAGATTCATCACAGAATAATTCAATAATGCACTAATAAATATTTACACGAAGAAAACAATTTGAAAAGCAATAAAAATAAAGGACTGAATTTTAAAAGCAGTTTTAGACTTTAGGATGCTTTTATAAAGAAAAGTTTAAAATAAGGGTTTGAGACAAAAAAGGATACTCCGTATTTTTTGAAGACCTGTGTTGCCTGTAATATCAGAAGATGTTAACATAGGTTATTGGCGTATTAGGAAAAAGTTCTTCATCAGAGAGTGGTGGGCATGGAACAGGCTGCCCAGGGCAGTGCTCATGGCCCTGAGCATCCAGAGTTCGAGAAGCATTTGGACCGTGCTCTCAAATATTGGATTTGATTTTTTGGCACTCTGGTGTGGAGCCAGGAGTTGGACTCAGTGACCCTTATGGATCCCTTCCAACTTGGGATATTCTATCTACAATACTATGACTTTATGATTCTGTTACTGCCTCCAGTCAAGGTCCAGTCAAGGTCGGAAAACTGTAACTCATCTTTTTTTTCCTATTATACACCTTTTCTATATTTATACATCTAAGATAACCATCTTCCTGAAGGTGTAAGTTTTTCTTTGGAAAGCAAAAAAAGGACAAATATTTTCCAGTAGTGTAAATGTAAGATAAAATAATAATAATAATAATAATTCCTGCAACCTCTCATCCTCAAGGCAAAATTTTGATCTTCAGCAGTTATCTGGTCTTTCATCCATCCTTTGCCTTTCATATGATAGTTAGTAAATCAAGCTGCTTTATGTAACTGGACTAGCCCAGTTCACATATATTTGGTGGAAACTTATTAGTATTTAACATTTTCCAAAGCTTTCTCTATTGAAAGCACACTCTGGTCCAGAAATGCTGCAGCTGAGGAGTGTGTTCTTGAAATGTGCAAGTATATCTTCAGAGGATGTTTGTGCCAAGTTCCCTCAAATGTCATCTTTCTTGAAGGAGAATCAGAAATGAAGCAGTGTAGCTAAAACATTCAAAGTTCAAAGGTGTAAATGCCACTAGATAAGATGGAAGAACACCAAAGACCAGAACAAGGGGAGTATTCAAAGTAGATGCAACCTGGAGACTCAGAGAAGAGAACAGGCTGGAGAAAAGGCAAGGCTGGAAGGTGGTTTATGCAGGGAACAAGCCTTTCTTTGATGTTGGCACTAGCCAAGCAAAGAGACTTAAGATTTACATTTACTGGTTTGAAAACAGTTTAATTTTAGCTAAACCTCAGCAACGGCAGAAAGGCAATGCCACATATTCAAGTATGTGGTTACAGAAAATACCACAGATTCCGAGTAAGCTGTGAGACAAAAGGCTGAAAGCCAAATGCCTTCCCACCACCTGAGCAATGTGACATCCAGCACAGCCTACAACTGCTTTACCCTCATAGTAATTTTTAATTACATTTTTATCAGGAAGTAGGACGTTTAGTTTTCATTTTTTTTGAGCTTCTTTCAGAATTACTTGTGAATTTTTCCATCTTGCATTTGTTCACAGACAACTGTGCTTTTTTATTTTTTTCTTTCATTCCTTGCTGGTTCTCATATCCAGCAGAAACTAGGATGAAGATCTGAGTTTGTAGCAGCCCTAATGCCAGCTGCGACCAGAATATCCCACTGATGAGGATACTGGTGAACAACAGCTCTTCTTTTTGTAGTTTCACACCTAGGATTTAATTAATGAGATATTTAAGAGCCTGTAAATACAGACTGGGACATGGAATACTCCTCATGATGAGTCCTGTGAGGTAGACAATTTACTGTTGCAAAATACCACAACTGCTGGCAATTAAGGAATGGAAGAAAAACCTGGTGAATATCTCAAAATAAAGTCAGTACTGCTTTGTATTACCCTCTGCATAGATGACAAGATAGTGGGATAAATCAGTACTTGAACAGAACTTCTATTAACATGCAGACATAACCTCTTAGGAACAAGAAAATTTATAACACTTGTGCTAGAAAGAGAACAATATATGGAGATCTTTGAGGAGCACAAGCGAGAGATTCTGGCTGTGAATCATTGGTATGCTAGTCCAAACATCATTACTGCCAAAGTGTCTCAGATATGAGTCTAGGAAATAAAAAAAAAAAAAAAAAATTAGTGGAAGAAATGATTTGAAGAAACGTGGCCAGGAGAATCAGCCTGAGTGTGTAGGAATCGGGAGGATAAACACAGGATTTCAGAAGAATCTCAGAATAGGACTCGGTCTTCTACTTGACAAAAACAGTATTAGAAAACGAATACTATGGTCTGCCTTTTTTGCCATTGTTTTCTTCTAGAGCAGCTGATCATCTTATACAATAGTGATTCTACTTGCCCACATCTCCTTTCCCAGAGGCAGCATTTTCATTTTTTTTCCTCCAGACTGTTTCTTGCCTTCTAGTCTTTTTTAAAATCCTGTTTCCATGTAACTCTTCTTTCTCTTCTACAGCAATGAATACAAAATTTGTCCTTACTCCTTCTCTCATGCCACAAACTCTCACTGCTAGAAGGCTGTTATCCTCTCCTCCCTTTTCAGCAGCAGATATCAAAACTCTCCTCTCTTATTCCTATACCCCCCTCTTCTACAAAAGTCTGAATTTCAGCTGTATTAAATTTAAAATGTTGGAGTATGTCCCCCATGGCAAAATTGAGAAAGGAAAATTCTACAAAGGAAAACTCTCACAACCTTCCTTGCATGGTTTTTTGGTAGTGGTGGAATTCAGTTTTTCCCCTACCGAACATAAGCTGCTTCTCCAAGCAGTGGGAATCCCCTGAGAAAGGGGAAACAGGATCTGCATGTGGCCTCGGAGCCCCATCCTCCCGCAGCACAGAACAAGAGCAGCACATGGTAAGAATTAACCAACTGCTGAAACTCAGAAGGTTATTGTGCATTCAGAATTATCATCCCTTGGGGATATTTCTAATCTCCCATAGGCATCTTTTCTTGGGAAATTAAGCACTACTCCAAGCCTGAAGTTTTTAAATCAAATTCTCTACCAAACATGTTTTAGTTCCATACTGAGC
The DNA here is from genome assembly GCA_028571105.1 of Tragopan temminckii. Classification (NCBI taxonomy): domain Eukaryota; kingdom Metazoa; phylum Chordata; class Aves; order Galliformes; family Phasianidae; genus Tragopan; species Tragopan temminckii. The sequence goes on from JAOWBP010002978.1 coordinate 13,045,634, forward strand.
TGATGCAGAAACTCTCAGCCTGGTGTTATCATGGTTGTGTTTCCTTGGATCACAGATCTAGACAACTTTACTCTCTTAGCTTAAGTCCTACTCACTTTCTTATTTTGGATCAAAAGAGCAAACTGTGCTTCACATCTAAGCATGAAAAAAGATTCTTATGAGATACAAAGTATTTTATAGAATTTCAACACATAATCAGTGTTCTTGGCAATGACAAAGGAGTCACAGAAAACAGCTTTGGAAGTAATATATCCATGTGGCAAACAAGGGATGTGTATGCTAATTATAGCAATGAAAATATAGGACTGCAGCAGAAATAGCTCAGCTTATTCAAAAGCCATATAATCATAGAAACATGGAATAATTTGAGTTGGAAGGGACCTTTAAAGATCAACTAGTCCAACTCCCCTGCAATGAACAGGGACAGCTACAGCTTGACCAGGTTTCTCAGAGCTCTGTCCAGCCTGATCTTGAATGTCTCCAGGGAGGGGGCATCCACCACCTCTCTGGGCAACCTGTGACAGTGCTTCACTACCCTTACTGTAAAAAACTTTTTCATTATATCCAGTCTAAATGTCCTCTCTTTTAGTTTGAAACCATTTCCCACCATCTGAATGGTTTGAAACCATAGTCCTACCACAACAGACCCTGCTAAAAAGTCTGCACCTTCTGTCTTATGGTCTCCCTTTGGATACAGAAAAATAGGCACAAAAAGATGAGGGAGAGCTTTCTTGGTGAAGTAAGGGCAGAAAAAGGCAGAGTAAAGGCAGAGAAATACGGACCAGGCACGGCATAGCCACAGCCAAAGCTACCCTTCAGCCCTGCTGCCCTCCTGGGGGCCTGCCAGTCAGGCCATGAGGCGTTCTTACACACCACGGAGCCGAAGGAAGGGCTTGGTGGACTCTGCCCTTTTCACTCCCACATTAGGCGCAAGTGGCTGATTAAACAGAACAGAGAGCTAAACACTGATCATAAACCAGACGTTTATTTATCAAGCTTACTGCTGCTAGGAGCTGAGTGAGAACAGGAGCAGGTCCAGCAGGGCATTCGGTACACTCCAGGGGAGAAAACGTGCTGCAACATTGTGCTTCATGTATACGTGACTCATGTCACTGCAGGCCTTGTACAGGACAGGAGGACCTGGCTCCAATGTAAATGTACTGCTCTGCATAATGGGCACACTGTGTGTGGCTGCCAGGGCAGCACTCCGCCTGCATCCCCAGCAGTGCTCCTGACTGCTCGTGAGGAGGCAGAGGCCGTTATCAGAGCAATTACCACAACCGCTTAGCACCATCGCTTCCTGCACTAAGTGAGTCTATCTCCTAATGACACGTGCACTATTAATCCTGTGGCCACATCTAAACTCCCCTCCATTCCCTATTGTGGGAGGCCCAGCCCTTTGCTGAGCAGTCACAGCAGGGCCCCTCGCTCACCGTGCAACTCGCAGCCACGCAGGCAGGGCGGCAAGGCCTCAGTAACAGCTAGGGCTACAGGTACAGGGTGGCAGTGACCACCATGGTTGCAGCTACGGGGCCACAGTGATGGCTATGGCGATGGGTAAGGGCAGAGAAGCCTGGGGCTCTCAGGATGGGTGCAGCCCAGGTGTAGCAGCCTGGTGGAAGTCAAGAGGGCTGCCTGCTGTTTCTAGCTCCTTTACTAACCCTGGAAAAGTTGCTTTGGTGTTCTGTTTTCACTCCAATCTTTTATCTGCCTTTTGCATTTAGATTCATATTTTTCACCTTGGGCTTATGGTGTGGCTGTTGGTTTGGTTTTTTTTTTTAGTTTGGAAAGAAAAACAGTTGTCCTAGGTACGGTTGGAGCATTTTGAAGAGGGAGAGGAAGAAAAAAAAGAGGGAC
>JAOWBP010002978.1:13051091-13164905 GCA_028571105.1 Tragopan temminckii
CCGCCGCCCCGGGGCCGCCGACCCCGCGGGATCCGCGCCGCGGAGCAGAGCGGAGCGGGGAGGGCTCGGGGAAGCACTTTGCCAAACTCCGGCGCCCGTCCCCGCTCACCGCCGCTCTCCTCCCTTCTCTCCCCTCCGCAGAGCCGCCCCGCAGCCCGCCCCGGCAGAGCGCTCCCGAGGTGCCAGCAGCAGCCGCCAGGATTTTTGTCTGTCTTGTTTGTCTGTTTGTTTTTCTTTTTCTTTTTTTTTTTTTCCTCCTCGTTTTCATTTGGCTTTCTAGTCTCGCTGGGAATGGCCGGGGCAGCGGCGCCCGAAGCGGGAACAAGTGTGGGGAAAGGCAGAGGGAGCCGGAGCTGAACGCCAGGATGCGGGCGAGCTGAGGCTCAGAGCGAGCGGCCAACCTCCCTCTGCCCCCGGGACTGCCCGTGCGGACCGTGCCTTCTGCTCCCGACTCCGGCCGGAGGATTTAAGACCTAGGAAGAGTTGTGCGTGGAGGGCTTTTTTTTTTTTTCCACATTTTTTTGTCTTTTCCCCGCTCTCGGAAGGGAAAATGGATTGGGGACTTCTCCTGCACTGCGCAGCCCTCACCTTCACTCTCGCCAGGGCTCTGCGAAGCGGTGAGTGTCTCGGGGACGGCGGTTCTCAGCCCGGGGGGCGGCTCCGGGGCTGCGGGAGCGGAGGGCGCACAGCGGGGCCGCTCCGAGCCGCTTCCCCCCCGGGAACTTTCCGCCGGGGGACGGGAGCGGTGCGGTCCTCCCCCCGTACCTCCGAGCCGGGCATTGCCTTCTGTGCTCTTTGGGGTGCTTGTACCGAGCAGGCTGCTCGTTCTCACAAGATCGGGACAGCCAATTATCTTAATAGCGTTTCCTCCCATCGTCAATTAAATAAGTCTCGCCTTCGGTATCTCAAAGATAATGAACGCTGAAGGCGCAAGGCTCTTCCTCGCCCCTTCCCCAAAGCGAAAGGTGTCGGAGTGCCGTGCCCGTTTCGGGCTGTCCGCGTACCTGCGGGTGTCACAGCTCTCAGCTCACCCCTTCCCGAGGTGTGCAGTTTGTGTACAACTCACGCAGTGCCCGGGGGGGAGGGGAGAGGGGTGGGCTGAGCCGCCCCACGAAGGCTCAAAGACTCTTCTAGGAGAGAAATCCCGTAACAGATGACCGATGCGGTTGGTTTACTGTCAGGCATCCCTTGCGAACACAACAAATTGAAAGCACCGCGCTCCTCTTTCCCCGAACAATGCCCGGGCACCGCGGATGTGTCTGTCACTGCCTGATGCATTTTTCAAGACGCTCCGGCTGTGGGAGCGCTGACGTTCCGCTCCCACACAGAGAGCAGCTCCTGCGAGTTTGCCTTTCCCGACAAATCCCGAGCAATTATTATTAACTAATTATCAAATATTTACTTTAGCCTGGCTGGGTTTTCAATCAAAGTAATTAAAAGAAAAAAAGCACACTCCGCTCTGTGCTGGTATATTGTTTTAATAAGGGACCGCGAGCGGAAGAGAGAGCACTAAAGCCTCGTGGTTTACGACGGGAGTTCATCTCCTTCGCAGCGTTTGGAGGAGGCTGAGTTTAACCGGGGGGAGCCGCCTCCCGGCACAGCGGCACAGGAGCGGAGGTGTCAGGGGGTCTCTGGGGGTGCCCCCGGCCCAGGTGAGGGGTGCGGCTCCCACGTCACCCAGTGGTGCCCCAGCCCTGCGGCTCCAGGGCTGTGCTCTCCTTGGCCTTTGGAAGAAGGGAGGAGGGCAGGGTGCTGGGCAGGAGCCTCCGTCTGCTGTGAGCGGTGGGCGCGTGGCCCTGCCCCAGGCACAGAGCCGATAAGCTCCCTCCCACCCACCGATGCCAACTTCACCTACATCCAGCGCTGGTGTCTGCTAAATTAATTCATTAACCTTATTTAGAACTAATGGTCCGAAGTCATTAGAAACTACTCTTGTTAATCAAGTGTGAGAGAGATTGCGCAGAGCCGCGGAGCCGAGCAGGGCGCATTATCTTATTACACTGTCACTTTCCCAGAAGTCGCAGATTAAGCAGCGCTGGTGGTAGTGAGTCCACCTCAGCGTCCTCCGAACTGACTCTGTCAAGCGAGTGGGAGCAGCGCTGCTTTATTTCAGGCGTTAAGCAGATGCCAGACCCTGCCATGTTGTTTGCAGGGCTGGAGTGGGCTTAATGAGACGGGATCACTTTCCAAGGGTGCTTACAGAGGGAGGAAAAGGCTGGGTTCCCCGGAGCCCAGACGGCGGATTAGCGAGATCACCAGTGACAGCTTTGAGCTCTGAGCCGCAGCGCCTTTTGTTCTGGTCAGGGGGAAACAGGCTGTTCCGCAACGGCAAGGCGGAAATAAATAACAAGATAGCCATTCCCAGCAGCGTGCTTAGCAATATCTGGTTCTTGACCACACAGCTGCGTATGTATCATCCCCTCCTCTCTTAATTTATGGCAAATATTATCTACAAAGTGTGCAGCTTAATGCATTTTTGATGTGCTCTTCCTCATTCATTTCCATTTGACCTGGTTTTTCTACAATAAAATCCCGTACATTCATAAATTCATGCTGAGGGTAAGGAATGCCATTTTGCTTTTGCAGAATGTGTATAAGATACAGCAGTGCAGTCTGCGTGTACCGTTATTGGGATGTAGTGACATACAGGCTCCTTTCTCAGTGCAGACAGTCTTCCTGTCTGTAGTATACCGTCACATTTTATTGCTCAAAATTAAACAGTCACTGTTTAGGGAAAGTTTTCCCTCTCTGAACATCCAGGTGTAGAAAACCATAGTGGAAAAATAAGTGAAAACAGAAATCTGCATTGGACAGTGAAGTGAGTGACGACGTAGACTGAACCTCTTGTCTCTATATTGGTCTCCCTATATTTCTGCCATAAGCCCTAAAGCACAACCTTGGCAGTACTGCCCAGAGGACCAAGATGTGACATGATACATCTCACAGTCACGCTCGGTGACTCCAGGAACTTTTGCAACTATTTTGCTATTAGAAATAAACCTTTGTTGTTGTTGGGGGGAGGGAGGGAGGAACAGAGGGAAGGGGGAAGGATGTTGTTCTGCTCCATTACTTTGATGCAGCCTCCAAGCATGAACAAACTTCCTTGAAGGAATAAATAGTGGATGATTTCTGCTTCACTAAAACCACTTTGTTCTCTGCCAGCCTGGGTTTGAGGAGCAGAGATAATTTTGGTCTGCCTAGATTTATGGCCTGATAAGCAAGGGGAGGGTCTGCTGCAAGGAGCAGGGATCCCCAGGACCATCCCAGTGACACTGACCAGGCTCATTTGGACAGAGGTCAGGCGGCCTCCTTTTAGTTGCCCTCCCACGGCTTTCTTAAAACTTCATCGTTAAGGAGATTATACTTTGGGGGATAATTGGGTCTGTGACACCTCCTGGGCCAGTGTTAACAGTGTTGGGAGGAGAGGTTTGAACACCGTATGGGCACTGTTTGCTTGGGAGAGCTTTTAAAGCTCAGGAAGGGGGGATCTTGTGCCTGATGTTGGATTTATGGATGGATGCAGAGAGTCAGGCCTCTTCCCTTCAGAAAACTTAGCAGAGATGCCTTTGTGCAAGCAAACAGGAAAAGTTTGCTTGAGGAAGGCTGTCACCCCCTTGAAGTATCAAAAACAAGCCGACCTGTTTTCCTTCCACTGCAGATAAATGCGGCGACACGATCAAAATTCTAAGCCCCGGGTACCTCACCTCCCCCGGCTACCCCCAGTCCTACCACCCCAGCCAGAAGTGCGAGTGGCTGATCCAGGCCCCGGAGCCCTACCAGCGGATCATGATCAACTTCAATCCGCACTTCGACCTGGAGGACCGCGACTGCAAGTAAGTGCGTCCGCCGCGCTGAGGAGCGCTATGGCGCCACCTGCCGGCGCAGCGCCGCGCAGCTCCCATCCTCCGCGACGCCCCGCAGCGCTCCGCGTCCCCCCCACCGCGGTGCCCGAGGCCGGTCCTCACCGCTGCCACGGGGCTGCGGGCTCCGTTCCGCTGAGCCTGGCCGGCGGGACGTCATTCGTGGGCCGGGGGGAGGCGGAAAAATGTCTTTGCAACTTTTCTGTAGGTGATCTGATGTAGGTTTGAATTCCCTCTGCCTCGTGGGAGAGGCAGGTGGGTGATGGTGTGTGTTACAGGAGCTCAATTAAGATGAGGAGTTCTGTGCTCGTTTGTCTGTTTGCTTTTTTGAATAAGTTTCTAAAATGTTAGAAGAGACTTCCTCTTCTTTTAATATTCCCACAGCTGCTAATAGCCTGTGGCAGAAATGGGCAACCTATAAATTGTAAACTCCTTTTATTAATGCAGAATACCTGCTATTTACTCTCACCCATTAAGGGGCAGTGAGCTGCAGATATGATAGCTGTACGTCCCTTTTTCTCCCTTTGCTGCTGATTTATAGCCAGGAGCTGCTCTTATTCCTCCTCCTGCTCTGCTGTAATGCTCTGAGAGGAGGAAGGGGAAAACTGAGGCATTCTGTGCATACGTTTCCACTGACCATCTGTAATGGGAGTGGGACTCTCCCAGAAAATTGTTTTCCACTTTTCCCCAAATCTTTGCATGGAAACCATTTCACTTGAATAAGGCAAGACATGGTCAGGTCATTCCCTTCTTCAACGTACCCTCTAAGTTCAGCCTACTTGTTTCACAAAGAAAATATTTTAATAACTCACTGTTAAAAAAATTCTTAGGTATCATGGAGTTTTCATCCCCTTCCGACAACTGCAAGAGAGAGTCATTGTTCATTAATGCTATCAGTCAAGATTTTCTCTGCATGTCAGGAAGAGATTAAACTCAGTTGCCATCAGTGTTTGACATTTCATGAGAGTGCTCGATATTCCACAGGCTCTGGTACTGTAAAATGATGCTCAGCATCATCAGGAGTGGTTGTCATGGACTGTGAAGTGGGACTTCTGGACTTAGGGAGCGACTGTACTCAAGCACTTAATTTTTACCATGCATGTCTCTGTTCCTATTACTTAATAAATAGATTACTTAGAACATCATTATTGATTTCCCTTAAAATGAAGTTCTTTAATGATACATTGTGGCACTTAGTTGCTTTGTTGTTGTTTCTGTAATCTCTTGTGTATCAGCATTTCAGTTCAAGTGACAATGCAGGAAAACCCTGTATAAAACTAAACGGACTCTTTGTTAAAATGAATTTTTATTGTGATGTTGGAGCTGCAGTTCATATTCACACCATATGTTCACACGCTCATTTCCCGTTCTTTAATTTTTAATTTGCTGTACTCAGGCCATGATTCACTTCCTTGTGTCTTCTTTGTATGGGTTTTACTTTCTTTCTGTGGGACAGCGCTAATGCTTAAAAATGATCGTGTGTGTGTATCTCTTTGTCTTTTAGACAGAGACTGAGAAATTAAATCAGGCATATTCCAGTGTCAACCCCTTTTTTGTTCCTTGCTAGAATACATGTTTTTCCAGTGCTATAAAACCAACGTGGTCTTTGACAGCAGTAAAGCGGTGCACAGCATACAATTATTTAAGGAACAAGTAATCTTTGTGGTGTAGTGTTGTGCTAAGTAGTGCCATACTGAGCTGAACGGGGTCCAGGGAAGAGATTGACTCCCTCCCTTCATCGCTCCCTTCTCAATATTCATTGTCCACTCTCGCCCTTGCATTATTCCTTCCTCTGAAAGGGGCCCAACGCAGTAATGAGATGGCAGTGGGTGGGAGGGAGTCTCTGAACAGGGCTGTTTGCATTGTCTTTGCAGCGTGTGATGGTGATGACTTTACTGTCATTTGGTCTATGCTGAAATGCTAATCTTCTAGGCTATGATAAATTACTCAGCTGCTACTTCACTTATATTTAAAATTGCTCTTTTTAAGTTGAGAAGGATTGTGTTTGTGCCAAGAACCTTAGGACCAGAATAATAGAAAATGATTTCAGCAACAGAAATTTGTCAACAAGCTCTGTGGTTTCACATTTCACTGTCTGCTTAGAAAATCCACATTCCTTTTACCGAATACCGGGTGCAAGCGATGATTAATGCAGTGAAACATATCATGAGATTTTTTTTTGGTTTTGCAACTAAGTACATTTTGATTTCCTAATATTCTTAGTTTATTAGCAACTCAGTGTGCCATCTCGAAATGTGCAATTTAGGTTACACACTGGCTTATTGAAAGGTTTAGCACTGGAAATTAATAAGCACTTAAATATGAAAAGCAGATAGAAAATGAGAGATAGGGGAATTCATGTCTGGGAACAAAAATGCCCCATACAATTAAAGTGGACTGGAGGAGAAGATTAGCTTTCTGGCCTAGCTCCCAAAATCCTCTTCATAATGCTGTTCCTTGCATCTTATACCTCAGTTAGAGTTGGAGATAACTTCGATAACAAAAACCCCTGCGCCCGGTAAGGGGAACAGTGTGACTTTGGGAAGGTTACTCTTGTGGTCTGTAGTGTCAGTGGGAAAACCAAGAGGCCTTACCTTAACTTGTGAATATCACCACGTGTAGAAGACTGGGAGTATTGAAATGTAAAACTGGTGAAAGGTCAATTCTCCGAGGAGAATCAAAAGCAGCAAATCTCAGTATCAGCTATACTGAAGACATTCGCAGTGAGTCTCTTTGAACATGAGGGTTTGGGATTCATTCTGAAAATACACTCTTGATTTACCTATGGTTATGCTGTGCTTTAATGGATAAGTGTTTCTCAAATGACTGCTAGTAAAATTCCTGTGTGTGATTTTCTGATGATCATTTGAGTTGCTTCAAGCAAACACGGTGAAAAATCCTGTTTTTCTGGAGGCAGTCCAGAAAACTTCAGAACTTTCACAGTTCTGAAGAATAAAGATACGCAAATAATTAGAAATATGTTCACACAAGCTAGGTTCATCTGACAAAAAACCTTCTAGCCAGAACTACTGAACCAGCATAATGGAAACACTGGGTCTCAACGGGAAGCATACAATCATGTCAACCACAGATTGTTATCAAGAGTATTAGCACATAATGAAAAAATACACAGTCTCTTTTTAACTTTTAACTTTAATCAGTGTTATGCCTCCTCTTCTGGAGGCAAAGAAACAGCAATTACTGTTTACTTTAAGACAACGCTAGCTTGTTTGCTGTTTTCCTTTTCTCAAGCAAGCGTGGATAACATCCATGCATTTTTTGAGTCAGGAAGATGGTTAAAATGAATAGAAGAGACAAAACATATGTCTGAGTATTAAAATGCTCCAATGTTTGTTGCATGTGGTAAATGCTTTTCAGCACTTGGAGCAAGCTGTATACGTCTCGTGTCACTGAAGGAGCCTACTGTGTAAATGTAGCCATCTTGAATCCAGTAAAACTTTATACCTAGATAATAAACAAGAATGTCACTGATACAGTACTTTGAATTTATGGAACTTTTCCGGTTTCCCAGCAATGCACACTATCAGCATGATAATTTATAATGGTTTGTGACAAATGTTGCTGAGCAAAGAGGTGTGTGGTTACATTCAGATCAGATGTCATTATCTGGGGAGCAATAAAAATTTCACAGACACTAGGTTAAAAACATTAAGAAAATGAATGTGAAGCTTCAGAAGAAAAGGGCTTAAGAAAGGTGGAAAACGGGGTAGAGAAAGCCCAAAAGTGGTTTTCTTACTGACAAATTATTGACTTTGTTGCCAGACTTGACTATATTGCTTTACAAGGTCTTCATAGATATTCCATGTAGTACAGTTGTTTTATTGGCCATCATTTGTAGATGTATAGAGTAAATATCATCCTTGCTTGGCAATTATAAAAGGTATACACAGTGCTGTCAAATTGGTCTGAACAGAAGAATCGCCCATTTTGGAAACATCTGTGTCTTAGATGGAAAGATGTCACAGATAATTTTTCCTTATACTGCGTTTACCAGGGATCAGGTACACTGATGAGATTAGGGCTGAGTAGAAATTGCAGTTAGCTATTGAATGCAGAGAAAAAAATACCCACCTGTGTTTGTTTATGTAGAAGAAAGCAGCTCCTGCAGACCCTTGAGTCTGGAAGCAGAAAGGCTGGCCAGACTGAGTGCAACTGTAGCCCTACCAACTTCTATAGCCCTTAATGATGTTGGAAATTCATCCATCCACTGTATTTCTAAATAATGTCAATGGATTTATGCTGTAAATCTGTAGGCATAACAAACTGAGGCTGGTAAAATAAACAGGAGCAAGGCAAGCCACGGCTCAGCCTTGCTTTAGTTTCTGCAAAGTTTAAGCTTTCATTTACTTTTGTTTAAATCCTGGTTCCTATTTCTCCACACAGTGACAGGCTGCCTTCGACAGACTTTGTGGTTTATGTTTCTCTTGTGCAAAGGCAGTTTGAGCCCCAGGTGGCACTGAGCTGCTTTGGCTATGCAGTGATGTCCTGGGAGACCCAGTTAAACCGCATATGTTGGAACGGTCCTTTGAACTGCTAAGGCTGCACACATTACAGCTGCATTCTGACTGCCCAGAGGTGTGGCTGAGAGCTGGCTCCAGGTTTACCAACCCTGAATTGCTCCCAAATCTGTGCAAAGGACATCCTCAGGAGTAGTGCAAGATCTGGACTCCGTACTGTCTTGTTATCATTGAAAGCAACAGGAATTTTGCCCTCCGCTTTTGCTGTATCTTTTTTTTTTTATAGCTGCAAGGAATGGTGGAGCACAGGCCCTGTATGACTGTTTTATAACTGTATCAGTCATTTTGATGGCGAATGTCAATCAGAGCTTCCTAATTTCATCTCCGTCAGTTGCTTTTGAACTCAGTAGGCAGTAAGGTGACCGCAGCTGATTATGGCAGCTAAGCAGCAGAGATAGTAAAAGAGCAGATTAATTCGGGCCTGTGAAAGACAGGAACCATATTTCTTAGAATCATAGAATCACAGAGTGGTTTGAGTTGAAAGAGACCTTAAAGAATATCAGTTCCAACTCTGTCCATGGGTAGGGCTGCCCCTCAGCAGCTCAGGTTGCCCAAGGCCCCATCCAACCCAGCCTTGAATGCCTCCAGGGATGGGGCACCTACAGCTTCTCTGGGCAGCAGTGCCAGGGCCTCATCACCCATTTCACCATGGCTGAACTCAGTAGAGGAGCCTGAATGAGTCAATGCCTCTGAGCTTTCAACCAGAAACGTGGTTTCAGCAGCCTGCTCTGCCTGTCTAGGCACCAGTGCCATTTCTTTTAGCCATTTGCCTCAGGATCAGGTACCGAAGGCAGACATGAATGTCCACTTGCCACCTGCTGAGGGTGGCTGAAGTGATACCCACGTCTTGTGTGTCTTTTGAGTGAACCAAAGCACCCAGCCCTTACACTATGAGCACCCCACAGGAGGAGGCTGGCATATACCTGATGGCCTCACTGCTGAAGCCAGGTTCGATGTGATCTTGAGAAGAATGTGAATCTCAGCACTGTCCTGCAGGAGAAGCTGTACCAGGGCCAAAAAGTCAGCTTCTCTGCCCCTGGTCTCTCTCAGAAACCTCTCCCTCAACAGGAGCATCAAGCTGTTTGGAATTATTGAGACATTATTTGAAAAAGGAATGGAAGTGATCGTCATTCTGGCCACCAAAACAAAAAAAAAAAAACCTTTTGAGGTAGTATAGGATGAGAGTTGTTGCAGTGGACTTTCAACGTCTGTTTCTGGGTGCACTCTTAGAGCATTTCTCTACTTTAAATAAAAGCACATTAAGGGCTTTCTCAGGCAGCGTGCTGTTGGTGACCATTATTTGATACTATCTGGAAGGCCAACAGTGCCAAGAAAGGGGGTCAGCCCAGGGCCTGCTCAGAATCAGGAAAGCAAATAACTCTTGTTTCAGTACAGATGGTGTATGTTGCATACAGATAATATTTTTCCTTTATGTAAAGTTTCTGAATCATAATCCTTTCTCCTTGCTACAGGATTCAGCATGTATTTCCAGACATTTATCAGATGCAAGCATCCAAAGATAGCTCTATTATTTTATTGTGTTTTAGAGATTAAATAAGAGTTTAAAGAAGTTGGAAATTAAATTGTTTTTGCGATTACACAGTGCCATAAACAGATTCTTTTGTTGTTTTTCCAAGCAATTAACTCACGTGAAAGTCTCAGTTGCTAACCTGGTTAACAATTCTTTCTTTCAGATTAGTGGCAGGGAAAGACATTAGGAAAATCATGACCGAATTACCTGGTCATACCTGGACATCTGGGCATGTGTGCATTAGGAACAGAGGTACTGGATATAGAGCCTGGTTTTGCACTCTGTGGATGTGGGTACATCCCTGACGCAGTAGAGCCTTGATTTGGGTCTCTGTACATAGCATTTTACAATTCTAATAACAATCATATGCAGATGTTTATATTAATGTAGACAGTTAAGTGAACTGTGGGGAAAATTATGTCTTGACGTGCTACAACCAGATGCCCTTCAGACAGGAAAAAATCTTAAGGGTCAAATGTAGATTCCCATGAGCCTCATCCTTCAGCTTTTCTATGGACAGAGAGGCAAATTTAGAACAGAGGGCTGAGTCCTTTCTAAAATGAAACCCAGAGTTGCAGACACTGGCCCTATGAACCATTCAAGATGCTTTAAGTCAACCCCATCTTGCTTTCCTCTTCACCCCCCTCCCCATGTTAATGTAATTAAAATAAAAATCTACATGTTGCTGAAAATTAGTTTCTTAATTATAGCTTATTGCAAGCTATAACATTGGATCATAATTTGATAATTATGGTATAGAGACAGCTGATATAAAAGCAAATAGAATTATTTTTTCTGTAGCATTTCCAAAGGATGAAGTTACGTCTGAAAACAGGATACATATACTCACATGCGTATGTCTAGACATAAATCATACAGAACAACTTCATCACAACATACATGTTACATGCACATCTTTAAGACCGTGCATATGTACATGCATATCATATAGATTTGTTAGCTTAGATAGGATTTCCTAAAGTAAATCTGCTAATTAAAGCGCTAATACCCATCTTAAGGCTGATAATTAGGTATAAAGAGAAAAAGAGACAGGATTAGTGTTCAGATCATGTTCCAAATGCCTCTTAATTGGGTGTTTGTAATCAATCCTGATTGCAAGAGGCAGTGGTTTGGCAGTACAAAGAATGAAAAACACTTAGCCCTACTATTTTCCTGTTAGTTGACTTGGCCATAGTATTTAGGTCAGGATCCAGTGTCAAACAAGGTAATTTTGTCAGTATTAGCGATCCTCATAACACATATAAAATATTTTCTAATGACGATTTCTTTCAAACTAGAAACTTTCTCAAAGTAGAGAGTTATTTTTATCCAAAACCTTAAAAGTGTTTTCAAGCAAACCACAGAAACGACTTTGTTTCCCTGGCCGTCATCCACCACTGACTTCTGAAATCAGGTCTGAGTTCACTGCGGGTCTTTCATTGCACTGACCTTGGCACTTTTCTCACCGAGCCACAGTTTTCCATCACAAAACCACACAGCTTGGTATAATGATTATTTCTTTTTTCCTAGTAACCAAACAATTTTTTAAATAGGGTGACAGATTTCCCTGTTGCGCTGCGGGAAGCGAGCACCTGGTCATTTCCAAATAGAGTTTTAATGAACTTCCTGAAGGAGATTTGAGAAACGTTTAATAAGTCACCTGCTAACTTTCTGGGAGCATAGGTCATTTTCTTTTTTTTCTGTAAGAATTCACAAAAATGTGAGAATAACCCCCTTCCCAAGTTCTGTACTTCCATGGAGGAAATTGATTTTTGTTGGCAATATCAAAGGTTTATAAAATAGCAACTTCAAAAAATCAGATTTCTGATTGTGTCTCACACATGAGGTAAAGTGAAATCCTGTGAGCCACAAAGCTGGCTGTGAACTGTGTGAGGTTGATCATAATTCATTTAAAGTGAAAAAGACTGTCCTTATTTATACCTATTTTGCATGTTAATAACATTACAAATATTTTATGTAATGCTGTAAAATGAAGAATTTAGGTGGCTCGAAAGGACTACTATGAAAGTATATATGTATATGGAAGGACACCCATTTGGCATGATGATTTCTTCCGGAAGAAACTACATGCATCCCAGAAGCACGCTAACCAGCTGTTGTGCAGGAGAAACTGGGGCACTAGTCTGCTGCTTTCCGTGCTGATGTGGAGCTGCAGTAGCCCCATGCCTCCTCAAAATACAGATGCCTCACACGGAGTGGGAGCCTGGAGTTATCCTTTCCTTGTGCTCCCACCAGCTCTCTCTGTTGCACATTTGCACTGCCGTCTGCTCGTGCCCCCATGTGCAGATACAGCCCATAAGGGCTGTGGGGTGGGACAGGGGTAGGAGCACCTCAGGGTACCAACACACTCCCCACACAGCTCAGACCTGCACTGGGGCTGTTCCTACCATGTTTCATGCTGGGAAAGAAGATACCAATTTTTCTCCTTTCTTCTTTTTTTTTTTTTAATTTTTAATATGCTCCTTTGGCAGTTGGAAGCTGGGAACCTAGGGAAAATTGAGAGGTCTGTTCACAGCCGTGTGATTATTCAGCCTCGAGCTCTGAGAAATGCTCCCTTACAGCCAAATTTTTCCTCATTTTATTCACATAAACAGTCCCACTGAAGTCAATTAAAAGAACAGACTCACTTGTGAAGGGCTAACAGTGCTTGAAAGCTAGGACATACGTTTATGGCAGTATACAAATTAGTAGTTACTTCTTGCAACAGTGGATTTCAAATGCTTGAAGAGTAATTTACTGTACAGTAGAAAATTCAAATTTAGTCCCCATTGTCACCTCAATTCGCATCACCACACCATATACAACTTATCATTTGTTCTCTGATATCTTAGCTCATAATAGCAGAGTTTTAGGACAAATTGCTAAGTGCATGGGTAAGAATCAAAGTTTGTCTTGTTGCAGAATCTGGTGCCAATCTGTCATTAAGTCAGGCAACTTCTGCCGACTTTCCTCTGATGTATTCATCTGTAACAAGGGAAGCAGACCAGCAATTTGGAAAAGCTTTAGCTTGATCACCATGCAGAAATGTAGACTGCACTGCCTATTTCCATAGTGATCACTCCACTTTGCCAGATGCAAAATGGAAGACTTACATCCCTCATGCTAAAACACTTCTTAAATGAATTCCTAGGCTGCCACTCCATTTGAGTAGCTTTAGGTTAGTCTGGAAAACAGTGCAAAGGTAGCTCTTAAGTAAAAGCTTTTTTTTCTTTCTCCTTTTTCACAGCCATCTCCATGACCTGTTTTGGAGACAAAGGCATCCGATATCTTAGCATGGAAGGCATATGTTCTGGTTGTGAAGTGTTTTTTCGACATTCCCACAAAACCCCTGAGACTTCATGTCACAATTCTATAAACTTTATCTATCTGTATATTCATATCTGGGCTCAAATCCAAAACTTCTCTACATGTATTTGTAGCAGACAGTTCAGGTTCATCCCCTTGTGTTTCAGATGGCAGGCACTTAAAGCAGGTACACATTTTAACCACTCTACATAGTCTAGCACTATTCTAATATATTTCTGAAGTTTTCTGTTTCAAATAGCACATGCACACTATAGTGTGGGCATATAAAACAGATACAGGACCACAGTGAGTTGAGCAGCAAGTGAAGACAGCTCCACTGATGCCAATAGCCTTGCACCTGCTAACAGCACAAATACAAAATACCATAAGCATATCGTATTATATTCCTAACTGGTTTCCATTTTCATTCACCCTCTACAGCTATACTAGATGATGGCCTTCAGACAGTATAATAGTCTTCTTTATCTTATCTCTCTGACATCATTTTCAAGTTCCTTATTACTCTTGAACAGTGTCGCTAATAGTGCCCAAATTGCTTCTCATTTTTCCCATCATAGCATGCCATTATTCAAGAAACCAGTGCTCTCCAGCCTTTCCCACATAAATAGCTCTCCCCCCAAACTAAACTTACATTTACTACCATGAGCCAGTTTCATATTTTCCAGGCCTATTACATTTTTATTTTGTATGTTTTTACACTTTTTTTTTTAATTAACCATACTTGTGTGTTACTTAAGACTTGAATCTTTGTCTTCTAAAGCTGTCTTCATGCTCTGGTTTTTGTACTTTCATTATTTCAATTAAGGAGTTATTTGTGTACAATTAAAACAATTCAGCACACATGAGGGGATAGGTTTATTCCAGTATCAAGATGCCTTATGTCAGTACTTTTGCAGAAATAAACCTTGCTTTTTTCAGCAGTGTGTAGCGTGGACTGTACCTCTTTATCTATAATGGTTTCTAACGTGATGTAGCTAAAGTGACCGTAAAAGCAGTATATAGACTGTCGTAAATAAGTAGTTGCAAGTAGTGGTAGAGATTTTTTGGATACTGTAATAGCTAATTTTGCGAGCAGAAATTGGTAGGATTCCCCTGCTGCTTGCAAGCTTCATACTGCCATATGCATATAAATATATGTGTACATAGTGAGTGACTTAGTGGCAAATCCATTTCCTCCCGGCTTTGATTCTTTGAACACTGGCTCAGGCAAAGTGTCTGCACTAAGCAGTTCCTCTGCTTACTGTAACTTATTCCTTTCAGGAAGGCTATTTTTTTTTAACTCGCCTCACTAGGCAGCTAGATAAATTACTGCGTGGTGACCTGCAGGCACCTCGCTCACTCCGTGGAAATCGTCCATATGCACACTCTCACCCTATGGTATTCCATATGAAGTGCAATGTAGCTTATCCCCTTTTTTACTTATTCCTACCCCCCACCCCCAGCAATGCAAACTAAAAACACATTCTTAGGTGTAGCCACAGCTCAGTTGACAATCACCGGGTAATTTTCACATGTCCCCATATGTTCAGCATAGAAAGGAAAATATATTCTTCCTTGCCACATCTCAGCTTCATCTCTTTGTCATCTGAAATAAATGTCAGATTATTTCAATGTAAATACCTGAAGAAAGGGAGCTGTTTGTTGTTGGCCCAAAGTATATTACTGGAGCTTGTGTTGTATGCCAGCTGAGTGAGGAGCTGACTCTGCACTTCAGCAGTACCCTAGGAATTTTCAGAAGACCAACACTGCAGCTCCAACTGCAGTAACTCAAAGCGAAGGCAGTTAAAGTTCTGCTTCAGTGCTTGTGCAGAATGGGTAGGAGGTTCTCAAAATTAGGTGTAATAAAGATCAACGTCCTCCCACCATGTGTTCAAATCTCTTTCCACTACCAGCCCTAAAGAAGTACACCAAACTGGGTGCTAGGGCACTGTGGATGTGCTAACCCTCTCATCCTGCTTGATCTTGGGCAAGTCAGCCATCATCTCTGTGCCTCAGTTTCCTTACGGGGGATAATATCTTCATGTTTTGAAGTACGTTGAGGATGCATTTACTAATGTTTGTGAAGTCCGCAGAGGTTTCTGGGTGGAAATGTAATGCAGTTTAATAATTATTTGCTATTGTTTTATATTTCTTAATCTTCTAGCTGTTAATTTTTTTAAACAATATACTGCTGTGTATAAATGCAATCTATTGACTTTCAGAGAGAAGTGTTATCCAAACAAAAATGAAGAATAGTACTCATGCTCACAAGAGACATATTATCCGTGATGAGAAGAATCTATAACAGACACGGCACTAACTCAAAACTGAGCACGATAGCATCCAAATGCGAGCAATTTCCAACGTGTGCATATTGCAGCACAAAACCAGGCCATTCTGCTAGCACAGCGGCCCCTGAGGAGCTGTGAACCACGCAGCAGCAGCACTAATGGTTGTCTCCTCATGTGCAGTGAGGGAAGGCAGCACTTTAGAGCCGCCTTGGGCAGCTTTTAGGTTATTCATTCTTAACTTACTTCTATAAAGCTGTTATTGGGTGGAAGCAGATGACACAAAGATTTGGGGCCTGCTCTGTCTGCAGCAGGGAGGACTTCCCCATCTTTGCATGTAGGGTCAAATTATGGCTTCTTTTAAGTCAGTGGCAAAACTTCTCCCTCCTTGCGTGGGATCAGGATCTCACTTGATTGTAGGCTCCAAAATATCTTTTTTTGAAGAACATTTCTCTGGTGTCAGTGTATGTCATCGGTCTTTTCTCAGCTTGGACATTATTTTTCTTCCAATGCAGACATTGCATGTAGGGGAGAAAAGAGGCCCATGAGTTTCCAAATGCATTCATAATAAAAGAAAAATGATTAAACAGGAAAAATACCCAAGTGTACTCTTGTTAGAGTACACTTAATCATAGAATGGTTTGGGTTGGAAGGGACCTCAAAGATCATCTAGTTCCAAGCCCTATCCCACAGGCAGGGTTCCTACCCAGCAGCTCAGGCTGCACAGGGCCCCATCCAACTTGGCTTTGAGCACCTCCAGGGATGGGACACCCACAGCTTCTCTGGGCAGCAGTGCCAGGGCCTCACCGCCCTCTGAGTAAACAATTTTTTCCTAATGTCTAACATAAATCTCCCCTCTTTTTGTTTCAAGTCATTCCCTGTCCCAATGCATGGAGTATTGTGTTAAGTCACCTACTTGGTATCATAATTTACTTTCAGAACACTTCAGGCTGTTCTGTGATTTACTTGTTCTACCTGATGCATGTTCCTTCTCTGTATTCTCTCTGTGGGTGATTTATTTTACCAACTAAAACAGTCGTTTTCTTTCTTAATAGCATCCACTCCAAGTTTTGGATATCGTTAGTCCTCAAAAAAATGTGAAACTTTATAAAAGTATCACAAAATGTACTGAGGATTTCTTTTTCCTTTTATTACATTGTTGGGGATTTTATCTATGATAATAATATCCATAAAATTCCTTCATCTTAAATGAGAAATTTGGCGTTCCCTAATATCAGCAGCTGATGCTTTAAAACCTGCCATCAAGTTTCATGAGACCAGTGATAAAAATCATGAGAACTGGCAGTGCTGAATTCTCCTTACAGTCCCAGCTTCCTGCTGCTGCATCTTTCTGCAGCCACAGCCCTGGAACTTCCACGCATGTGATAGATTTGTAGAAAAAATACAATCAAAAGGAAATTAAAGCATTAATCTCTATTACTTTCATTGTTTGGTTATGTTTCTTCACCACTCACTGCATGATCAAAACTTAAAAAAAGCAAAAAAAAAAGTAAAGAAAAGTCCCCTTAGTTCACCAACCTCATCTCTGTATATATATACAACAGCATAGAATCACAGAATCGTAGAATCATAGAATCATAGAATCATTGAATGTCCTGGGTTGTAAAGGACCACAATAATCATCTAGTTTCAACCCCCCTGCTATGTTCAGAGTTGCCAACCACCATACCAGGCTGCCCAGAGCCACATCCAGCCTGGCCTTGAATGCCTCCAGGGATAGGGCATCCACAACCTCCTTGGGCAACCTGTTCCAGTGTGTCACCACCCTCTGTGTGAAAAACTTCCTCCTAATATCTAACCTAAATCTCCCCTGTCTTAGTTTAAAACCATTCCCCCTTGTCCTATCACTATCCATCCATGTAAACAGTCGCTCTCCCTGCTGTTTATATGCTCCCTTCAAGTACTGGAAGGAAGCATTGGGCATCCTGTCATTAAGGAAGCTAAATTTTTGTTTGGCTCCAAAACCAACTTACATCCAAGAGAAGAAAAAAAACAGAACAATGATTAGAGGTCAGTAAACGCAAGGGTGTGACTTTGATTTAGGAAGACCCTGATCTGCAAGCTGCTGGCATATTTTTGCAGAGCTCACACTGGCTGCTGCAGGGTGCTCATGCTCTCCCACTGCTCTTCCCTGGTAAGTTGTACTGAATAGCTGGCACTGACATTAAGGGTCCTGTTTTTACATCTGTATATCTCTAGTGAAGACAATAAAGCCATGACTGACAGCTGTGTATTTCTCACAGAGGCCGGATCCTTCTCTGCCGTAGTTGCATGACAGCAATGGGGCTGCTCTGGCATGCATCCGCTGAGAAGCAGCCGTGTAGCTCCGAACTCAGACTGCTCTGAGGACAAAACTAGTTTTCAAAACATTTTTCTGAAGTCAGGGAAATCTTAATGTCTTTATTCTGTTATTACTTTAAAATAATAATCCCGAGCTGACCAGGGAGCTATTACTCAGTGAGCACTAGCCCCTCGGAAGGTTTCAGCTTGTCAAGTTTAGCCATTTTTTGAATGCTCAGAGGAAGTCATTAAGGCACATCAGGCTGCTGATTGCTATTAAACTCTGCGGAGAGTTCTGTGTAAAAATCAATGCCATAAGAGGGCTACAAGAATCTAGGAGGCAGGAAAAGCATTTCTTTACCCTCTGGATCTCGAAAGTGGATTAATAGGTTTTGCGAAAGTTCAAAAAAATATCACCTTTGAGCTAGGGGCCACGTGTAAGCCTCTGTGACAAAATAATACAGCTCAGAAAGCTCCGAGCATGTGAAAATGGGATTATAATGGAACCCTCACCGTTATAACCTCAACTGTACATTTCTGTGCTGGAGAAATCTCACACATCTGCACGTGTACCCATGCACATGCTCTTTTATTGTATCCCAATGAAGACCTTTTGTGCTCTATCACCACTAAGAAATCTGGAGGGAGAATTGCTTTTTAGTAAGCGATGACTGCATGTAGCTCGTGCTAAAAGAGTAGTGAAGAACTTCCCAGATGAGTTCAGTCTCAGCAATAGTAAAACTGTTTCTTAGATGGCCAGTGGGTTTTGCTTGTGTGAGAACTGCACTGAAAAATGCAGCACAGTTTACTATTAGTTGAAGGCTTTTAACCAAAATATTTTTTCCATGGGAAAGAGTATTTAAATCATATTAGGAAGTTTTTCTGTAAACAAGTCATGTACAGACAGACAAAGCCCATTGGCTAGGAGGCCAATTGCTGTGGAATGGTTTAAATTCAAACTTTCCAGTTCTCAGAAAGCAGAGTAGCAGCATTAGATTCCATTTGGGGCATGAATTTCATTAAATTTCTAACGAGAATATGTTGAAACTTCTTTTTAATTTTATTATTTTCTTTGATTCTTATATGAAAATACAATTTAAATGGGTTGTAATTAATTTGTTTCATTCCATCATAGGATCACTTGGGTTGGAAGGGACCTCAGGAAACCATCAACTCAAAGGAGTTGTATTTTATATGAAAAAGGGCTAAAATGAAGTAATCCATGTAAAACCAAATGCTTCCATTAAAAAAAAAAAAAAAAGACATTTTCATTCTCAATTAGGATGATTAAGAATAGTTATTTCGTGTTATATCCCAGCCTTTCTGCTCGTATCAATACTGGTTTCTTGCAAGCTCCCCTTGTTCACTTTAAAACCTTAAGTTTCATATTTTTAATTTAAAAAAAAAATCCCTACTGTTATTCCATTTTAAATACATGGTAATATCAGGTAGGGCTGACCACCGTAGGCGGAGAGCTGAGAGGCAAGGCCACAAGCCTGGTCCGTCATCTCAGCTAAGCCTAGAAAATACCTTTTTAAAGAAAGAGCTCAAGGAGGAGCTGTCTCAGCACTAAACTATGGGACAGACAGAACGCAGGACTGTAACATACACCTTTGGTCCAGAGGGAGGAAAAATTTTCCCAGATTTCTCCCAGGCTGCAAGTGCCCAACAATTTTCCCTTTGTCTGGGGGAGCTGCTCCCGTGCATCTCCACATACCCATGGCAAGAGCGTGGGGTTGGGGATGCAACTGATATTGGCAACCCCGTCAGAGAGTCCAGATCCAAGGCTGAGGTCTGGAAAGAAGGATCAGAACTAGGTTTTCTGCTAAGGACTGGCTCAAGCACACACAATGAAAAAGCTCTTAACAAGTGAGCTGTTAAGCCTATTTTAATGCGTATGGTCTGGAGTGGCTGCAATGAGGGGGCAGCTCGCAGCACGGCGTCGAGGACAGAGGCTCCTACACTCTCATTATAGTGGGGAAAAATCCACTTTTCTTGCATGGATAATTTGGATGTTATGAATCAGCCTGTTGTTTTTATTTCAGTGGAGTACAGACAAGAGTTGTGTAAAATGAGGCTGCTGCCTGTCTGTCAGGCAGCTGTAGTTTTTACCCTGCAGCCTCTTTTAATGCGCATTCTTGGCAAATTCTGAAGAGAAGCAGTCACAACTGTGCACTCAGACATTCGAGCAGCCCTCATACCATTGTCACTGAGCTTAGGACTTCACTCCTGCGTTGTCCCGTGTTTGATGCAGCCGTCAGGCATCCTGACCCAGTAACGAGAAAACTGGTTCACTGTCTAAATCAAGAGGCAGTGTAAAAAATATTTTCTTGAATCATCTGTTTTTGAAAAGAAGTTAATATTTTCTTGCAGTATATCTACTTTTTCCGGGTGTTAAACTGATCGTTCGCTATCTGCTGGTTCTTGGGGTTTTTTAAAGCAGGTGTTAAAGGCTATTCCAGCCCAACTCTACAGGGTTTTAAGGCATAAGAGACAGTTATCGGAAGAAAAAAAATGCCCTTCACTCAAATAATTAGCAATATCTGTCAAAAAAAAAAAAAAAAAAGAAATCCTCTGAACTGACTACAGTAAGAAAAACTCTTCATCTTTCACTCTCCTTGCCTTTCTCCCTGTTTTCCTCTTGCATTTTCTGAGCAGGCTTTGCCAAAGGAAATACTGATGAAAGCAACTGTCAGTGGCTGGGCAGTTCCCTGAGTCACCTCCTCCCAGTCCGCCCCCTAGATTGCAACAGACTTCTGCCTTTGTACACACCATGTCAGAGTCCAGAAGAGACATTATACGTTCATTGTTCCTCCAAAATAAATAAAAGCAGCACAGCCAACGCAAACTGGCTGTAGACATCCCATTTGCTAATAATGGAGCTATGCTGGTAATTGCTAATAATGATGCAGTGTTTCAGCATGGGAATGCAGTTCTAGCTGTAATGTGGATCTGGCCTGAATAAAGTGACACAGATGGTAATGTTATTGCATATTTCTTTGTAGGGGAGGTTGACATTTTACTGTGGGAAAAAAATCCATTCCTACATTTCCTTCCAGTTATTTCTTTAATATCAGTGGTGCTGGCATACTTGATCCATGAACTGTGTCAGTGGTACATAAGGAATTTGCAAAGGAGCCTGCGAAGTGAGGAGAAACAATTGTTTCCACTTAAGCAAGGAAAAGCTTAGATGCTGTTTTACACAACTGCGTTTGCCTTCCTTGGCAGGGATGACCCATTTTGATCACACGCAACAGCCCAACAACAGCCGATTTGCAGCAGCTCAGACTTTAAACCTCTCTGTAGCTGCTATCTGAAAGAACTCCAGCTCTGGAGTCCCCTCTCGTTGATGATCTGCATATCCTTGTTCTTTGCCAGCCTACAGGCTGCAGACAGCAGGCACAGCACCTGCCTTCAGCTGCCTTTTGATGCACGTTCCCCAGTGGGAGCACCCAGTCCCTTTTGTGTGGGCATGCACAAGCCCTCCTGCACCCCTGTGAGCCAAAACCAGGGAAAGGGCATACTGCTGCTTCAGCCTGACTGCAGCATGCTTCCTTTGAAAGGTGTTTGTAAAACTGTGGCAGCTTGTCAGAGATAAGAGAGGCAGGAATCAGGTGTGTTTGCCAAGCGTCTGCATGCATTGGCTCTGTCCACAGAGCCGCTATCCTCACTTTTGAACTCTCTGATCTCTCTGCGTGCTCACCCACAAAAATCGCTAAGCTAACCCAGAGCTAGAGTTGTCCTTCCTGCAAGATTAGGTCACTGCATTAGATCAAAGCCCTCATATGCCATTTTATACCACGTGGATGCAACAATCAGCCAAGTTTCAAGTCCTCAGCGCAGGTGTCTTTGAGCTACACTATGTACACATGAAAGTTCAGGCCAGGAGCCAAAGTTATGAGCTAAATTCCATCTTGTTCCCTAGCATTACACCTTTCTCATCCACCCTTACAACTTCATTTCCAATTTAAATTTCAGCAGATTCCCAGGTCACTGCTGGTGTCTAAAGCCTTCCTGCTTTTCTTTCCCAGTTTTGCAGTCCTTTGCAATTTTCTCCCTCTCTCTGGCAATTCAAAAGTGAGCTTAATAATGCTGTTTAGAAAGAAACAATAGAGAAAGAATGATCCACAAACAAAGCTTCTTCCTGCCAAAAGAAGTGCTGCACAGTATTAATTAGCATGTGGAGGGGCATGCAGCAAAAAAACGGTGTTAGTATGCATGTTGGAAATAGGCACTGTATTTGCCACTGTCTCCGTGCACTGGAAGTGCAAGGCTTGAGCCAGAGTGATAAGCAAGTGCCACTTAGTAATGACTAGGAGAAAAATAGTGAAAAAAATGCAGAACGATTAGCCCTCATCTCATTTATTTATTCTCCTAAAAGCTTGGTGTCTCCTTTAAACTGGATCCCTGGCCTTCTCTTGTGGCTTATGGGAAGGAAGACTCTAACAGCAAAAATACATCCCATCTTACAAATGACCAGCAGATTGAATCATTCTTTTCAGGTGTCTCTATCTCTTTGCACAGACTCCCAAGAGATAACTAGCTTAGAGCTCCTCCCTGACCTTTAGATAACTGCTGAAGGTGAAAAAAATTCCACCTGAAGCCCGCTGCCCAAGCGGACGGGAAGGTGGGCAGACTCTGATAGCTGCAGCAGCTCACTTGTGTCATGGTGGATGGAGGGCTGACTGCCAGGGCTGATGCATGCCATTGCCCGTATCAGTGAGGCTGAAAACATTTCAGAACTGTTTGCCACATGATGGGCTTGATGCACAAGCACTGTAGTCAGGCTACAGTAAAATGAAAACAGAAAATGAACATAAGAACTGTATGTTCTGTTTATGTGGAAGTAAACATTTTCTTCTAGAACTGCAACTGCTGTTATAAAATATGTCACATGTTGATGTGCCTACAATGTAAAATTGCATCTGCTCAGGCACTGCTACCTGCAACTTGGAAATGAGGCCTCCTGTCCTGAGCACAGAGGCCTCCTGAGCCTTACCAGGGTCGACTGGCAATCTGTGCTCCCTGCTTTGTGGGTCAGAGTCACTGCAGAGCACACACGCTGCAGGAGCTCTGATCAGCAGCCAGAGATCTCCTGTGGCAAAGCAACTTGATAGGACATAAGAAGGTGAGGTGGAAGGGAGTGGAAAAGAAAATGCCAGAGTATAAGTGAATATGGCATAGTCTAACATAGCAAACACAGTTCACCCACTTGATCTTCCTCCGTCTTCTCTTAGCGGATCCCAAGCCCTGTTTAATAAACGCTTAAACTCCACTTAATTTAATGTGGCCAACAGGTGCTTACAATTAGGCATGTGTCTTGCAACATGACTGAATCAAGGCTCAAAGCATCAGCATGTGAACACGACTGTTGTTTGTAAAGAGTATCAGCCACAAGGCTCTGTAATCACTGCAGACCACTCTGTGTAGAAGATGAGGCACTGTGAAATGCATCTGTTCAAAGCCTGTTCACACAGATTCATTCAGGCCCGAGCCCAAAACTTTTTCTTAATCAAAGTAACAACACTGTCTTATGGAGCGCAAATTCTGAAGTTGCTATTGCTGTGGAATTCTCACAGACTGCACATCAGTTCATAGAATGTGGGTAGACCATCAGGGCAACTTCCTCAGGAGGGAAAAATGAAGGATGCTGAATGGTCCTTTACAAACTTTCTCTACCTTACGTATTTAACATAGGGTGGATTTAAGCATCAATAGGTTAAGTGGTAATAACGCCAACATTTTCTTTTGCTAAGGCATTAACAAAGCCAAGGATACAAGGCTAATCTAGAGTTGTTTCTCTTTTTCCTTAAATAATATTTTTATTGAGCAAGAAGCGGATGTCAGAATGGCCTTTTGATCAGCTAAAAACAGCAGTGTCTCTAGGGGAATCTTTCCTGTTTTTTGTATGTTGCTGCCTATGAAAAGTGCTAACCTACAGTAGAAATGGACTTCTTAATATACAAGAAGCAAAGCAAAACAGGATGAGGCCAAAATGGGAACGGTATATCACAGGAACTCAGAAAGGCAGGAAGTAACAAAAGAAGTAGACATTCTTGATTAGAAACATAATTGTACCAGCTTGTGCAAGAGGATAATGACTTTAAAATGTCAGCCTTTGTGCCTGTTCATAATGATAAAGCTATTAAACCGTATGTACTGTTCTTAATTCCATTTCTCATGGCAAGTCATTTAGGATCTGCATCTATTCTGTCCACTAAAATGTAAAGTATTTCTTCAGTAGTATATTCAAACAGTAGATTAAAAGCAGTGCTAACTGCAGTGCCAGCCAGGGCTCCTGCACAGTGGTTTAGAACATGTGAGAGATTCTGTAATAAGCCCTTATTTTCAAGGATTTAAATATCAGCTATAAAAATTCACTCCCAAGATGAAAGTCAGCCAAAGAGTGAATATTTAAACTGTGAGAAGAAAAAGACATCATTTTTGTGTTTTAGGAGATCTATGTGTAAAAATGAAGGAGGTCTTAAAATACTTTCTGCAGATCTGTAACTGAAGAGTATAACTTTCAAAAATTAACTCAATCAGAAATTAACTCTTACTGCACTCAGTGGCATCTTTATTTCTGGCAATAAGTTATAACAGAGTTAGTCAGTAACTCTGCTCTTCTTTATAATTGCTGCATGGTTGAGCTTGGTCCAGCTCTGTGTTGCTAGTGGAAAAAAACAATTTACTTCAGCAGTAATTAGATCAAACACTAACTTCCTCATCAGGAAGTTCAATTCTGGAAGGAAAACTAAGAGCTCAACTTTGCAATCACAATGCCTAAGCAAAATACTCACTTTTAATGTCAGTAAAGTTGCCTTCAAAGATAGGAAGACAAACATTGTGATGGTGTCCCTAGGGGTGCTTTTGCCTTCCCAGCATTTCGGTCAGTGCCACTGCTTCCTATCCCTGCCATGGGCTGTGGTGCTTCCAGGCTGAAGCTGGTAATAGCATGTTTTGTAATTGCAGGCACATGCCAACAGAAAAGCTATAGAGTAAAGTGTAATTGCCAGATGGCTCAATGTTTCGGGAGTTGGGGAAAGATGTTAGCAGAGAATTCTGCAGAAGCTTCCTCAAGTCCTACCCAGCAGGTGATATTTATGGCCTGTTTACAAGATTTTCACATATGGCACGATAAAGAAGTTTGCAGCTTTTATACTCTGCTATCCAATTTATTCATTTTTCAAAAATCCCACTCCAAAGGTCAGCTATGTTTTGTCTGTCTCAGCAATTCCAGGTCAAAGGGAAAGTACTGGACGTAATCTCAGCATGCTGTAATTAAACAAACATGCTTTAAAACATGGTAGAGATGTTTTTGTGTCTTGTTCTTGTTGAGCTTAGACCTCGTGTCTCTTGGCTCCAGGTATCATTCAAATGAGAGCACTGTTTAGTGTCTCTTTCACATTCAAATGATATATTTGTGTTCTTTTGTGCGGAAATGTCTGTATATTTTCAGCACTTTTCAATTCATGTGAAAGCAGACAGGAACAAACCAAGGAGACAAAGATTATGTCAAAAAGAGTAAATAATACTTAAGCGATCCTGATGCATCTACTCTTTTCTAAATTTTCAGCAGAGAGCCATTTTTTATTTTTCAGCCTACTGATAGCACTGGGAAGCTCATTGCCGACAGCTCTTAGTGCTGTGTTTCCATCCCTAAGCCTTCTCTGGTACATCTGATTCAGGCATGGAGGTGAAACCCAGACTTGGTGGCCTCCCTCCTCACCTGACAGCAAGACAGGATGGCTTCTCTTTTTCTGACCATCTTTTACCCTCACACCTGAAGAGATCCTCACTAAGTGATGACCTATAGGTGAAATTCAAATCATGAAAATGCCACTGCTCTGACCTACCTAGTTCATTTTGAGGATGCAAAATGTGCTTGCACACAGGGAAACCACAGATGAGCTTTTCAACTCATATCCCAAACATATCTGTAGCTGTTAGTACCTTGAAGTTATATTTGCTATAAGACCAGTGAAAAATTTCAACAACTGATTGAACAGCTGAGTCTCCTGATTCACAAAAGCAATGTGATTACAGTGCAACTATTATATATACAAAGTCTGACTTGTGATATATGTGTATAATCAATTGAAAATTATGCGCCTTTCAAACATCTGCTGTGGTTTATTGTGAGTCTATTAGAGGATATCTAATATGCAATAGAAATGATGTGTAAGAAATCCATCACTTCTGCCCTGGCAGGAGGGCCATGCAATTCAGACGGAAACTGTCTGTCTGTTATATAGAACCTCTGCAGTGGTGGATCTGAAGCATTCTACTGAACCATCATGAAAATACTTTTCATGTCTGCTATAAAACAGCTCCTTGCTCACCAAAAAGACAAAGCAGCCATACAGTATGCAAAGATGGGCACAGCTTTGTAACAGGCATTACTTCAAAGTCATGAGGCAATGCTATTAGACTTGAAAATGCTGTTTTCAAGTCAAAATCACATCATCATTTTTTTCATTAGCTGCTAATATCCCAAGGACTGTTCCTTTTAGGAATACTGCCTGGAAATGTTAATTCCCTTTGCTCTTAGGAGCCTGGTGTGCAAACCTTGGAAGCAGTGTGTGTGGTTGCACATACAGCACATAGGGAGGTTTGCAATTTCTGGTTTTAGGCAAGTTTTGTCAAACAACCACAATTTACAAATTCCACATTCTTCACTGGAGAGAGAACACTTGAAACTGTGTCTCAGCTGCAAGGTATATAGGCAGCCATTAAATAAGCCTCTGCTATGTGTTTTGAGGTGCACTAAGGAGGACGTATCTCGGGCAAGGAATCAGCGGGTTAAATTGGGTCCACTTAAATCAAGAGAACTGAGTCAGTTTTCAACTCTAGCAGAGCCAGACCAGCCAGACAGGACACTGTGCAAACCCCTCCACTACCAGCATCTGTGGAGTTACATAAAATGGACTGGAGAGAAATAAATGCAGATTTTGTGGCTCCCTGTTTGGCAATGCCCTGGCCTGGTGCTGCATGGAGGGGTGCCAAGGGCTCCCCTTTTGCTCCCAGTCTGAGCCGTGTGTCAGGCTGACCTAGGTGTGTTTTTTCCCTCTCTTTTCTCAGCCTGGAAGAAGTTCCATCGTCTCTGTGAGAATTTAACAGAGTCTGTGGGACTGGGGCCGTGGCTTCCCGTTCCACCTAATTAGCCCTGGGAATTCATTTCCACCACACAGAACTAAGGCCAAGAATATAGGTAGCTTTAAGAAAGAAAATGAAGGATTTGAAAGGAAGATGTAGAATATCCACAATTACATTTCACATGATACAAAATAATTAAGGGATATAAGCCATAATGGTTCACGGCACAATCCAAGTTCTAACAGATGGGGATACGAAAAATTTCCCCATGGGAAAGTGATTTTGTAATTGTAGAGGTGGGTGTATTCTTTTTACTTCTGTATTTATTTTAGCTGTGTATTTATATTTGTATAAACATTAAGGAAAAACATCAATCTGTAACCTCTGGGTATTTTCACCATTTCTTTAAAATACAGAAGTAATTGCTGCATACTTCTTAGAGAATAAAAGGGAAAAAAATTAAAACCTTCATTTTTCCCCACCCACACATTTCTCTTCGCTCACAGATCCCAGCCCTCAGATTGCCCCTCCCTCTGCAAAAGCCTGGGAAAAGATTCACAAGCACATGTGAAAAATGATAGTTTCACATGGCTGCAGTAGGTTCACATCCTTATTATGTAAATGAGTGGTTTTGGTTTGAGCGCCTCTTTTGTGGTTTTTGTGCAGATGGTTAAATACTTAAACACAGTGGGCCAAAGTGTTCCTACTGGAATTTCACTGGCTCTGGATAAACTACATGAGGATTTAAAACAGGCCACGGACCCAAACTCTAGTTTTGCTGATAATGAAATGACCAAATGGGTAATGGGATTGCAGCACAGTAGCAGGAAAAAATTTCCCTCTGTATGTTTAATTAATGAAGTACCTGGTGAACAGGGTAGATCTGAGGAACTTCGCCTTGCTGCTGTGATCTGCACTTCCTCCAGACAGGTAAGTGCGGAACTGTGTGTGCTGGAGACTGAGTAATTAGCTCAAGCAAGTTGTAAAATCTTTAGGAAGCAAGTGGTGTCTGTTTTCTTTTGCACAGGATGCCAAGAGATGTATTTAAAGTGTGAGAGTCAAAGGTCAGCTTGACATCACATACTCTAAGAACTCTCTTGGATTCCTGTTTCATGTTAGGAATATCTTCTGAGAGCTGGGAAGCTATTGCTCTCGATAAGGAGCAGGATTCATCTGCAGCAAGCAAATTTTAGGTTCAATATTATGAAAAATGTTGTAACTATGGGATCACTTAAGCAAAGTAGCTGGCTGTCAAAGGAGACAGTCAAGGCTGGAAGTGACACTTTTACATCAGAGATGGCTCGCAGAGTAATGAATAAGCATTGCTTGTGGAATGGGGAGGGCTGTGGACTCTGCTAGGGTCCCTGCCCGATCAAAGGAGTCCGGCAGTAGGCAGGAGGCTGAGTGCCTTTGCTCAGGGAAAGTGCAGCCCTGAAAGAAGTGTTCCAGCCTCTTCTCAGTGTCTGTTACATATCGGAAATGTAAATTGAATGCAAATACTTTGAGCTGCTCACTACAAAACAATTTACATTCTTCTGCACCAAATCTGACTCAGCGGAAATTTAAGGGGCAATAGTAATGCTTTGTATAATTCTTTCAGAATTAAATTGAGTTACAACAGTGAAAAAGTCTGCTCCAATCTCTATGATTTCTTGCACCTGTTTCATATTTATGTTCCCAAATTTCTTGCTTTGGTTACAATATTTCAGAGTTTTTCATCAGTCTCTTCCACTATCAAAGCTAATGAATGTGTTAATGTCAGTGACAAAACACATAAGCCAGACGTGAGGCTGAAGTTCTAAATATTCTAAGGTTTTTATCTTCAGATTGTTCAGGCTTATCCACTTGCACTGAACTAGTGATAATAATGTATCTTTCTTTCTGTCTTTGCTCTGGAAAGATAAAATTTGTCATTTCCTAGCATTATATCCAAGTGCAGCAAATTGCAAAACAAATGCATTACCTCTGTATTATTTTGAGGGGACAGTGTGTGTTAAATTCAATTTCAAAATCAAATTGCAGGAGGTTAAATCTCAGTTCCTAATTTGTGCCAAAAAAGTTGGCAAATCATCTTAAAAAGGGCCAAAGAATTATTGCCTTGGTAAAAACAGCAAATTTGAGCTTGTCAGTTTAATAGATGGGCCTGTGTCAGAAATGCTGATGGCTTTCAGAAGGTTTAGGAGGGGCTGTTCTCCACCATTGCCAACGGAGCGATGCTTCATAAAAGCAAGCATTCATTGTGCCTGCTAACAGTGGTTTTAGCTAAGTGAAGGGGGTCACAGGCAATACAAAATATAATCCATAGCTTTCCATCCACTGCGCCCCACGGAGCCACAACCAGGGAACCAGAGGAGAGAGATCAAAAGGCTCTTAAAATGTCAGGCAACAGGATCTTATTTAAATTATTAGGTGGGTTGCCCTCTTGCTTTTAACAATAGCAAAAACATATCACGTTGCCTGTTTTCCTCTCTCTCTTTTATGCTGCTTTTGACAGACTGGTGTAAATTGCATATAGAAATTGTGTTTCTGTTTTCCAGCATCACTTTGGACACTGTTTGAAAACACATTTTCATAGAACAGTGTAATATTCAAAGGTATTTCAATCACGTAGAAGCTGGAGGATTTGGAACAGGTTCTTAACCAGTATTGACTGAAACAAAACTAATTTGGAGGGGAAAAAAATCCAAAGCAAAACAACTAAAAAAAAGCAAACAACAAAACCCAGAAACCTGCCTTTGGTGACACTCAGTGAATACAAGCACTTAGGGAATGAAAGAAGGCTTATCTATAACTCTGTTAAGTGATTCAACTTTAGGAATTGCTTGTTTCTAATTCACATGCATATGTTATAAGGCTTTTTGAGTTTGCAGCAATTGAAATCATTAAAACCACATAAGAAGACATATTTTCATTGTTGTTGTTTACGTTGGCTTAAATGTAGAAAGTTAGATACAGTCGTAACTTAACGTTGCACTGCGAAGTAGTAAAGCTTTTCTCCTGAGCTCTGTGTCCAAGCTCTGTGCTGCCAAATCCGTTTTCAATGAAGTGAATGTCAGGAAAGCCAGGGTGCTGTGCTATCCATAGTGTTTCATGAGTATGTCAATTCTTGATATTATTGCTTGTATTTTGTATTTTATGAAGTAAAGCTTATGGCCTACGCAAGAGATTGGCTAAATATTCAACTTCTCTGATTTACTGAGTACTTTATGTTCCTAAATCACATGAGTAGCGAATAGCACTGATTTAATAAAGGACCAATCGTCTGAGACTGATGTGCTTAAAATGAAAGAAATAGAAATAAAAAGTCATCACTCTACGCATAATTAATGATCATTCTTAAAGAGTTTTCTCCATATAGCCTAGTTATGGGTTTGCATGTCTCTGTGTCTGTACGTATGAAAAGAGGGCTGAAATGAGGGCAAAGGAGACCTCTGCACCATTCTTGCTTATTTATGTTAGTGCCCTTGGGATTCCTACACAGAATAACAGACTCAGAAAACAGCACAAGCTATTTTTAGGATTCAGTTCATATGAAATCATTTTCATTTACCTTGTAGCAGTTCTCTGGATTTCTTCTCACAAGCTGTGTTGGCTTAAGGTACAGGCAGGGGACTGTGAAACAGGAGCGAGTTGGACTCACATCCTTGGGGATTAAAAGCACCAGGAGACAAAACGTGTGCTAGAGACGTGTGCTAGAGATGCTTAAGCTCTGGGTATAAAGGGCAGCAGTCAGACTGGATGACAGACATCTCAGCATGACATGTGGTAGAGAAGCGCGTTGCTAATGGTGCCTGCTTCCTCTCATGTTGCCCCAGGTAGCTAAGAGAGTTCCTGTATGGCAAACAGAGGGAGAGCCGTTTGTAACGCGACAGACTCACACTAGGGCTGGCAGAGCGTGCTGTTAACCTCAGAAGCCTTGATGTGACTGAAGAGCCTCGGGATCTGTATGGGAGACAAGTCTGAAAATTAACAGCCTCATTAATCAAATCACAATGTTTTGACAACTTCGTGGTGTGTATGTAATCTATCCTGTATACAATTTGGTGAAGGCTTTCAAGCAACAAGATGGTTTTTGCAATAACTTTATGTGGTAAAGCTCCACCCACAGTACAATTACTGGATTGTATGCTGATTATCAAAGGGTGAAAAGGCTTAATCAGCTGAGCTCTGAAAAGAAAGTACTGCCAGGGTAGTGAAGAGTCTCACATCTCTTTGTTTCCCATTTGTTTTTCTGAGTGAAGCATAGTCACCTTCAGCTCTTGCTTAGAAAGTCTGTGGAAGGGTATCCAACCTTTCCCACCTGAGCCCAGGCACAGGACTTACCCTTCTTCAGAGATGAAATCCTTTAAATTCATTCTCTGATTTGTTTAGTCAAGAGAGAAATGTGCAGGAAACCAGAGCTTATCCTCAGAGCTCCGGTTCTGCATAGTAGCAGGACGCTCAGCACAGCATAATTTTGGGGTGATTCTGGTTGCCTTACGCGTCAGACAATCATTTTCCGCTTAAAAAGCAGATTCTCCCCCAAATCCTTTGTTCTCTAGGCATCTTGTAAGTACCCTTTCTAAAGAGCTTAGAGACAAATGGCTGCCTCCTTCCGCATCTAGGGATTTACACAGAAGACTTGTATATGCTTTTGGGTATTAATTGTATAAATATCTGCACATCTAGACAAGACTATATCCACAAGTATTTCTGGGTGATAATGAAATGTTATTGCTTCTTATAATGTGCTTCTGAGAATGAGGCATGATGAACTGGCAAGAGTCACATGGTGCCATATTTCATCACCAACACTATGAAACAGAGGCTCACAAAAAGTACATAGTATTACAAGTCCCTTTGTCCTTCCTGTTTGTCTGTTTGCAAAGGTAATCTTTTAAATCGTAGCTGAAAAGGATTAGGAGCAAGAATGCTGTGCTGTCAACTGCATTCAGCTGTTTACGAAGGACATATTAAATCACAGAGTTAATGACGGAGTCACAGTTGTAGCCATCTAATTTCATCTCATGCTTTCAAACGCTTTCAGGGAAATATCATTGTCTGATTTTCCAGACTGGGAAACTGAGTTAAACAGTAAAGTTACCTGTACCTGACTGTGCTGAATAGTGATGCCACAAGAGCAGCGCCTGTGCCTTTGGCCTTTCCCATCCATTGCTCTGCCTGCTCTATCCCTTCTCCCCGAGTGACCCAACCCCCATCATATTGAAGGCCAGACTGGCAGCTGGTTGTGGCACCAAAGTGGAAAGGTTAGTGGAATGGTGGTGATGGGTTGACAGTTGGGCAAGCTGATCTTAGTGGTCTTTTCCAACCTTAATGATTCTATATTCTACGACTCCCAGTTTCCAGCCTGCCTTATGTTGGACATCTGTATCCAGACTGCAGTTGAAGATGTGATTGCAGCATCCATAATGGTGCCAAAACTCAATCCTGTTAGTGGCAAAGCTGCAGTGCCATAGGTTTTATGGTCCCTGATGGGAACACGCAGCACTGAACAGAATCTATAGCGCTATTAGTACCTCAGCCAGTTAAATAAAAATAGCTCAGACATGTGTCCCTGTGCTGTAATCACATCTCCAAGTGCTAGAAAAGCAAATTTTGGTAGAGGTTATCACTGCTCTGAGCAGCAGCATTAATGAGAAGTACTGTGATTTTCCCAGAGCATAATTCTGCATAGAAGCCTTACTCAGATTTTTTTTCAGCTGATATATCCTTTTGTTGCTGGCATGAGACTCATCCCTGATCCTTATTCCTATGGGATAAAGAAGACAATCCTTCATCAGTTCCTCTCTTATCCCTTTGCTAGTTCTGATTTTGGTGAACTGCCACATGGAGTGTTTCTGGGGATAAGGGCCACAGGTATGAAATATTTCTCAAAGTTGCCTGGCTGGTGTGGCTCCTAAACCAGACATGTGGCAATCGTGCAGGAGGGAGGGTGCTTCGTGGTATCGCTTTTAGGAGAAATGGGTCGTAAATGAGAAAAAGCTGAAATATGGGATGTTATATGCCAAATACGTGAAAATTCCACTCACTGGGGCTGTTTCAGGAATCTGTTCATATTAACATGTGTTGTTTGTATGAGTCAGGCAGAATTTTGCTTCAGTAGTGTTCTCTTGACATTCCTTTGTTCAGGGAGAGCAAGAAGGACTGGCTTTACTATGAACATAAGCCCCAGCTCAGCTTAAAGCTAATGAAGAATGCGTACGTTTAATTTGTTAAAGGGTTTTTCTGCCTGTTTCAGGGAAGAGAGGGGGATTATTACCATTCCCCCCTAACGAAAAGCGGGATCCTGCATCTTGGAAATGTTTACAATGTAACAAAATGCAGTTATTTTGGGTTGTAAAATTTTAAAGGGGAGTGCGGACGGACAGCTTGGCTCGGAGTGGGTGGAGGCTTTGCTGATGCTGAGCTCCTCCAGGTCCAGCCAGGCGTCCCCTCCAGCCAGCATGGGGGGCTCAGGGCGAGGAAAGGGATGTGGCATTATCTCATTTCCTTCCCAGACTTCCTACTACTGTTTTGGGCAATTTATACCTTAAAGAATGCATAAGGCAAACAAATCTTTTTCTCCCCAGTGTGTGAAAACATGTCTTTTGCATTATTAAGCTGCAGAGGAAGGCATGGCTTATCTGGCTCAGATTCTCTGCACGTACAGGAGAATCTGGCCAAAATACATTTCACGGCTTGTCTGTCTGGGTTAGTGTGTTGCTTGCTGTGAGTGAAGGAGAGGAAAGAATCAATGCTTAATACCACAGAACCTTTCAGATATTGCTCTTGTATGCTTATCACTGCTAAATAGACAAACAAAGCTAAATGTGTTAATAGATACCTGACTGGAAGTGTAAATTAAACAAAAGCTATCAAATCAGGATTTTATCCATTTAATTGCGGTGTTTTCATCAGCCATGTAATAGTTTATTGCCTTTCAAGGCTTATTTATTGTAATTGATTAATGAAGACTTAGAGCACCATTCTCTTACGTCTAACAAAAGGTACGAAGCTGCAACACCTTCTATGTTTCTAATTCACTGGGGAACTGCAAGCCTCCCTTGATATTTGAGATAATGCATTATTACAGCTCCATGTCACACTGCCTGTTTCTCTGAGTAGAAAGCAAGGACAGAAGTCTGACCCATGAGATGAAGAAGGCAAATCTGCATCCTTATCCCATGCTTGCTTAGGCCCACTAACAGCCATCTCCAAAAGACTGTGTTCTTTTCTGGATCACAGCTGTAGAAACAGCCAGAACAAAAATGAGAGAGAGTGGTTCTATGGAAACATTACTGTAGATCTCAAAAGCAGCAACTCCTATGCGATTGCATTAGTCCTTAGTTTTTGAGTATAGAGTGTATGTGTGTATAATGACTATGAGCTCAAACGCTCAGCAAGCTTGAAAGAGCATATCTCAAAAAATTGCTCTGATGAGAGAGGAAAAGGAAGTGGAAAGACAAACTTCATCCCATCTAATGAATAGTGCCCTGACATATGCGTTGCTCCCACTAGGAACTGAGCAGATGCATTTATGCAGTGTGGTCCCAGTTATTGAAACACATGAGCTGTATATGTGCTTGGGTTGTATGTGTGTTCATTACCCTGCTTGCTTCCTCAGACAAGTATCTAGTGCCAGAAAAAAGCTATGCAAGTTTTCTTTCAAAAACTACTGTCAGGCTTTTGACTTAGTTTTAAAACAGCTTATGACGATGCATCCCTAAAGCAACTCCACTAGATTCTAAATTTGCACCAGGAATGATGCTGATCTGCTGTGCACATTTTCCTTTCTGAAAGTCATTTTCACATACCTCTCTGAGAAAGACATTTTTATGAGAGGTGGATCACTGGGGTGGGTTTCTTTTGTATGGCCAGTGTGCCCCACGTGCCAGCCGCAACAATCGGTTTCACTGGACACTGGGTCATACGGCTGACCTCAGCTAACAAGATGTTCCTGTTTGTAGGCTGCTGGGGATGTTTATTGGCCACTGTTTTCCTCCTTTCTGAGCACACAGTTATTTCCCAACACCCAAATAAATCATAAGGTCACAAAACTCATAGAAACTCTGACATTCTCTGTAATACGGGACACAAAGGAACTAACTTCAAGCTTAACAGCTTTAAATATCTATGATATATTTTATCATAATATAAAGTATTCACTGAAGTTATTTATACTTTTTAGTTTTGTTATATACACAATAAAATGGTAATAAAATTGCTCAGTGGGACAAAAAATTATATAGCGATCTTTCAAATTGGTGCACTTTAACTGTGGGCGCTATTACAAAAAAAAAAAAGTACTATAACTGTTCTAAACTGAGCTTAAGAGTAATGTTAGTGATCTACGTACTTTCTAAGAAAATGATACTAAGGTTGCTGTTGAATTTCTTAATGCAGACTTCAAGAGTAGAAACTTAAGAGGAGACCCATACTAACATGCTACATTGACAAACTCATCTGTACAAAACCTAGCTATACCAATAGGGAAATACACTCATTTATCAATAGCAGTTTTATTCATAATGTGAGTATCGAAGCTGGACAACAAAGTCGTGGAAAATAATTGGTAGACATTACTATAGTCATTTTACAGAAGTTTCCACTCTGCTTCCCTGTCCTCATTTGTTTCAGTTGTTTTGAAATGCATATCTTCTGGGCTGAAAGTTTCCCAGGCTGCTCCTCTGCTTGAGAATGAATATGAAAAGAGAGATCTAGGATATGATTCAGGTCTTTTCTAGTACAAGGAATATAAAAACACAGAAGACAGGCACACACATGCAAGCATTCCCACTGAAAAACAGAAAAAGAGGAAGAACTGTGTTCCTTTTTTCAGACAGATCTTCAGCCACACTTACAAAGAGCAGAAAGCTGAGATTTGAAAGCAGCCTCCATGAGTAAATGTTCTTTGCACTGCTCTTGTGAAATGTTGAAATGCCATTTAGACTTCCCAAAGCCACGGCTGCTTTAAAGTTGCCGTCTACACGAATTACTCATGCTGCTTAAGGGTTGTTTGTTAAAGTGGCAATGTACACAACCAGATGATTTTGTGCTGAGATAACAGCCAGCCAGGAAGCATGCAAACACTGTAAGTGGGCTGATCTCTGAACTGGAAATGCTTCTTATTCAGCTTAGTGTGCCTCCTGTGATAGCACTTCTAGATGCTATGGCCAAACACTTTGTCTCTCCAAGTTTGTGTTATAGGAAAGACATAAGGAGAGGTGTTTTTTTCTCTATTACAAGAGGCTGTCAAAGCTCTTCTCAGCATTATAGCAGTATTTAGCTAGTAAATCTCTACATTCACACACTCTAGGACTTCATTTTCAAGCCAGAAAATCTTTGAAAGTTGTGAGCTACTTTCACAGAACCATCATAGAATCACAGAATGGCCTGGGTTGTAAAGGACCACAATAATCATCTAGTTTCAACCCCCCTGCTATGTTCAGTGCTGCCAACCACCAGACCAGGCTGCCCAGAGCCACATCCAGCCTTGCCTTGAATGCTTCCAGGGGTGGGGCATCCACAACCTCCTTGGGCAACCTGTTCCAGTGCGTCACCACCCTCTGTGTGAAAAATTTCCTCCTAATATCTAATCTAAACCTCTCGTGTGTCAGTTTAAAACCATTCCCCCTTGTCCTATCACTATCCACCCATGTAAACAGCCTTTTTACTTTATTGAATTGTAATGTTTTGGTTTTTTTACAGTAGCTTAAGAGAGTCCATGTTCACCTCCAAACCACCATCATCCATACCTCACTCTGCCACAAAAAAAGGGGGAAAATTTTAATACATGTACATATTAATTGTACACATTAAATGTACACAATGGCAGGTCAAAACTTCAGCAGTTAAGTTGTATGTCCTCCAATAATTCCTCTTTTCCAAAGTATGCCTTACTCTCTAGTTGTGGGACTATATATAGGTTTTAGTTAGAGCTCCTCCAAAAATCAATGCATTCGTTTACATGTGTCACGCTTCCAGGCAAGAAAGACCCAGAGAAATCATTTATATCAATACCAACTATGTGTAGACACTAACCCAGCAGTGGATTTTTCACTTGGCCAATCGTTGGCCCAAAGGGAAAGTGGCATAGAAAATATAACAAAAGGAAAAATGTTGAGAAATGCTGAGTTCCAAGTGCCTAACGCTGCGTCCTTAATGCTCTCTTAATATAGTTCCTAGCTGAAAATAAATGAATAAATACCTATCGTTTTGCTGCATTTACAGAGCTTCAGGACTTGGTTGCCATGGAGGAAAATTGCCATAACTTGTGTCCTAATGCTGATACGTATGTCTGCAATTTCCTTTCTCCTTTAGCCTCTTTTAGTTTCATTAATTACGGCTGTTGCTTGGAGAGGTTTCAGACTGCCCACAAGGGACAAATATTTGAGAATTTCAAAAGCTTGAAACTTATTTTATGTTCTGAACTTTCACAGTTTCTGTGAGAAGCTAACATGTACCTAATACTTCTAGAAGTCGAGTTCCATAGGTTATGATTAATATACCACATAGATCCCGAAGGGATAATTACAAATTAATCAGTGGTTCAGAACTCCCAAATGAAGTACTATAAGGTTGCCATCCCTTTAAAGCGTTCCTTTCCTACTTTCATGGAAAGAAAAAGAAATCACAGAAGAGTCTGATCTTGGTTTGAGTCAGACCTTTTCTGTTCTTCAGGTAATCAAGGAACAAAACCTGAGGCTTCCATTACGTAGCAGTTAAGTAGGCTTTTTGGTGAACTCAGCAGTACATGCTAACAACACTCATCCAACCACAAGCCACTAAACCAGTTAGGCACATGAAAACAATGCTTAATGGATACAGAAATATACAGATAGTGCTTGGCTCCCTGCATGTGTGTGTGTATGTATATGCGTGAGTCTCTGTATGTACGTAATTTAGTCTACAAAAAACATACAAATGTGTTTAATTTTTAACCACGTGAGACTATGCAGCCCCTTCTTCCAGTTCTGTTGCTTAAGAAAACTTCCAAGTTTTGAGTCTCTTTTAGGAAGCCTTACTCAAAAAACCACAGAAGCCGTTAGAAATCTTTCCATTATTTCAGGAGGAGCTAGACTGAGTTCTTACATTTGAAACACAGTATCTGACTATTTAGGCTTTGTTCCTTGCTGTTTGCAAAATTTCTGGAAAGTTGTTGGCACTCTGTCTCTCTCTTCTGTTTCCACATATGTAAAATGAGAATGACAACTTTACCTCAGAGGAATGCTGCAAAGCTTTACGTATAAACAGATTGGCATACTTGGGTGAAGTTCCTCAACTAACAAGAAGTGTTCTGATGGATGGGCGTCCCTTGGGAGGTCATAAAAACAAAAACAAAACTGTGTAATTGAGTTTGGGAAATTATTTTTTTGGCTTTCATGAGCCTACTTTTATGCAAGATGACTGATTGGTCCTCCTTTTTTCTCTCCTTATCATCTATAATATCTTCACAAATCTAGTTATGTGGCTTTATACAAAACTAAGCCAAGACATATCTGAAATGTCCATATGAAAGAGTATAAAACTTGAACATAGCCAGCGATAAGAAAATTCCTTTAAAAAAAAAAAAAAAGATTTTTTTTTTCCAGTTTCTTAAAACCTTAAATAGATAAAGTAGCTATGAAAGAACCAGTAAACCTTAGGCTGCATTTTATTTTGTGAAGAAGACTGGAAAGTTGGCAAGAGGTAAGATTTTGCAGTGAAATAGGGAGGTGAACAAGTTGTAAATGATTCTAATATCTTCCAGATGGCATATTTTACTTGGGAACTGAGTTTGGAGTAATTAGACGCATGTGAATTTCCTATAAATACTAACCTTCACCAGTTTGACATTAGAAAGCTCCATCGTCTCTGATGCCTTTCAACTGCTAAGTGTTTCTTTTTCCGCTACTTAAGTGAAAGTTGTGGATTTGTAAATTTGTCTCATTTGACAGACAGAAATCTTTTTCCATGAAAAGACAGCATTTTTCTATGCCAGAAAGTTATGGACTGAAGTTCCCCACTGAAGAGGTTTAAAATTGAATGTTTTTTCCCAGAAGAGGTCTTCATTTTTATATACTGGGATTATTATATTATAATTTATTGCAGTGTGTGGCAAGCAGTGAAATTGGTGGAGTAAGCTTTAACTTCAAGATCAACTATTTTCATTGGTAAAATGCTTTTTGCAGATAGATATGCTGAAGACCTTAGCAGATGAATTCTGTTCTTACTTCCCCTAGGACTCTGCAACACTAAAATCATCAGAGCTGGTCCGCAGCCTCCCATTCTGCATGATGTTGTTACATTCACTCCTGGAGTGAATACTGATGTTCACGCTTACGTTGAAGAATTTTCCAAATTTATTTCATGTAAATAGAATAGAAGTAAATAAATAAAAGGAAAAATATTCTGTCACCACTTCTGCTCTTCAGCCGTGTATCAGTGTAAACTGGCTTAGATCTACTGACATAAAGGGGGTAATCTCATTTGCAGCAGCTGAAGATCTATCTGCTGTTCTCAGTGGAGCAGTATAGATAAAGTGCAGATGTAATCTTGCTTATTTAGTTCGTATCTTCAATTCCGCCAGTGCTGGTTATTCAAAATGCACGAGCCAAACAGCCAGAAGCATGTGATAAGATGAAGGATAATCAGATTTTAAAATAGTAATGATTATTTTTATTACTTCTGGGTTTTCAATTTTTATTGGTTAAGGTATGTTGTATATCAGATTGCTCTGCTCTGCAGAGAATTAAAAGCTTGATTTTAACATGGAAGGTGAAATCTTAAAGTACTCAATGATGCCAGAAAACAGCGTAATAACAAAACTGTTGCTAACAGTCTCAATCAAACTGTTGTAGTGGGCAACTGTAGATCTTCATCCATGTCTTTGTCACATCTATTTTCTTTTTCACTACAGCACTGTCATGCACTAAAATAGACCCTCACTTGTTCATTCTTAATGGAGACCCACTGTCACTTAACAGCATTAGTAAATTATTGAACAGTGGCCAAATCCCAATGGCCTTATTCCCAGAAACCTCTTAGGTTGACAGGATCTTTGTATGAGTTAACTTCAGTGAATTTTGGCCCTGGGTGAAGGACATAAAAACACCAACTCACAAAAGACCAACTGGAACAAAAGCCTCCCAAACTGATGGGCATTTCAGTAACTTACAAATCTCCAACTGATTGCAAATTGCTTATTTAAATACCCAGGCCTTTCAGAGAGCAGTAGGATTCAGATGGTATACCACCTCCCTCACTGTGCTTCATCCACAGCATGCATCCTGCACAACCAAAACCAGCTTAAAAGACTCCTGCCAGAGGTGCTCACTGCCACCTCAGCCTCACTACCATAGGGCTATGCAGAACTTCTGATGCAGAGCAGCCTGACAGACACCGTGGTTCTGGGCAGAAATACAGTCTCTTTGGGGCTGTGCCTAATTTTTTATTTGTAACAGCGTGTGCTTCTTTTTCTTGTCACTAATAAAGCGGGATTAAGTTCGGTATCCCTGGAGTGCCTGCTGTTCTGGAGCTCTTAGCTCTGGGATACAGATTGCCTCGTGTTGCGGGCACCGCAGTAGATCCCACACTGCTAACCCTCAGTCACTAATGGGACACAAATCCACAGTGCAGAATAACTCAAAGTAGTGGTTTAGCTTTCCTTTTGCAATGCCTTCTGCTTGGCTAGAGTAGAGACTTGCGAGGAAGAAAAAAAAATTGTTATAAAGACAAAAGAGAGTAAAAATTCTCATAAGCAAAGGTAGTCTAGCCAGGGTGAATAATTCCTATCAGGGAGAGATTTAGCTGCTTGGGGAAAGGGGGACCAGAGAAAGAAAAGTAATAGAGAGCTGAAAGATCTTTTCATTCTAACAGGTGAATAACCAAAATACTCATAACCAGCCTATAGATGCATATCATAGTAGGCTGCAGAAAAAATATGGTGTATTCTGATGTAAATTAGAGTTGTATATGCTTCACTGATTGTTTCATAAGTAACATGGCAGATATTTAGATTTCAACTGAGTTCTGCAGGCGTCTTCAGAAGGAATTATTTCTGGGTAAAATGCATGAAATTTTGCTGCTCTAATAATGTGCAGGATCTGAGCACAGTGTGTCAGGGTGGCTGGCTGCAGCGCTGCAAGGCTTCCCAGCACCCCACCTTCCCTCCTGCAGCACAGCGAGTGGTTGTGCATCTCGGGTCACCAGCATGTTCACAGCTGAAAACAGACAAGAGCTCTGTTATCACCTACCAGAAACTGGAAATGAAAAATCCACCAAAATCTGTATTCTGCAGCTGTTTATGTTTTTTCACTGCCCAAATGGCTTGGCCTTTTCCTCAAACCTATAACTTACACTTGCTGGAAAAAAAGTAAAATAAAATAAAATAAAATAAAATAAAAATAAAAAACACTTAAAGGAATTCCTTCAAGAACTTGCAGAGGAATTCTAGATTCCTTCATCATCCCAGATATCATGTTATGGTTCCGTAAAACTGGGACCATTCAGTGTGCACGTGCCCAGGCACTGGCTGAGAGGAGCGGGGCAGCACTAGTGTCCTGCAATCCAG
The DNA here is from genome assembly GCA_028571105.1 of Tragopan temminckii. NCBI lineage: Eukaryota > Metazoa > Chordata > Aves > Galliformes > Phasianidae > Tragopan > Tragopan temminckii. The sequence continues at coordinate 13,092,542 of JAOWBP010002978.1, forward strand.
CAGGCTCCCATCAGGAGAACACCCCACGCACCACCAGGAGCTTTGTTACAGGGCAGAGTGAACACAGATGGGATATCCGGAGGGAGCCAGCAAGAAGGGAATGCTTTTTACCTCTTGGCAGAGCAGCTCCATGAGCATACCTGCTGAACCCACCAGCACAGGTGTACCTTTCCTGGTTTCATGCATGAACTCATGCAGTGGTCTTTCACGTGGGACTTGGAGCAATGGTTAGCTCTGTGTTTTTATTTACGTCTCCATGCCATAAACCCTAGAGGACTATAACATTACGAGAAATATTTGCCACACCATTGGCAGCAGTAACTGAGCGAAGAATTGCCAAGTGGGAAATCCAAATTTGCAAACTCAGTTCTCTGGGCTGCGCGCCAAGGCTGTCTGGGCACTGCGGAGGTGACACATTCAGTCTCCTCGCAGGGATGCCAGCATGCCAACTGCATCCCTGGCACAGCATCTTCTCCTGACAAACTTATAGAACTGCTACCAAGTCCAGAGGAAGATGCAAGCTGCTTCCTGGGCTTCCTTTCACGTTGTGACTGTACTTTCCCCCACTTATAAGAACAGTTGTTTGCAATACGCTGCGGTCTCCAGTAGGATTTTGAAAAGTGCAGAAGTGACAGCAGGACTTTGGTTTCCAAGTATAAACCAGTAAAACCCAGAGTAAGTTAATTTCCCTATGAAAAAAATCCATAAATACTCAGTTACTGCAGCCCAGCTTTCAGATGTTGCTGCCAGTGTGGGAGAATCCGAACCCGTCTGTTTATTGCCAAATGCAGGGCAGGATCCCCAGAACACGAAGGCTGTGAGGCTGATCTCCACAGCTTCCCGTTTTCAAATCTTACTTCATACCTATTGTCTCACAGCTCAACTTCTTTCCTTTCTGTCATTTTTCAGAGGAACAGAAAAAATCTGAGAAATCTTCCAGTCTTTAGCAGGGCACTAAGACCTATAACTTGCAAAATCCATTAAAAGACAGCCTTTTAGTAGCCGAACTGTGTAACTTAGAACTGCACAGCAGCCAGACAGAGCACTGTAAATTACAGTTCTATTGCTATAAGGGACAATAGGAAGGTGTGGGCAGGCTATTTGTACAGAGGAGGAGATACGAGAGAGTGAGAGAATGTAATCTTAATGTTTTTTGCAGACTATTACTTCCTATAATAGCAAAACTGGTACTTATTTGTCAGTGATTTTTTTAGTTGTATACGACTTGTTAAGACTGTAGAAGACTTTTAGTCTTTATGTGTAGAAAAAAATAAATGCTGAATTCAAACTTTTTTTTCATTATAATAATAGTAAAAAAAGCATGTAAAATGTGATTAACATTTTTAGTCAATATTGTTCATAACATTTAATAATTCAGTAGCAGCGTTCATCTGAATTTGAAGAATCGTCTACTTTTGAGGCTTGAGCAATGAATGGCATCAGGGAAACTGGTGAAGTAATGCTGTCAGAGAGAGAAGAGCAAAGACCTGCTCAGAATTGGGGAGGGATTAACATACCTGAGCCCCACAAGTGTCAGATGATGCAAAATACAAATAGCTTTAAGCACCTGCTCTCCAAACAAAAGAAAATACTCTGCATCAGTGTTGGAAGTGCTGTGGCTTTGGGAGACTACACTTTCTCTTTAATGAGCAGTTGAGGATATGGAGAAAGGTTGTCCCATTAAAAATTCCTTACAGTTGTTATTCCATAAGTCTGAAAACAAGCAGCCCTGAGTACATCCAAGGGATGAAGGCATTCCAAGGAACTTCATGTTTATATTCCTAAGCATATTTGTAACAGTACCAAAAATGAAAAAAGAAAAGGGGGGCGAGATAAATATTTCTGAAGCCCTTTAATAGCTCCTTTCTCAACTTTCAGATCCTCAAATGTATACATCATAATGAAATTACGGCAAAAACAGAGGTCCAATTTAGGGAAGAAAAAAAAAAGGCAGCTTACTTAAAGTATCCATAACATTCTTTCAGAAGTGAACATTTCCCCTTTGTATTTCCACCAATTTGATCTGGGGCAGTGAAGCTAGCTAGCTGAGCAATAGCTACTAGAAAAATCAAATCCACAGAATGAAATGCAGTTAACACAATATTTCACATATGTTAATGCTTACGGTTCCATCAGTGTCAGCTTTATTTTCTACTTGATATACACCAAAGCTGGCACACGGTTTTAACTGATGAGGTAATGTCATTTTTAATTTAAGGAGCCTTAAGCCGTCCACTTTAACTAGTGATATCATCTCTGCAGTTGTCTTATGGGACTTCGTGTAAACATAAGTAATGTGCCCTGGATGGTTTGGAACAGGGTTGTTAAAAATGACATTGGTCATTATGAAGACATTTTTTTTCCTTTGATCTCTTTAAAAATGTCAGACACACTTTACTGTCCTGTCAGTTTTAGCTCTTCCTTGTATATTAATATGCTCAGAACATTTCAGTGAACCCAACAGCGGAATAAAGGTCTAAACAAATTAATGGCTACATTTCAATGTCAGTTGTAGTAGGATAATGAAAAGTAAATGGGATTGTCTGGCTAACAGCAACTTGTGAAGTGAAACGGCAGCGTGGCTGAGACACAAAGAGGCACAGACAGGGCAAAGGCTTTTGCTGCAACCCAGCAGAGAGCAGAGCAGAACCCAGTCTCCAAATGCCACCGCATTTTAGAGAAGATTAAACCAGTTCTTCAGATTGTGTCTGCACGTCCTTCCTGCCCAGGGCCAAGTGAAATCATCTGCTAATAAAACTTAAAGCCCGACCTGTCTCTGCACCTGCAGCTCGTGCCTCTCTGACTAGGATGCTCATTTGTATGCTGAGGGCTGGCTCAGTGCACCAAGCTGCCGGCCCTGCACAGCCCCCTGCAATCCAAGTGTGAGACCCAGCCCCGCAGGCTGGCACTGCTGGTGGCTATGACTGCTGCTCCCAGGCACACATTTGCTTTTGTATTGCATATTTGTACTTTCTTTTATGAAGTCCTTGGGAATCTAACAAGTAAGCAGGGGAGCGTTTAGCCCAGCCTGTTTGGCAATCACTGTACAAGGCAAGAATACTGTAGCGTGCACTCCTTGGCTCGAACACCTATGCAAAGGTATTTTGTAATGAGGGATGGTTCATCTGAGAAAACTCAAGTGTTGTGATAGATGTGTAGATTTTGAGATTTGCTAAAAATTGTTTGTCCAGCTATCGGGGAAAAGAGCAGATTTTTCTATCTGCGGCGTGATGGAGTTTTGAAGAAAATCTAATGCTTTGGGATTTATTTATTATTCTGTGGACATATGTTTGGAGGACAGCATATGGAAATGAAAGTATTGTTCATGAAGAGCTCCAGCTAAAAAGACGTTTCTGAATTCATAACAGAAATTCACAGTTTGAAAAGAATGCTATGCATTATGTATTGATAACAACACCACATAGACAAAGGAACACAATTTAATAATGCAGAATTGTGCTCATGAGATTTCCTTTTTTTTTTTTATGTTAATTGGTTACTTTAGCTGACATTGTCTGCAAGCATAATGGACACCATTCTTCCTAATAGTTCCATGTTGCCAGATGATGTCTACAGACATAATGTAGTCCATTTTAATTATTTCATTTTGCTTACATCTTTCAGCATAATGCATTTTCCAAGCAAGCTAGCATTTTTCTTGATTATCTATGTTGTGTTATGGTTTCTAAATTAATTAGATCTCCTTCTTTCCTGGAAGTTAAAAGTTTCTTCCTTCCATTTGTCTACCAGGTATGATTATGTTGAAGTGATTGATGGAGATAATGCTGAAGGACGCTTATGGGGAAAGTACTGTGGAAAAATTGCTCCCCCTCCTTTAGTGTCTTCGGGACCGTATCTTTTTATTAAATTCGTTTCCGACTATGAAACGCATGGAGCAGGATTTTCTATCCGTTATGAAGTTTTCAAAAGAGGTGAGAAGCAATTCGTTGTTATACAGCTCCTAACCTGTGAATTCTACTTTTGTCAAAAAGTTCACCGTATTTTTTAGGGGTGGGGGGAATACGGGAAAATGTTTGAAAGAGAAGATTGTGTTACCTTTGTCATTACAATGTGGGGCATGTATGCAATGTGTGGAAAGTGTTATGGAAGCAATGGGTCAGCTGTATGTGAGAAGTGACTCCTTTGGGTGTAATCTGATAGTCTTCATCAGCTGTTTGTTTGGACCTTCTTAAAACCATTAGCTTTCTTCTTTTGTGTGATAATAATTACTGTATGATTTACAGTGTTTCAGCCCTAACAGCACTGTAACCTTCTGACTCCCTGACTTACTCTGGTTAGTGCTCACTCTGCATTCCCAAGAGACAGCTGTAGGCTCAGAAAGGACCGAATTGCACATGGGCAGCAGATGATGTTGCTGTGCCTTTCACAAATCATGTTTGGGAGTTTAAGGAGTGGGGAAGGTCACACAGTCCAGAAACGTGACCTACTGGATGATTGTGCAGGGAGCACAGATAGCTGTACAAGGTGCAAAGAAAGCCCAGAGAACCAGTCTAGGGTTAACCAAACCAGTAAAGAGTCCCTCTTTGATAACTCTCTGAGCCAACAGCTAGAAGGACAGTGAGATCATGTTTGGCATACACCTTCCCTATAGCTGGATGGAGATAAATAATTCAATTACTCCGTTCCTGGAGAATACAAGACCAAAACTAAATAGTGTACAAAAAGACAAAAAGTTCAGAACAAAGTGACAACAAATATTGGCTTTGGTATCAGTTTTTAGAGTCATATTTACAAAAGCAGTTTGGAGGTCCAGACTTCCAGCACAGACCCCTCCCAGTTACTGCTACATTTTCAGAACCAATTCAAGTCCCTTTTATGTACCTAACTCAGAGCCAGATTTTCAGCTGCATTCAGTGCACACACTTGGTGGCAGCCGTACTGTTAATGAGGAGAATAACAGTTGTGAAGTCTCTGTAGCATGCTAGTGCTGCTCTGCACAGTGCTAATTGGGGCCACAGACCTCTTGGTCACCATCTTCCCTGCCTGTAAGTCCACTCCTTGCTCTCAGAAATTCTTCTGGTGACCTTCAGGGTCAAATATTTTGAAAGAACTCATCATCCAAGTGACACCAGGCTTTCCTGAAAAAATATCTCTGTTTATTCTGGTGTCTTTAGGAAGCTAAGTTCTTGAAATCACATCCTAAAGTTTCTCGATGCTTATATATACACTCCCATCTTTCATGAAGATGAAGGCTGAAACACAGAGAACAAGTGAAAGAGTAGTCTGTGAAACAATCTATTTTAGAAAATGGATGTTTCCAAGAAGAAAAGCTTTTATTTGTTTTCTAACAGTGAAGTTGTGAGTCAGAACTCTGACAGGAATGTTGTGCTTATTTTCTTGTGTGGTCATTTGCATCTTTCAGTGATGCATATTAACTATGATACGATGGCATTCTGAATGTGATTGTACACACACACAAGTCAAGAAACTCAAAATTATGGCCCCCAGAGCAACTTTAACTCTAGTCCATTCCACATAAACGGTATTTTAAGGCAGCAAAGTTATCACCAAGTACAGCATTAGAAAATGCTGTGTGTACACAAAGGGCACATGTTACAGTTTCAGTGGGAATGCAGCTCTTTTTAACTTTTGAGTTAATGCACAGATGCTATTCCAAATTTGCATTTTAATTTCTGTACCAAATGAAGCTGACCAGTTTACCCTGTTCTGCAGATGAAGCTCAGATGCATGCATCAGGCTACCATGCTCTTCTTTAGCATACCTTTATAACCTTGCTTAACCATTTTCCAGATAGGAGAGGCATTAAAATGATCCCAATCTCAACATCCTGTGGTGCTGAGCCAAAGGCTTAGCTGTACTCCAGCATTTCTGCATTACAGAATGTGAAAGTAAAGAAAGAAAGTAAAGAAAGAAGGTAAAGAAAGAAAAGAAAAGCTTCCTTGCTCTACCAGTGTCCTAAGCTGAATCCTCAGCCTAGCACTCAAAGGGCCACGTGCCATGGAGATTGTGAGGAGATTGACTGTGGCAAAAGCAGAATGGGTTTTGAGGATCACATGTAATCTCTGTGCCTTGGAAGTATCTGTTCCATTGAGCCTCTTCTTCCAGCTTTTCACAAAGACCTCTCCATGGAGTTCCTTGTATCCTCAGTGTTAATTTAATTCCTGAAGTTTCTTCATAGTGTCAATAAAGGGTCAAAATCTGTGGAGTGCGTTTTAGTAAGGCAGCTCTTCTGAAAACAGTTTTTGTTTCTTGCACCAGATTGGCTTGAACATGTTTAAAATAATACAAGCTGGTACTGAGATGCCATGTGTGAGCGTAAGGAGCCTGACGATCCTGCACTCACAGAGCCAGGATTTGGCTGTATTTAATAAAGCAATAATGATCCTGGCTTACGTTTTATATTGCATCTTTTATTGGATTCCAAGAAGAGTAAAGAGCACTTTATGCCATGAATGGCATTCTCCAAAGCTATTTTATCCTGGAACAGCAGCTACTGGTGGGAGTGAGGAGCAACAGCCAGAATATAACCCTCCCATATGTGACAGGGAGACAAGGGAATGACGAGGAAAGGAGAGAAATATCCGGCTAATGTGTATGGGTGCAATTTAATTGTGAGCAAAATGTAATTTCCCAAATTGGAATGGGTCAGGTTAAGTGAGCATTAATTTCTACATCTTCCAAAATATGCCATGAAATGTTCTGAACACTTATGTGATAGCTCAAGCATTTTCCATCAGTGTCTGCTGAAGGACAAAAATACCTGAACTGATTACATTCATTCAGCCCTCTCTCTTGCTTGCTGAATTTACTTGGGAGGTAGCCAGATCTGTGGGGGGTAATATGTTTGGCACATTCACAAGGAAAACATTTTCTGTGGTGAAATAAGAGTATGCATATATGCAACAAGCCAGACTGTTTTCCCTCAATGATCTGTGTTAAGCGTTAGAAATCCTCTAAGGCTACTGACTACGGTCTCTGAGGAAGCTGAGCATCCTCATCCTAACCAAAAACTCTCACACGCTCAGTTGCAACAGGCCTGTTGCAACTCAACTCAGTTGCCTGCATCCTTCCTTTACTCCATGTCAGAAGAGCTTCATCTGAGCCGTCCTCCCCAAACTCCCCAGGTCAGCTGCCACTCACAGATGTCCCAAACACCATCAATCACTTTCCATTAAACTGGGAGTGTCAAAAGGCAGAGAGAGGGGTACCTGAGTTGACCCTGTGGGAAGACGTGTGGGCAGAGCCTGAGGCTTACCCACAGCACACCTGCAGGTGTGGGATCCACAGAGAGAATTCCCAAGGACATAAACAAGGGAGAAACACGATCTGTCGACAAGAGGCTCTGGTTTTAGTCCCGTGTGTTCACAAAGGCAATTCCAATGACCTGGCCTTTCATACCCTTGCTCCTCCATTGCTACCTGCCTCCTCCACCAAAAGCAGTGTTAGGGGCAGCACGTTATGCCATGGTGGGGACACTGGGGAAAGCCAGCATGTCAACATTGACATTAGGTGACTTCTAGCAACACCGCCTGTAATCACACAGTTTGTCATGCCTGCACTAACAGCAACATTTTACTGGTGCACCTGTGTCAACACCACTCAGAATGAGTCACTCACCCTTGGTACATGTACGAATTACCTTTCACATTTAGTTTGTCAAGAAGGCATAGGTCACATCTGGCAGAGTTACTGAGTCAGTGCTCCAGGAATCTGAAACCACTACTCCCTCTACTGAATTCACTCACCGTCTTTCGTAAAAAATTCTATTTCACCAATAAAAGCCTGTCAGCCATAAGATTTAAAGATTTGAGCTTGAAGGGACTATAATTATTTCTCTAGGGCTCTGTCGAGATTTCTGCAGCTTACACTTTCATTGTTCCCACATGACTTTGTATTTGTCATAATTTTTTCTAGAGCTTGTACAAGTTTTCATATTGTTCTATACAAATTGAAAATTGGAGATCAGACAGTGTATGTGAGTTGCGCTTTAAAAACCTGACTATCAATAATATGAACAAGCGGGTGAATGATTAATACAGCAATTAAAATGAGGTGTTTCATTGAAAAGCCACCTTTGCTGCTGTGAAGACAATACAGCCTAATTTGTTTTCCAGCTAACTGCTTTGTTGGTAACATAGTGTTAACCCAGGTGAATTTTTCTATCTCTTGCAGGACCTGAATGCTCCAGAAACTTTACTTCATCAAGTGGAATGATAAAGTCCCCTGGATTCCCTGAAAAATATCCCAACAGCCTTGAATGCACTTATATTATCTTTGCACCAAAGATGTCAGAGATTATACTGGAATTTGAAAGCTTTGAACTAGAACCTGATTCAAATACTCCAGGGGGAGCATTCTGTCGCTATGACCGATTGGAAATCTGGGACGGATTCCCTGATGGTAAGAGAAAAATGGACTGTGATACATATAACCATTACTCCGTAGTGGGCTGCAGAAGGCACATTCTCATTTTTTTAAATGCCACAGTACAGAGGTCCTTGTTTGATTTATGTGAATTGAGTTAAATTGAAGAGAAATGGAGAAAATGCTCTGTAAATTCATTCTGTAAAGCATATCACAGTGTGAATGATTTTTTTATGAAATATGTTTAATTTTGAACAGTTGGCTCAGGGAAAAACTCTATTTTTTGATAGAATATGTGATGGACCTCGTACACTGAAATAAATCAAATATGAAACCTTATGATGGATCCCCAGACTTTCGCAGATAGCACATTGGGATTATCCAGTAATTTCCAAAAACTTGCACAAATTGGAGTTAACCCTTAACCTTAACCTTAACAGGAGAAGGAATGAGGTTTCAGACCAGCTACCAAAGCAGAGGATTTTTGTGCCAGAGCAAACGTAGCAGACCTGCAGTCCAAGTCACACTTGGTGAACCATTACCCAGGTCAACTGGCAATCCCCAGTTGGCCATTCAGGTCACATCGGTGATCGGGCACCACAGGGTTCTTCGCTCACAGTGTTCTCTCTTCCAGCAGTACAAACAAATCCAAAGGCTTTCTCTTAATTTGTTAACTTATAATCTCTGATTAACTGGGTACACGTGCCAGGGTGCATGTGGTGGTGCCCTACTGGAACTTACTTCTCTGCCATCTCAGTAATTTTCCACTTATCTGTTGACCACACTTAACCTTGTGTAAACTGGAGAAGTGCACAGCTAGATCTTGGCTGAGGCTGGGGAGCCAGCCAACCCCCATTTCACCTCACGCCCAATCTCATACCTTTTTTTAACACTGAGACAGTTGAACAAAATAGTAATGTGATTTCTTTATTTTTTCTTCTCCTTTTTTTTTTCTTTTTTCCACTAAAAGGGGCTGCTCAGACTGAGTGCCTAGCCTTTAGGGTGTCCAAACACCCATACAGATTGTGCAAACAGTTATGTCAAGCTGTTTGTGATGTCTTTTTCACTGTTTCTATGTGTGGTGCAGGCTGATAAAGAGAAGTATCATGTAGCTGTCTTTTTTATTCTTTTTTTTCTAACTGGTAGTAAAATTCATTGACTGAGAATTATTGCTTGTGTTGGGTGCTAATTACAGATATTTAGTTTTCCACTGGTGTGATAACCCATCCTAAATAATGGATATTTTCTGTCAGTTTCTACAAACTGCTAATGCCACATTAATATTTCATTAAAATGAAAACATATAACTTTAGGGACATATTTTAATAACACACTTGAACTTGTCCACTTTCTCAAAAAAATCCTCAATATCATTTTAATTTAAGTTTTTATTGATGCTGCAGTAAATAAGTATGTGCTTTTTAATGTATATCTGTTCTTCCTTTTTGTTTTATGCTTAATGGGTTTATCATGGCTCTTTTCAATCCTCTCCAATAAACAGGGAAGAAAGAGCCATGACAGTGACTGCAAGTAGTATTTAATGCTTCAGTTGGGAAAACAACACTGTAGCAATACAATAATGATGTCTGGAACATTTAATAATAGTTTTATTTGTACATAGGCCAAATCCTTTCAAGCTGAATTCCTGTAGAGCTTGGATTTCAACTGATATGTGAAAAGATGATCCGGTCAATCAATTTGTGTAATATATCCAAAAAAAAAAAAAAAGGCATTATGGTTAGTGTCAGAGGGTTTCAAAGTGGTAATTTCCTGGTTCAAGAAAGTGACTGAGCCATATTGAAGAGCAATTAAGAACAAGCATTATCTGCCTTCCAATTCCCTCACAAACTGTCTAAATCCAAACTGCTCCTGACGTCCAGTAAGGGTGTTTAGATGTTTGTAAATATTCAGCTGAATTTGTAGACTAGAAAAAAGCATTTCCTTAGATAAATACTGTTGGAGCTTGTGGCATTGTAGGGAAACATTTGCTACATCATTGCGCTGTAGGATGCCCCTCAGCCAGAGGTCAGGCTCTCTTGTTTAACTTAACAAAGATGAAGAGGATGTGTTTGTTCATGTGATACACACGTCACAGGATGAGTACTTGGGAGGGAGAAGAACTATTTCAGGCAAAGAGCAAAGCAGACACAGGAAACTGCTGGAATGACCTGGCTGTAAACTGTAGATAGAGATTAAAAGTTTCTGGGTACCAAAAAGAGATCTCCAGGTAATAAGGAAGTCAACATAAATCTAATTTGCATCCATGTGGAAGTTGTACATTTCTGAAAAATGTTAGATAATACTCCCTTACATGGTTTTTCGCCCACTTCAGCCAATGCTTTCCCCAGCAGTTCCCAAGCATGGTTTGAAAAGCAGCAGGTCTGGATGGCACATTGAATGCAGCTATCCTGCTTCAGAGGGAGGAGCCATCTGGGAGCAAGCTGTGTCACTCTGGATAGTCTGTTCCCGAGAGCAATCTCTGGCCACTGAACAGAGAGGGTGCTTCCTGACCACCTTAACTTCCTGATATGAACACAGCCATGCAGAAGAAAGCTATTTGTCTTTGCTGTACTGTGTTACTGTTCACACTCCCAGTTTGGTAGAGGTTAAAGCCTTCATTGCACTGCACTTATATAAACAGAGTAGAAGGATGTCTACCTCTAATAATAGGGCAGACAGCTAGACTTAGAGGAAACAAACGCACAAAAAAGAAGTTTCAATTTCTATTTTTTTCATTTTACTATAAGCTTTTATTATAAAAACTTTTTTTCAAAAAAAGTATATCTTTCAGTTCAAGTCCCCAGATCCAAGCAAAACATCTCTGTTTTGCAGATATGATTATGCTGTTTTGCACGTTTGATGGAAACTAGTGGCTATATCCAGGTGAGAATGAGGCGGACATCCCCTGTACATGCTGCTCCACTGTAAAAGCAAGTGTTCCCTGGAAAGCAAGTGTCAGTGTGTGAGCTAGACACTGCCAGTCCCACTGTTCCAAGCAGAGAACAGGACCCCACTCTAGTCCTGGTCTCACACATCTACTGTAGGGTCCAGGTAATGGACTCCTCTGGAGTTGCTTATCTCATTGGCTATTCTGGAAGCTGTGAATCACTAACTCAATTATAAACTTTAGGTACTTCAGTCAGAACAGATAAAAATCCTTGTAAGTTGAGTGCTTTCACTCTAGAGTTTGGTTACAAGCACTAGGAATCAACAGAAGATGAATTTGCTGTTTTCAAGAAATTTCATTATTTCTCTTTGCCAAAGTAAATATGCTTTCATGTATATTTTGCTTCTCCATTGTTAAAATCTTTGTGATGGAAAACAATTATTCTTCAGAAAATGTTCCAGCAGCCATAGTAATCATTCACAAAGAAGTTAATTCTGAAATGCTCTGTTGTGAGCATTTCATGAGTCCTCAGCCTCCCTGGTTATCCTTCTGCTAGATGGAATCTGGCAGGGGCTGAATACCTGAGACTTGATTCTGCAAAACAAGTGCTTATTTTCAGAGCACATGAGTGGTTAGACTGACTTGAAAAGGAATTTGCTGAGGACACTTACAGGTCTGAAGTTAAGCACTAGTTTAAGGGTTTTGTTGTTTCAGGAGGGGAATGGTAGGCATTCAGGAATGCCTCGAGCATGGCATTTTCTTTCCACATAACTGTATGCCAAGGGCACCCTTTGGTATCTTATTTAAAAGAGAGTTTGAAGTGAAACAAGTCCTGTCAGAGAATATTTGGGAACTAAGGGTGCATTTTGAAAATACAGTGCAGAAAAAGAACGGTGGTTGGGAGATAGAAATGAGTAAAGTTGGAGCAGAAGAGCGTAGATGACAGAATAGAAATGGATGGTTTCACATTGATAAACTAGACACCAAAGATGTCTTTGCCCAAGGCACAAATATACCTCAGCCAGCCTTGGCCAAGAACACTCCATTGATGGTTTTGAAGAAAAATAGCCCACTCAAAATGAGGGCTAGCTCAAGTGATGAATTGCACCTATTCATCATGCAGCATTCTTTGAAGCTCTATGGACTGTCTGCTAGGTGTTCAAAAATAATTTAAAGAAGTTTACATATGGTTTGAGAACCACAGGCTAAGCATTGCTGCTTCAGTCAATACCACTGAGTTACAGAGCAAAACAGAAGGCTTCACTGCAGTTGTTTACATCAGTGCAAATGAAGGTTGCTATTAATCTGGGTTTTTCTCCTCCACTGTGGTTGCATTTTACATTCTTATGAGAAGCCATTAAGATTTGAGTGTATACAAGCTCAGTGTGACTAGTGGACTGTGAGAACAAAACTCATTTTTCAGTTGTTTTCTCTTTAGCATCCTAAATTATGTGCAAATGTTTTGTCAATAACAATCACACTGCTGTGAAAATACTGTTTGCAGCACACTAGCCCACTTTTATAAGCAAACTCTAAAATCCAATAAAAACACTAGTTAATATAACATTTTGTCTGATATTTTAGTAGTTTAATACAGTTTTTTTTATTTGCCTTTTTTTTTTTTTTTTTTTTAATGCAAAACTTGTGGAACTGCTTTCTTAGTTACCTCTCTATCTTTTAATCTGGAAGTAACTTGGGTCTCCATCCTATCATATCATGCTGAGGCCCCAGAAATAGCTAGAGCATGGGCAGTCACTGAAGTAGCTGGCTCACAGAAATGCTTCTGTACCTCAGGTAATGCAGAAGTGACCTTGTGTGAGCCCATTTCCAAGTGGCTCACGTTTGGAGTACACCATCCTACGGGATGCCAGCGAAGTCACCTGATTGTCTACAGGCACAGGCTGCGAAGAGCTTTCTGGGCCTAATGACTTCTCAGCTCCTGCTAGCCTGAAATTCCCATCTGTAGCTGTATCTGGTCCATTATGAAAACCCTTCTCAGCTTGTAGAGAACGGTCAGGAAGACAGCACAAAAAACAGTGGCATAGTCTTAAGCAGGTAGCAGTGTCTTTCCCTGGATGAGTGCTCGGTGTTCCCCACACTGCATTTGTTTCATGTGGTGACACCTGAAACGTGTTAATTTACTGTCATTTAAAAGTCATCAAGGCTTGAATAGGAACAAGGAGGATTTTAATTGCATTAGCTATTTATGTAAGAAGAGTAAGAATCTCTATTTCATCAATTTCTGCTTAGATCAATACCATATTAGCTCCAAACACTGAGGTTTACATGCTGTGCAAAAATTCAATACCTCTTTGTCATGTTCTTCAAGTTTTTGCCTCTTCATCTACACAGCTAGTAAAGGGAATAGTACTGTGATAACAGTGCCAATTTGAAGAAGACTGAAATGCAGAATTAGTGAATGTGTCTTAAAAATTATAAACCAGTGAGTCATGGGGACTCTTAAAGCCTGTCTGCTTTAAACAAAGTTCTCTTCTGTTTGTCATTTCAAAGAGGCTTCCCTGCAGGAAATGGGAGGAGGGAGGCTCAGAGTGCCCTTACATGGTGGCCTTATCCTCCCTATTTTGATTCAGTTCAGAGCAAGATCAGCAGCTGTAATGTCAAAAGGCCATCACGGGAAAGAGCAGTGCCAGAGCTGTGTGCACATGCAAAAATTTTAAATATATATATATACTACCAGTGCCACAGTTGGAGCCTGAAGTGGGGTATAATTTTGTGTTTTTAAAAAATAAGTAACTGTAACACTCTAGAACAACTTCCTCACTCCAAATAATAAAACTGTTAAGCTTTATTATTTCTAGAATGAGAGGGAATCCAACTCATGTGCTCTACAGGGTGTTTCAGTCTACCAGTATGACATTGAACAATGCTGGTGAAAAAAGACTGGACTGGCAGGTGCTCAAAATGCACTGGGATTGCCAAAGCAAGTGGAGACTATGGCCAGAATAGGGGTTGAAATATATACACTGGCAGCAAAAACTATATCATATGAGCTCCCGCTTTCTGGCAACTCAAGAGCCTTACAGAAGTGTGTAGCTTGCAAAATAAAGTTATTCCAAGCTGGAACTGTTTTACTTGTTGAAAAATGCCAACGAATGACTACAAAATGATGTTAGCTGAGGATTTTCTTTGAACTGTGAATAATTAGTATATATAAACATTTTATAATTTAAACTGAATGTTAAATGAAGTTCCTAAGGAAATGACAAGGTGTTAATTTAAGTCTAGAAAGCCAGTGGTGTAAGCATTAGAATGATTTCTTACAATTATTTTTATTGTTGACTCCATGCATGGGTTTAGCATTATTTTTTCTTATTGTTTGTAAGCAGAAATGTGTCAGTACTCAACAGCCTAGGGACCTATCTGTAGTGAATGCTCAAGAGTTAGAAGACCGCATATGTTGGTTGTGATTTGAGTAGCATAATTAAGGGAAAAGATTCTCTCCCTGCATAGGAAAGCCAAAAAAAATAGCAGGAACCAGTTTATATGTTATGAACACTAAAAGAAATCATGTATGTGTACTTGTTCTGTGACAAGGAGTTCCGCTTAAGAAATCTTTCTGCTATTGAATGGATTAATATTTTCTACCTGAATTCTTCTATGATATTGTTTAGTATTGAGCATATAGGTGAAAGATCCATGAGGATGTGCTGAAGGTCTAATTAGGAAGGGGAAAAGAGAATTTGGTCGTTGGCTCAATATGAGTGCAAAAATGTTTTTCTAAATTTGCTCTAAAATTAAGAGATTGCTTGCAGTATAGGGCAGAAATCCTGAAAGATGCTGTTTGCACTTTTACCATAGCTAAGAGTGTTCAGCATCTTGTAGGCTGTGTGGGCAAATCAGGCCATTCCAATGTCCTTGTCATAAATAGGTGCTTCAGTCACTCTTTGGAAAATACTTCTGCTGTTTTGTACATGTAATTTTGTGCATCGTTACCCTTTCTGTGCACTTTAAAGGACACATTTTGAAATCCTGATTCTTTATGTTTTCTGAGGTTTTATGGAGTGCTATCTGGAACATTTTAGAAGCAAGACTACTGGGGCAGGATAAGCAATT
Source organism: Tragopan temminckii (assembly GCA_028571105.1). Classification (NCBI taxonomy): domain Eukaryota; kingdom Metazoa; phylum Chordata; class Aves; order Galliformes; family Phasianidae; genus Tragopan; species Tragopan temminckii. The sequence continues at coordinate 13,107,849 of JAOWBP010002978.1, forward strand.
TATTGTTCATTGCTAAGTTATTGATGAGGCTGTGATTTTAAGCTATTGTGTAGTTTCACTTACTCCTGCTGAGGAAATCTCTGTAGGAGGCTATTGTAGTGTCATCTATTGTTGTAGTAGAAGTGCTCGTTTACCATTGTACTCTGTCTCTTTGCAGTTGGCCCGCACATAGGACGTTATTGTGGGCAGAACAACCCAGGCCGCGTCCGTTCTTCCACAGGGATTCTTTCAATGGTATTTTACACTGACAGTGCAATAGCAAAAGAGGGATTTTCAGCAAACTACAGCGTGTCGCAGAGCAGTGTATTGGAAGGTCAGTATTTATGCATCCTGCAGAGCTTCTTGGAAAATATTCTCTGTTATGTCTTCTTGCACATCAGGTGTTGCATGAAACTTTAAAGAAACCTTGAATAAATAAGATGATAGGGGAGGGTTGGTTCTGTTTTGCTGTCCTGCTTTTTTTTTTTTTTTTTTTTTTTGCTTTTTTTTTTTTGCTTTTTCCGGTCTTTTTTTTTTTTTTTTTAAGACCAGCTACACTTTGAAAAAAATATGCAAGAAGCAGAGTTCCTCTCACAGCCTTATTCCTCAGTATTTCCAGGAAGTTGAAACAGTTTTTAAAGCCTCTGCTGACCAGGGAAACACAGGAATGCAGAGCAATTGAACAGTTGCACTAAAACAATGAAGCATGTACAATGAATGTACTATCCAAAGCCTTCTTTTATTTCATGGAATAAGCTTTGATGATCGATTTCATGAATAAAAAGAACCCATTTAATATATATGCACTTGTTAAACCATTTCATAAGCTACCTAAGCTTTGTTCTCTGTCTATTATTTTTCTCCCAGTTGCCTCATTTTCGTGCTTGCTGCTTGGACAGAGAATGAAACCAAGAGAGGGAGATGCAGGAAAATAATGGGCTGTGTTATGTTATGTCCTTGCAGATTTCCTTGCTTTGTTACATGATAAAATACACACTTTAAATCAAACTCTCTCCATTCTGTGACTGAGTTTTGAGCAGATTCAGAGTTGATGTAGTTGTTTAATCAAAGGAAAAATCGATAAACAGAAATTATTCCAGTTTCTCCCCACCTTTTCTCTGCTTTTGCATCTTCAATTTCTTCCTTGTACATTCATAGCCAGCAGGAGGTAACAGAACATACCCAACTGGCATGGATGGGAAAGCATCCATCAAACTAGACATCTGCTTTTCAGATATTTTAATATGACTCTGACCTATCGTGCTTTGGGTCCTTTGTAGTGGCCTTCTGATTCCGAGCAGAAGGGGATTAACACTGATGTAAGAAGTCTTACCTAAGAAGACTTACGCTAACATGCTTCAGTTTCAGTACCTCACCGAAGGCCTCTAATGTTCTTTAGCAGCACAGAAAGGGGGAAATGGTTGGTACACGATGGAGAATGTGATTTCACCAGCAAAGCTGATAATTCAGTTATCCTCCTTTTTTGGATCGAATGCCCAAAAGCAGTGAGCTGTAAATCTCAAAACTCAAGTTTGCATTTGTTCAACATATGAGATGAATCAGAAGCAGCAGCAGATCAGGCTTTCCATACTATCATGAAAATGCATCTCAGTCCTGAATTCAGTACTGAATCCAGCCAACAGTATCTAGTAGTTCTGAAACCTTTGGCTAAGCACCCGCCTCTCTGTTAGAAATGAAGTTCCTTCTCTCAGATTCACATGCTGGCCTTTTGTCTTAAGCTACCAGTGATGGAATGAATTGTATTAGTGTAAGATTAATTCCCCAAACTGTAGTGCAGGCACATGCTCTTTTCTTTTGCCCTTGCAATAAGGTGGTAAACCTCTGACAAAGGTCCATATGCAGCTGGGTGTGAGGATCCATCTAAAGCCACTAGTCTCTGTTGCTTCAACAGTAGTATTTCTGAAGAGTGAGAAAATTTAGACTCCATGCACTATCCAGCCTTTGAACTCCCAATATTGACAACATTGTCAACTGATTCTAAGTTATCTAGGTAATTTTTATGTGTACAGAAAGAGACTGGATGGAAATGGTCAACTCATTAAAAATGTGGCACATTACAGAAGAGGTGGTAATTCCCTTGTGTCAATACTCTTTTGAACTGGATTCAAATTTTGTTGGCCTGTTTCCTTCCAGTGTCCAGGATCAAAAGAGAATAGCTGCAATTTTAATAACATTTTAAAACATTTTAAACATTTTATACTTTTTGAACTGGAGTATATATGTAGTTCTAAAATTGAATTATTTTGTACAGTCATCTAGTTTGTCTTTCCTGGCTTTGTGCATAATTATGGGTTGAACATACATTGTTTTATATTGTGAATCTACAGAAGTCCCTGTGCTGCCCTAGAAAAGAGAATTCTATTGTCCTATCCTGAAATGACTACAACGCTGGTCTAAAAATATTTGTATGGCATTATTATTGTAGGAATTGCCATGGCAACTTGAATGACAATATTAAGAATGGCACCACAAGTTCCTGACTGCTTCGCTTAAAGTTGCTAAAGAATTCAAAGTCACATAAAAATAAATTCAAAAACCTGACCATAGTAATGATGGTAATTTATTTTTCTTCAGATTTCCAGTGCATGGAACCACTAGGTATGGAGTCAGGAGAAATTCACTCTGATCAAATCACTGTCTCCTCCCAGTACAGTGCTATCTGGTCTTCAGAAAGGTCCCGGCTAAATTATCCTGAAAATGGATGGACCCCAGGGGAAGATTCTGTCAGAGAATGGATACAGGTAAAAAGATAATGTTTTAGAGATATTATTGATACCCTGTGGAGTTTATTGAATGTGGAGAATGCAAAAGAAAAAGGAAAATAATACAGTAAAGCACTCCTACATAATCTAAGAATCGCTGCAAGTGAATGGTTCGCATTCCCTATTAAGCACACAGAAAAACTGACTCCCAGAGCTATAAAAAAAAAGGTCAGGAAGATTAATTCTTCTGCTTCCCCTTTCTATTGTTTTTCAGTCTTCTGGGCACAAATAGCAAATTTTGGTTTAGTGGAAAAGTCAATATTAGTTTAACATGCACTTAAAGTGGAATGTCGCAGTAAACTGAGCATGTGCTATGTCTCAAGCTGATTATAGTTAAGCATTAATATGGGATGTTGTTTTCATGCACTCAGATTTCACCTCGGAAGACCTAGGTCCTTTCTAGAATAGCTTAAACAGAAGGTGAGTTGACTGGTCTCTGTCTAAGTGGCAGTTCTTCCACATCCTTAAACAAAGCACTGTTTAGCACGATTGTCTGCCTTAGCCTTGCTCTGATGGGACAGGAGCAATAGCAATCCTGCAAACACTTGTACCCATGAAGAGATTCGTTGAGCTCAGTGGGTTCACTGAAGGTTGTTGCTAATTACTACCAGGTCCTTAGCTTCATGGTGCACAATCCCTGAACAGGTTAAAGTTGTTCGTATGAGTTACTGTATGCAGATAACAACCTATAGAAGCACACCAGTATTTATTTCATTAGGTGAAGAATACTGATTTATCTTGATTATGTAGGTTGACTCCTTAGTTGTGATCTAGTTTCTGTTTCTTCTGTTAAAAAAAAAGACCAAAAAAAACAAGAAAGGTTCATGCATATTAGATTAATATTACAAATATTGAAAGTTTGTTCATGTATTTGAAACATTTTTCCTGCTCCTGTTGTTTTCTATAGGAAATTGCTTACTGATATATAGAAAAGGTCTCATTAGCTGTCAGTAAGAATGTTCACATCAGTGTTTCCTGTGAGGTTTGCTGTCTGCAAGAGAGCTTAAAAACATGTTGAGCAGTAGTTAGTAAAGGAGAGAAAGAAGGGGAAATCTTTCATTTCTGATCTTTGGCACACAATGGGACTCTCAGGTATCCTGCTTGGGGGCCCCTACACATCCTGAGCTCTTGTTGATGGACCTAATCAGGCTTCAGAGTGGCAAAAAAAAATCTCTTGATCCTTCTTCTTTACTTAGGAATAAATATTAAAATCTCCCTAGTCTTATCTAAGTGCTAGGCTTGTTATTAATCATTGCTGCTTGAAATCCGTGGAATGCTTGTAGAAAAAGGATGGAATGCATCAGAATCAAAGTCCATGTGTTTCATCTGGTCAGAGGGCCACCACTTTTTTTTTTATTATTTCCTTCTTTTATACTGTCACTTTCACATTTATGGCTGGATAATCAAAACAAGAAAGCTTGTCAAATCTCATTCATGTGTTCTATGTGCTTATTAACTTTAGTTAGTTATGATGACCACATACATATATATATAGCTTAATCCTTTCACTTAGAACTAGGCCTTTCTGAGAAAAAGTTTCAAAGGGCTTTTTTAACTATTAACTTCTTTAATAACAAATGCTTAACAGAATCCAAGCCAGTCGGGGATTTATGCTTAAAACAGTAAGGGTACCTCAAGCCTCCTAACTAGAAATTTCTCACCCTCCCTTGTGTTTTGCTTAAACCAGAGTTGCCCAGGGGCAGAAGCAATCACCAAACAAAATTTTGAGCACCTTTATGCTGCTTTCAGCTACCCTATCAGTCAAGAAGTTGGTGGTTATTTGTATGCTGTCCTGCTCAAGCCACAATTCTCACCTACTTCACGCAGCCCCTCGTGGGCTGCATGAACCATTTCCCTGAGTGTTCTAGCATTAGAACAGTGCCCAGAAACCATTATGAGTGTACAAGTGGCCCTGAGGCAGACTTTGTGCCGGAACTGTAGCAGCCTTTACAGTGGAGATAGGTTGTGTTTGCAGGACCAAGTCTACAAAACCCTTACTGGAGATTCATTGTGTTGACTATGTGTGCTTTACACGTGCTGCAGAACTGTTAATCATTCCACTCATCCTGTGTAGTGTCTCATTATCCTACCATTCATTGTCTGCATAGTAGAAGCAACCACAGTTGTGGAATTGCCATCCTCTGGCCTTTCTCAGTGTACAATGGTTTAACACATCTTTGGTTCCATTTGTGCGAGGAGGATATGAATTAGTATTATAATTATTTATTAGCATTTAATTCAACACTCATTGATAATTCAAGCCTCCAAATGCATTCTAGATGCTTTCCTGTTAAAGTTAATTGACAGTCTTCAAATGGATGTTAAGTACTTCAGACCATCAAGTACCTTGGTAGCACTGTCCTTGCACATGGGAAAAACCGTCTACAAAGGCTTGATGCCATTGGCAGTGAACGCGTATTGCGAGTTTGTATCTGGATATGGTAATGAAAGCCCATGTTTCCTCTCCACAAATATCTACAGGAACAGATGTTCATATCCATAAGAGCTTACAGACAAACAACCGAGGACATGCAACTAATAAAACACTCTGAAATTACCCATTGAAAAAAAATCATAATATTTTCTAAAAGGAGGGAGGCATTTGTATATGAAGGATTGAGATCACTTTGTTCTATGTGGTTCTGTATGCTGTTGTAAATTAGTCATTTACATGTTGCTTTTGCTTTTGTGCAGTACAATGTAAATGGATTTTTGTGGGACAGTGCAAGACCTCTGGAAAATATTCAGTGGGAAAAAACAAGCTAAAGTATACAGCGATGCTGAACTTGAAACTTTTAAAGTGAAAATTTCTGCCTTTATGCCATTGTCTGAGAGTTAGGGATTTTATGTATGTTACTATTCATTAATCAGTTCACGTTTGCAGGTTTGCATACCTGCACACGCTGCAGCTGGTTAAGTAGCAATGTCTGCCTTTAAACTGCCAATACGCATATACAACTAGGGCATATATTTGAGATATGTACAATTATATGTGGGCAAAACAGCTTGAAAATTCAGCTCCAAATACTTAGTGTATCATTTTTTGTATAAGGGTAATATTATAGTTCTCCTTTCCCTTCCTTTTACCCCTCCCTTCAAGGTTAATGTTTTTGCTAAGACAAAAGAAACAGAAAACCTCAGTTAAGTATCAGCAAAGGGAGATTGGTATCTACAGAGGACGTCTAGAGGGCATGCGATATGATTGTCTCCTTTGAGGTGTTGACGTCTTTTGGACCATTTCACTGAAAATAATTAGGAAAATAGCTTTGGCTTGCTGTTAGCAATAGATTTGCATGAATTCCATCTGTGGACGCAAAATCCATTCTTTGGTAGAAAAACTGGGTGGCTCCTTTCTGGCTGACAAGGCACGAGCTCCTGGGTGCATCTGAGTCTGCCTGCCTGCCTGCCAGGCTCTGCAAAATGAAATGTCCGCTCCCTTCTTGTTTTGAAATAAATGTCAAAGCTTAGATTCAAAATATCAATAGCATGGTCATACCATCAGTCTGCACGGTACCTTCTCCACTTTTTTTTTTTACCCTCAAACACACTTTTTAAAATCACTCAACTGACTCGAGATTTGGAGTGACTCCATAATCAGAAACAGAGTCACTCCAGATTGAATTTCTTTAAAATCACATTAATGAAGTCTGTGGATTTTCTAATATGAACAGACTAAAGATATGCATGACACAAAGGTTGTCAAAAATAAGCATAGAGTTAGTTTATTGTCATATGGAATGTTATTAGCTCTTCAAACTTAAGCTAAATATCCCTGTTTATTACACTTAGGTTTTATACACTCAGCTGCCTGACAGTGTGAAATAGCATAATTTAAAATAAAAAATAAAAGCAACCCTTTAATTTAATCAAGAGCAGAGTACTGACATTGCATTGTAAGTCATTGTCCCTCATTAACGTATCCTTTCGCAGGAAAAATAGTATAGTGTTTCCATTTCTGTAATCTGAACAACAAACATGTTAATAGGTATCAATTACCAGCCAGTTTCAGTACTTAGGACCAGTAAGAAGGCCAGCACAAGGGTTTCACATCTGGTTTTAGTGAAACTGTTCCTGTCTGTGGTATTTAAAATTTAAAGAACTGCTGTTATTGTGCAATTGGGAATCCTAGGGGAGTACAATGTTAATGAAATCCATAACGTGCAGGGATTTTATGATTGCATTTTCAAGGCATTCCTTCAAAAGGGACAACTGATTTCTGCCATGGCAGCAGTAATTGTGCTTTTACAGAGTAGATTTAATGTTTGCATTTAAGAATGGCAGTTATGTTTACGCACAACTGAACAGGCAACACGTGAAATCTTTGCAATTAGGGAACTTTCTGCATCTTACCTTTGAAGCCCTGGAGCAGGAGCCGTAGGTGCTGTGCATGGAAATCCTTTGCATCTCCAGGCCATATGGGTGATGGCAGTGGCCCACAAGGGTGGGGCTGTAGACAGACTCTTGAGCCCCATGTGTGTGTGGTTTTGACGGGAAACTGATTGCCTATTAACAGGGTCACTGGAACCTGTGCTATCATCAATTCTCCTAATGATGTGGGTTCTCAAACCCACAAGGAGCAACACCTTCTGGGTACTTTTACTGCAGCATCTGTGTGCTTTCTAACAAAGTCTTTCTCCAAATGCTTATGGCACAAATCTTTATGCTCCCAACGAGCTGAGTGATGGCTTCTGGGTGGCATCATTTGTCACTCATTGACCCCCAGCTTGCCCATATAGCAAAGATGTGTTTGCACAACATCTTCAGTTCATATTATGACTGGAGTTCAACAAAACCATAAATCCAGCTTTAAGAATCTAGAACCAGATCAAAACTTTGCAGCCATAAGACAGAAGGCACTAATCTGGTATAAACACACTCTGCCAGTTCAGATTTGTTCCAAAAGGTTAACAGGGGGTTAACATAAATAGACATTATACTCTGGATTGGGTATTATCTGTCATTCTGCAGCTGACACAGGGCCATACACTGCGATGAATTCCATATTGTGTGTTCTGGCTAACATGACAGAAATGGCTAATCCGGTCCAAATTTGCTAGGTTTTCCAACGGGGCAATGGAACGGTCAGGTTGGAGGCCTGCAGAGAGCAGATCTGGCCCAGAAGGCCCCCAGATCCCAGCCTGCTTGCCCAAACCCTGGCCTGCTGCTCAGACCTCCTCCCAGCATCATGCCTCAGGCACCCAGGCTTGCACAGGGCCATCCTCCATCCCAGCCAGCCCTAAAAACAGCAGCCGACCCGGTGTAAAACTATCCCTCTACATTCTGCAGCAGTGAGGTCTCTGGAGTAAGAACGGGCCTCCTCACAAAGCAACCTGGGAGATCCCCTCGCCTCCACTGATTGAAATATCAGTTGTTTATTTAACACGAACTCTCCCATGCAAGGAAAATATACTTCCATTGATTTAAAACACTTCCATGTATACACTGCTTCACCAGAACGAGAGGGACCTCTGAGTGGAATTTTTCTTCCACATTTGTCTTCATTCCTTTAAATTTGCAGTAACCTACCTTCTTCATTACTTGCTCCTTTGTAAGTGAAACACAGAAACATGCATTGTTGATGTAAACTGGTATATAGATTAATATAGATTTATTCCTGCAGCACTTCTGAAAATAATCAGTTTATCATTTGGTATCTCAACCTTTCATCAGTGTCATAGCTTATTTCCTTATCAGGTATTCACTTAAAAATGCAGTCAGTATTTATATATTGCTTCTGCACAGCACATTTGTTTCAGTAACAGGTTTATTCTTACATCAGGCAGCTGCTCAGGTTGACTTTCCTGAGCAAGCTTATCTAAATATTTCACATGAAAGCTCAAGGAAGTGCAAGTCAACAATGCCTGTTGTTTTTACTGCTATTATTTCTGCTTCTTTTGGAGTTTGATATTGCAGGGAAGTACATCGTATTTCTGCATAGAATAATGGGAAACCTGGGAAACCCACTTCTAGCCTTTGAAGGACTGCCTGAGAGCTGAGCTCAGAGGCTTCATGGCAGGGCTTGCCCATCATTAGGCAGCACACTGACATGAAAGCACAAAACCTGCCAGTCCTTTGCCTTCCCTACCACTTCAGAATGCAAGCCATGTATTTGGTTCATGTCATTTTACAGTTCATAACTGTACTTCAGCAATTACAAAAAGCAGAGTTAGCTTTATGTGGAAGAGTGTTACAGTTATCTTATAGTCTTAACATGTGTTTGCACATGGGCAAAGAATGACAAAAGAATATTCCTTTCTGGAAATCACAGCCAGTACAGACTGTGACACAGTGCAGAACCGAGGTTAATTGACCCAGCAGGATGCATTCATACCTTTATTTACTGTGACATGGGAATAAATGGTTTAGTTTCTCAAAGGCAAGTACTGAAATTAGGCAAGAGGGAAAGGGAGAACTAAAAGTGCCCTGCAAAGTATGACTTTTTTTTGTTTGTTTGTTTTTGTTTTGTTTTGTTTTTTTTATTGTTATTCAAAGCATTTTAAGAGCTATTTTAGTACCACAAAGTTCCCAGCCATAGATTTATCACTCTGGGGAGGCTGAAGGGATGCTGAGTGCTGTGTACAACCGCTGGCAGCCTTATTGCTCCAGAAGTGCAGGTGCAAAATGCTGTGTAGAGGAAAAGTCTTGCTACATTCCACTGGCATGTTTCTGCATCAGCCCAGGTACAGAGGGGAGTCCTTCGTGGCTTTAAGCAATCCTGCATGCAGCATATGGAGGAGCAGCAGAAGCAGAGCCCCTTCGAGTCTCCACCACCAGCCTAATCATTATAATAGTTGCACATCTTTCAGGGGATCCATTATGCAGAGATCTGAGCAGTTTGTATGTAACTCCATAATTACCTATGCATCCACTTCCCAGTCCAGCCCTACATCCCCTCAATGGCTGCAAGACAGATGGCCCTTTAGAGCTGAGGTAGCAAATTAAAAATGTGTCCAGCAAAAGCACTGAATCAGCAGCTACTAAAATAATCTTGTAAATTTATCTCACTTTCAAAAAATAGTTCATTTCAGGAGGCAAAGAAATTAAAACCTTTAAATATGTTTTTAAACTAAATGCTTTTTTTTTTTTTTTTTTTTTAATGAAAGCATCTTTTCCTTCTACTTTCTTTCACAGAAACTAAAGCCACTTGAAAACATTTGGAGCAGAATGATTCTTCTCTCTTTTTTCTTCCCATTCACGCTCATGTGTTTGGCTTGGCTCAAACCATTTGTTATTGCTCGATGATATTTTAACTTCCGTGAGGGCAAAAAATCAGTTGGTTGTGCCACTCTGCTTGGCAAGAGAGCTCTCCTGGAGGGTCTGCAGAGCCTGTGTGGGCTGAGGCAACCTTACCTATCCCACACCACAACGTGTCTGTTCCTCTGAGCCCGTGCTCTATGCAGAGGTGAGGGAAGGTATCTCAAAAGGAGATTTTTTTCCGAGTCCAGCAGAAATAAATTAATCTACAAGACCAGGCAGGTGTCAGGCTGCAGGGAAAGCAGAGCTCAAGGCTAGAAGTTAAATGACTAAATGTAGTGGCTAAAAACACAGTCTTGGGTAGGAACACGCAGCTGAGGCATGTTATAATAAGCAGAGTCGTTACTGAGCTAAAGGTCTCTGCTCTCACAGGGCTGACCTCGGGCTGGAGATGATAGGTGCACTGCTGAGTGCTTTGCAGAGACGATTGTGCGGTTTTATTCACTCTTTCCACACCTGCACTGCAGTATGAGGCTGAAGAGTTCATGAGTCCTGTGGGTCCTTCCCCATCACAGCATCCACACTCTGGATTTTCTGCCATTTGCCTCCCCTGCCCTTGTGTTATCCCGCTTCTCTGTCCCAGTTTGATTCTGTTCTGCCCATTAGGTGACATTTTCAGAGCAGTAGAAAAATAGGTAAAGTGGAAGGATAAATTAGATTTCTTCCAAGCGGTAAATAGATTCCCTTCAGAAAGCAGTTTGTCTTCTTCTCACTAAAAAAAAAATATACATACATACATACACACACACACACACACACATACATATTTCAGTAGAGAGATACTTCCATTTTTGCTTCACCTCTAACATTTTTGTTCAAGGCTTTAAAAAATTCTTTAAAAAAACATCACTGTGAACTTCATAGCTGTCTGATAAACAAAGCCCACAAGCAGAGAAAGCACAGCTGACAGTCAACAAATTGTTAAGCAGAAGTTGGGTTCCTTTGCTTTCAGGAGTACCTGGCTCTTCCTCAGAGCCCTGTTTGCACACAGCTCCCAGCAGCTGGTGGTACCTGCACAGTCTGGTCTTTCTCTCCTCTGCAGCCTCCTGCATTGAACACTTCGGGCCAAATTCATTTCTGCTGTTGATCCTTTGAAGCTGCTGATAAGATTAATTTGTCGTGTTGCTTATAAAACCTAGGCATATTTTAACTGGTCATATTTAGGTTAGAGATGATTGAAACGGGGACTAAGGTGGCTTTCAGCCTTTACAAAGGGAGCAGCAGGTCTTCCATTGCAAATCCTGTTAAATTCAGACTATGGGTTGAAGGGCTGACAGAGCATAGAATAGTTTTAAAATGCTGTTATCAGACTGTAAAAATTAACAGTCCATAGTGGTTTTTCCCCTTTCAGTGATATGCTTAACTAAGAAAATACATCCTGTGTTTATTTTACAAAGTCACAGAACTTAAAAATCAATGGCTTTGCCCTTTGCATGGCTAAAGATAGAGCAACTTTTAGAGAGACGGGATGGGAGTACACAAACCAGGCACGTTCCTTGGCCCAAGAAACCCTGGAAATGAGATCCCAGAAGTCTGAGCAGGCTTTGCTGAGAAAAAGGCAAAAATGGAAAGGAAGCAATCTTCTGGTGCTTTGCTTTAGCACCAGAGGGGAAGCAGTAAATGGGGTCTATAAGAAAGAAGGGGAGACACTCTTTAGCAACATCTGTTGTGACAGAACAAGAGGAATTTGCTTCAAACTAAAAGAGGGGAGATTTAGATTGGATATAAGAAGTTTTTTACAATAAGGGTGGTGGGGCACTGGCATAGGTTGCCCAGAGAGGTAGTGGATGCCCCATCCCTGGAGACACTCAAGGTCAGGCTGGACGGGCCTCTGAGCACTAGTGTAGGTGCTCCTGTCCATTGTGGGGGGGTTCCTTCCAACTCAGATGATTCTGTGATTTTGTCTGGGTGGTCACCAACCTGTGCACCCCTTCTGCTATCCCTGTACTCCTCCAAAGGCAAAAGCACTGCACTCACCAGCAGGTCTTCCAGATCTCTGCCTCAGAAGGACTTCATCAACAGCTGAAGCTATGAGAAACGTACCAAAAAAGATGATCTTGTCATGTCACTCCCTTTTCTCTGAGCATTTACAGTCCCTTCAGCACATCATCTGACTGCAGTTACCTGACATTTTCTCTAGAAAGTAGCAGAAACTCATATTTTAAAAAAAGCAGTGACTTGCTTGGTGACCCAGTAGTAAATTAAAATCATCATACACAATGCGTATGAAATAGAAAATCGAATTTTGGTGCAACAAAACTGACAGTTCCATTTAACAGAGAATAAATGAATGCAGACTCCCGTAGATGACTGACTGATTTAAAGAGACTGTGCCGATTTTCCCAGATGAGAAAGCTGATCACAAGAAAATACGTATATTTCTATGTGACACAGGTTATACACCTTTTCCCATTCCCAGTGAAATTAAGCTTAAAAAATATTAAATCGTAGACACTGGCATTTTTTCCACATTTTGTTGCTGTATATATAGAGAACTCAAAGCTTGAACTTTGTAGCAAATTCCAGTGATTTCAGAGGCACTTTCTCTGCATCTGTGATTGCACAGTCAGATCTTTCTGGTCTGAGACAGCAGAGGTTTAATTCTGTATGGCACATCACACCCTCACTTATGAGCTTCCTACACAATTAGCATAGGCATGCTGTGAAACAGGAAAAAGCAGAGGCTGTTCCTATGTGTTTATGCGTGTATAATATTGTACTTATATTCAGAGTGCCAAAATACATTTCAGATCAAGCCTTGCTGCCTCTGCCTCTGATTTCAACAGGATAGTAGCTGGCAAACAAATGCTAGAAGAAAACATTGTAGATAAAGTTCAGTGTTTTCCACCCAGAGCCCGGTTATTCGCATGTGAGGCAGTCTGATAGAAAAGCTTTGCATTACTCGTTTCCCATTTGTGCATTAGTTGCTTGGTACAGTTAGGAGAAAAAGAAGTCCTACAATTATGTCCCTCTCTCAGAAAAGAGCGGTTCTGCAAGTATTGCTATAGAGTTTCCCTTTTCTATAGTTTCTAACACAAACTGGGGAAGGTTACATTCAGACTGCACTAAATAGTTGTCTTCATTCCAGATCAGAGGATTAAGCTCAGGTTTAAAATTAAATGTAAATTACAAATAAGTATTCAGAAAACGTTAATTAAAAGTATTACGTTCCTGACTCATTTATGGCTCAGCAAGGGTTCCTAAGTATCTTAGCTGGAGAAAGGGGCCATTCACATTCCTCTTTTTTTGACCAAGTCATTGTACATGTCTTAGGTTATCCATTTGCAAGTTAATGTAGTGCTGAAGCAAAGGTTTTCATTTTAAAGAAGTAATATTTCACAGCAAGATATGCTCCTGCAAGACGTAAAACAATCTTTTTCTAAAGCACTGGGAGTTAATCAGCCTTTCTCTCCATTGCTGCAGAGAGGTTTTGAAAGGCACAAGATACCGATTACTTGTATCCCAGAGTCTATAGAAATCCCAATACTATTACATTCTCCTCTCTTTGTTATCGTATCTTGGTGTTCAGGTTTTAAGTAGTTTTGAAGTAGGAAATAAATTAAAAAGAAGGTATTTTCTGAGTCTTCTGAATAACGATCGTGTTACATCAGAGCCCTACAAGACCATGTCAGGTGCAGCTTGGAATCAAAGAAGAGTGGCAGGGGCACTCTCTGTCACCACCCGCCAAAACAGTCAGCTCCTTCCAGGGGACCAGCACGTTGCCCCTGCTCCTGAACTGACCCCTTCCAAGCCCCACACTGAAAATATCACACTGAGCTAATGTGTACCAGTGGCAGCACTTCTCCCAGCCTACTCACAGCATTTCTCTTTCGCATTTGATCTTTATAGTTTCCATACTGGAGCAATTTGGTTTGCTGAATTCTGGAAATGTCTCAAGTTAAAATGCTAGTGTATTAACCTGCTGTACTGAGTCTCTTTTGTTTCTCTTCACCAGAGTGCTGCTTGCCAATTTTTACAACTACAGCAGATTTTACTATTCAAACAGAACCAGATGGAACACCAGTTCAAAGAACATGTCAGAATTAAATATTTCTTTTTTAATTAGTTGCTTCTGATTTATGCAAAAAAAAATTAACATAAGAGTGGGAGAATGTGCCATGAATCCAGATGCAACACAGCCCACACAAGCATTATCTTTTCTCTGTCAGAGACACAGAGGCCTTTTCTTTCATTTTTTTCTAGTCTTTTTTTTCCCTTTCTTTCTGGATTTCATTTTTCTTATACTTTCTGCATCTTTTCTTTCTCCAGGAAGCTCCATAGTGACAGCTGAGGTTCTTTTATGTCTATTAGTCATACTTTTTCAGGACCATTTTGACTATTCTCTTGTAGAAACTAGCTGATCTAGCTCTGAAAAAAAAGAAGTTTCTGTACTCAGTACTGCAGTCCCAGCATCAGTATCTCAGTATGATAGGTTCCTCTGAATCAATTCTTTGTCTTCAGGCACACAGTCCTTACACTCACGTTTTTCCTGCTCAGAAAAGCATTTGGGCAGAGGGCAAAGATTGCAAGGATTTCGACTGCTAAAGAAAGTTCATTTGCTTGTTGCTGCCAAGCATTCCTACTTCTTTGGCATGAATATTTGCTCATCTTCTTGTTCCTACCTTCCCACTTTTGCCAAGTCACATAGGCATCAGTTCAGTAAAGCATGCTGACTGAGGGCAGTTGTTTAGCACAGGCTAGAAGTTGAGCGCATGGTTAGCTGCTTTCTCTTGTCATGCTTTCAGAATGTTGCTGTCAAAGTCAATGAGAAAGACTTCAGTGACTCAGGAGAGATCCTACCAACTGCAATATTTTTATCTTGCTTTGTTTGTGGAGCTGACACAAGTATCACTGAGAATTTTGCACAAAAGTCTGAGGTACTTTTTACAGCCTTCACTACTTTCACTTAAACCCAGGATGAATATTTACGCCCTGTCATTAATCAAGGGGTTGTGCTCTTTTAATGACAATTCAATTCAGGGATGAAGGCTTTTGGATGTAACATTCAAACCAAATTAGTGAAACTCCTTTCAGAATTTCTACTAGAGCTTGTGCCATTTTTACTTAGCATTGTAACCTTTTTTACTTAAAGCTCAATAAATAAAGCAACTAATTGATAGCTGTATGTACATCATGGGAGTATGTGATAGGTCAAAACAACAGCAACATCTAATAAAAAATATGTGCTTGACAAATGAAAAAGATCAGCTCTTGATTAATTAAAATATTTGACAGAACAGTGAAGCATCACAACAGTTAATGTAAATCAGAGCACTGTATGCTATCTAGGGAAATGACACAGTTCTCTAAAAATATTTACTTTGGTGTGTTGTGTCAAGTGATGGATTATACAGCTTTTCAAGCCACAAGAGATGCCCACAACAAAAAGCTTCCTGTTGTTAATCAAACTCCAGCGCTTTGTCCTTTATTTTCTCAGGCTGTTGAACAGACCTACAGTAGGAGTGTTAAAAGCTCGTGAAACTGCTCCCTTGCTACAACTCACTCAGTGACTGTATTTTATTTAGGGAGGCAGATTTTCATTCTGAAAATAAAGTCTTCCATACAATGACATGGTTATGTACAACGACAGGAAGAAGCAATATTCATTTCGTGCCTTGCGTGTTGTGTGTTGTTCATTAACCAGCAGTTTTGCTAAGATTTGCTGCGTGATATATTGTGCAGAGCTAAATGTTATTCTTTTTCTCTCTCCTTAAATGGTCTCAAATCAAATGTGCATGCCACCCGTTGCATATCTGTGTCTTACAAATGTGTCACCCACCCACATATTTTGAAGACAGTAAGACAGCAATAAAAATATTTTTCCTGGAAGCTAAAGGATATTGCAGTATAAATAGTGAGGAAGTAATTCATATGCAGAAATAGCGTCTTGCAGTATGATTTCACAGGAAATAAATTGATTTTAGAAATAGGAAAAACTGGGACTTTTCTACACGAACATTTTTCTTCTGGAGAAGAAACACACACTTGAGATATTCCTCATTTCTTGGGGCCCATTCT
This sequence comes from Tragopan temminckii, assembly GCA_028571105.1. Taxonomy (NCBI): domain Eukaryota; kingdom Metazoa; phylum Chordata; class Aves; order Galliformes; family Phasianidae; genus Tragopan; species Tragopan temminckii. The sequence goes on from JAOWBP010002978.1 coordinate 13,123,883, forward strand.
TGTAGGTAGGTCTGCTCCCAGACTTGTACTTACCAATAGAGGCAGTCACATTGCAACACAGGCAATTATCAAAGCAGTTTGTTGGATAGGGCCCTAAGGCACCATTTTCCAGAAGAGAGAAGCTTTTTAATCTAAATGAAGGTGAGCACAATTTTGAAAACGGACTGTCAGTATACTGCAGTTAGTTAAAGCAAAATTTCTGTTCGTGGAAATGAAATGTCGTGATTTCAGGCTTGGAGACAACTGTCTGTCTCAGACCGCGACTGTACAGCAGGCAGTAACTTAGAAAATTGTTTGCATCCTGTAAAATAAATTCCAGATGTTTGTTTATCATATGTGCAGAAAGTTAAATGTCAAATAATTGCAGGGAAATGCATTTGATGTTCATCTTCAAAAGTACTGTGATTCATCACCATCTCTCTCTGCAGTTCATTTTAACGTGAAACACAAGTTCTAGACACACACACACAAAAAGTCCAAAACAAAAAGCTAGCTGTTAAAGATTCATATTAACATCTTGACTAGAGAAGAATGGAAATGAGAAAAATGCGTTACCTCTGATCGTGTTAACACTCAGAGACCTCTGTTGAGAAGGCACACTGAGCTGATTGGAAATTTAATTACTTGAAAAGCAAACACCTCCAAAAAGCATGGGAACTCCTACCTATTTGGTGACACGTCTGTACTAAAGCGACTGCAGTGGTTCCTCTGGGTAACATAGCACAAAAGAGCTTTGTTTTACAACCTCTACATTCTGGTACCTTCAGGTTCCAGTTGCTGATAGCAGTTAAAATGGTTGAACTTCAACCCTGAAAAAACAGAAAGAGAATAAAATACATCAAAAAATGACTAGTGAAGATTAATTTAACAACTCTTTTAAGATGTTTCATGCAATTTCTGGGGTTGTCTTCTACATAATTTATTTCAATCACCTTACTTAGAGAAGATTGGTCAAGGTAGAGTTTGATTTACAAACATACAGAGGTACCACAGGGAGGTGCTCAGCATTACGATTCTATTTTCAGGCACCTGGAGAGAAGCAATTCCTCTATAGAACTGTACTCCATATCACTGTTACTGGCGCCAGGAGCACAATTAGGTTGCCTCTTCCTTACCTGTAGGCAGTGAACTGGAGGCCTGCCCACAGTCTCCCTCTCTCAGTCCACTGTTAACTTTTGGCAGAATAATTTCTACCCGCCTGTAGAGTTCTGTCAGGTTTTAGGTCTGACAGTAGATGTCAAAACTTACTGTGTTTGGGAATTTGCTCCGGGCAGTGGGATGGATGGGTTTCAGGGTTTTCAATGCCTCATGAGTTAAATGTGTGTTTTGATTATCAGCATTTGGGCCTTAGCAAAATGTGGAACACCTGAAGTTCTGTGATGGGACAAGCCTGAGGTGCCTGAGTGATCACAGACCAGTAGCTGTAATTGTTCGCTCAGACATCAACTAATCAGATCTTCCCCTCAATCCCCAGTGTTAAATTTTAACTTAGCTTAAAATATCTAGAACTCTTGTAATAGGCCATTGCTTGACTTTATTCACAATGAAGTACTTACTGTATATTAACAAGCCCCTACTAGAATCATTTCAAATCAGTTGGAACGGTACGGGCTTGGGACCCTAATCATTTCAAAACTGAAGAGCTGTTTCAAATTGTAAGAGAAGCAGATCATTTAAATAACTTAGCTCTGCACTCCCTCAGACTTCCAGATTTTCAAGTGCACTTCAGTCTGGAAGTGAATGTGGTATTGGACATAACTCAGCGCAGCACACTTTACAATCAGCAGAGTACAGTTTGGAGAGCATTTGAAGTTAAGCTGAGATTGCTCAGCGCAATGATGCCCAGATTCCCCCATTAACTTTCAGATTGCAACAATCTAACATCTGAGACTCTCCAGTTACTTTAAATCACTTGATTGTTTTTGTAAGGCAGTGCTCTGATTTTTTTTATTTTTTTTTTAAGATTGATATTATTTTTTTTAATCATGAGATAACAAAATGTTACACTATTTCACCTCTACAGACCAATGCTAAATTGTTACATACAGGCTTCAACAGCCTTAAAAACCATGGCAGGGACAGCAGCTTTGTGCTGAAAGCTGGTTCTATCTGTCGCACACAAGGCTTCTATTCTTGTGTTGGAAGACTTCAGAATGACTTGCATATGACATGGGCATTGAGAGAGCAGCCAGTCTGTCCTCAATAGCACTTCCTTCAGCCTTTTGAGAGAGAATGCAGAGCATGTTGATTTAACTGCTCCAGTGCCTTTGGATATATGACATACATCCAGGAAAAAGGATGCCCGTCGGACACAGGGGACGTATGTGCCCCATCCTGCATACTTTGGAAATAATGAGAAGGCCTGAGACATTCTTTGGACATTCACATGAGAAGGATTAATCAACCTATTATTATGCTCCTAAAGCCTGGTCAACAAGTTTAAGCGAATTAATTGCTCTGATTAATATTTTGTGAACAGTGTAATTTGTATTGAATTTAAATAGTTTGCTTTAGGAAACAAAGAGAAGAAAGCAGAGTGATGAATTTGATTTTTATCAAGTTTGTTTTTATGGCTAAAGAAAGGCAGTAAGTAAATGGAGTGTTTCAAAGCTGTGGTCATCAGCCAGACAGTGTGAAAGTTTAACGCCTAGTTTCAGCTATTTGACATCTGGACTTGTGCTCTGAAACAAAGGTTTCTCTTGCCAGCAGAGCTGACTTGAGTAGTCTTGCTCCTGCACCCCACATCATCCTCGCAGCTACACTCATACAGCTTCAGTGACCACATATGATGACTTAGATCTGGATTAGAAATAGTTTTTTGAGGGGGGAGTTAATCTAAATCACTCTCCATTTGGTTGCAGTGTAATATCATGAGGGAAAGACAGAGAATGGTTGAGGAAGAGAGACGGCCTCCAGCAAGCATTTGTGTGTACACGATAGCATTCATTTCTATAGCAAGTTCAAATTGCCATTACTTTCTAAAGCTTGAAGTTCATTACATTTGTCAGTTGGAGCAGAATTATTGAATTTGCGTTAATGCCTCCTTTTTTTTCTGCAAATGCCTCATAGTGTACAATATAGCAAGTCATTTGCCTTTTTACCAACAAAATTGCACAGTGTTTCATAATTATCATGTGACTAAATAATACAGCATGGGATTCTTTTCTCCTCATCTGTTTGCAAGTGATGAGCTTGTAGGCTTCAGCAGAATTCTTTTTATCATTCCCTCAGTTCATGACTTCGATATTGTACTATTAAATTTTATCCCATTTCTAATACTCCAGTCCTCAGGGTCATTCAGCTTTCACTGCATGGCTCTCCTCTGTATTGACAATGCCTGGCAGCTTTGTGTCCTCAGCAAATTTCATTTACATCTATGCAAGACAGTTAATGAAAGTATTAAGTAAGATTGTTCACCAGACTGGTCCTTGAGGAGCTTTGCAAATAACTTATCTACAGTCTGGTGCCCAGTTGCAGTGATGGGTTTTCTGGTTCCTCCTCCATAGAGGAAAGATAATCCTCTGCCATGTGTGTAGCCCTCTTAACTGATCAAGCAAATGTTTCTTTCTCCTGTGTTGGCCCTGTTAGCAATAAAGAAGACTAGTATTGTTGTTAGCAACAATATACTGCAGTTTCCTTTATATAAACCTTTATATAAACATAGGGATGGGAGGGTCACTTACTTATGCATTGATTGTCCTCACGTCCCCATTTGTTCACTACCACAGGTAGATCTGGGCCTTCTCCGCTTTGTTTCTGGAATTGGGACCCAAGGAGCCATCTCAAAAGAGACAAAGAAAGAATATTACCTGAAAACATACCGTGTAGATGTCAGCTCCAATGGAGAGGACTGGATTACACTGAAGGAAGGAAACAAGCCTGTTGTAAGTCCTTTCTCTTTTCCCCCTTTTTTTTTTTCCAAAAAGAAAAAACAGGCTGTTGAATTCCTTAGTTACTTTTAGTTGTTAAATAAGAGGAAAAAAAGAAAAAAAAAGAAAAAGAAAAAAAAAAGAGGAATAAGGTATCACAGGTTTAATCAGCATGATCAGTGTTAGCAATATCCCAAATCCAAAAGGCAGCAATTTTCTCGGTAGCAAACGGCCCCAGAAATCATTTGTGTGCAGCAGCTGGAAAGGGTGTAAGGTTCTGCTTTGCTTATTGTAGCCACCAGAATTGGAGTGGTTTGCATCTTTTCCCCAGAGTGTGCTGCTGTTTCCCTATTGACAGAAATTTCCTATGTGACCTTGAGAAAAACATTATGGGGAATCTTTTAGAAAATGCATCAGTTCTTTACGTATGGTGAAGCTTTGGATATGTGCTGCTTTGGTGCCTGAGCATAGTCCTGCTGTCTTGCAGGAGTGCCAGCAAGCCATTAGTAATTTGTTAGACTTTCAAGCATCTCAGTGATGGGGTCATGCAGGCAGATAATTAGGCTTATCTTTCCATCCTTATAGATTTTTATCACCTTTCCATTTATCAGCAGATTTGCTCCCTGTAACCTCCCAATGAAACAGCTTTAGACAGTTGTAAGAAAAATCTTCATTATCCACTACCATGAACATGAAGCTCATTACTGAGAAGTCAGTTCTGTCTCAGCTCCCAGTGAGGCTGTAACTTCCATTCCACCTCACCTGGGACATGTCTGAGTGCGTCATTCCCAGCAGCTGCTAGGGGCTGATGCAACATAGAAGACTTTCCATCTCTCCTCAAAACAGCTTTTTTGTGACCCTTCTGCAAGGACTCAGAATGGCTGTGTAATATTATGCTCTATCAGTGTAACCTTATCTAGCTCTAAATATTTGGTTACTGGTTTGTCCCTTATTCATCTGTAAGTGCTACGCCAAGTCTGCTACTTTTATCTAATCAAAATGGTAGTAGTGTTTAACACATTTATCTTTCTTCTTTGAAATACATTGTAAAGAAACAGAGAACAAGAATCCTGAAAGCCTCCTGAACAGGTATTATCCTGGTTTTACAGATGAGAAGGAACTTTAGAAGGTCAAATGCCTCAATGCAAGCACTGTGTAATGATGTACAGAGGTACAATAACTGACTTGCCCAAAGTCACAGGAGAAACCAACACTGCAATGGGTACAAGGCACAGGATTTTCTGGCTCTGGTTCCAGTAACCTGAACAAATGTCTCTTTCAGAATCAGACCATGCCTGATTTTCATTACCAGTTTCAATCTGTAAACTCTGCAAGAGTGTATTTTACACAAGTTTCTGTTGTGCGTGCTGTCCTTAATTCGTTCTTAAATCATTTACTTTTTCAAAAGGTTTATTAAAAAAAAAAAAAACAGGTTTCTTGAAAGGTCATATTTCTAAAATGACCTTATTTTGCTGTTGATCAGGACAGAAAAAAACCTGTACATTGGTCTCCTTCTAAAAGCTTCATCCAAACCAATGGAGGAAACTCAGCTGCTAAAGGAATGACAAAAGCAGGCAGCCACCAGCATTCTAAGGAGGTCTCATGGCAGTGCTGCACTGCATGCTCAGGAGTTGGGTGCCTTGAGAGACCCATTTCCTTGATCAGATGCAAACCTTGAGAGAACTACAACAGGTCCTCCCAGAGGAAAAGAAAATAGTTGCTGAAAATAAATGTAGATCCATTTAAAATCTCTTTCTGTGTATGAAACCCCTTCATTAAATTATTTAAGAGATAACTGAGCCTGGTGAGCTGGCAGCTGTGTGCTGCTGGCCTCCACTCCAAATTAGTGCAGTTACTGCAAGTAACAAACAGGAAAGTAGACACTGTATGTAAGAAATGGGAAAACCTCCTATAAAAAGAGAGGGGACTGTATCTATGGAAAATAACAGGAAGCTGGTCCTCTCTATGTGAGAAAGAGGCAGGAAACTGAATCACCTTCTTTGGACTGGAACATTGCAAGATCTCGGCTCTGCTAGGAAGGAGCATGTTTGCAGGATCCTCAACATGAAAGAACAGCACAATCCTCTCTCTTCTTGTGGAAGTCTTATTGTTCATCTGATTTGACGGTTAGCCTCAGGGGACACACAGAAGCTAAATCTTAGAGCCCGCCATATAGACTTTAAATAGACTTCCATCTCAGAATGCAAGGAGAAAGAAAGACTGAGCATTTGTTAGAAAGGAGTTAAGCCCAGAAGGTCATCAGAGCAAGGGTTGCATGACACACTCTGAAAAACTCTGAAACCCAAGGACAGCAACACAAAGTGTTTTTAGCTTAATACCATATAGGGATTTTTACGTGGTCTAATTGAAATCCAAACCTTTAATTTGGGCATGAGGTTTTGTAGCTTTTGGCATCATTCTACAAACATTTGAGTAATCAAATTGCCTTAATTGGGCAGCGAGGCGTTTGGCCAGGACATGGCAATCCTTGCGTGGCAAAGACCAGTGTATGCCAGTCCCACGTAGAGGCTTGGGCATTGGGAAGGTGTTAACACAGGCAAGGAGTGGGCAGGGCCTTGCTGTGCTCAGGTGAGTTCCTGCTCTCCTGATGGCCTTGAGCTCTCCTGCTATGTTCTGCAGCGTGCTATGGGACACGGCTATTTTTTAGTATCACCAAACATCTTTTTCCTCCCAAAGGAAAGCTTATCTGTCTGCAAAAATTATGCTAGGAGTTTAATGAAATACTTCCCCATGCAAGACTTTTGTCTCATCTCCCACAGAAATAACCCTGGCTAGATCTTATGTCTCTAGTATCTATAAAATACAGAAATCTAAACACCATTTAAAAGAAGACCTAACAAATATATACCTTTTCTTTTCACACAAAGGTTTTTCAAGGGAATAGCAATCCCACTGATGTTGTTTACAGACCTTTTGCCAAACCAGTTTTAACACGTTTTGTACGAATTAGACCTATGTCTTGGGAAAATGGAGTATCGCTGAGATTTGAAGTGTATGGCTGCAAGATAACAGGTAAGTCTTGGGAAGGATTTTAAAACCAAGGGAATTTCTTGTGCCTATGCTGTGTTTTTTATTTTTATTAGTGAAATACATCTTCACTATTTGCGCTGTGGCTGGCTGTAGAAATGTGAACAAAATGAGAAAGAAAATAAAGCCTAACAACCCAAATGTACAGTGTTATTACAATATAGTTCCAGCATTCTCTTTTGAATGTTCCCCTTTAAGAAGTTAAATAAAGTGTAATTACTTTTCATGCAATTACTCTACAGCTTCATGCAGAATGCCTCAGATACACACCACTCTTTTTTTCCCTTTCTTACCCTTCAGTCCCTCTCTCTTGCCTACTGTTTGCAGTTTGTTCTCAGCAGGTTGCCCAAGGAACAGACATATATACCTACATTTAAAAACACTACAAAGTGAAAACCCCGGAGATCTAAAGCCTGTTTCAGTATCTAGACATATAAACGCATGTTCCCAGTGATAATCAGTATTACTTTTTGGAATGTAACTCCTTTGTATCACACAGATACCTACCTACAGAACAACATTATAAATAAGTAATTTGCAACTGTTTTTTGGTTTATTTAGGAAACTTTCCCTAGGGAAAATTCAAATTCAGATGTGACCCTGCACTCTTTGACTGAGCAAAAAGAATAGAAAACAAGAATAGAATAGGATTTTCTGATCCTTTTGGTTCCCATAAGGACAGAAATACTTGTGGTATTTTGGTACTTCCATTTCCTGCCAAAACTAGGAAATGCATGTTTGAACAAATGAAAATTATTTACAAATCCAAAAAGATTATTTTGCATGTAAGAAAGAAATAAATAGCTTATCAGAGTTGAACTGATTGATATGGCCTTTTTCTGCTTTGGTGCTTGTTCAGATTAATAGTTCAGTTCATTTGTTTATTTCTCTGTAGATTATCCTTGCTCTGGGATGCTGGGAATGGTGTCTGGGCTCATACCTGACTCTCAGATTACTGCATCTACTCAAGTTGATAGAAACTGGATCCCGGAAAATGCTCGCCTTATAACAAGCCGTTCAGGCTGGGCACTGCCCCCAACTACTCATCCATATACAAATGAATGGCTTCAAATAGATCTTGGTGAAGAAAAAAAAGTGAGGGGCATTATTGTCCAAGGAGGCAAACACCGAGAAAACAAAGTGTTCATGAAAAAATTCAAAATCGGCTACAGCAACAATGGATCAGATTGGAAAATGATCATGGATTCCAGCAAGAAAAAAATAAAGGTAAGGAGGAATGCTCTGCATAGGGAAGAGCTTGCATTGAACTTCTACACATTCATCTCCAATCTGAGGAAAGGCGCATGCTTGGGGTGAAGCTAAGGTAGGACTCTTAGGACAGAAACGCCAAATTGGTTGCTGTGGAAATGGTACAAAGCCCAGGGACAAGAGCTGATCCCATGACGTCAGACACCATGGCAAAGGTTTTGTGTGTTCAGCATCTAGTTCAGAAGACTTCTGACAGAAGTAGTGTGCCTGCGTGGCCTCTAGGTTACTCCAGAATCACATGTAATGGTAGTATCCAGCAAAGCCAAAAAAGTAGAGTTACCTCTGCAGTTTTTTCTGTTGACAGTGAGTGAGCTCATTTGAGATACAGAGTTACTTTTCCTCTGCTTTTTTTTTTGTTTTGTTTTTTGTTTTTTTTTTTTAGCGACAGAATGAGGATTTAAGTCACTAGGATACCTGCTGAATTTCTGAGCTGCCTGTAGGCTGGTTTGAGAGCTACACGGGCTCTCCACAATGGTCTGATCGAAGCTAAACTGAAAGAAAGTGATGTGGTTTTTGACATTATCCCATCCCAGGTGGAATGTACCAGTGGAGATTACTGGTGTAGCACCTTGGTACATGCTTGGGAATAACAGGCAGCTGGTTCATAGGTTGAAGCAAAAACCACAAGATGATATTTCCAGGGATGGGTCATATGAATTTCTGGGTTAAATGCCAAGGAAAAAAAAATGTTTCTGGGGATGTACTTGTCTTTTTTTTTTTTTTTTGTCTTTGAATATATGCAATTCAGATCATAATATGCACTGTTTAACATGTTTACCCAAAATCCCATTTATTTTTTTCCATCCAGATTTGCTATTGTTGCTCACAAAGTCCATTTTTGCCTTGAGAGGTGCAATTTTTTTCAGTCCTCTCTTCCTTTTCATTCAGAAAAGGAGCAGGCACCTTTACAGGAGCTGGTGCTACAGTATTGGAAAGATGTTCCAAAAATGTTCCCTCAAAAGGCAAATCATTATGGTGCTTGGCAAAGAGAAACCTTGAGAGTTGCTCCATATCTTAGCAGTGTTAGTCTGAAAATTAGATGTAAAAGCTGTTTTGCTATATAGACTCATCAATCGGGAAACCTGTGTTTCTTTAACGGAAAAGCTAAGTGTGCCCATGGATGTAGCTTTTCCAGGCACATTTGGTAAATATTGGACTTCCTTCTCTCCTGTTTTAATCTCACTGAATATCACTTTTCATCATTTGTTAGGAGGATTAAAACTAAATGAATTCAGCCTTTGCAATCAGCTCCTTTCTCTTGTTACCATGAGTTTTGACTTCATCATAAAGTGTGAAGAGAGTGTAAATCAACAATGGGATCTAACCATTTTCTTTCTAAAATAGATGTTGTTTTGACACGTACTGCTACACTGGGGCTCAATGAGGGAAAAAATAATGCCATATGCTTTCAAAGCAGTGCGCCGTCTGCTGCATGGCTTTCTGTTTTCTAATACAAGCACTTGCCATCATTGTCAGAAGTTAGCAGTTTGACAAGAAAACTAGAGCGCTAACTAACACACTGAGCCCATCCTCAGCTTTCATCACTACCAGAAATTAACTTTCAAAGGTTAATGGAATGAGGAGGGCTGGAATTCAAATCTCTTGTGGCCTAATTATAATCCTTCCCAAAAATTCAAGACATTTAATAAACTTTCCTCCAAAGTACAAGTTTTCTTAAAAGAGAATTAAATAAATCCTATGATTTGGGAGTCTGAGGGATTTAAAATGTTAATACAGGAATGTAGCATTTTTAAATGTAAGTAGAGCTGGATAGGACAGAATGCTATAATGAGTCACAGCAGGAACATGGATTAGAAACAGCCCCATTTTATGAAATGAAACACATCATTTCACTTGGTTAAAGTCTTGACTTTCAATAAACAAACAACTGCACGCAAGGAAAGGAAAGAGAAACGACAAGCTAAATGTAAAAACAGAATATGTCCAAAGGATGAAACATCACTCGACATGATCTTGTCATCTGTGCCTGCAGCTCCTTCCCTAGGACTACCGTAACTCTTTTTTCTTTGGTTGACCCAATTTCTGCTATTTTTGACAGTGCAGAATGTTTCCCCCTTCAGCCTATCTCAAGCACTTAAAGGAGTGAATATCACTCAAATCCTCAAACGACCACGCAGAACCCCACATTCATTTCAAAATCCAACTTGTGTTTGTTCTCCATAGGCTTGCTCTAATTTACTCCGTAAATTCATCTTTGTCTTCCATTCTTCCTTCCTCCTTCCTCTTGCCAACTGATGACCTTTTTTGGTTTTCACACCACTTCTGGTCATTTACTGCACAAGAAAATTCTAAATGTCCTGCCAACGGAATAACCTTTTTATATTTCTCTGCCATACTTATTTTGATTTACAAATCTATTAGGAAAACCTTTTTTTTTCTCCCTGTTGCTACTTTATATTCCCTTTTGTTTTGTGATCATTTATTATACTTATCTTTGTAATGAAGTAAATCAATTTGTGACATAGCATATATAAAAGATGCTCACAAAGTGAAGTTTTACTGTGTACTCCTCTCTCCTCCCCCACAAAGAATATCAGTATGTATTTTAAATGAACAGTCAAAATTGAATCACAGGCAGCTCTTCACTACAAAGGACAATGATTCAATATAATTATGATTCAATATAATTCTAGATGCCTATTGAATTCTAATGTCTATGTGTCAGTACTCCAGTATTGATGTCTTTTATAAAACAGTTGTCGTTATTATATGTTGCTATTAAGACTACTATTAAAAAGGTAGCAAGGATTCCTCAGATACGTCTGTCTATTTTCTGCATATAAAATGGCATTCATTCTTTCACATGCAGTAGGTAGCTTTTTTGATCATTTGCCCTGTATTGGAATTCAAATCTAATAATATGTAATTGCATGTTAATCAGTTCTTGACAGGCCATCTACATGTGAATTCTTGACAACTTTCTTTCAGGCACTGTCTGAACACGAGGTCAGGCTGTGCCCCTTGAACCACCTCAGAGTTACAGTCTTCACTAAGAAATAATAGCAAAAGCATTTATGTAGAAATCACTTCACCCATCAACACTGGCTTATGTGACTGCAACATTGTCTTATGTGAACGGCGCTCTAACCAGGGGCCAGAAGGGATTCTGGACCATTCGGTACAAATAAGTGTAAAGCAAACACAACGAGGCTTTTAGGACTGCACTAGAAACACAAGCAGCTGTCAGTTTTAGCTGTGCTCTTGGGCAATACGGCCAGTTCTTCCTGGGGCTTCGGTTTTCTCTGTCCCAGGTCAATAGGAGGGCCGGGTTTTGTTGTCATCCAAAATGAAGGACAGACAGGTGCTGACTTCTTCCTGAAGAAAGCTTCAGACCTCAGAGCTATGAGTTGGAAGTAGCAGCACTTCTAACCAGTTCAAAGAAGATTATTTTTATTTATTTGTAATTTAACTATTAACAGAAAAGCTGAAATCATTTTACTTTTACTTCTTTTATATACATTTAATATTTTGTTATTTATTCTCTACAGGGCCTTCTGAAGTTATTTTTTACAAAAATTAGGCCAAAAACAACTCTATTTAACCATCTAGGCTTGTAAACACTTCATGGAAAAGACTATTTCTTTGTACAGTCAATTCATTCTAAGGACCTATTATCTCCATGGATATAATATAAAGGTGTTGGTTTAAGTACGAATTATAACTTGTCCCATATACAAAATGTCAATGAGAGGAGACACTGAAGGTATCAGACAAATGCCACTGAGAGCTATATTATGGCTAAAGAACCCAGAGCGCAACTCAGACAAGAGATTTCTGTTTGAAAGGTACCTTCACTGACCTGCCTTACCTGTTAAATTATTATATTATATTGCAGTTTTGTCAGGAAGTAGCTTTCTTCTTTCTTTCATTCTTTCTTTTTTTATTTTTTTCTTTCTTTCTTTCTATTCTTATTCAATAGCAGTCTCCCTGGAAGAACTCTTGCAGCCACTGTTACTGGAGTTTAATTTATGCCTTTTGAAATAACTACGACTTGTGAAACTCTGTCACTGGGGGAAATCAGATTGAAATTTTCTCTTGAATAGTTGGATTATTATTGCAACCACTTAAAAGGTGACAGGATCTTCACCTCAGTCATTTTTTTTTCCCTAAGAAGTGTTGAAAATGTCACCCAGTTAAACCCCAGATCAGAGCGTCATTTAAAAACATGTCTCATTAAACACTCAGCTCTTGTTATGACCCTGATGGATTGGTTGCTACTGAGTTTATGAAAAATGAAATGCATTACTTTTCCGAGAAGCTTTAACTGTGTATTTTCCATTCTCGTTTAGGATGGGGAAGTCTGACACTTATTAAATGGTTAGAATCTGGCCTACTTCTCACCTAATTCAAAGACTAGAGAATGAAGAAAACGTTGAAATATCTTTTCTTTTTTAACAAGCAGCATCTGTCATGCCTTGCAGACTTTTGAAGGCAACACCAACTATGATACACCTGAACTGCGGACTTTTGAACCTGTATCGACGAGATTCATCCGCGTCTACCCTGAGAGAGCCACACACGCAGGACTGGGACTTCGAATGGAGCTGCTGGGATGTGAACTTGAAGGTAATTGCTCTGCTAGAGATGAATGCACTTTATTATTTTCAGACATACATTCTGTACTTGGACTACTGCTGAACACTGCTGTTCTTGTACAGGCAGCACATCATACTCTTGCTTCCGTGACTGCCATTAGTGCTGTTTCTTGGACTAATCAGTTCCTTCTGGGCAGACGTTCGAATATGCTGAAGGCACAAATATTATTCTCTCTCCCATCCTTTGTTGAATCACAGTGATACTCTCCACATGGTTTCTGTTCCCTCAAGCAAACTTATGATTATGCTTTCGAGAAGCATAGAGCTATTAGAAGAAAATAAAGGCAGAGACTTATATTTTCCATTACCATGATACAACCCAGGGAGAGAAATTTTCTGAGAATGCAAAGGGGGAAATTATACCTTTTGCTCCTTCAAAGGATGTGAAAGTCACACCAGACAATATGGTAGGCAGTGATTACTTGTCTGGACAGGGTCTGTGTTCTTCCTTTTTAAGGGTGAGGAAGGTCCTTTTTTTTCCCCACCATGCTTTAATTTTGCAACAGTATATAAAGAGATGAAAGACCAGGAAAAGCAAAGTTTAGACATTTATCCTTGGACTATGACATGAAGTATTATTATGCTTTGATTTTTGTTATATAAACAATAATTATTTAACATCATAGATAACTACAGATAGTACTACATGAATTTCACAGTGTTATCTGGTGGATGAAGGTTCAGTGGCTTGGCTTATAAATCACAGAGCTTACCAATACACAGCTAATAACAAACCATATTATCAGGGATTTCATATGATACCTCAGAAAGAAGTCGCTGAACAGGCTCCCAAGATGAATGACTGCTCCACCTCCATTTCTTTCTCACTGTCTCATTCCCACAGCGGAGGAGTGGGAAGCATTACTGTGAGAACTGCTGAGCTCTCTGTTGTTTTTTAGTGAAGGCCAAATTGAATAAGTGTGCTTTTTACTTGGCCCAGAAAGTTGGGAGTTTGGAAATGCTTCTTAGTTCCTGCAGGAAGTCCTCATTTCCTGTGAGAATTCTTGGTTCCTGCAGACTATTGTACTACTTGCTCAGAAAAGAGAAAAGAAAACTCAGCACCTGCCCTGTGTAAACTTACAACCTGTGGGTAATGTCCTCCTGCTATGGGGGTTCTGTAGCCACCTACATATCAAGAAGTGAGCTTATGGATCACCTTACATGAACATGTGGCTCAGTGAGGTGCAGGAGCCAGAGAAGACCAAATAGGCAAACTGCAGCAGCAAGTATTATGTTTCCCTGGGACACATCTACTTGCATTCATCTTCCCACTCTAGAGCACTTCTGAAAGTTGCTCACCTGCAGGTCATCCATGGACAGGCAGGGTCAATTTCCATTCACCCACAGGAGAAACATAATAAGAAAAATTTGTTGTATAACTGTATCTTAAGGAGGGAGTTGAATGAAGAGAAGTCACTTGAGATTTACTGAGGAGGATAGGTGTTGAGATGAGAAAAGAAGCATGGAGATAGGCACAGACAGGAGTAAAAATCAGCTCTCCAGCAATAATGAGCAAGGGGAAGCTTTGTGTCTTCAGAGCATCCCAGGGGGCTTATATAAATTGATGGCAGAGACATAGGCAAGCTTGAGGCTATACAGGGGCATGAAGATCAAGATAAGAAACTTAACTTGATGTAGAAAGCTAGAGGGAGCCCCCAGAGGGGTTTTCAAGGAGATATGGGGAATAGATGCTCTGAATAATTTATAACAGGTACAGAAATGTTTCTTTAGTGCTAGATTATACCCATAAAGCACAGGTTGAGGTCCAAAAAAGCTTTGTTTCATCCCAGAATAGAGCTTCTGCAGAAACTACCATCCCTACTGACATTTTCAGGCCATGAATTCAGTGCATAAGATCTTATGTGGCCAGTGGGCTCTGGAGGCAGTAGAAGGGCAAAGAAGAATCCAAGGAAGTGAAGCATTATTATATAGCTATAATCACAGTAAAACATTGTTAATGAAAATAGCAGTAGTTGAAAACAGGCAAAAGCCTGGACCACATTCCCAGACTGGTTATCTTAAGAAAAGGAAATATACTTCCAGCATAAAACATAACCTGTATCCTGATTTTCCAGATGTTATATGTTTTGCAGACGCTGGGATTTAGATATGTTTTCTGGCACCTTGCACAAATCTCAAGGTCTTAATTGCAATAACAAAGGTCAGACTTTTACTGGTTGTGCAGCAGCTACCGGAAAGTCATCACCAGTGAGAAGCAAGCAGGTGGCCAGGAGGGATGACTGACATCATTGATGTCTTACTTATTTATAACTAAAACACGAACAAAAGAAACTCCTTCCAGGCCTTCTCAGTGAGCACAAAGTGATTCCACATCACACTGCCTTCCTGCCACTGTTAATGTCTGCTCAGACATTTCCTCCCTTACACGTGCTATGCAGAGATTTCTTTGGCAGTGTGGTAGGTGCTGGAGAACTACCACCCTGAGCACGCACCCCTCCTGCTGCTCTGTACAGGCCTACTCATGAGCACTTTGGCCACACGATAAGATTATGGGGTTTCTACCCAACCTTGAGAGCTCCATCCCTTCACTCCTGGTTTGTAGAAACAATAAGGTGTCATCAGCCAGTGAACAGATAGTCCAGGGCTTTACTGCCCAACTCCATCCAGCCCTTGAGCTCAGATACAGCAGAGCGTCTTAGTGCAAGAGAAGAACAAATACTGCCCATTGTAAAGAAATATTAACTAACCTGTAGAGTTGCTCCTTCTCTCCAAAACAGCACAAGACAGCTTATGGTGCTCATCAAGATGTTACTGCCAATTGCATGCTGATTCTCCAGCACACTTTTTAACTAACAACTGGATTTTCTTTCAGCTCCAACGGCTGTCCCTACTGTTTCCGAAGGCAAGCCCGTAGATGAGTGTGATGATGACCAGGCGAACTGTCACAGTGGCACAGGTGATGACTACCAACTGACAGGTGCAGAAACCATCCTCATTTCATTGCAGCTTCATTTTAGCTCATATTCATCACCAGTAACCAGCTAAACATTTGTACTGATTTAATAACTCAGCATAAATGGACATTGGTATGCAGTTCATATTGTCGTGCTGTCAAAACAGAGGCATCTGCCTTTTACATGTGACAATACTTTTGATTGTTTTCTCAGCTATGTAATTTTGGAAGCAAATAATAGCGACTAGCTGGAGCAGAGGGCTTTTTTTTTTTAATCAGGAGTTCTGTCTAATCATAATGTCATAATTAAACTTTCTCTTAGTAAGAACAAAGCTGGATAAACCTTTTGAGGTTTATTGTCTGAAGTTGAGGAACTCAAAATGAAATATTGTTTAGGCTCTTCCGTGTTGTTATACTCTTCTATGCATAAAATTTAGCACAGGACTCAAATCTCAGCCCTAAACCTTACTCTGACAGAAACAAAGCAGATTTGCTTCATCAAAGTATACTCACGCGTATACCACCAAAAAGATTTTCTTTAGCTTCCCCATCAGCACTGCATTACAACCACAGAGGGGCTGACCTTCTCCAAGCTGCCATCACTAAGGGGAAAACAGGACATAAGGTACTCTGCGTCTGGAAGGGAGAAAGCTTCTTGAATTTCATATTTTCTCACTTATGCACAGAACCACTGTCCTTCTGAGATAGCTGATTCTCCATCACTATGTTCTCAATCACTTCATGAAGGTCACTTACTGCAGAAAGCTCTGGGCCTGCGCTTGTACTAGATCCATACCTCTGTAGCAGCTGAGCTAATTTTTGGACATAGCAACACAGGTTATTTCATCACCTCTCCTTGGTGCACTTATCTAATAAAAGTTTACTGCTTCTTATATCTATGGCATAAAATAGCACCAGAACCTGACAATAGATGTCCATGAGGACATTGAGAAACCTTAGGTAAGGGAGAGATTGGCTTTTTGGAAGCAGCCAAGTAGAACATCTGACAGCAGATATGAGTGAAAGTGCAGTTTCAGCATCAGACCCTTTCTGAGCTTTGCCAATGTCTCCCGTAAATGTATGTTGCAAATCAAAAATTGAAAAACAATTTCTGAGCAGAAAAGATGCTGCACGGTCACTGCCACTGCTTTTCAAATCAGTATTCCAGATGAATCTTATTCTTTGTGAAAAGAGCCACATAGAAAGTCTAATAAAATAGTCCATATTGTGTTAAGGTAGTTCAGAAAGCCTTCAGTATTACTAAACATTGTAATTTTGTAATTTTTCTGAAAGCAGAGCCAGGTCAGAAAACCCTGGGGCTTCCTGCAAAGCTCTGCGACGAAGGCTGGCTTGCAAGACCCAATAGGTAGAGACATATTTCACATAGTCAGAGGCTATGTGAGGGCAAGGAGACAGATATGTGCAAACACCTTCCTGTTCATTCACTAATAGTCTCTGCACTTGAAGCAGCTCAGGTCTGCATCCCACACGTCCCTCAGGGAAAGGTTATTGAGCAGAAGAAACTCCCTCTGGCAATTTTTACAGGCTGTGCTTAGGGAGCAGTTTATAATCTCTAAGACAAGGGAGCAGCCATCACCCTTACTGAGCACCGGATTTTCTGGGAACAGAACCTATTTCACTACTCAAATTGAAAATTACTACACTGCCCTTCTACAGAGTGCTGGCACTTCCATATAATTTACGACCCCACCTAGAAACCCTGGCTCAATTGTTCCGGGCACGGCAGTAATGTTACGTTTTATGTTTGATGTCACATATAACACAAAAAATGCACAAAAGTGATTTTACCAATAATTTTACTGCAAACATTCCTCTAAAATGCATAGACTGAAAGTATGTGAGCCTCACAGCCCATTAAGGATGGCGGAGCAAGGCATCAGCGCCATCCCCTCTTTCCTCCACTCCCCATGAGTGCAGTGCCAGCATTCTCATGGGTACGGCTGCTTGAGTCACTTCCCTGATGGTACTCGCACATATGTGAGTATCACAATGAAGCCTCCCTTGCAATTAACTATAATTGTTCTGTAGGCCAGATTCGTTCCTGCTCTATTTGGACCCCATACAGAGCTACTCTATTTGCGTGTCTTATAGCATTTCCCATCAGATCATTCTCACAAACATAAAGCTGATATAGCTTGGGCATTCATTCTCACTGGAAGTCATCATAGTCATCCTTTCTATAATGCTTTAAGCACTTGCTTGCTGGAGAAGAGAAAAGCCATTGACTGGTAATCAGCACCCCACTGTGCATTTATAATTGCACTAGTTTACTTTTTGTTTCCTTTATCAATATGAGGCTTACCTTTAAAAAGTCAAGTATTTTTAAAATATCAATTAGTGAGCATAGAGAGAGGGCCATGACCCTTCTCATCTCTTGTTCATCTACTTGAAGATAAAGTTCTTAATTTCCCCTGCTCTTTGAGACAGAAGTGAAACCTGCCTAAAGAACAGCCAAAAGCTGGGCAATTCCTATGCAGCTCTCCTGCAAGCTGGCCTCACAAAGTGGTTGCGAAGCAGTGCAGGGGCTGGAGGACCTCAGGTGTCTGATATGGCAAGCATGTGCTTGCTGAATGCACAGATTGGTGAGTGTCAGGGGGGCTAGGGAGATCAGTCACTGACATCCCATCTGATTTTGACAAATCACTGTAAAGTGAGGACAGCCATAAGGGCACGATGGAGATTGATTAGTTGGTGTTTGCAAGAACTCAAAACATAGAAAGCTTTATTTGAGTTTTAGGTGAGGAGGTTTTTGGTTTGTTTGTTGGGTTTTATTGCTTTGGTGGTGTTTTTTTGTTTTGGTTTTGTTTTGTTTTGTTTTGTTTTTGTAAAGGAAACCAGAAATGTAATGTCATATTTTCATGCTTAAGGTACTCAGTTGCCTACATGTCTAATAAAGGTGGTCGTATTTCAGATTTATATATAGGATATTCCTAATGATCGCTGTGTCCTTTGTTGTGTCGCACGTATCATGATATACATAATTTCTTTTCCAGGTGGAACCACAGTGCTGAACACAGAAAAGCCGACAGTAATAGACAATACATTACAGCCAGGTATAAAAAAAAAAGGTTTTTTTTAAATTAAAAAAAAAAAAATTCCATGCCTAAATTTCATGCCAGAGACAAAATAATGAATTGCAGCACTTCCTGACTCCCCAGCTCCTAAAAGTCTCTGAAGTAAAGAAGCATCTGGTCTCTCGGCTCTATACAGTAAATATTTTATCCCTTTCATCCACATGTAGACAAAGCAGAGAACAAGATTTCCTTTTGCATCAGCAAATGGTAAATGCTGACAAAATTAAACTAGCTTAATCAAACAGCGGATTTTGTTAAAATGGCATCTTAGCGATACAGAGTTTGTTTGCAAACTTGAGGAAAACAAAAACAAGCCACACAGGCACATTCACTCTTCATATCTGTGGTTTCCCAAAACTGACAAGTAGTTTGCCAGTTTTCTCCAGCAGAGAGCTGGCAGTTTTGCAGCATTGTTTTCTAGCAAGCTTTCTCAAAACAGGGTTACATAAACTACTACCATGAACTTGAAAAGAGAAGAACAAGTTGTCTCTGGAAGCAGGTCCTTTCTACTTAATCAACGCTGTAACTAGCAGCTTTTAAAACCCTTACTTTTCTGCTTCCAGATCCTTCATGGCATCTTTTTAATATCCTGTTCAGTTTACTGGGAATAGGGGACAGAATAGATTTGGTCAGAATATCTGAACTGTAAAAACTGGTAACACCAGCTTAAAATGCTGTGCGTTAGTGAAGGTGGAGTGGTAAAGAGGTCAGCTTTCAACGACTCCCATTTCCTCCATTAAAGTATGGTCAGGCACAGCCTTGCAAGTGATTTGTAGCAGGGTGGGCAAGTGTTTATCATTGTTTCCTCAACTGTATGACACAAGCCGTTTTTGCTTCAAGTAAAAAAAGAAAAAAGGTACTAATAATGGAAGAGTTTCCTACAGAGCGCCAGTGGTGTCGATCTGATAAAGAGATTGAGCTGGCTTCTCTCTGACATTGTTCCCACTCTCAGCCTCTGCATTCCACTATTGCAGAGGCAAATGCTTTTAGTCTCCCTCAAATTTGTCTCCAGGGCCATACCGTTTGCTTTGTCAGCATATACTATTCCTAACTCTGACTTCTGTATGAGTGGGCAGATTGAAGGGTACCAGAGCCTTCACAGAACACTTCTTCATGCTGCTCTCTCACAGCCGGCATTGCTGCAGGGCTGAGGGACAACTAGTGATTCCACAGTTTGGGGATGGTGAAGGCAGAAAGGATATTGCAGTGGGCTTAGAGTAAAACTTCTGGATTCTTCTGTCTGAAATGAGCTTTAAGTCTTGGCTGAAATGAAGGATTTTTTTTAGTTCTTTTAACTGTCTTCTTGCATTCAAACAAATGCTAATTGCAAACTCATACAGTTCTCCTCGCCCCTCCCCAGTGCCAGTTGCAGTTGCAGGTTGTGTTTAATCCCTTTGGCTTGGGTGGGACTGTCTGTGCCAGAGATGAAGATGTCCTCATTTTCCCTCCTTACTTCCCTCCTGCGCCACCTTCGTTTACTTCACCATGAGCCAAGTTTTTTCTCGACTGAAGAAGTTTACGAGGTTCCCTTCAGAGCATGCCAATGCTACTTCCCTGCATTGTGCTGGTAGGAGCTGTTTCCTTCCGAGCAATAAGGGACAAGCTCACATCCCAAACACCAGGCTCCCACATGACACTACAGTACAAAGATCATAGATAGAGATCACTCAGATGCTAATAAATAAGAATAGGGTTTCCAGAATCGGCAGTTTAAGACATAAAGGTTTCCAGATGCTTTGTAATCCCTCACTGAAAACAAGCCAGAAAACTCCCAAAAAGGGGCAGCCAGAAATTCCCCTCAGCATGAGGAAAGCCCTCCTGGCAGAGAGGTGATGCAAGCCACTGCCAGCCATGGCATCTCGTGCTATGGTGATTTGAAACACCTTTGTCAGCCCTTCCAACACCAGTGGCACCGGTACTTCTGCAAGATGAGCTAAGGCCCTGTACTCCTGAGCTGTCTTCCTGCCTGTGTTCAAGCCTTCAAGCACCCCTAATCATGTTATCCCAGACTAACGTGCTTGTGTATGTCAAAGTCTTGAGATTATCCTATTCCTGCCAGCTTTTATACACTATGGAAACAGTTAAGTGCAAATAGCTGGAAAACCTCCACATATAAACAAGCTTTCCATCAAAGAGACTTTTACAGTTCATTCCAAGGAGACTGAATTGTAAGAAAATAAAAAAGAATCATTATTTCCAACTGCTCAAAAAGTTTAAAGCTTTGGATTTTTTTTATTTTTTTTTATTTTTTAATAAGATCTACTTTTCTTCTCAGACTTAAAAATGTGCTTTTAACAAACCTGTCTGTCAAGGTAAATACCTTTCAGACCTCAGTCCTCAGACTCACCAGAAACTCTTGACTCTTAGCTATTTACATACAGAGCAAGCTGTTCATTTACATAATGTGCTCTTGGAGTGTAAGCTCAGTTCTTTGTAAGGCAGACTGTTCAAGAAGTAACGTATCTTGTTTTTCACACATATAGCAGCTATTTTGGAAAAATGTAAGAAATCTTGAGGTTAAAATCTATACCAAAAAAATCATTTAAAGGTAGAAAATATCTGAACCTCTTTTATGGCAGGATGACTTTTCATCGATAAAGGATGTAAAGGGATATTAAAGCACTTAAATTATAATTTACTATCATTTGAGGTAATTCCAAGCTGCCAATATAAATAGTTTAAAAAGGTGAAATGCAAATAAGAATCAGACCCAATACACTACTTTGAAGTGTTTGCAATTTCCTTTTTTAGTGTTGATCTACCTTTTGGCAAGAGCATCCTATAGGTAATTTTCATAGCATTTTTAATGCCATCATGCTCCTTCTTGCCTTTTGTTGGAGGAGTTGTAAAAATATGTCAAAGTCTTTGGGCCACAAAAGATTAATGGACTTGCAAGAAACTCACTCAGCTAGATTTTCAAATGACTTTCTTGTTCACGTGCAGTAATGGTTCCAGCTGTGAGCAAGATGTGGTCAAGAAGTACAGCTGTTGGTTATTCTTTGAGAGGATAAATCTGTTTTAATTCAGTATCACGTACCCTACATTTTCAAAAAGACATGTGGGATTTCGTCACACCTCTGTCTCAGATTCTCATCTGAACTGCTGCTATTCAGTTATATAATAGCTGGTTTTCTTCATCCTCTCAATGTACACAAACCCCAGGATCAATCACCTGCTGGCAAGGGAATTATCTTAGCAGGGGAACAGGACAGTGCTGCAGAGGGAGCCCACCAAATCCTGCTCATCCTTCTCTCCCCTCTTCTTTCCTTCTTTCCCCAAGAGCTGCCAAGCTATAGTTCAAGGACAAAGAAACGCACAGATTGCCTAGAGCGTACTGTGAGCTACTGTATCAGCCTCCTGGGGCGTTTATTAGAAGCACTGAACTATTCTATCTTTTGCTGGGTTAGACCCATTGTCCATACAGCTAATGAACCTATCCTGATGCTACAAGTGTCTGTTATTAATTGGTTAGCAGGTCCGTTTTTTTCTTTTTATGGGTCCCTAGGAGAAGCACTGGAAGAGACATAAGAATAGACAGTAAGAGATGGCATGTTTAAGGAGCCCATAAAATGAGAGCACTCTGAAATAAATGCCTTGCTTTTGATTTCCAGTCCCATTGCTGTGAATGTCTAAGGAACATATTAATGCAGTCACTTTTGAGAAAACAGTAGGGACCTAGCAAGACGTAGCTGACAAAGAACGCGTTGCAGGCCAAATCCTGCTCAATTTCAAGGGGTTCTCAGTAACTTCTACATAGAAAATAAGTTCATTTTAGTGCTTCAAAGCAGCAAAGCCAAGGAACAGGCATGGCCAAAGCATATCAAATTTAGGCATTTTGCCAGTTTCCTGGACTATATATTTAAAATGAAAGTGTAAGAAATACTTTATTAGATGATGCTGTGAAATTTAGCCCTGCTTTGAAGCTCTCATTCTAGTCACAGTGTTCAGAGCTTGCTTCAGACCATGAAGAAGGCGGCTTTTGTCACTCCCTGCGTGTTAGAATTAACAACTAAATTCTGGATATTTTCCTCATCCATTTCAGTGCCCATTTCTCTTTGAAGCATTCGAAGCACCCTTAGCAGTATTCAAGGGAAGAAAGCGTTGTTCGCACCACATGAGGTTTTTCCTTTGATTAGTATCGAACTACACTGTATATCTCATAGTTCTCAGGCTGTGAAACTGAGAAAACAGAATATTGTAATTCTCCTTCTCTAGATTCTTTGCCCGTACTTCTTCTGTGTCCTCTGCTATTTACTTTTATTCAGAGTTGAACAGTCCCAGTCCTTTCAACCTATTTGCACCATGTGCTCATTTATGCTGTCTTACATCTTCAGATGGATGTGATCTATCCACCATTGTTCTGCTTTCTTGTGGTTTGAATACCACACAGGCTATCACAAGCTTCACATGATATAATCCTTTGGGATTAATAAGATTAATTTTGTTTTAGGTTCTCTAAGGCCTTTTTTATAGTTCTGTTTCATGACTCTGATGACAAAACCATTCAGTATAGCTCTCCCTAGGCTTCCTTGACAATGAAAGGAAATTTTTCAAAAAATTAAAACCCTTTAATTCATTTCAATGTCACTCTATTTTTTTAAAAACTCCCCTTGATTTTCAGATGTCCCCTTTCAGGGAAGATCTCTTTGATCATGGCCCCATTGTCTAGGAAAAAAAAAACATATACCGAAGCAAGAAACATAATGGATTGCGTTTTTGTACCATGTGTGCACAGGCTGAGTTCCGCTTCTTCAACATTTTGAGCCCAAAGAGACACTATTCACCACAATCTGCCTCTTTCCTAGAAAAGGCTGAGGTCTGCCAGGAAACATGTTTTCTCCACATTAAATTCCTGTGACAGACAGTATCTGTTTAATTCATTTGCTCCCAGTTAGGATGCCGCATCCGTGACAATGTCGGGTAGACCCCTCCAGAGGCCAGCAGGAGGCCGGGGAGTTGGGTTGGGATGGGGCGGATGAAAGGCGGACTAAGAACAAGGCACAGGGATTGCAGAGATGCTGCAGCACAGCCGAGGTGGAGGAGCGGGACAGGAGCTGCAATGCACTCAGACCTCTCTGCCGACAGAACAACATTGTGGGGGGGCCAGAGAAGAGAGGGCACAGTGGCTGAAATGCAGGAAGCCTCTGGATTTGGCTTGAGTGAAAAACAAGTCTCAGAGCAAGGATTCACTGAACAAGGACACAGCGGGCAAGGAGGAAAGTGACAGATGAACTGCTTTTATATCTGTTCAGTCTTGACCTACTCACTTGAGGTTTTCTCTTTGTTCATAAAATAGTTCTATAATACTAATTCTAGTTTACTTCCTATTAAAATCTAAGATGTGAGTTTAGAAGTCTTTCCAGTCTTCCCTGGGCTGCT
Source organism: Tragopan temminckii (assembly GCA_028571105.1). NCBI lineage: Eukaryota > Metazoa > Chordata > Aves > Galliformes > Phasianidae > Tragopan > Tragopan temminckii. Next base: position 13,148,073 of record JAOWBP010002978.1, read on the forward strand.
TTTTTATGTGGAGCTCTTTGCCACTTCAGACTGGAAGAGATTCACCTCAAAAGCCTGCCCAGTTGCAGGTCCCAGCACACTTCCCATATTTCTCTATATTTTCCCACAGTAAACAAGAGACATCCTAGGAGTTACATTATCTTTCTCTGGGTATTTTGTTTGGTTTTTTGTTTGGTTGTGTTTTTTCTTCTTTGTTGTTGTTGTTCTAGTAATGGGAAAGTCAGCAGAAGAACAGAATTCTTTCCCCAGACCTGATAATGGTGGGAGAAAAGAGTCCTTTGTTCTTAGTTCATACTTGCACAAAGCATCTCATTAAAGTAAATCTAAGTTTTTTCCTTTAATAAAGCATGAGTCACGCCTGAGAAAAGACTTTGGGATTTGGTCACATTGCTGTGGGAGGGGTATTACTCTACTGGGAGCTGGCATTGCTCTGGGTGAGGTAAAAGTTCATACCACTGTGGTAGAAACCAAAAGCCAAAAAGATTTCAAACTGGTTATCAAAATAAGAAATGTAAAGAATATGCTATGTTTGTATAATCTTTCCATACAAATTCCAAGTTGTATTGAGTAAAATAAGCTACAATCTATTAAACCTTTGGCCAGAATTGAAGAGAAGCTGAAAACAAGATATGATCTCATCCTGACCGTAATACCAGATTTCCCTTGTTTTATGTGGAGCTTGTTTTGAAGCTTATTTTGAGTTCATTTGGCTATCAGCCACATTTGTCCCTTTTCTGTCTCAATTTGTCCATTTCAATGCTGCCATCTTGTGGGCCAGCTTGTCTGGAAGATGATGCAGTGCTATTCCTGACTGATGCCACAAGCTTTGCATTTCACCAGAAATCCTTTCCAGCCAAGGACATTTCACTAGAGTTCCTGAGTTTTCTTATTTTTATCCAAATCTTATCGTGGTTTGTTGTACAATGTTATGGTACAGTTACGCTGGAAATGTATGTTAACAACCAGCGAATGTATCTGATAAGTGAGCCAGAGTTTTCTTTTGGAGTCATAGATGTTTCAACAGAGTTATCAGATAATGTGAGGAAATTAATCTGACAAAAAAAAATCACAAAATAAGGTTCATACAGAGACAAAAAAACAGGCACATCGTTTACTAGAAATAGCCCTCCTTTCTCCTAGCAGAACTACTCTTGCTTATGTCTTCTCACACTTTCAAGTGGGAATAGCTCTCTTAGTGGTTAAATGAATGCATTTGGTTTTGAAATGCAAAGTCTGAATAATGCAATTTGTAATCATTTCCACCCTCCTTTTCTATCTTTTCCTGCAGAACTGCCATTATACAACTTCAACTGTGGCTTTGGCTGGGGATCCCACAAGACTTTGTGCCAATGGGAACATGACAACCAGGTGGATTTGAAGTGGGCAATTCTGACCAGCAAAACTGGGCCAATTCAAGACCACACAGGTAATCTTGAGTTCATGATTTAGCCATTTTACATGAGAAGAAGTTGTTCTGTTTAATACCAACATGCCTTCCAAAACCAGAAAAGTCTCAGTTATACCTAATATATGTACTGTGGGAAAGATAAGTCTAGGCAACCTGATCCATTGTGTGTAGACACAAATGTCCATAATTATCTCTTTTTTGGGGGAATGAAGATCATTCGTTGTCAGGAACCGAAGATATAGGCTTCTGCTGACTATCCTTTCAGTAACTGCCATCTAGGGTTAAAAAAAAAAAACTAAATAATCAAACATTCTGCAAATATCACTTACCAAATGATATGGTCATGAGCAAACCCCACACTGTTCGTATTTGTGGTTACAGAAACTGCCCACCATGGAAAGGTGTTGTGAGTGAAACTTCTCACAGGAGCTTGTTTCCATACCCTCCTGTTCTCCAATGGGAGTTGGAGACTGCAGCCATCCCTTCTCTCACACAGTTTTTCCAGAATTATTACCCTGGGAAATTGATTAGTTTGGTTTGTAGTATCTAACTCATGGCTCTGCATAATTAGGCAATAAATATGCCGCTGGCTAACAGAGAAGGGAGTGCATTGTGTGACCTGCATGGCCTCTCACTTCAGTGTTCTCCTTTGCATACGTGCAGATTAATCAAATGTGTTAGGGATGAATACCCCTTCCCACTTCTGCAACCCCTTTGCTTAATGAGAATGACAAGGAAATTAGACAAAATTGGACTTTTTAAATTCTGAGACACTTTCAATTGAATCTTAAGACAAGTACAGTAGTTTCTGAAAAAAAAACTTATAATACTTTGACTATAAATGGCATTGTACAAATAAATGGCATCAAATTAACTAAATGCAGTTAGCTGAAGTGAAGTCTGTAATGGTGGAAAAATTGATGTAAAGTAAAATGGCTCAGTAGGATCTGACATTGAAAGGAGGTTAAAAGCTATGCTAGCCAGAGACTGACAAAATCTAAAAGGCATGCATAAGTAAAGCTCTAATTAAGACAATGAAGACAGAGTTCCTGACCCAGCACTACAGTAATATTCTGGAAATGAGAGCTATCTGCACTTTGCCACCAAGGATTATAGAGAGACTGAACCTGTCTTCAATCAAAAGATGAAGAAATGATATTCTTCAAATGAGATTTTGTTGTTTCCTCCGGGTCTTGCTATTGCAGAAGACTTATTCACTCCATTAGCTGTAGCTTCAGTAAGTCTTCCAGGCAGCTGATTTTGTTCCTTGCAACACTCATTTTCAATATTTTCCAAAATTTTTCTTCAACTCCAAGAGTACCTTCATCTGCCACATTTGCCATAGGGGTGGAGTGGGTGTGAACAGACCACAAGTGGTCTGAATGTCACTGCCATCACAAAAGTGTACTTCAGTGTGCCTGTTATCCAGTATACAAGGTATACTGGGAAAACTGCAGTGAGTGATTCCCAGCTGTACTTCTATAAAACTGAAGAAACTCCATAGAAATGATCTTCAACAGCAATTGCTTTAAGACAGCAGGATACTCTGTATGCCACTTCAAATTACTCATGTTATGATTAAATCTGGCCAGAGTTAGGTCTTCCAACTGAGATGCCATCCTAATGCTGTGATTATTTTCCTTTTTTTCCTCCCTTTGGTGTTCTCTATCACCATTCTTTGATGAGAGAGATTTGCATTTGCGTTGTGCTGTTCTCTGCACAGGAGTAAAGGTGGAAAAAACCTGTCAGCACAAACACTGCTGCTGAAAAAGCTGGACAAGGTGCTACTGCACTAAAATAGGGGAAAAAAATTCTAAACTTTTGGCAACTTAACATCAACTTCCCCTACAAAATTCTTTCAAAGATCAGATACTTCCATGTGTATTGGCCAAGGTAATTCTGACTGCTCACAGAAAAATCCAAGTAAAATACTCACATTTCATGTTAGAATAAATATTTCTCTTTCTCTCTTAGTAGGCCTACTCTTTCCAACGACTAGGTTTAACGCACTTGTTTTATTCCTGGTTAATCTTTTACTATCCTCTACTTCTTCACTGGTGCAAGACTACACCATCACAAGCCAGCAAATCTCAATTATGTGTTATTTCAGATGAAACTTAAGAATACCATATATAATCAAAGGCCATTGTTGAAAAAGCCTCACCCTTCTAAAACATGTTTTGCCTCTTTTTTAACTTTTCTCTAGCTAAAGCACTGGTATAAGCATATGCTTATTTCAGCAGATTACCAGCACTTTGCTTCAGTCAGTATCTCACCTAGTATTTTGTTGTTAGCAAACTAATCATGTTCCCACATGCTTCCCTACCCAAATAAGCAAGTGATTTTCAAAACCAAAGGTATCTAGTTCAGATTTCTTATATAAAATCCACATATAAACCCATTCTGCCATGATTATCTTATGGGAAGTGGCTCATAAGAATATAGAACCCAATATGCTATTGCCAAAATCAAAGGGATTAACTCTGGCACCATTTATGACAATACTCTGGCTCAATTTAGGCACCCCATTTAGATTTCAGTTCCTCATCTCTGACCATAGCTGCTCAAAGATATTTTATTCTCCACTAGTCTTCCCAACCTAGCCCTGGCTTCTCAAGCACAGCCTAAACAGACACTAAAAGCAGCTCTTTACACGATTAGTGTGGAGTAGGCCCGGGGACTTCAGCCAGGCCTACTGCATGAAGGCCAGCCCTCAGAAGCTGCGCACTGACTGACGAAGCACTCATTGTCACTCCAGACATGCCCTTGCCTCCATTCCTGAGCAAAAGGGAACAAATTCTGAGTGCTTCATGGCACACACTTGGCACGGGACATCTTGGTGAGCAGCAGGAACACACTCCCTCTGGGGCACACTCGAAACTTCACTCTCAGCTGTGAGACTGGGACTGGGAGAGCTGAGATTTCTTAGTTGAACAAAGAAAATGACATCTGGTCGCTATTCCTAATGCAGTCCTTTTGTCATAGTAGGAGATGGCAACTTCATCTACTCTCAAGCTGACGAAAGCCAGAAAGGCAAAGTCGCCCGGCTGTTGAGCCCCGTCATTTACTCGCAGAACTCTGCACACTGCATGACTTTCTGGTACCACATGTCTGGCCCACATGTTGGCACCCTGAAGATCAAGCTGCGGTACCAGAAGCCGGATGAATATGACCAGGTGCTGCTGACCCTGAGCGGGCACCAGGCAAACTGCTGGAAAGAGGGCCGTGTTCTTCTGCACAAGTCTGTGAAACACTACCAGGTGAGCCTTGCTGGTCATGCTTTATATGCCTTAGCAGAAAATGTCACTGGGGGGTTTGTGTAAACGGTATTATACCTACAGATGAGGTGCTGTTGCTGTGAGAGTAATAATAGTGGCATATTTCATGCTATCGCAGATGACAGTGATACAAGCAATTTGTTATAGAAGGCCAAATAAATGCATTAGAAATCATTTCTCAGCTGTCAAAAAACTGCATCCTTGCCATAGTTTTGCTGCTGATGTAAAATATTTCTGTGAAGTTTTGACATTATACGAATTCACATTTGTGCATATAAGTTCGTAAAGGCATATAGCGCTGATTGACAGGCCACAATCAAAGTGTATGTAATGTGGCATCGTGACAACTGGAGACGTGTGTTAACAGCTAATTAAGATTTCCTGAATGCTTCAGTTGTGTGTTAACATGAAAACAATGTGAAAATTATGTTATTTTTCCAGGTGGTTATAGAGGGAGAAATTGGGAAAGGAAACGGAGGAATTGCTGTGGATGATATTAATATTGACAATCACATATCTCAAGAGGATTGCCAAAGTAAGTATGCATAGCATGGATGTATAGAGATCTCATCCAGTACATTTATTTACTTAGATTTATTTAGATAGCTGATTTTGTGGGTTTTTGGTTTTGGCTGTTTCTTTTTTCTTTGTGAAAAGGATACATAATTATTGGCTACGTTGGAAGCTTAGCACTGAAAACACCCAGATCTGGTCCATAGTCTAATTGGTAGGCTGGCCTCAGTACTGCAATGATGCAGTCTTTCAGATCAGAACTGGCACCCTCCTGACGGGTCACAGCACATTCACATCCTCACATCTCTACTTGTATTTTTTATTGCAGTACTCTTTATATTTCTCTGCTTTTCCTAATGCTCTTGCCTACCTTAAGTAATGCTCAAAATTCTTCACTCCTTTCAGATCACTTATCCTAGGTTTTTTTAAACGCTTTATCAAACCTACATTGGATACCCAAATATGGTTCAATGGCCTCTGCTCTGTCCTTTGCTGCCCTGCAGCACAGAGTTTGCTATTTCTCATTTACTGTAGTCGTCAGCTCCCAGAAGCATGTCACTGAGTAGTACTGGATCATGGTCTGTTTCGCCTCTGAGCCAGGCAGTTCTTGAGCCACTATTTCAGTCGTTTTATTTCTGGACAGTCTGGAGTTATTCCAGTCACAGCCAATCATATGTGCATTGCATACTGCACGTGATTTGGCAGCAGCACCTCCAGATAAACACAAGCAACTAAATCCTGTCCTTCATGATGGAGATTGAGCTATGACTTCGATATAAGAGAGAAAATAGAACAGAGAACCTTCAGCATCAGAAATGTAAACTTACACCACTAGAGTTGGCAGCACAACGGAGAACAATGATAGAGGCTGTTCTCACCCTTTGTGGCTAACAGCCATTTGAGGATAACATGACAGGCTTCAGCTACATGGTAATTTCATAGCTGAATAAGACTGCATAGTCTCTTCATTGTGCAGTCCGTCTCCTCGATTCATCCTGCAGCACAAGTAAATGTTACCAGGAAAAAAAGTCAGGGCACACTGCCTGGTCCTCCTGCAGTGACTTCAGTGCCAAGCTTGATGCTGGGACCACAGTGATGGCACTGATTTGACTGAAATGAAAGAGGAAAGTAACTTATTTCCTACCTCCTCATTTCAGATATACAAACTGAAATCTCAAGCAAGAAAAAAAGACAAATGGAGTTTCTATTTATACCATCCTAATCAAAATAATAATAATAATGAGGTAAACTGTCCACCGGAAAGGAAGAAAAAAAATTCAACTCAAACAGTAAAACTCCAATTGGCGTTTGTGTATTTCCTCTTTCCAGATATACAAACTGAATGGTGAGCAGAATTTTGGCCTCTGTGAGCTAAAGCTCTTTCAGCAGCCCAAACACAAATGGTCTCGCTGCAGTTCTTGTGATTAAATGTGCCTTCACTGATGAAGTGTTGTGGAATTGGGCTCCAAAATTGTAAATACAATGAATGAGATGCTAATTTATCATACTGATTTCTCTTTTGTAGGCATGGAAAACCCCTGCTGATAACTCTAAAACTGTGCCAAGATTGGGTGGAGAGAAGTTTTTAAATCTTTCTTTTTTCTCCATTAATTTTCAGAGCCCGTCATAATGAACAGTTCTGTCAAGCTGACATAATGATGCTCTGACACAGAAAAATCTGCTATACCATTATTGCCAGCATGATAGTCAATCAGTGTTTGTAACCCTAATAATCAATGTCAATTCTCTTTGCTTCATTAGAATCAACTGATGAGGAGAATGAAATAGATGAAGAAGACCCAGAAAGTAATCAAACAGGTAAAAATTATGCTATTGTTACAAGGAAATGAATTACAATGTGTATTTTCACGTGAATTTGTGTATTCTATTTCCTTATTTATGGATTGGTTCTCTTAATTGCGTATGGCACTAAGTTTTTTTTGTTGTTGTTTATCTAGAGCACATAATTAGAAGGCTTACATTTATACTAAGGATTTCATAGTTCTATTCTTCTATGCCTTATAATCTTGTGGATTTTCTGTCATATATAAATATTTTAGAAATTCAAATTTTGTTTACATATATTTGTTACATTGTATACATATTTATGCACACACACACACACTATAGATCCCTAATATTTTTTTATCCAGAAGGCAAACCCACAGATGAAGAAAAAGCTATCACTGTACTTTATGTCTCATGCAGTGTCTAGGTAATTAGGCTCAAAACTCTTCAGGTTAATCATTTCTCAGACCTTGCAGAAAATGTCATTTTATAACCAGTCTACCAAAGCATTATCATTTTCAATGATGATAGCTGTAAATGGATCATTAAATGGATCGTAATTGTCATATTGTCCTAGTAATAAAAAGCATTCGCATTTTTCAAGCAAAGAGCTTCATTTTTTTTTGTTACAGTCAACAAGATTGTCACTGGGTTTAGTGAAAGCGGAGCTCATCCAGAAATACTCCTTTGCTTTTCTTGCAACAGTTAGCAAGCTTAGCGTATCTCCTTAATAAATTGAGTTTAAGAAAACATTGTGATATTCAGTGAATATTTTACATAAGGAGGCAGTGTTCTCCTGTGTCAGTTCGGTCACTATTCCCATTTGAAGGTCCATTCCTGAAGCCAGTGAAGCAGAGACAGACTCAAACTGGCTGATGATTCCTGATTGATGTCTAAGACCATAGACATTCACACTGAGCTGTGTAATATTTAACGTTTTGGAGCTAAATACTGCAGACAAGCAAAATATAACCAAAAGTTCTGGTTATTCATTCCTGAGACTCCCACATAAGTCAAGGCAGAATCAGACTCCTGCTACCGTGCAACATTAATTACTGGAGAGCAGTATGAAGAAATCAGCAACTATTTAAGCCCCATTATAGTTTTCAGTTATTTGTGACTACTTCTAAGAAGCTAAGTTTTCAAACTGTGTAGCAATTTATGTCAAAAGCTTGATATCCTTTCTCCAAATTTCCAGCTCATCAAACAAAGATCTAACTGGAATCAATTCTAAACGTTTTGCAACTCTTACTCTATTTTAGGGTTTACTCCTTCATACCATACAGATGAGGACTACGATGACATCTCCAGGAAACCAGGCAATGTCCTGAAGACTCTAGACCCAATCCTAATTACCATCATAGCCATGAGTGCACTTGGGGTGCTTTTAGGAGCCATTTGTGGAGTTGTCCTGTACTGTGCCTGTTGGCACAATGGGATGTCAGAGAGGAACTTGTCTGCACTGGAGAATTACAATTTTGAGCTGGTCGATGGTGTAAAACTGAAGAAAGATAAACTAAACACACAGAATTCTTATTCGGAAGCATGAAGGTATAAAGCAACTTGAGAAGTTTCAGAGAATCGGGATGGAAGGACATAGCTCGGTCGTGCTGGGGAACTGTTGATCATCTTTTACTGTACAGGCTGTAAAGTGCATTGATGACACTGAGCCAAGCTTTTCTCAGGAGCTTCAGCGAGTGTGTAACCGATAAACATGGACAACAATCTGTGTTAACAATCTGAATCATGTACAGTCTGCTTTTTCTGTTGGTTTTATTTGAAATAATCAAATGCTGGTGTTGAGACCAAGTATGATTGACTTCTAGTTCATTTTGTCTTTCTTTCTCTCCCTCTCTTTTGTTTTCCGTTAATGGGTAATTTTCTTTTTACTGTGCAAAATCCAAGATGCTGTCACAAAATGTATTCAGTGGGGTCCTTCGGATGGACATGCTGTCTGTAGCTCAGTGCCCAGAAATTATTGGAGTAACAGCAATTTAGTGGACTCCTGCACCTGTATTTGTGTATAATTGCTCGTGTTGTGCATAGGCAAAGAAGGGTTAGGATGTTTTTGAAAGTACTGCTGCATCAGTACCAATATAGTGTGTCAGCTCTGTTTACAAAGCAATACAGTCAAATTTTATTGATGTTTTTCAGTGTTGTACTAAATTTTGTGCTTGTGACTCCATAAAAGAGTATGTGCCATCATCAGACACAACTGGTAACCGAGTATACTGCCTAAAATCTAAACAGAAAAGTCCTTGGCACTGGCTAGTGTATGTCCTCTCAAGTGCCTTTTTGTTTGTACTGCTTCTCATTGTGTTAACATTGACTACAGCTCTGCTTCTCTCCAATTATGCCCTTGTCTTTAATCATATTCTGATGGCTCACTGAATAAAAGTATATTTTAGTGTAAGAGAGTAGCCTCGGCAAGGCAAGGGCTAATCAGATTTGACCACCTGGCTCGATTGTTCTGCTTTCTGTATTTCAACTTCATGTCTGTTGACCCTTTTGTATAAAGCTGCAATATCCCCTTTTATTGTTCTTTCATATAGAATGTATTTTCAAATGTAAAATCTCTCTACCTTTCTCTTCTTGTTCTCTCTCTTTCTCTCTCTGAGTAGATTGCATAAACATTTGCCATTGCCAAGGAAAGAAAACCGCAGCTTTAACTTGCTGGTAATGGCAAAAGATTTTATTAGAGTTTGTGTTAAAAAATAAGGGAAAATTCTTAACTTTACCCTCCAAAGTCGAACTTTGGGTTTCTTCTTAACGGCATAAAGTGACAGTATCTTTTTTCCTGAAGTCATGAAACGTATTTTATCCTAAACGACTTGCCTGTTAATTACACTAGGGAAATGAATTCCCAGCTGAAAATATTGCCTTTAAAACAAGAAACTTTCCTCCTCCTGTCCCTACCTGAATCAGAGTTCTCTTCTCTCAGTAAACTTTCATTTTCATGCTCATCAATGCTAATTGGGCTTGCACATGGGTTCTGAGGGCAGAATAAAATCCCACAGTGTATGTGGGAGATGTCCTTGCTGTTCTGTTATATCCCATTGGCATTTCCTACCACGAGGTTTCTGTTTGACCAAAAGTGCAGATAGCAATAGACTTGGTGAGCAAAGCTGATTTAAGCTGTCAGGACAACGTACGCTACAATTATGTGGCAATTTTTAATATTTCAGGACAAGTATTACTGAAAAAATAATATCCAGCAGTTGATACAGCATGTTTGACAAGGTAAAAAGAAATAAAATGATGCTGCGCTCAGAGGAGCTGTCTGCAGTGATCAAGATGCAGCACAGTCAGAGCTGGGGGGCTTGAACCCATGCAGACCTGGGGAAAGGACCGTTCTGGAAAGAGCTGAACGACTGTTCTTCCTCATTGGATTCCCTCTGTGGAGCCAGGGAAGAGACTGTGGTTTTTGGAGTTAGTCTTGTCTGAAATTGGTTTTGTAGGCAAGCAGTGAAATATCCTGCCCAGGATTAGGACTATGAAAGGGATAATTCAGCCCTGAATTGCAAGAAAATCCACCCTTGTTTATCAGTTATATGTTTTAAAGCATGTCATGTAACCAATACTAATCACAAAACAGAAACTAATCAGAAAACAGAAAATCTACCAACTTAGAAATTGAAAAAGAGGGAGGGAGGCTGAAGGTAAAAAATATGAGTTATGTAGCTGAAAATATTTTAGAGGAAGACTCAGTAGAAAAAGCAGTAGATGGTTGCTTCTTCAAAGGACTCCTGAAAGCAGAGACTGTAGTAAATACTGAAACACACACTTCAGGTCATCACACCTTTGCCTAAAGTGGAAGAGTTACCTCCCCAGGCTCTAGGCCTCAGGCCCTCCAGAAGGTGAGGCAGAGCACCTGTGGCTTCAAAGTCAAGCCCAAAATTCTGACCATGAACGGCCCAAGTAGCAAGCTCACGTGGACAGAGGCAGAATTTTCATTTACATCCAACAGTGCAAGCTGACCATCATGGTATTGCAGCAGCTAGTTACTTAACCCAAAGAAAAGAAAGGATTTTTCAAAATTATTTTCAGGACACCGCCATGTTATTTGATTGTGTTGTGTTAGAATCTGCTCTCCTTATCTCAAAACACATCCACTAGCATGACTGAGAGTTACGTTTATATATTGCCTTGAAGAGAAAATCCCACAGGGGAGCCCAGGCCCAAAACTTTTTGAAATATTCCCATGGATTTCAGTAGATTCTGGACCAGCTCTTGGTCTTAGTCCGTTTGAACAGTAAAGCTGATGGTTGTTTGTGTGGTGTTTTTTCCTTTATTCTTTTAATGTACTGAGGATGGTAAACATAAAAAAGAATGTTATCTCCTTTGTAGTCTTCAGACTTTACTATGATAATGAGGATCTAGCACTGAAGATTTGATTTCTCTGAAGGTAATAGAATGAAAGTTGCCCTTCAAAAAAGGAAAAATGATACTGCAACTTTACATTGAAAAGTATCTTGCACTGATAAATATATTTAAAAAAATATATGTTTATAAAGTTATTAATTTGTAAAGGCAGTGTTACAAAATGTTCAGTTTATATTGTTTTAGATTGTTTCATAATTTTTAAAGTGTAAAATAACATATTTTTTTCTTTATTGAAAAACTATAAAAATCTTCTGTAGTAAAATGATTTCATTTTACTGGTATATTATTGCTTCATGTTTTGTACCATCATAAAACTTTGTGCAAATTTTTTTTACAGAAATTTTTATTTTCTATGACAATATGACACTTGTAAATTGTTGTTTCAAAATTAACAGCAAAGCCTTAACTTTAAATGACATTTGTATTCTCAGACACTGAGTAGCATAAAAAGAATCACATAGAACTGAACTGTAACTTAAATTTCCAAACTATGACTACTACATTCCAAAGAAACAGTTGAATTAAACATTTTCATAAAATATCCCCTACCTGATGTATTTTATTATACAAATGCATTTGTTTTATTAAATGTCTGTTCTTCTTTAGAATCTTGCAACAATCACATTTTAATCACAGTTAAATTTGTTTCAAGGCCATTAGTTAGAATAAAAGTTAGAGTATATCTTGCTAGGTTTAGGAACTTCCTAAACTTAACCTTCTAGTCTGATCCAGTTGTCTCAATTATCCATATACTCAGTGGACAGACAGACACCTTGGTAGGAGAGCTCACTGTTTAGAATGGTTTTAACACCGTGGTTTTAATGCTGACCATTCTGCAAATTAAAGTTTGTCAAATCCTTCCCTTATTTGCACACAGAAACAATGCATATACAGTCATTGTGTCACTAGGTTGAGCGCTCATAGACACATGGTTTACTTTATCTTCTTTACTGTTCCTGGGAAAAATACTGCACTTACTACTGTGTTTTTGATGATTGTGATATTTAAAAAGAAAGCACGAAATCTTCCTTGGGAGAGCAGCGTTTAGAGTGCCTGTTTAAAATAGATGGAGCTACAGCAAAGTTTCTGAGGAAAACTATGGTTTGTGGTCACCGTGGAAGGATAGCTGTGAGAGTTATTGTCCATATAATCACTAAATCCAAATTCCATAGGAATGTACTTCATCACTTCCTGTTTGTCCCTCTGATACTCAGCCATAGGGCATCTTGAGGGAATATAAATGGCACTTAAATTAATTAGTGACAAAATGAATCTATAAAGTGAATCCATCAAGAGGCTGAGAAGAGATAAGTGTTTCAAGTTAAAAATTCTATTTCTTTCTCTTAGGGGAGAAGGATTAGTCTAGAAGCTAATACTTACCTAGCACTACACCTTCTGTTTTCCGCACTGAACAGGCTTCGTGAAGGAAAAACAGAAATAGCAGAGCGAGTTCTGGTAGTCAAACCCACCTGTGCAGAACTGAAGCTTACATTTCAGAACATAACTTGTAAACTTGAAAGAAAATGATGAGCAGACTGGAAAAACAGATGGGTCAGCTGAAGAAAAAAAAAAGCCAGGAGCACATAACTGAAGCTCCAGTAGACCCCGAAGTCACTGACTGCAGAAAGAACCTTAGGTGGGTAGAAACAAGAAAAAACTTAGAATTTTACCAATTAAACGTACCAGTCCTAAACCAGCAGCCATGTAGCCGCAGTGCTGAACCCACTCTCTTTTCCTTCCCTTTCAACAGGACAGAAAGTAGAGTTACATAGCAGATGCACAGGAGAGGCGGGGGAGCCTGGTTGACACATGGCTGGGTAGGGCCTTCTGGGATCCAGGACGAACAGTAGGGCCTGTCCATACAGACCTACCTGCGGGTCTAGAGCTCCCACTCCTGCGGAAGTAACTCCTGATCCTCAGTCCTCCAAAACTACTATTATAGTTCTAAACGTGATTCCCGTATGTTTTGTCTTACATGCCATCAGTATATTTCTAATTCACATCTCCTTATTTGCTTTTGCAAAGTCAAATGGCAAAATTGCTCTTGATTTTCAGACCACTGGTAAATTTGCTTGTATGGTGGATGTTTGATCCCAGAAGTAATTCCCTTCCCATTCCTTAATTATCCTATCCTTTGCAATGCATTATGCCTAACAGCAAATTGGTTCAAGCAACATTAATTTATTAGAGCTTCGATTTCTTTTTTTCTACCATTTTATGCATCAAGTCACCCATAACCACAATTTTATCTACAAGTGTTTGTTAAATTATAACAGAGTGTATCTTAATTTTTTTGCCATGGGATACTTTGTACTGTTGCTTTATTTGCCCATTAGTCACTCTGTAGACCCTAATTGCTTTTCTACAGTAGGTCAGTTCCCTATATACACTTCTATTCTCATAGTAACACACAATCAAACTCTAATCTTATCACCCAAGGACTGATGGTGCCCCAACGTTTATGGCTGAAAATCTCATTAAAAAATCTTCTGGCATTTTTCACGGATGAATGGATTGTTATCATGTGTCCAAACCTAATTTCACCTTCAATAATCATATTCTCCTATTTAAATTTACATTGTTTTTATTCATCTCAAACATTTAATTCATGTCTCTGTCACTGTACAGCATCGCTGTGCAGCATCACTGTGCTTGGCTACAGACAGCTGCACTTCCATCGTGGGTGAGGTGAATCCTATTGAAATAGGAATTACTCCTTACTGAAGTCAGAGAGACAGGTCAGGTGGTGCTCTCATGGGGAGAAAGCAAGGAGGAGGTTTGCAAGTGTTGTCATAATGCAGACTGAAGGATTTAATGACAAGAGGCTGGAGGATGAAGGTCTCGCCTGATGGAGCAAATACTTCAGGTGATAGGAGCTGCAAAGGGAATTATCAAAAAGCTCTTATGTTTGGTCCACGACTCCTCTGTTTTTCCCTTGAAAAACAAACAAACAAAACAAAAATATAATTCTCAAAAAAATGTCCACTTCACAGAAATCTCTCAAGCAGTCACCATGCACCATACGCCGTGCACCGGTCACCTCGTGCACAGAGGAAGGGAATGGAATCAACACATCTCTTAGCTGAACTTAAATGGTGAACTTACGCACTCAAAGAGGCAAAATGGGTACAGATGTGTCTTTGGAGACCCTGTTAGCATCTCAGGACAATATGATGCACATTCTTCATGCATCATTTTCATCTGAGCACCTTTACTTTCTTTCCTCAAGTTGCTTGATACCATTTGCTTCATAAATAAACTGCTCTGGTAGTATATTTTATGATTTCTTAGTATGTATTTTTAAGTGCATTTTTTGCTTTCCTCCCTGCCCAAATATGTGTTTCTAAGGCATGTATGGCATGAAATAGCTCTGCTCAATGCAAAGCACACTTTGTGTCAGAAGAAAGGAGAAGACTCTGCCTGGTCTCACCCCTCCTTTTCACATCTCTACCAGGCCTGTGCTCTCCCTGTCAGGGGCCTAGACAAGATGTCTTTAATAAGTAATCTACCTTGCAAGAAGCTTCACTGTTTCCTAGATCAGGACTGATATATTTGTACTAATCCATTAATTAAATATTGATGTCAATCTTTCTGCTTAATATTTACTTACCAGCTTCATAACTGTTAGCATAATAGAGTGGGTCACTCTCCCTCTGCCTTTTGAGATTGCTAACTAAACCCCAGTGTTTTATCTTCCTCTCCTTTTAACCTTCTAATCTGACTGTGTTTCCTATAGCTCTATTAGCAAGGAATAAAAAACTGAAAAGCTAAAATGAAGACATAGCTGAGCCCTTTCTATCTATGAGACTGGAAGATCCTATTGAATAAGTAGAGAAGTTAAATTTATTCTGAAATGTGTTTCTGTGGAATGAAAAGCAACGGCATCAGGCTGGTTGGAGGTGCTGTTTGAGAGGGCAGGGAAGCAGTAAGGAGCCAGCTTCCAGAGCTGAAAACTGTCCTGTAACACTTGAAAAGGTTTAATAATACTGCTGAGTCATGGGAGCAAAGGACTACCAAAGTAGGCAGGATATGAAGATATTGATTTACTCCAAGTATGATTGGTGAAATGGTAGAAAAACAGAACAACACTTAGTGCTAAGAGAAAGTCAGAGATGACCTTCTTGTTATAAGATCTACTTGTGTCTTGCAATCAGTGTTCAACCATTCAGTCCTACCTACAGCTCATGCTGACTAATTCATGTCCTGCAGTTATCAAGCAGCTCTGAGACTGAGACAAGGAAAAGCTGTTCACCACCACCCTTTATATGAAAAGTTTCTGACCCTTAACACCAATTCCTTTGCATGTTCTTCAAATGGTTGCATGCAGGAAACAATACCACTTTGCACACATTGCCCACATACTCAAATTTATTAAAAATATTTGTTGTGTGTCATATCATTTTCCTTTTCCAAATAAGCCATGTTCCTCCAGGCTCACTGCCTTGCGTGGTGCAGTACAGCCCAGGTCCTGTTTTTTAGCATAGGAAGCCTAACGTGGGACCGGAGTTCCCATCTGCTCATCTAATGCTGTTCTACCACCCGAGCCCTTCATGGCCTACTGATTGTTTTGCATCACTATCCTGTTTGCAACAGGAGGTCATTGAAAGTTCACTTGAAATCTAGACTATTCCAATGCCATTATAGGCAGACAACCAAGGATCATCTTTGCTACTTTTAACAAGACTTTCACAATCTATTCCCTTTTCTTCACGCATACCGAGGACTTAAAATGGTCTTAAATCCATATAACTTGATAAAGTGGCTGAATTATAGCCACTGAATTGTAGGCCATTATCTACAATTAGTTTATAGCTCTTAAAAGCTATTATTGCAAATGATGGACTTTTCAGTATCATATCTTACCAAAGATCCTGTTAGTATTCTTGCTTATGGAAATTTAAGTTGTAGCTGCTTTCTGGAAAAGATCAGCTTACTCTCCAGGCTGAAAAAAACTGGTACCAGCTAGCCACCATAGGTATTATATAGGTTATTTACTCTATGAGGATTATTTGGTTCTTCTTTATTATATATTGTATGTAATATATAATGTAAGTGTGCACAGCACTAGACAGCCTGACTGAAGAAATGTTGTCAAGGTGTCATCACCTAGTTTAAGAGGATGTCTACCTGCCAAGGAAGACACGCAGTAACTTGTTTCAGAGTAACAGGTTTTCTTTTTCTGTTTATAGAGGAATGATGATAGAACACTTAGATTCTAAGTGTGTGTCATTTTAATGAAAAAAAACTGTGGATTTATGAATCTCCTTGAGGAAGTGCCTTCTGATGAAGGACATGAAGGAGCAGAGAGTAGAGGCAGAGTAGATGAGGTCATGAACTTCATTTTACTTCTCATCATGAGTAATAGTGCTAAAACTATCATAAACTATGATAGTCAGTCAGATCTCTCATTTTCTTTAATTTAACGCTATTCTTCTTGCTCCTTGCATTACTGACCCCACATTA
>JAOWBP010002978.1:13174562-13188331 GCA_028571105.1 Tragopan temminckii
TTTTTCAGGTGCTTTTTTTTGGACTTTTTTTTTTTTTTTTTTTTTTTTTTTGAGGCTTTCATAATTTACTTTCCAGTAAGTGTTAGTATGTCTTTATCACTGTTCTCCCCACTTTGACTGTAAGTCCATTTCCAAATACAATTTTGTAAATGCCTTCTTTGCACTCTTAGTGGCTCACTCATAATTAAGTAGGTTCAAGAACAACCAGGAATTAGGATGTCAAGATATATTTTTGGGATCTGTACATCCATTCTGCATTGCTGTGTACCTCCTCAGATGCCAAGCCTTGCATGAGGAGGGGCATCACTGTTCTTGGCCCTATTTCTGTTTAACAAGTGTAGGACTTGCTCAGGAATTCATGCTTGCTCTGGCATTTGAAACTTCGTTCCTCAAAGGTCTTCACTGAAGAGATTTGGAACGTCTTTTAATATTTTGGTGTACTTGTTTTCCTGTTGCTGTTAGCAATAGTTCTTCTCTGAGCAGTTTGGGTTTCTTTTTCTAGAAATGGAAGATGTGAGGTGCACACTCACTGTTCACATAAATACTTTTCTTCCAAATGAAATACTTTCATTAAAAAAAAAGAAGCAGCAGCAGCAGCAGCAGTGGATATTGCTTTACACTTGCCTTTGCCAAGCATTCCATAAGCATCTCACAATCATTCAATAAATACCCACCTCGTTACACTTTAAAAGAGCCGTGGATTGTTACCTTTGAAATAGCTGTTTTAAATCAAGAAAGCAATTGAGTACACTGTGTTATCACTGATATTCTGATTGTGCAGATCATGAACTCAGACCGACCTGGCACTGCAGTGATGGCAGAAAGCTAATACGTTTTTTCTTCAAGGGAAAAGGGACCATGGTCTGTTGGATGGAGGCTACGATTTGTTCTCCTGAGACATTTCTTCTGTTCATGTGCTCTCTGCTGATTTTCAGAGCACACCCAGAAACATCTGTTCCTTCTTTTATCCCTTCCTTGGGAAGCCCCCCCACTTTCACCTCGCTGCTCATGCAGTGCTGCTGGAAGTCCCATTTCCCATCCAGCTCCCCCTGCTCTGCAGCTGAGCTGCAGCAAAGTGCCTGATGCTGCACTCCCTGCTGATTTCGGTGGTGCTCCCATTCCTGTACCAACAGCTGGAGGCTTACGTGGCTCTGCAATGCCGTGCTGCTTTGCTGAGCTACTGACGAGTAATTATTAAAAACAAAATGAAAGAAAAATCCAAGAAAACCTGACCTAATATTAATTGGTAAGTTGCTGCAGCTTGCCATGGGGGCTAAGAGCAATGCAAAGAGGGGGCGGGAGCACAGAGAGGTTTGGAAAGAAGAAGCTTTTGAGATAGCACAGTGTTTATTAGCTGCTGTGCTGAAACTGCATTGTGTTTCTGTTTACATATCAGAGATAACAGAAACTGAGGTATAAGGTGCAGAGAAAATGTCTCTTGAAATTACAGCTTCTAGTTCTTGATTTCAATCATGGCAGGTCCAGTAACTGTGCTCTTAAAGGGAGTTGGTTTGGGAAGGATGAAAAAAAGCTCTCATCTTACATGCCACTGTTTGAATACAGCAGTTACTCCACTACAGCCAATAAAAATGTGATATCTACGAACTTGAGGCATTTTGTCTGTTCAGGTATTTCACAGCTGTGTCGGGGATCATCACGTTTATTGGTAAGCATACAAATGTAACTGCTCTGCAGTCCTGCTGTGCCATCTCCTGACGTTGCTCAACAGTTTGCTGTGCTAGGGTATGAGCTGAAACATGATGTGTGATAGGCTTACGTCAATTTGTCATCGATGTTCCAGAGACCTTGTGCTCAGTGAGCTCCATATCTTAACTGAGAAGGTCTCAAGCACTTGTGCAGCGTGGCATTACTGAGCAATAGCAGTCTGGCTAACAACCAGGTAGACAGGGGCACTCCCTTTCCTGTTTAAAGATGGCTGTACAGGGCTCTTGTCAGAACTTGTCCCCTCCTTTAACCATTAACAGGTCTGAGGGCTGCACACAGATGAGGCTGCGCATGTGGTATGGACAACCCAAGGGCACATGTGTTGCAAGCGAGTGTTGGTCACAGCTGACGGTACAACAGGAACACAAAGTAGCTGCTGTGAGAAGTGGCGCTCTGTTGCAAAAGCAGCAAAACTATTACTGATGTGTCTTCAGGCTGCAAACTCCACTCCGGTGGTTGGCTTTCCCCCTGCCTGTAAAGAGCATTTGTCCCAGCTGCTGGTGTGTCACTTAATACAAGGCAAGATTAAAAGCTCCTTATCCCTTCATCTCTCCTTCCTCGCCTGCAGGATCAAATGCTATAAGAACAGACTTTAGGGAGGTGCTTAGCTGGGATCGGTCCTGTTCTGTTCCAGTTTAATACCGTACCAAAGGGTTTCACCTCATTGCTCTGCTTTAAGGACCTCCTGCAGTTCCTGAGTAGATCTCTTTTTCCATCCCAAGAATTCACCACGATGTGCCCCCAGCTAATTTGTCCCCCCAACCGCCCAGTGAGCATTCAGGATTCCTATCCCTGGAATCCACAGTGCTTAATGATCTCCCTTACGTACAAAAATACTCTGTCTCAACAATTTATTGGTGTTTTATCTATTATACTGAGAAGTTATTTATGCTCCAAGTCTTCGTTTCCTCCCTCCTCAGCCCAAGTAGCAATTAAGCCTCCTAACAGCTATAATGTCTGTTCATCTGCGCCTGCTGTTCCTGATGGCTGGGTGTGATTCTGTGAGCTCTTTCGGTTAACAAGTATGCTGTTTTACCTTCATTCACCTTAAGCAACCTTTTTCTTTCTGCGGTCTTATTGCCACTGACTTAGCTACTAAAATATTTTATTGTGGTTTGAAGTACACTTTCTAAACAAGCTATCAAACAATATATTACAGCTATATTGCATTGTTTTTTCCAGTGCCACTCAGTTTGAGAGGTGGTGAAATGATCACTGAAGCATGAGGTTCCCTGCATCTCTGCTATATGCATGAAATTACATAGATAAACAGCAGATTTGAGGAAAAAAAACAAGGCATGGAGGTTGTGCAATCCTGATAACAGAGAAATGGCAGAGCTTTAAAATCATGATGAGGTGTGAATTACATAAGTATGCTCCATTTTTGATAGCTTGAGAGTAGCATAAAACTGTTGAGTAATCTTAACTGAAGATAATCACATCTTTTGAAAACTAAGAACGGTGCGCTAGATTTAAAAAAAAAAAAAAAGAATTACTGTTAATGTATCACGACTTCATTTTGGTGTTATCATGTCCATTCAATATTCTTGGCCTCGTTGACTGGAATTTTTGATTTTTAAATGTGATTACTCCAGGCAGACAATTCTAGGGCCAGGAAAGGATCTTCTGTGTCTTGTTTATTCTTTTTCACAAACAAAAGCCTTTTTTACAGAAGCGTTTTATTTTAGTGACTTGGAAAGCTAAGATGTGACTGTTACTGCAAAAATCCCTCTTACTGACAAGTTGATTTTATACCAAGTCTCAGGTAATGCTGTTTTTAGCTCAGACCTGCACATAATTAATTTTTCTTAGCCATCAGAATATCAACGCAAAACAAAAAAAGTGTCTGCCTGTTCTGTGTGTGTGTATTTGCCTCCAAGTAAACAAGTCCTATTTTTTCCCCCCATTTTGTTCTCATTCTTTGGTAGATGCACAAGCTGTAAAAGAGTGCACACGTGAGAGTTTGGTGTTGATAGTTCTGCAGCATGCCTGAGCTGAGAGCTGCAAGGGGAGGCCATGCTCTGGTGGCTTTTGGTTGAGAGTGCTCTGTGTGCTGGGGAGTGTGCTGGGGGGTGACCCAGGAGGGTATGGATGAATAAATTGAAGATGTAAAGTCAGTGGTCAGTGCCACAGTTGCAAGCAAATTTAAAGGAAAAAAATACCATTATGGGCATGAGAAGGTGGGTGATAGGCTGGAAGAAATTTTATATTAGCTGCTGTATTGTTTGCCTTCATTTAAAAAGGTAGGAAGGATATTTTCTCCTACTTGCACATCTGTTTGACTAACCTTTCATGGCAGTGTTCTATTAGCTTCTAGGAAAGTCATATGATCTGTTTATCTTGTAGTAAAGTGCCTTTTATGAGGCACTTTATCTTGCACAGAGGCCATCAGCACAGTGAAGTGCAGCGCAGCACTGATTTAAAGGCTGTAGATACATGTAGTGTTGTTTGTCCTCTTTTGTATTTTATCCCAAACAAAGCTAGGTCCCCAAAACAGGATTTGTGATACAGAGCTCTACATAACCACCTGGTGCAGTTCTAGGGCCCAGACAAACGGAGATGCATCTTAGACCTGCGCTGCTCTCCCATGGCCTTCAGACTGCATCCAAAAGAAAATGGCGCAGGGATCAAGTGGGAGTGTGGGACTGAGCTGTGATTACCCTGCGCATTCCTGAGGTGGTTCTAAAGTAGCTATTTGCATACTGGAATACCACAGAACTCCTGATTATTATCTACTGAGATCCGCAGACGAGTTTGGAAGCTGAGAGCTGTGTGCTGGCAGCCTGCAGGTATTTTGTTACAGTGAACCCAGGTGTGCCTGCACACACTGCACTTATACCCCCAGACATAGCCATGCCAGACACATTCCAGTTATGCAACGCTTTCACGTCATTAGCAGCACAGATGCTTCAGATATTTCGGTTTGAGCACACTGTAGATCAAATCTAAAATAAGTAACACTTAAAAAATGATAAGGTAGAGAGAAATAATACCTTGTTGTCTCTCCTATTTCAGAGTTTCATCAGTGCATTTTCAGAACAGCCCCGCAGTGCAGCAAGGCAGTAATTCCACACCTGGGATCAGGAGGGCGGATGGAGACTGACTGCACCAGAACTCTGTCTGTGCTGGCGTTTTCACTGTTATCTTTTTACCCTTGCACGGTATTGAAGTACACTTTCTGGAGGCATGAAAATAGAAAAGGGATCAGCATATAATGATAGAATTTCTTTGAAATTCAGACAGAATACTTCCACATAAGTCAATATCTTGCGAATATTACGGAATATAGGATCATTACGGTTGGCAAAAACCTCTAAGATCACCAAGTCCCCCCGCCCCCCCCCCAACCCTCCCCCAGGCATTGTTTGCAAGCACTATTTTACTCCGATCAAAACCACACCAAAATCATACTGGCAATTAATAGCATCTCTCAGGTCCACACAACATTCTGGTTAGTTTATCAGCATAACCAGGTCCTGTTTAATTCACTGAAATACAAAGTTATTTTAAGCTGATATAAGAAGGGATTGGCATAAGAGTAAGTTGCAGAGCGACACTCTTTCTTGCTCTCATCCTTCAGAAAAATAAACTTGTCTTAAGACTCAAAAATAAGTTGACAGCTGACTGAAATTATCCTAATCTTGTTTAAGATATAATAAGCCGAATTTCAGGAAAATGAAGTTTTCCATAGAGTATAAGCAAGCAGAGTCCCCCTGGAAAACTGACTTATTTTAATGAGTATTTATCCGGTAAGCCTTCTGATTAGGTGCTAAGGAATTGTCTCTTTCAAACATTTGCAATAACTTTTTCTTCAGTGGGAGCTGATTATGGCTGGCAGTGCTCCCCTTCTGGGGCAGTGGGTCAATAGGTTAATGTCTTGGCTAAAGGACCTGAGCGTGCCTCACTTGGCAATGCCGCAGTGTGCTGCCAGCATGCAGCAACGGGCAATAAAAGTCAGCTTAACCTCCCCAGTAACTCTACTCTTCACCAAGGGAAGCATTACACATGAATATCTCCAGTCTCATTTATATACCTGTTAGCAGCCTCTGCTGGGGTTTAGCATCTGTGTGCAGTCTTGCTACCGTGGCTATAAACGCTAAACTTTTAAGCTGAAGTTTTATTTTTGAAAGTTATCATTGCATAAAATGCTCACATTTCAACTGCAAAAGCGTATTCCTTTGGTATGATGAGCACCGGCTCATTCCTGGTCTTCTTTAGTCATTAAAAATATAACACTTAAAAGCACTAATAGTTTGTCAACACAGTCTCATCAAGAACTTCATTTTTTTTCTCCAAGTACCACATTTACATAATTAAGAGCTATTTATACATTTGATTTTTAATTTCAATTTACCTTCAACTCCCAAAAACAGAGCATCTATAGTTTACTTGAATGGAGACTGAGACTCTGGATGTACTGGTGAATACTGAGTGCATTATAGTTATATTGATTGCACCAGAATCACATATGCATTCTGCAAAATTATCTTGTAAGACAAAATTCAAGGTAATAAATATGAAAGAGGCATTTCCAATAAATCCAACAAGTTCCCATCATTCTCAAAAATGACATTTTAATTATATTCCACAAAGTGATACTGCGCATGTCAAAAAATCAATTTCATTAATTTTCTAATGTTTCATCCAGATATTGTATCACAAAGGTCTGGAAGCCCTTTTCTAATTATGGGTAATTGGGTGAAAGAACATTTGAATTTTTATTAGCACGTGAACTTTCTGCATGAAGGATACAGGGCTTCACAGCAAGATGCTCATCATTTTACTAAGGAGCTGAAAAAACATCAGCTTCTATTCCATGTGGTGTGGCAGCTGAGGTAACTTTGTGTTTTACAATATTACTTGGTATCTTGCAGGATTAATTTGAAGTAGAGCTCTGGGCCACCAGTCACAGCATGGTATTTTATGCCCAAATGAAATCATCTTCATTCCAGTCAATAAAAACCAAAAAACCAAGCACCCTTTGGATTCAAGTGTACATGCAGTACTTTTTTTTTTTTTTTTTTTTTTTTTTTTCTGTTTATTAGTCATTAAGGTTTCTGTGACAGAAAAATTTGACCCAAAGGAGGAGAAAATAACTGAAGGTTTTATGGTGTGCTATGGCATGATGAACAAGCCATGAAGGAAATCTTAAAAACAATGTAACCTATAAATGTCAGGGAGTTTCCATGCAAACACGAATCTCACAAGAATAAATCAATGACAGTTGCTAATCAGAGTCCAAACTAATCTTAAAGAGCAAAGGTGTACCTAGAATTATAAGTACAAGGATGAAAAAGGAGAAAATATATCTGTAAATTCTGAAAGTGTGACAAAGAAGCTTCAACACAGTAAAACCAACAGAGCAGTTGAGAACAAAAAAGCAATGTCTCCGGATAGATTTAGCAAAACATTGAATTTAATTTTTTTTTTCACAGCAAACAAGATGTTCTCTGGCAAAAGATATGAATCCTTTGTCGAGGCTGTCCAGATGGCCTTTGCGAATAAAATACAGCACGCAGCAGTGACATACTTGTTGGACAGATAACTTACAGATTTGGAAACAGCCTGTTGGAGAGCTTCTTCATTAAACTAATAATGTTTCTGGTTATTTGGTTACAAGAAGCCAAGGGCCTGGTGACAATTTCGTGAAAAGGAAAGTTTAGGCTGCTATGACAACCTGGACAACTCTGATTCTTCTCATGACAACCCAGACGAATTATATAAAATCATGAACTCCCAGTCAAACCAGATCCCAGAAAATTCCCTAAAAAATATAAAAACATATCTGGAAGATTACAAGAAATTTAATTCTATTCTCTTTTTCATTAATAAGATTGAGAAGAATGTGTGAAGTCTTAAAAACTGCTTTGTTTGCTGTGAAAGCTTCTTCAGAAAAGACTTTTTCATCATGTAAGCAAAAAATACATTGCTTACATACAAAGTTGAAGTCAACTCTCCTCCAGACGGGTATTCTTCAGTTGTCCTCACTGGCAACTTAATGGCCCCAGTACCAGTAAAACTGCAGTAGAATTGTCAGGAGGGAAAACACAGACAAAAACATCAGATTTCTGAGATAGGTGAAGCCTACAGGTGAGGCCTTTTAAAACATAATTTCTTATTCAGTCAGTCCTTCTACAGATTCTCTTTCATTTTCTTTTTCTGGCTGGGAGAACCTGACAGTTCAATTTCTGTCACCCCCATTGGGTTTCTCTGACATCCCTCAATTTACTGCACCCCACAGATTGAATTTTAAAATGTTGCCCACCTACCCTTATTTTATGGCCAAAACATCATCCTGCTTTAACTGATATTCTTGATAAAGTAACAAAACAAAACATTACTTTCTTTCTCTTTTTCAAAGCAATTTTATGAGAAGTAACATTTCAGAGCGATTTTTCTATAAACATAGAAAATAACAAGAAAATACTGAATGAAATCAACGTTCTGAAAATGTGTCAATTTTATCAGACCAGTAATGATTCTCACCTTCTACTTTCAGGCCTTGGTATGAAATACAATTATCCTGTGTAGACCCTTAGAGCTCCTGCTTGATGTCAGTCTGTACACTTAAGTTGCAAGATCAACAACAGTAGGCTTAGAAACTTACTGCATTTAATTTATTTGAATAATACTCCTACCATTATATGTAATCTCCTGAACAAAAATTCGTGTTGCTGGTTGCTTCCACTTCCTCCAACTCAGTTAACCAACTGGAGGCAATCCATTGCCAGAAGGTTAATCCCTTTGAATACGATTCCCCGAATTTCTAGTTAATCCACTATAGTCTACAAATGGGTCCTCCATTCCATGTATAACATCAAAGTATGCCAATGTAAATGTTCTCTGGTTAATAAATAATCCAAACGAGCGTTTAGCTGAAAAGCCATTTAACATCATCTGTAATAAGTGACAAAGAAAATTATGATAGAGAACATCTCTTGAAAAAGATGGGAGATGACCGAGAAAGGGAATCTGATCTGTAATGAATGCAGTACAACTGCTTGTTTACAGTGATTGCTGCATTGTAGCTAAAGGGGGTGCATGACAACCATGCAGCGCCGCTGTGACAGCTTCCATTTCCCTAATAACATCACAGCCTTCCTGGTATTACTCTATCAGATGTAACGTACAAAATAGTGCATATAATTTTCAATAATATGATATAATTATATGGACCTGTACAGATGAGTAGATTACATGAGCGAGACACCAATTTTCCAGCCAAAAACAAAGAAAGACAAGATATACAAAGATAAATCTAATACAATTTACACCTTCTTCTTAGTGATTATAGACTTTCAGTCTAACAAAGCCTTATTTTGAAAGGAACTGTTATTTTGGCTTTTTGCAGCAGATCTTAGTGTAAACACAGACACTGATATACTCATTGTGCAATCAAATGGAAAAAAAATGAAGCTGATAAAACAAGTTTATTATCTGAGGGTCCGTGATCATCATTCAGGGCTTCTTTTCTTCTTTGAAGTCAGTGGAATTTTGTCATTGCCATTAGAGGAAATATGATCAGATTCTCAGTCCATGTGGATAGATTTGCTATGTATTATCACTTTCATCACAGAAAGAGCTATTTCAGAACCCCTAGAGTTGATCAGGCACTGTTAATAAGCACACCACCCCAAATCCACTTTCATGCTGTGTATGTCCACCACTTTCTATGTTAGAGAGAAAGCAGATGACACCGAGAAGAAAGGAGTGGGGCAATCTGGTGGAACACGGCATTGACCATGCCTAGATCTGGCAGCACTAGCAGCTCAAGCAGAAGAGGAATTAAGCCTTGGAAAGACCTGACAAGCTTGTCAAAATGGAAACAGGAGTAAATGATATGTGTGATGATTTGCCTTTGTACAGATGAAAACATTTGACTTTTGATAATCAGATAATCAGCTAATAAAGCTTCGGGCTGTGCTAATTTGTTGGAGTGGAATGTGTTTAGACAGGATGATGAACATGTTTTGATAAGGCATTTGTGAGACAAAACAGTAGTGATTCCAAAGAATTTTGTAAGATACTTGTAAAGCCACTCTAACCCTAACAATGTAGTCAACGAAAAGGTGATATAAATGCAAATGAAACTGGTCTCTAAACAACCAGAGTAGAGGTTCAAAGTGTATCTTCCAATATATGGCCATGTGTAAAAGTAAATAATGTACAGATCAGATGGCTTTGTGTATAAAAACCATGTATTTGCACTGGTTCTTTGGAGGAGGCAAAGATGAGTGATGAAAGAGGACGGATCGTTTAGATGCATGTGGCTGTGTGTGGAAAAGAGGTGTAATGTGAGAGGACAGGGTAAGAAGGCATTGGGTGTGAGAGACTGAGTAGGAGGATAAAAGATGTAAGAGATAAAAGGGGGAGATGCAGACAAGAGAAAATGTATGTCTGATTTTAAAGATAAGGGTAAATACCTTCAGTTCAGTACAGCAAGCAATAGGAAGCCGAGCAGTGATTCATACAGCCAAAACAACAGGAGAGGAGATGACACAGAAGCCTAATTTTTGGAGAGATTCTTGGAGAAGATAAGCTAAAGAAAAAGAAAACATTAGAAAGGCAATTACAAATGAGTAGCCAGCTGTATATGAAGATACTAATAGGTACTAGTCGTAAAGCAAATGTATTTTCAGCTCTCCCCTAAATATTTGCAGGAAGTCTCGATTTTATGGCATTTAATATTATGGATGAGTTTAATTTGTCGTGTTTCTTTCTGAAAATAATACCAAACAAAGGTGTCTACAGCCATGTATTAATCATTTGCCAAACTTAGTTTTTAATTAAATGCATTAACGTGCTATATGAGTGCATAAAGGAGAAAACATCAAAGTTGCCCTGTTCTGCTATTGTTAAAATGGGAAAACTGTTTTTTCCTTTGGAATTTTAAGTTTTACATTACATGATTTAGCCCAAGGCAAATATATTTTATGGCTGAATTATAAACTTCCTGAGAAACAGGTTTATAACAGAAGTGCAGACAATCTTCAAAAAGGTGCTCTAAGCACCAAGTCAAATTACGAAGCAGAGATGGGCCTCGACCCAAACCCCAGAGCTAGCCACACCATTAACTTCTACATACACGGGATTCAGACTCAGTCTTTGTAACACTAACTCATCCTTGCCATAAAATCCCATTACTGATGTGAGAGCTGAACAAACGTGTAAGCAGTTGCAGGATCAGAACCTAAAATACTAATACTAAAATATGAGAAGTGGATTATAAAAAGAGACTTCTGAATGTTTCATTTGATGACAGTTCATATTCTAGATGATTAAAGCTTAAACATTTTGAGATAAGTATATGTAAACCAAGGAAAGAATGTCTTCACTCATCATTTCAGGTCAATGCATACATGGAAGATATATGTGCCTGTGTTTGTGAAACAGAGAGAAAAAGACAGGTAGAGAAAAACAGATCGACGCCATCCACACTGTGATAGGAAAGGACATTAACATACTAGAGCTGTATTGGCACAGGCTGCCCGGGGAGGTGGTGGAGTCACCATCCCTAGAAGTGCTCAAGAAAAGGGTAGATGTCATACTGAGTGGCCACAGGCACAGGCTGATGGCTCGACTAGATGACCTCAGTGGTCTTTCCAACCTTCACAATTCCATGACTGTATGATATTCTGCTGTATTTCCTAAGACTGTGAGAATTCAAGAGAAAAAAGATGTGAAATTCAGAAAGCTTACCGAGTGCTGAGGAAAGGCTGAAGTCCTCGTCCAAGGCCACAATGGAGAGAGCCCTGCCCGGCTGTCTCTGCAGCACATCTCTGAGCAGGAGGAGGAAGCACTGATACTGGAGACCCGAGTGTGTTGCAGTCAGGCCTGGTGTGTGAATTGGTGCTTACAAGGCACTAGCCCTGCAATTCATCACACCGCACCATCTCACTAATGTACATGTTCTACCTGCATTTTAGGTATTTAATTTCTCTTTGAGATAATGGAATTTCTTTAAAATACACCATCTAGCAGTACACTGTGCCTGAACCTATAAAAAGTGACTTTTTAATCTGATACAGAAAGAAAGAAACTGAAAGAACCCTGCTGTTGCTCGGTTTGTTTGGAGCATCTTTAAACTGTACAACTGGGAATGGGCATTGGCTCCCTTCAGATTCATGGGCACCTCCTGACAGGGGAACAGTGATGGAGCCAAGAGAGCCACTGGTGTCAGAAAATAATTGCAGTTGTTAATATACAGAACCTCCGGTTATCTTCTACTGCATTTCACTTACAAAATTAATCTTGGCTCCTGAAGCTGAGCTTTTAAAACTAACATGTATGTATACACTTGTGTATACGCCAATTAGCTGCCATCAGTAGGGAACTTCAGAATTCGGAAATAGATGTACTTTATTTCAAAACATATATTGTCTCTCAGTCAGTTGCAGACGACAGTGTGCTTCAGGACAGAACCAATTTATCTCAAGGACTGTCCAGCAGCATGAGAGCTTTAATCATCAGAGAGCACTGCTAGCTCTCCACTTCCCCCTTTTTCTGGGAACTTCACTAAAAGAAAAAAATAAGGGGGTTTAATGTGCTACCCATAAAATACACATCTCAATCAATCACAGAAATGCCCAAGGACTGTATGCGATGATCCAGAGAGTGCCTAAAGACAGACAAATGAGTAACTCAGTCTGACTGGTTCTGGCCTGCAGACATGGGCATGGGCATGGACACGGGCAGTGGTGTGGGATGGAGAGCTGAGGAAGAAGAGGATGAAGTGTGTAGAGAATATTACAGGATCAAACAGTGCTTCGGTGTGTGATATTACAGAACTGCAGTCACAGAAGAAAGCTGAGTGTCTGGCAAGAACTCAGAAAGTAGCAATGAAAGTGCGCGGTATGAACACAGCAGACAGATTTCCTACAGACTTAATCTCCAGACTTCAGCTGACCTTAAAGTCGGGGCTTCAAAAGGGCAGCAAGGGAGAGGGAGAGGAAGAGGGAGAAAGGAAGGCTGAGACGCGGGGCTGGAGACAAAGAGATGGAGGAGGCTGAATCTCCGTATGATGTCTGAACACAGATGTAACACATTTGTAGTTAATCTGTGCGGCTGCAGACTTACAGCTATGTTTGAAGATTATTTCAAACATAGTTACATCTTTCGAGCGGATGGGGATTTACAGCTGCGGCCGCACGGGGGCTGACCCCCAGCAAAAACCCACTCTTTTCCCCGGCAGCCTTCAGAGGGGCTCCTTGGGAGAAGGACCTCCACGGGCCCTTTTTGATGGAGCGTGAACAGGGTTCACTGGCTGTGCACCGCTAACAAATCGTTTCCAAACTTGGCTGAGGGAGATGCGAGTGCCTGATATTCACGGCAGCCCCGGGTCATTTCCTAGCACAGACCCATCTTTGGGGACCACTTAACGCCACGGTTTAGCTTTCAGCCTTCAAGCTCTTGGTGTAACCCCTACCGCAGCGCCCGACCACCTCGGCACAGAGGGAGCTCAAAGCACTCCATGTGAAGGGAGCACCAGGGTTCAGCCCAGACTGCCGAGGCACAGTTAAGCCTCTGGGGCTGGGCAGTGGGGCAGGGCAATGGGGCAGGCCCCGTTGCTGGCCGGCACCACACCAACATCCAAAGCCGCAGGACTGGGAGTGAGCTGTGCCCTCCTGGATGGAGATTTGGGGCTGCACATCCTCCCCGGGGAGCAGAGCAGGCCTGGGGAATATGGGCTGCTTCTCTGCTCCTCGGGGACTTTGTGGAGGACGGTCAGAATGGTGACAGTCGACGGGGCACGAGGGGAGGGGATCGGTGGTCGGGAGCGGGAGGGTGCGGGAAGGGCGCAAAGGGGACAAGAGCAGGGGGTCCGGGTGAGAGGCTCACCAAGAGCAGGGGCTCCCCACGCGGGAGGGCAGAGGGCAGCGGCCGGGAGGTGGGCACGGGGCCGGGGCGGCACCACACGGCGGCGCAGGGCCAGGCAGGAGCCCGCGGGGCGCAGGTGGGTGCCCCCGCCCGGCTCGGCGCTACCCCCCTACCAGTTTCTGCTTGAGTAGATTCAGCAGTATTTCCCTTTCAGAGGGGTAACATCT
>JAOWBP010002978.1:13188431-13210856 GCA_028571105.1 Tragopan temminckii
CCCCCGTAAGAGCCCCGCACCTAAAACCTGCTGCCAACATGTGGCCTTCAAAGGTGAGATTTGGATAACAGCTCTCCCCTTGTGCCTCTTTGCAATACAAAGCAACCTCCGACAGCCTTCAATTGTCAGACAAAAGAGAGTGCCTTAACCACACAGTGCCTTTAATTGCGGTCCGCATGTGTATACATCAGTGACCTTTAATGGCAGGCCATTAGCACCTTGAAACATCACAGCCTGATTGGTTTAGAGTCTGTGAGCAGAGAGGGCTTTTGGAATTTAAGGCCTCTTTAATCTAAGGGAAAGGATAATACGGACCATCAGCTGGAAACGAAAGTCTGGAGAATTTTGGATCTGCTCGTCACACAGTGAGGGCATCTGGCCTCAAACACCTTCCCCAGCGCTTGTCTCCTCGAAGCTACTCCTTCAGCGCTGTCAAAACTAAACCAGTAAAGCGTGGTAAATAGCAAAAAAAAGAGGGATATAGACTCACTGACCAGGCATCAGCTGCACTGGCACAACCAGTCCTCCCCTAGGCTTCATTATGTACTCTGGGCCGGCTAGTTTCTCTTGCCCTTGGCTGACATTTTAGGAAGATGGAGACTCTGGGATCTCTGTCTTTAGCACTCTGATTGCTGTAAGTCTCCCATCCATCCCTTCAGGGTGCTTTATAAGGATTGTCAAACCCAGCACTGAGGGCAAAAGTGAAAGCTTAGCAGGCCTGAGAGTATGGAATCTGACAGGTCCATTGCACTTCAGGTAAATGCCAGAAGCCTTTGGGCAAGGACTCTGAGTAGTGTGGAGGTGGGTAAGAGATACTGATCATCATTCCACTGCTAAAGGTGTCTCAACTACTTCCGCACAGGAAGCTGGTAGTCTGCAAAGGCAACGTATCAAGTCATAGTTTGTTGCAAATTCTGTATCTGACTTGGATAGGACTGGGAGAAACAGCCTGGGGGGATCCTTGGGAGCTAGGACACTACCAGCCAGAAGCTTTTTTAGCATCCTGATGCTTTGCATCCATTGAATGTTTCTTCCTGCCAATATAAAAGCAGCTGGTGATGCTCATACGATTGTGGCTGTGGGCTGATCATGCCCGGATGTGAGAAAATGTTCCTTTTCTCTTTCTTTTCCTTTTTGTTTTATTTTCCCCTGGTCTCCTCCACACAGAGGCTGTTGGCCAAATCAGCATACAAAGCTCTCCTCCCTTATCCAGTCTTGTTATCTGGCTTAGGCAGACACCCAGCTCCCTCCAGACTCCAATGTTCTCAGCTTGCGTGCCAGAAACCATCCATGCTTCATGCACTCCTTTCTCCTCCTGACCTACCCCTGACATCCTCAGGCTGCTGGACTCCAAAAGAGATTTTTTATTTTTTCAGAACCCAGTTTATCATAGCAGTACCCAGCAGGGTTCCTGGAGGAGCCACCAGGGTGGAAGCCAACCTTCTCATTTACCATTGTGAGCACTGGTGAGAGCAAACATAGGCCAGCGCCTGAACACACTTGTTCTGCTGACCCTTACCCTGCCAAAAACCAAATTAACTTTTTAAGGAGAGCAAAAACATGGTTAGTCACCAGTCACTGCAGATAAGCATTTGTAATCTGGTAGTCCTAGGTCATGTTTGCCTGGGAGATAAATTGGGGGCTGAGGCACAGAAGTACTGTGGCCAAGATGTGATGTTTGTGAGGGTAGTTGTCCTGTCCCCAGTTCCTGAATTAGCAACATTCCTTTTCCAGCCCTGCAAGTGCTCTGGTAGCACCAGTTTAGCTGCTGCCAGGTACATCTTTGCAAAGATGCCCTTCTGCCACTCCAGCTGGGAACATGGCACTTATAAAAGGAATTATCTGTAGTCCTGTACAACAAATTATTTGTGCAATACTGTACTGACAGCTTGCCTACAGCACCATTGTTAAGGGTCCGTCATCATCTATAAAACCTATCTTCTCCCTTCCCTCCCACGATGAGCGTAGGAAGTGCTCAACAAAGGTGTGCATTCAGCCAAAAATGTCCTCAGCTTGACTACAACCTCTTAAGAACATTTCAGCCAATGTACAGTGCTGTACTACAGCACTGGTGAGACCACAGGCTCTCTATGGCAAGCAGGGACAACAGCAGCCCCTGTCTGCATCACTGCGTGAAGAATTTCTTTTTCAGTATTCATAGTTTCAGAGTTTACAGCATATGTCATTTTACCTCTCCATGCACCAACCTCTGAAGAATCCCAGAGCTCCCCTAGTTGGAACTAGTGCTGCTCTGCAATAGAGCTCATTTGTACTCACCTCTCTTTGCTCTTGAATGAGCATATACATTTTTCTGTACTTTCATTAAATGGTTTTTTTTAAAACCCTTTTTCAGTGTCAGGTTTTGTCCCAGGCTGAAGTGCTTTTATTCAGAAGGCTTATTGTTCATTTCATCTAGCGCCTACAGAAATCAATTGATGAGTTTGGCTTCCATGCAGTGGCCAGTCTGTGTGTGGTAGACAGGCTAAATGTACTTGGATTGCTGGCAACTAAAGGAGTTTGCCTACAGCATATACAAATTTCATGTGGGGAAAGATCAATAATTAAAAAATTATGATCAAGTAGAGAGGTAGAGTAACAAAAGGAGTCCTCAAACAGTAGAGGTGTGTGCCAAGCTTTTGATAATTTATTGACCAGCTTTTTGACACACAAACACATTCCTTCCTTACTTTCTTTCTTTCTTTCTTTCTTTTTTTAAGGACTACCCACATTTTTTAATATGAAGTATTCTGGCTTTCAGAAATCTTGTGCTGGTTGGATAGATGTTACCAACCGAACTGTGGGACTTTGGCCTCAACTGCTCTTCTTCACCATGATGTTCATCATCACTGTCAGGCACTGGAAAGAAGTTTCCTCTGCTAAACTCAGACATTTACTGTGACTTACCCAGGATGCACTTATAATAGTGAATGTCTGGTCATTATATCTAGTTCATGGAAGCGTGTGGTTGAGCACCACGCCTGCAGACGTCTGCTCTGTCAGTAACTAGGGCTAACTGAGATGAACCTTAACTTGTTTGTTTGCAATAGTCTCTTTCAACAAATCCACCTTTATTTTCTGTATCCTGAACAGGCAAGACAGAGTTTCAGTGCAAACCATCTTCATTAAATGTTTGTTTACATTCCCATGTTTGGGTAGATTGCTATCATCATCCCAGAAAAGGATGCAAATGTATGGTTAACTGACTGTTTCAGAAATCTCCTTTTTGGTCCCTTAATCTTGGAGATTTCTGATTAACCACCTCAAATAGCCAAGGAAAATATCCCACGCTGCAGTGAGAAAGAAAAGTACACGGTACTTTTGTGTACAGTACGTGGGAATCTTTCCTTCAGCTTGAACAGATTTTAGCTCATAGCCAGTGTTTTCAAATGGAAGCACAACTGGACAGCTGTCCATTTCCAATACATTTCCTAATCTGGGACAAGTCTGGAAAGGATCTTAGATATTTGATTTAGGGAGTAAGCAATGCTTTGACTAATTTCGCTATTTGAATTGGCCAGATGCAAATGCGGACATTTTGTAAAGCACCTGCTGTCTCCAGGGATATTTGTGAAAAT
The DNA here is from genome assembly GCA_028571105.1 of Tragopan temminckii. Taxonomy (NCBI): domain Eukaryota; kingdom Metazoa; phylum Chordata; class Aves; order Galliformes; family Phasianidae; genus Tragopan; species Tragopan temminckii. The sequence continues at coordinate 13,192,007 of JAOWBP010002978.1, forward strand.
GAGGTGCTGTCTCTCTTGAGGCTTATCTTGGCAAACAGAACTCAGTAAACCGAAGCTCAACAGTGCAAAACATCTTTTACTTTTTTTATGTCTGCTTTTTTTTAAATAAAAAAATAAAGAAGCCTGTGAGACTAAATAGACCCTGATTAAGTTATATCAACTGAAAGATGCAGAGAGAGAAAAAGGGGAGAAGAATATTTATAACAAGTTATTTTTGGTTTTGTCTTCACAAAACTCTTTTTCTTTCTCTCTTTGTTTATACGGCTGGGCTCAGCCTCAGCTAAAACAGCTGATTCCAATAAAGAAATACTGGCAGCTTTCAGATCTGCTTTCTCCCTTGAATCTAAGAGGAAAACAGAGAAGAGTTTGCAAACTTTTCCAAGTGGACCTGGAGGGGCTCACTTTCTAGAATTTGAATGTCTGGCAAAAGAACTCACGCTAATTATAACATCTCAGTGCTCTCAGCTTCCCAAACCCTTTCCTGGCCCTTCCCCAGAGCAAGAAAAGGAATGTGTAAGGCTCCTATTGCCAGTTAATGATAAACTCAGGAACCCCCATTTCTTCCCTTTCTCCAGCTGAACCCACACCTGCCTTGGACAGGTCTATCCATAACAGCTGTTATTTCATCCTTGTAGCTTAGAACTCTAAAGATGTGAGACCACAGCAAACTGAAAGCCTGTATCCTGCTAAGACAATTTGTCAGTCTTCATTTGTAGCAAGCTGTGTGGCAATGCCACTACTACTTAAAGGGTCAGAATGACTTTCATTTAAGATTACCTGCCCTTTTTGAGAGCCTCTTTGCAATCCCACTTGTGGGATATAGAATTCCTTCTGCAATGAGCCACAAATCTGCCTTGAAAAGCTAAGCCCATAACAGACTGCTTGAGAATGAGTGTAAGGATGACTTGATTACTTGCTTCTTATAAGGGACACTATCTTCCAGGTGACAGCAAAGAGCAGCTGGAAGCATGCTGTACATCTTCATACTAAACCTTTCTTTTGCCTAAGCAGACCAAATATGAGAAAATAGCTAAATATTTTTGGCTTCTTAAGTATACTCCATAACAATGGATTACAAAGGACATGATTTTTAAATCTGGCCAAAAAGCACATGGGGCCATTGTGAATGGAGCATAACGGATCCTGCTATATATATGCCTCTGGAAAGCTGGGTACAGCAGGGATGCAATACAACTCTGGGAACAGACGAGCATCCCCCCAGGGACTGATTTGGGCTGGGACTGAGATGTCCTGAGGAACAATTACACAGCTGGCCTCATTTCCGTTTTCTAATGTATCTGTAGCACATCATCCAGTGCAATCCCTTGGATGTCATGCTGTACCCATATACCAAAAGAAGCTGCAACTGCCCAGTTAGGACTGCTTTTTACAGTCTTTTATGTACAGCAGAATAGAGGAGAACACAACCTGACCCAGAAAGCTTATCCTGAAAAAGAGTCTATTGTTCAAACAGGAACTTTGCAATACTTTCAGTTATCTTTTTTTTTTTTTTTTTTTTTTAACTATTGTTTTCACTTAAATATTATGCCTTCTATTGATGCATAGTAGTTTCTTTCTTATTTTCTATTCTCTCTCTGAACATTATTTTCTGTCCATTTCATTCTTAAGTTTCTCTTTTTTTTCTTCTTTCTTTATGAATGATGGCAAGCATATACATTTAATGAAAATGGAATAATATAATGTGAAATTAACATATATCAAATCATATTTCAGCTACCATTTCAGAGAGGAAATGGAGAAATCAAATAAAATGGTATTACTTTCTGGGCTCTGATAATGAGTCTATGTCTTTGCATGCATTCTTTGCCATTTTTTGCCATTTTTACCTCCTGATATGTGCTTGTAATTTGTATCCCAGGCTCCTAATACATTATTCAAACAATGAGTATCTCCTAATTTCCACTATCTCCTCTGATAACCTTGAGCCTTTTTTATCTCTAAAATGAAGCAAATCAGCCTGTTTTATTTTTATATGCTGTTTGTTGAGCCTCAGCTAAGCTCCAGATTTGAAATACTCAGACTTACTGGAACCGTAGGTTTGAATACAACAAGCAGGTTAATCTTTCTAACACACAAAAGTGAAGTGCAACAGAATCTTTCAAAAAATAAATTCTTCCTGAAAAGCACCCCCAAAGTGACAAGCTTTGCACAGGCACCTTAAAGGCACATTTTCTTAAAGACCCTCTCTTTCTCAGAGAAGATGGGTAAGATCTGAAGTCAGAGCCGCTAAAGAACTGCAATCTTCCACCAGCAGAATTCTTTTTTATTTGTTCCCAGAAGATTAAATGTGGGTCTGCATAGATTTCTGCTGCATCAGTACTGCATAAAGAAAAAAGTAGTTTCTCAAGGGAGAAATTAAGCCAGTTAGTATACCGTAAATCCAAACAAGCACTCTAAACTCCACCCCAAAATCAATAAGCAATCAGCATAGATCACAGGGTACCCAAAATATAATCATCTCAACATTCCTCCAGTGAACAGCTGGAGTTCTTTCCTCTGCACCAACAAAATTATTTCAACAGATTTAAGAAGCAGAGTTTACATAAATCATTGTAGTGTGCTTTTGCATCTGTGAATGAAGATTGCATCCTCTTGTCCACATCTAAGGGTAAAAAAGATGTTCCAGCTATTTTTAAGACAATCAAGAAATAACTGACAATCAAATCAGACTATTCACTTGTAAAATAAAAAACAAAAGGCTAACAAACACCTATAACTCAACAGGAACAAGCATTCTTCATAATAATCCGTGTTTTGTTTGATTTCTTTTAGTCTTCAGCATAGTGACCTGGTGACGGGCTGGTGGCTGTGGGAAATCCTCCAAGAAGGCCAAAGAAAGAAAAGATAGCTTTAATCGGGGCAAAAATAAATAAGTATAAATGTAACCTTTAAAATAAAAAAAAATCTCAGCATAATCAAAGACAAATTAATTTTAAATTAAATTAATTAAATATTAAAACTTTTGAACATAAATTATTTCCTCATCCACTGCATTGCATCCTTATTTCCAGGCAACTCCATGACTGCAAACTAGCAACAAACTCTCCTCCTCTTACTTGTTCCCTAGTGGGTCCGGTGAAAACTGTTTTCATCACCTCTAAGACCTGGATGGCTTCTCTCAGCACCGTGCCACCAGCATCCAGCTCTTCCTTTGACATGGTCATCCTACATCTTCTCCATCCTGTGTGTCCAAATATGCTCGGCTGCCTGGCAAGGAGGAACTACCTCCCCTTTTCTCAAACATCACCTTACCCAACCACTTTCATAAGGGAATATATGTACAATTGTGAAAATACTAGTAAAGCAAATGCCACTCAGTACAAATACTTTTATAGATCTACATGGCAATGCCAGCCAGACTCACACACAAGCATTACATTGTGCCATCACGAGCAGAGAAGAGAAAAGATAAAGCAAATTTGTGTCTGTGCATTGAAGACAAGGTAACCATGTGTTCATACCAGCACCTTCAATAGTTTGTTTTCAAGCTGAGCAAGAGAAATTGGGCAGAAAAAAAGTAGTACTCAGAGGAGAGAAACCAAGTGTCTGACGTTACCTACCAGGATTTTCTCTGAGTAAAGAATAAGAGCAGACCGGTACCTGTAGGTTTATAGGCATTTTAACAGCATCCATCGATAGTCAAAGGGACACGCATAGCACCTCTGACTTCATCCATTAGTACAGAAAAAATCATCTGCCAACTAAACAGTGTCCATCCTCACATTCACTGGGAACACTGAGATGCACATATGTGAAATATGTACATGTGAGAAGGGTATGCGGAGATGAAACCTGTAATTGTCACCTCTCCATGACCCTGTCAACAAGCTTCATCACAACAGAAACCAAAGCTGGGCAGCCCACCCATGCCAGCTGATGTTTGCATTAACAGAAACCATATTGCTACTGTTTTAAGCAAAGCTGCTGTTCTAGGCTCATGAAATAACTCTTCCATCTGCAGAGGACCTCATACCTCCTGCTAGGATTTAATAGCTGTGAAATTCATGTGTTCAGCCTCCACGTCATGTCCCCAATGTTGTCATCCTCACTACTGCACAGGCAAGGACAAAAAAAAAAAGCAGCAGAAACAATATAGCATTTCTGCAGGGAAGATATTGCGCCACCTCGACACAGACCATCTTGTTTTGAAAGCGGCCTGACCATTCTCACAAGGATCTCATGTCAGTCATGGAGTTGAGCCAAGGTAGGATTGCCCTCCTAAATATCTGTAGCCTAAAGCAACTTGGGTATTTTTAAATCCTGTGGGCAAAAATCTCTTATTTGTTTATAATGTAGCACTGGTATTAGAGTTTTCAGTGCATTTTTGCTGCAGTCAGGTTGCTTTTGCTTCAGAATCCTCCAGTGTGGACTCTGTTTTCTGGGCCTCTTGAACTGCCCTAGATGACCCCAGTCAGTGTTATCTCCAAGTACTGAGTCATGGAGGGGGATATCTCAGAGTCAACTCCAGGTCTAAATCCATCATTAGAGTGCCCATGGGAGGAAAAATATCTTCCTTGGGGTTTAAACTCTAGTTTCATCTGTCTTCTAGAACAGGCCATCAAAACAGGACGTCCAGCGCTGACATGAGAGTCATGACCAAATTTCTGATTGCCAGCCTAACGGGAAAAAATACATCAGTGTCCAAATCTTAGGTCAGACAGTCAAAGAACCTTCAGAATCCAAACAACAGCTAACACACCATCAGCTGCTCTAAAGCCCTGCGCTGAAGCAAAGCAGTGAAACAGCTCTCCAACTCATACTCCCTTTCTCCTTCACAGAGACTGAGTCCCTAACCACCTGTCAAGTCATGCCTTACCTCCTGTACTCTTGGCATCTTTCTTTTTTCTTCCTACATATCACTCCTATGCCAACAGAGCTGGCCACCCAACAGCTTCTGCTGTGAGTCATCACTCTGAAAAATGCTGCAAAAGATCCCCACTTCTAACAGCTATTTCAAAGAGCTCCACAATGGTTTTTACAGTTGCTGGTATTTTTTTAACAGGCATGATTTTTCTTTTTTTTGTCAGTTGCTAATCTGCAGAGAAGGTTTCAAATGTGAATGTATGAACTGCTGAAGGTTCTATTACTGGTGTACGCTTTAAGTTATCACAAAGACTTCTGAGAGAGGAAAATGTCCCAAATTCTAATCGCAAAGGCAAAGATACTCACAAGGGGAGCAGTAGAGAAGATCAAGGAATTTGGCAGTGTACATATTTTGGAAACGCAAATGATTTTCATATACTTTCAAGGTTGATTAAAAAAGAATTATTAAAGAAGACAAAAAGAAAACCAACATCTTTTTACAACAACTTTAGAGGTTATACCTAACCTCGATGTTTCAGTAATCAAATGTTTTATCAAGCAAAAAGAGATTTTAATCTGCTATTTTAAAAGCTCCCCAGCTGGAATTAGTCTAATATCTAAAGGAAGATGCTGGATACATAGAATAAGAGCAGTAAAAAATCCAGCCCAGCAGTCTTCCTCTTATCTTCACTGGTAAGAGGAAGTGAATGAGTCAGCAGATCGGAGAGGGAGAAATGAACATGAGCTCAGGAAAATGTCTGAGTTATGTTTTAGTGTACCTAAAACAAACATTTAACATCAGTGAAGAATTTCATTGGAAGTCAATGGAAGGACTTCAAGTTTGAAAGCATAATAGGCTAGAGGCTTTTTGTATGGATCATTATTTTGGATCTTGATTTAGTAATAATGTCTAGTTTTAACATAGAGAACGTCATTTGATCTGAAACTGTTTTACTAAGGAGTTCACTATTTTTATTGCTATTAAACAGAAGAGAAAATAAGCTATAAGAAGGGAATCTTGTTTGACTAGATGTTTCAAGACTGCCATGTGATCTAGATTGAAAGAAAAAAACCCACAAGTTTCTATATTTGCATTTGATGGATTAGATTGCACAGTTCTTGCAATGAGAAGCTTGTTAACTAAGATTGCAATGAGTTTCTTAAGTGGCAGCAAACTCTCAGATATTATGAGTGTCACAGGCATAGATTGATCTAGTTAACTCCGTTAACAGCTACCCAGAACTGGAGCATTAACTCTTCAACTCCCAGTGCACTACATGATGTTATGATGGGGAATACCAAAAACCAAAAATCACAAAACCATGACAATGAGATTCATTTGAAAAAATTGAAAAAAGTAAAGGAGTTCAATGCAGAGAATTAACCAAGCCCTATTTAAAGTAGAATTCCAAATGTTCCAGAAGTTTTTAGATAAATATTCTACACATCAAAGGATTAATTCAATTTATCTTAACCTTAACTCTGATTATATAGCTGCAAATCTCAGTCTCACAACTCCTCACAAGTTTTCAAATACTCATTATTCTCACTCAAGCTGGAATGTTCTCAAAATACAAGTCGTTTTCAAAGCATTTGGCATTTTCACTTGTAGTCATAGATGTATATGTTAAATTAAAAAATGTCTGTTCCCCAGTTCCATTAAAGATATTGACTAAACTATCTCAAGTCTGCTAGGAGAGTTCAGTTTTTAAAACTCCTTCTATATATTTAACTTTGTTTGAGTCGAACCTACGTAATATATTTCTGATGACCTTTAAATCAAAAATCATTGTAAAATGAACCCAAATAAGGGCTCTTACCATTTTCCCACAGTAAGTGATGAGAGAATCTCTCTAACTGACCAACTACAACTACCTAAGCATCATAGGAGGATATAAATTTGAAAGGTGGCTTCACAAGGCATGCAACATCATTAGCTTTCCTTTGTGGCCTGTGAGGAGCTGAAATGAGACACCTATACTTTTCATATTGCTCTGGATTGGTGAGAGAAGCGTAGCCCTAGTATTTAGACCATTTAGACCGTGTTTTTAAGGAGCCCCAATAGTCTTCACATGTGAGAAGACCAGCCCCATTATACAGCCAGGGCTCAGAGGCGTAGGGTGAAATGCTTCTACCTGCAGAGCAGATCCATGCCAGGGAAAAGCCACCAGTTTTTCCAGGGCTGTGTTTTCAAATGCATGCTGGGGAATCTGCTACCTACAAAAATAATAGCATTTATGCCTCAGCTTGTTTAAAACTTTCATCCGAGGTCTAACAGTGATCACAGTAGTAAGCATTGTGATGGCATTGACATTGTGCTATCTGAGCATGGATTCCTGTCTACTTCCACTGGCATCACACTGAGCTGTTACATTTCCTCTCAATAATGAAAATATATAGGCCTACTGCCTCCACAGTGCTCACCAGGCAGTAAGGGCAGCTGTCAGGGGGAGAGGATGCTGCTCCCCATCCTCTGCTCCTTTATATGATGCTTTTGCTTGACATTCACTGGTAAAGTTAAACCTGAAAAGTGTTGATCTGCTCAGAGATTATTCCCAAACTCTCAGACTGACAGTCATCAATAAGCACGTCTGGAGAAACATTTTTAAAAAGCAGCTCCTGGACATGCAATTACCAGTAGCTAATTCTCACACCAATGAAACAACGTGAATGAGACTCTGGCTGCTTTGTTAGGAGTCGAATCACTCAGGCATGGTGCTCAGCTTTGGTTCAAAATGAGCTTTCTCTCACTGAATGGCTTGTTTTAACAGGGTAAACACTGACCACCTGCTATTCTTTGAGCTGCAACCAAAGCACAAGGAGCACTTTTTTATTTTAACTAGCTTCCAACCTGAATTGCATATCCCAATGCATATTAATCAGCATATTTAGAGCTGCAGTGCTATCAAAAAATGTAATATTTAAAATTTATTTTCATAAAATACAGGGTCAAAGTGAATGTTAATCTTTAAAGAAATGAAAACATGCCATTTCCTTGTGGGAATTAAAAGGTAGACTTAATCTATAACTGACTTATAAAGCAGACAATAAGGCAGTCAACTTTATTCAGGAATAAAATATTTGACATTTTGGAGTATTTTCTATGAATTATTAGCAGCACAGATAGAACTATGCCTTGCTTGTGAAATTATTTCCTGGCACTTATCAAAGCTCTTTTCCACTAATTAACTAAATATCTTCAATCAGTGATTTCTGTGTTTATTTATTAAGTAGGCCACAATACACCATAAACCATGTTGCTAAGTTGTCTCTTATTTTAACGAGACAATATTTAGAAACCCAGAACTAGGTTACATGTCTGGTACTTTTCCAGGTACCATTCAAGTTTAGTAGATATTATTTATCTCAATATTTTTATCTTAACTCTTCTGCAAACATGTGGAGGAGGCATTTCCACTCTGGAATTCAGTCTTTTCTCTCTTAGACCATCTCTCCATTTGCTTACAAATCATGACACTTAAGTGCCTCAGACAGTTATTTGATTGGTCAGAGATTTTCTGTCATTTGATTTTTTGGCCTACATCAAGACCAAAAAGTTTAAGAGGACCAGTACTGACATGCACTAGGGAGGCTCTTTTTAATTTTAACAGTTATGCAAGCATAAAATTGAAGTGGTAGCCCCAGTTTCTAGTCCTTATTTTAATTATGATTTAGATGGAATGATTGACTCAGGATTCACTAATGAGATGACATGTTTATGTGTTGTTATGTATTAATCTAATACTTTAAAAGTTCAAGATGCTGTGCCAAAATACACACTTGAATACCAAAATCATTGCACATTTTTTGACAAACAGCCATTTTTGGGTTATATACAAAGCTGCTATTTAGCAAGTTACACTGGGGCTATGCAGCAGAGTAAGAAATTTGGGGAACCCAGTTCTTATATAAATGAATACCTTCTTTGGTGCTCTTTTTGCACTGACAGAAATATGCTTATTTGCCCTCTTCAAATAAGGTTCCAGTCCAGAAATTAGCATGTGCCTTGGGATTACCAGTGTGACTTAGACTGAAGAATGTGATTTTTCCTAGGGTAGTGATAGTAACTGCATTTTCTCTGTCTCTGGTGTACATGGTATAGACGGTATATGTTGGTGTCAGGGAGCCCAGGGAGGGGCTGGGTCCAAGGACTCCCTGAGAGGTCAGGGTAGAGTCTGGCAGACGGGACCCATCCCTCTGCCCCATCTGGGAGCAGAGCAGCCAGAGGGCAGTGGGGCAGCTCCAGCCGTGGGCACCAGGCAGTGCTGTGGGGATAGATAGGACGTGGGTCCTGGGGTCCTGCAGGGCATAGCTCTGGTGCTGGATATATCAGTCCAGGGCTGGGTCAAAGACTGGTGGCACCGGGCTGGGCTGAGGACCAGGACAAGTCCTCGAGGTGCCCTCAGGGCCCTGGTAATATGGTGGTGAAAGTCCTGAACACTCAAGTGTAAGGGCCAGTGCTTTGCTCCATTCCACCATAAGACAACAAGAAGCATCCCATCCCAGAGGTGGGAATCACAGACTAGATGCAGTCTCCTCTACTGACTCTTTTCAACCAGAATTTCGAGAAATGCTTTGGGAAAACGATAAAGAACCTTAGTACATTTTATAAAGTACACATTTTCAGGCAGGGGTTGGGTGTGCCTTCCTGCCAAGAGGAAGGCCTTAATCTCAGTACAATGATTACATTTTTATCATTATGTGGTATTATTAACTAATGATCAGCTTCTCTACAACTATCCCTGATTTCTTTAAATAAGCAGGATAGCTTTCCAACTTTTGAGTACATGACCTGAGATGTTCTTTATCACTCTATTCCTGTTTTGAAAATTATGTAAATTGGTCAACTAAAAGCAATTTTTTTTTTTCCCACAAATCTCATTTTCCTTAATCTTCTATTAACCTTTTTCATTGTTGTTGAGTATTATCCTGCTGCATTCTGAGAACTGTCAGAATGGTAGTATCTGGTAAAAATATATTTCTAACCCATGACTACCTACATGGAGCAAAACTTTCTTTTTTGTGCACTTACCATCTTTTACTGGCACTGAATTTTCTAATAAGATGCTAAGTTATTCTGTAGTTATCCATGACTTTGGGATCTTTTTGTACCTTTTCAGTCAACTTCAAAACAGACTATGCCAAAAAGTTTTATACCATCCTTAATGGTGACAGACAACATATTCATCCCCATTTTCAGATCCAGACTACTTATGTCCCAGTACTGATCTTAAGAAGATTTTGCTAATTTATTAGGTATCTAACTCTTCTCCATTTCTCCATTGTACAAATATATCATTTGGTTCTAAACTTCTTTGATCAGCCATTAATCCAGAAGAAAAACTCCTCTGTTATCATGAGTGCTTAGTTTCTTTGAAAGAAATTTTGTCAAATGCTTTTTGAAAATTTGCACACATTATATTCTTTGGTTCAGCCACATCCACAGATTCATTTACTCTATAGGGAACTACAATAAAACTATGGTTTCCATCAAAAGTCTATTGCCAAATGTGTCGTATTCCTCACAGTATTATTAAATTTAATCCTTATCAAGTTTTTTTCCATAGCTCAGTTTTATGTAATTTAGAAGTACTATTTCTCAAATCACAACTGGAGCTTTCCTTCGAAGTATGATGCCATGTTTTCATCTACTTTCTTCTGACTATAAGACAGATTAAGTAGTAATCATAAGTGTCAATTAACAGTTCAAAAAATTATATTTTACCTCTTTTAAAATTCTTTAGAGAGTTCTGCCAGGTTCTATCAATTTATTATTCTTAAGCATATCAGTATATCTTAAAATTCTTTCATTGCCACGCAAATCTGAAAGATTTTCTCGGACTCATTCCTTGTGAAGAGTGGCTGTGATATAGGAACAAATCAGTCAGGCTTTTTGTGACAGCTTATACTACATGAATATTCCTATTATTCCTTAGCCATACCTTGGAGCTAGACTAGCTTTCTTGTTCTGATTGCTTTGAAAAAGAAACAGCTTCTCTATCACTAAGGATTAGTTTTCCCAAATCTTTCTGGCATGTTTTTTTGTGATTTTGGTTTTAACATGTCAAGGATTATGGTCCTCTCTAGTCTTCTTTACTATCATTTCAGCTTTTTGATTTTGAGCCTCTTACCAGAATTTACCCTTGTAGTTTCTGTTTACTTTTCTCTATCTTTCTCCTTTTCTAAAACTAAATTCCCTTTTAAAAAATTTCCTTTAAATCCCTTGTTAAGACTTCCATATTACTCAGAAACCATCTCTCTCTCCCAGTGGTATTTGAATACATGCCATACAAATTCACTCTTTTATACTTACATATATTTGTTGTTTTCAAACATATACACACAGGCAGAAGAGAATAAATATTCTCCATGTTCACCATGGTCCTTAAAAGAAAAAAGACCAACAAAAAAAAAGAGATATACTTAAACTGCAAATTTTGTTTAGGTGATTTAAAACATATTTTCTATCTATAAAGAAGTTTAAGCAATGAAATAGATTGTCAAGGAAGGCTGTGGGAAAAAAAGCAGGTCACCAAACATGTGTGATCATTCACTATGATTCATCTGAACGTAATGGAAGAGAACAGATGCCAGATGACTTCCAGTGCTGGTTCATACCCCAGTTTATTTTCTGTAGCTGTACTATCCCCAATCCAATTTAATATTTAGTTTTCCATATAGTTGTTGAAGACCCTTTGTACACTGTATGGTTTTGACACACACAGGAAAGGCATAAAGCAGTAGCCAAGCTGAATCTATCTCAGGGAAGTAATAGGACTAGCATGTGCTAAGTGAGCAGATCCAAGAGAAAGGAGATCACTTAGGGCTTTTATCTGAGCAGAGAGCACACCACCAACAGGTATATTGTTTATGACTTTAGGTGACGATGGAGACTTCTAAACAAGGTCTTAATGCATTTATTGAACTGAACTAACAGGAGATGGTCTTAAAATCCCAATAAAAATACTCAAATCTCTGAGCTGGAATTTGAGATCCAAGTCACTTTGAACATCACATGATCATTAGTTTCAAGAGAGTGGGACCTTGCTCTTACCTAATTTTTTTCATTCACCAAAGCCTACTTAAATAATCAGGTTTTTATTTCGCTCTGTATAATTTATAGCTTGATAGTTCACATGTGATAAAACTCTAGAATTAATATAACTAACAGATATAATGAATTCTCTGATTAATAGATCCTTGTATCTCTGGCAATATTTAGCAGGCAGCAAATAATATACTGCTCTTTAATTAGCACCTGCAGAAAGAGATTTTTTTTCCATTTCAGATTATTGCAGTTATTATTCATATCATTTTTAGGGTTGGAAACTTCAAAAACTTTAGCAACCTTGTTTTGCAGGAGCTGTAAAATTTCCTGAAAATGTCCCAGATTTTTTCTGTCCCTCTACTGTCTCTTCTCTCATATATCTGTCTTTCAAGAGAGATTGTCCTCATTCCACAAAAATTCTGTACTCTGCCTTTGAGCACTAATCTGTGCCCTTTTTTCATATCTTTAACTTTGCCTGTGACCTGGCAACCAGCTGTGTCTATTAGTGTAATTCTAAATTCTGTAAGTATTTTGAATCATGTGGCCTCTTCTAGTCTCTTCCTATCCTCTTTTATATCTTCCCTTTTACCCTTAACCTTACATTCCTTCAAACAAATCCCATTGAGCTTCCTGCTTTTTTCCCATCAAACTATCTGTACAACAGTAATAGATGATGCAAGGTCTGCATAATACTTTTAACCTGAGCAATTTTTGCCCTAGAACATTTAGTGCATATGACATTGGACATCAGCAACCAGCTTAGAGATGATTCCCTTTTTTTGTTAAAGTCCTTCTACAGAGATATGGAATATCAAGAGGAGTATCTGGGGCAGAGGGTAAGACAACGGTGGGAGATAGCATCAGAGAATGACTCTCACCAGGCCAGTTATTAATGCCAGAGGTTATAATTTTATTTTGACTTACATGCATGATTCTATTTTCAAACTAATTTGTCCCTTCCTAATTAATACTAAGAAATAGTCATAAGCAACATTAGCATGCCACCACTTAAGATAATGTTAGTATCCCTTTAATACACGTCTATAAAGATTCACTGTAGGCCAGAGGTGCTTAGCCTTTTGTGTGAAAAATACAACATTTGCAACTCTGACAGACTGAGGGTTGCGCTCCATTTGCATAAAAATTTAAATAAATTTGCATAGCCTCATTCTGTAAATAAGTAGTAAAATCCAATACTTGCTATTAATTCTTAGTGAAAAATCATAGATGATGTTTGTATTTAGTGACAACAGGAAAAATTAAAAACAAAGATAAGAAACCTATAAATTTTATGTACTGGATTTTTTGCTGAATATTTAATTTAAATGAATTCCAGCAAATCTGAGGATGATTACATGAGGAACATACATGATTCCATGCCAGATAAAATCATTTGTGGCTTAAAATGGACTAAAATTTATTTATGTTGGTATAGGTTGAAGAATTTTCAATTCTATTCACCAGTTCTGTGAAAAGCTCTTCTTTAAGTGACATTACCTCCCAGAAAACTATAGAAAACAAACAAAAAACCCCAACAGCAACAACAAGCAACCCACTGCCCAAAGGCATGAAAAGGATGAAAGAAGTTGTCTTTCAGCTTATTATTCCTTTTCCTTTTTTGCTCTCTTACTTTCTTCCCCTTTTTTCATTCTCAGTCCTATATTTTCAGCAGCTCTAAGACAATTGTTGCAACTTCAGAATGAGAACATACTGACATTCCTGGTAACTCCACGAATAGTGAGAAAACATTCTTAGAAAAGCAAAGTTCGTTCTACTAACCTTTAGTGAGAACAGTCAGGACCATGGCCTAAGAGAGGAACAAAGCATTTCTCATCCTACAGCGGATGGCCATGTTTCGGAAAGATGGCCAAGAAACATATTTGGTCAAGATGCAGGCTCATTATGCTAGTAATCAGAAAGTGGCGCTTTACCTGGTACATCCAGGTAAGTCTGTCTCCACAACATTTAGGGGTAGATCATTCATACTGTTCGTCAAAACTAGGGATGTGACTACTTTCCCAGTGGAAGAGATCTTCTTATCCCTTCCCACAGATGTTTTTCATGGCAGTAGGAAAGCACTGTCTTCAAGCTTCATGATCTTAAAATTCCTTTGCTTTGCCTTACATCCTATTGTAATATACAGATGTATATTTACTCCCATGTAGGTAAATATATCTGTAGTTTCACTACAGTATATCTGCACAGTGCTGCCAAGATTCTCATAACAGCAGCACTGTTTTATCTGTCTCAGATAGCCTATGAATATAGTCATGGCCTTTATTGTCTTTAGCTGATAAATGGCCTCTTCTATAAATACTGTTTTCATTACGTCAAGAGTCCAAGTCTTAATCCATAACATTGACACTGTCATACAGAGGAGAGCTATCTCATTCTTAGGAAGCAACAAAGTTAGTTATTTTGTTGGTGGGACTAATTAAATTTTTGTTATATTTCTGTTGCAACCAAGACATCTTGATTGGAATATAATTACTAGAGCCAGTTAGTTTTGTCTAATATTCTTGAAGGACAGTTGAGGGCATTCAGAGCTTGAGAATTTCATTTATTTTGTTTTGTGTAGATAAAAATCTAAGGTGTAAAAAAATTTAAGCTTTTTTCTCAATGTAAATCTAGAATAATTCCACTGAAGTCAACAAAGTGAGTTGAATTTGTACAAGCACAGTAAAGGCAAATTTAGACCTCATAATGTTTTTCTTTCTATTCTCAGTGCCATACAATGAACTTGAAAAAGATAGATGGGTCTTTGTTTTCTTGAGTAATAGCTGACAGCATCTTCAGTAAGCTCATGCATGCCACAAGCATTTCTGCACTTCAGGTAAGAAGATGATTATATCAGCACTGGAAGTTGAAATCTTTACAGTGTGCTAACTTACCTTCCTAAAATATTTCACCATTTAATGATCACAAGAATTGTTAGGGAAGAAGTTATAATTCTTCAAGAATTTTGTTAGCATTTTTTGAGATTTTTAATCTGCATTTTGGCAGGTACAGGAACTGGTCAAACCCACATATATCTTGTCTTACCAAGTAGAAATTTTGTCCAAGGGGCATTTGAAGACTGTGCACAGAATCAGACTATGTACAACATTTTTCCAGCAGTCAAGACAGAGCAGAAGCAGAGCAGTCTGGAAATGTTGACTATTTTCACAGCAGTGTGGAGATCAAAAGAGCAGTCCATACACACTAATGAATGGGTCATTCAGGTATCACTGAACCTCTTGCAAATGCACAGACTGGGTGTGGGAGCACATGAGCATATATCACAAGAATTAGCTGTTGCCAGGCCCTGCTGGGTCCCAGTCCTTACCTGTAATCCCCTTGCCAAGCAGAAAAAGCATTGGATTCTCATCTCAGCAGGAACTGATCCCCTCTTTCTAATACAAATCACAGGCAAATCCCAGTGGAGATACAACCTTATGTGTCTGAATTCACAGAGCCCAGAGAATAGGATGTGGAAGACTGTTCAGTGCCTTTCTTAGCCTGAGATGATTCAGACCCTTATTTCTCACCTCCCAGAAAGTTTTCCTAACGGTAAAACCAGCAATGAGGAACCTCTGAGCTTCCTGATGCAGCAGCCATGCTGTAGCTTTATCAAAGTAAGCCCACATCTGTTTCCACGAAAGCAACCACTATGATGAGACTGTTCAGTACAGCTTGACAAGGTGCCTGGATTTTAAGATTTAGATTTACAAATGCCTTCTCCAGATTTTGCTGCTTCTCAGGGATCTGGGGACTTACGCAGTCTCCCAGGTCACTGAGGTCCCTGGATATCACCAGGCATCCAGTTCCCCGCTCCAGATTCTGTGGCTGCTTGCGTGCGTGTGTCAATCTCTTGTGTCTGCATAACTTGCCCTGTTCTGGAGAGCAAGATGGGGTCTGGTATTGAATATGCATCAGGGACACATGGATCTGAGCCCATGGCAACCTTCGCAGGACTCCTGCGGTGCAGACAGAGAGGCTGTCAGACTGACACAGCCGAGTGCCTTGCCTATTATCATCTGTCTCTTCTAGCCTCCAGCTTCCTCTGTTACCGATGGTGTTGCCCACTGGGGCTCACATTTGTGACCGACTTTCCCTGCTCCACCCTACCTTAGTCTTCAGAGCTGTATTTACACAGTCAGCTTAGTAAAACTGCATTAAAAAGAACCATTGCACCTCACGCTTTCACCATTCCTTTATGTCTGCAATAGTTTAACCAGGGTCATAACATTTTTTAAATTACTTGCAGCAAATGTGGTAAGTGCTTAAACAATAGACTTCATCTGTTCCAGAGAAGCTGTTTTATTCTACTAAGTCAATTATCAGTGGTTTTAAAAGTCCCTAAATAAGTAGTTGTCTGACAGATCATCATAATGGCTCCTTCTGTTGCTCTATGCCAACTCATATACTGATGCAAAATAATTTGTCTTATTCTTTTGTTTAGGATTTGAAAAACAATCCTGTTGACAGAAAACAGAAGAAAAATTATGTTTATAGGAATAATGGAGTAACAAAACAAAAGCAATTCTGGGAAAAATAAACTCTACTCTAAATATTGCTGGGATCTTTTAGCAGTGCATTTTGCTGTATGAGCAATGGATTTACCAGAGTTCTCCATTCCCTGGCAATCACATTAGCGTGCCTCAGTTGCACTGGCTGAAATAATCCACTCCTTACCCCCACCAGACTGATATTCACTGCCAACCCCTCTCATAACTGATGCTGAGCCCTGGGGAAACCACCTGGTTGCCTGTGCTGTAAAGAAAAAACCCACCTCTTGGACCTGTTTTGTGACAAAAGTGTCAAGGCAAGATATAGCAATATCAAAAAATAAAAATTAAAATTAAAATTAAAGTTAAAATGTAGGTTTATTAACAGGCTCCCTTCAGGTGTGCTGTATCCTTTTCCTTCAGGGACTGAGTTTCACTGAGTGTTCACAGAGACCAGATTTCAGGTCAGAGGTACTAGTGGCTGCAGTGGCTGCTAGTCTGCGGTTAGCCCTGAACAGCTGTTGTCCATTCCAGCAGAGAAAGCAATATTGCTTGATCAGTGGTGGCTATTCAAACCAGACAGCATACACACTAAGAAAACCCTGTATGGTCGCTTGCCAGACATTCCTTGGGCAACATGTGCAAAGCCACAGGGCCCTCATTGATGTGCTGGGCAGTGGACAGGCAGACACTGAGATAGCAGTTAGCAGAGCTGTCAGCAGCATCAGGGATGAGGTCGGTTGGGAGGGGAACCAAGCAGAGCTGATTCTGGAGCAATATACTCTTCTAGCACATGACAGCAATAAGCTGAGCAATTTGAAGTCTGAAGTATTTTCACATGCTGTTCCAGATACAGCAAATTTCACCACTAACGGCTGGAGAAGCAGATTACACGGATAGCCAGGGCCAAATCTTAAGCTGGGAAGAAAGTGCTGGTTCCTATTTATAGCAAGAAGAAATAGGAGGGTGGTTTCTTCCACTGTCTGTCAAAAGCATCTAAGAAGAGAAAATCAATCATTTAATGAACTCAGGAACGTACTCTGTTTGGGCAGCATGTCAGTTTGAGCCAATGCATCTATTATCAGTACCTACAGTGTGAAAACCTTGTGGTAGGACTGGGCAAAAAGACGTGTCCCTTTGGGCAATGAGCAGAGTGCTTCCACACACTGTTTGTACAGACTACTGCTATGTTCCTTTTCCTCTTCAAGTACCTGATAATTCTGTAAACTTACAAAGGATATGGCAGCTATTAGAAAGGAAATTATAAAATGAGCTCAGATGGACACGTCGACAGACCTTTCTAATTCACACGCTAGACTTTCCAGCAGAACAATAAAAGATCACTGCAAAGTATACTAAAGCATCCTCAAAAAATGATTTAATCTGTCTTCACCTATGTTTTTTGCCTAAGTAATGAAAAGCAGTCAAATTTTTTCCTAGTCTCTGTTCTGTGTATGTTGTAATTTCCAAACACGTCTAACAGCTTCTGGGTCATTTTGTGGAGAAGTTCTTGAAAAACCACACTCTTAGACATTTGCTTTCTTTATCCTCAGAAATTTACCCTTTCTGTGTGTGTTGCGAGAAGGGAAAAAAAGAAGGAAATAATCTGTCTCCTTCATTAGAATTCAAAAACAAAGTTTCTTTGACGTTTTGCTCATTATTTTTATAAATAGCCTCAAAATAGTACATTCTTTACCCACAATTTAGCAGATCAGTGTGTTTTTTTTCCTTGTACTTTTTTTTTCCCCTGCAAACTGTAGATAAGGAGTCACTCATGTGGCATAAAGCTCTTTTTAAAAAAAATTAGTCATGGTGAGTAATACTTGGAATCTTTCAAACTTCTGGCTATTCAGTAGCCACTAGATGGTTGAGACGCAGAATCCAAAATTCATCAGAAATATCAAAAACCTGTTGTCAGACTGAGAAAACCAAAGGAGTGTGAAGTTGTATTATCTCAGGCATAGCAAGATGAGAAATAGAGGCATCCCCCAAATGAGAAATTACAAAAGGTTTAGCCAACAGTACTCAGTGAGCATTACTTTTTCTTAAGGCAAAATTATCTACAATAGTTTGGAACATTGCCTACGGTTACCTTTCAGGGCATAAAAAGGGGACATTATACGTTATTACTGTTGTCATTTTAAATACATTTGACCACAGGCTATTGAAACAGATTATAAGGCTCTATTTTAGCATGAACAGTTTTCCCATGCATGACAGCTAATGACAAAAAATGCAGGGAAAAAAAAATGAAAAAAAAGGAATAGTCCAGTAATAAGCTGTTTGTGGGTTTTCTTACTGTAATGGAAATGGACTTCCATTACCTCTCTAAATTTGTATTAAGGAGGAGTATTTTTATCCACTTGGCTGTGGCAGTGCAAGCAGCCTTTGAGCGAAAGGCTACGCCAGTGACCTCCATAGACCTCAAAAACTGCCCTCTGGAAAGATATGTCAAATTTATCTGCCCACACAGACGATCAGTCTGAGATAC
>JAOWBP010002978.1:13210956-13225537 GCA_028571105.1 Tragopan temminckii
TCCATAGACCTCAAAAACTGCCCTCTGGAAAGATATGTCAAATTTATCTGCCCACACAGACGATCAGTCTGAGATACGCTTCTCTTCTTGTTTTTTGTTGTTTTACTTTTTTTTTTTTTTTTTTTTTCTGAGAGGACTTGCAAGCCACAGTGAGTTGTACATACTCTATGAGAGCCAGCATGCATTGGTAACAAAACAAGGTAGCACTACCAGGAGACCAGAAGACTTTTCTGAGTTTTCTTTCAGTCACTGGGATGTCTTTCATGAGAAGGTGTTGAAATCCTCAGAGAGTTATGTCTCATGAAACTAATCTTATGTCAGAGGAGATAAGTACAAAAACATCAGAAGAAAACTGCAGATTTATATCTTCTGTGCCTCACAGGGAGCCCCCCAAGATACAATCCTGGTGGTGCTTCCTGGATTTCCCTCTCTGAAACCCCTTTGTACCTTGCTTGGCAGTTTCTCTCAGCATTCTGCACAGACCTTCCAAGTCCACCTCGTCTTTGATCTTCTGCTCATTGCTTCTCCTATTGCTTCCATAATTATCTCACTATTTCTGAATCTGCTTTTAGGATTTCACCTTTCACCCTCACCTTTTTTGCCCTCCACTTCTTCCTTTTTCTCAAGGCATTTTTATGACTCTCGTCTTTTCCAGCACTCTTGCCTATCCGAAGCTCTCCTTTTATTTGCATGGCTCTTTCTTCTTTGGTCTACATCCATCTCCCAGCTCCTCATTAGGTCCAGTATTTTAAGAGCACGAACCCTCTTCTGTCTGTACAGTTCACCTCTTTTTCTTGTCTCTCCCTCCTCGTGCTGCTCTGCATACATCACTGGGCAGCTGCAGAAAGGTTAAATGGCCATTCACTTGCTTGCCTGGGGGCAGAATTTATTAGATGCTGAACTTCAGAAGATCTTCTCTCAAGATAGTTCGGGCCACGTTCTCAAGAAATGGATTTTATGGGCCTGACTACACACAAGCAGTGTTCAGGCAGGCAGTGTAGGAGGAACAGGGACTGTCCCTCACCCCTGCAGCTGGGTGCATGCAGTGCAAAGCAAAGGGATTACCCTCTCTCACTTCCCATTTCTGCTAGTGTTGGAGCAGGGCATGTACAAGTTTCTATCCTGTCCAAACTGTTCATAAAGCTGTAGTCTCCCCATTCACAGAGTAACCTAAGCCACATCTTTTCTGTCCTGCAATTTTCTTCATTCTGCTGGCAGGCAGTGCTGTAAATACCTAACTGACCCCATCAAATCTTGATATAGTTGTATGAAAACCAGTGTTATGAGTTCCTGTGGCTAAAGCTCTGTTATCTGAAATCTATTATCTGCACTGCATCCTACCAGGCAGGATGGAGAAAAATATGACCCTAAACTAATGTTCAAATTTAGATTAATATTTCCCCAAGCACTATTTCCATTAGTGCTAATAAAGGAATGCATAGATCATGAATTGTCCTTTTAGGCTGTGACAATTCTAAATATAGTGCCAGTGTTAATTAAGCAAGAGAAAATTAGGCAGTGCAAAAGGTTTGGGGAGAAGACAGTGGAAGGGGAGAGCTGGGTCGTCAGTCTGAGGACTTTGGGTGATAGTAACTTAGTGCACAGTCAGAAGAATAGATGTGAGTATTCCTGTGCTTTTCATAATCTATACCATTTGAGGACACATATTATTTTGTAATTATTTAGTTTCTGTATGAGTAAAGAATAATCTCGATTTACCCTTCTCCTGGTCTTTTCCGTGCTGACAGAAGGAGTCCATTTGTTGCTCTGACATATATGCTAATTGCTATACTGATATGTACATACTGCACATCTTACTGACTACCGTATGAGAGAGATTTTGGCAAGGTTAATAAATGTCAAAAATATTACGTAAACATTTTCTTCTCTTTTCCTTCATATAATAGAGAAGTCTGTTTAATAAACCCCAAATCAGTATAAGGTCAGAATGTGTTTGGCTTTAAAACAGAAGTTAGGGTAAGTAATTACAAAGGGTCCACTGTGTTCCTTATTTAGTTGCATATAACACAGAACTGAAGAGGATGATTAATACTCATGTTCTACACCGAAAGAATGTAATTTGTAATAGTTTATGTAAATACAACAGTGGTATTAGTTGTTCATTTACCATCACCGTGTTACCACGTGAGGGAATTCTAGCATTTTTAGAAAGCAACAAAGCCAAGATCCTCACAGGAGTTTGTGCTTAAACACCTTTGAGACTATGGACCCAAGGTACTAAAATAGCTTAGCATTATTGAATGTTTAGTTAAAATTAGACAGAATACTGGCATGTGTAGCAATGTTTGTTAAGAAGTCTGGGTTATACTGAGCTGTGTTGGCAGTGAAGGAAGATGGGAGAGAATTAAATGCTTTTACAAGATCACTGAACTGAAAAAAGAGCAAAATAAATAAAAATTAATCATCAACATAACATAAATTACACTTTGAAATTGAAAATAACTCAAAATCCTGTACAGAATGTACTTGAAATTAATTAATTTATTTCAAAGTTGCAATTTAAATTATGACTATAGGGTTTTATTAATCTGTATGATCTATGAGAAGTCTTGGAAAAAAATGAGCTCCCTCCAGGTTTGTCTGTAGCCCATGGTGTACTCTCCTGGCACTATGGAATTGGTTCCTATCTGCAGCTTTTAATCAACAATGAAAGTATCAGCAATGTTGCTCTCTCATGATTCTAATAGTAAGCTAGGTCACAAATTTAGGGCACACTAGATGCATTCCTCCCACCTTATGCTTGGATGCTCTCGTCACACACAGGACCGCTGCAGCTAGAAAGATTTGAGCTCCGAAGTATCTTAGTGAACCCAGCAGTTAGTGAGCACTACATACAAGCTAACATTGCCATTTTCAGGGAGGACTAAGCTTGTATGTCCTCACAAAGACAGTGTTCTATGGTTTCCATCCAGTAATATAAATCAAGGTTGTTTGTTTGTTTGTTTGTTTTTATGAGGATGATCAGGTCCTGGGTTGTAATACACTTTAAATTAGTTATACATCTTACTGTTCTTCATAGAGGTTCGTGTTCAGGAAAAATAACAGATTTAAATCTAGTGTTTGAGACCATAATAAGCTTTTAAACATCATACATAAATGGTAGACTACAGAGGGCTGCTTTCTTGAATGAAAAGCCCTTGGAAGCTAATTGACCAGGTAATTAAAGGAAAGTGCTCATATTCCATACTGCAGAGGCTGGATCACGCATCGCCAGTGGGAGTTCTGCCATTGACTTCAGTGGGAGTGCAAAACGAGGTTGTTTTGTTCCTCATTGAGTTTGGTTAATAAGATTTGTGCTGCAGGCTCTTTTCACCAAAATTCTGGCAGGCTTCTTATAGCATTACTGGGAACTAGACTCTACACAAATTACTAAGGCCTTTTGTATTTTAATGTCTTTTTTGTAATGATATTCAGTCCTTTGGGGCAGCTGCCTAAGAGAGACATTTGTCAACTTCAGTTTGTTTTTGGACAGATGAGCCAGAGCCAAAACCATAGACCTGAATAATTTGAGACTTCGGAAGAGCTTGGATCCAAATTTGAGCTCCACAACCTGAGGCCTTTGCTAATTAGCGGGCCCATATTTCAGCTTCTAATGGTGTCCTATGCATTAACCACGTAGTAGGCTTCTGCTTACAAAGGCTCAACAGTTGCTGCCAGCATCCTTGGTGCAGTAATCTGGCAGTAAGCTTACAGAACCAACTTTAGGCTGGAAAAAAAAGGCTCCATAGCACAGTGTCCTGTCTCCAACACTGTCATGTAGCTATTACCAACAAGAGAGTACGTGGCAAGTACACAGTAATACTTCCCCAGCACAGCTTCCCTATCTTCCCAGGATGAAGTATGCGTGTTGGCAGAGGAAACTGACTTCGCTAGCAGTAGCTACTTCTTTCTTGAACTATCTATCACTGCTCCTGTTCCTCTTGATCCTGAGGCAAAGAGCTAGAAGGGTGTGTTTGTGAAATCCCTGCTACGTCTGCCTGTGAGAGGACTGGGAAGAGTAGCTCTGAAATGTGAGTCATGAAGAAGATTGTGCAGAGGCAGACGAACGGCTGCAGAAAGTGACTGGAAGGACTTGAAGGTGTTTGGAAGAACTGGGCTCTGGGACACCAGTGCTAGACTTTTGCAAAAACGTAGCTATATTTAGCTAGGAAATGGCTGAAGTTAAATCAGTACAGCGTTCTTCCATAGATAAAGCTATGATCTCTGAATGTAATTCTGTATTTTTAGGAAAAATTACAGTGCATACAGATCAAAAAGTAGCGGTAGCAAGGGCAAAGAGTTTGAAATGTTTTCTGTGAAATGCCTGTGCAAGACTAATTAACTTATAGATGGCATTTTTCCATCTACCCAGATGTGTTTCACTGAGAATCACGCTGGTATTGTAGAATGCAAATACTTAGAAAAGAAATTACCCAAGGGATTGAATGTCTTTCCTTTACATTGTTTTTAAAAGGAAGAGTTTCTTGTGCAGTGTTTATTTGCTGCTAAGATACTGTTACGCTAGCATCACCATAGCCTGTTTCTCAGTCCTGTATCCCATAAATTAGATTGTTGCAGTGAGTATTAAGAATGTGCAAGCACTGCCTGACTAGAGCAATTTTATCTGAATAATACTTCAAGACCTTTCTTGCAACAAGGTCCTGACTAGAAAAGCATAGATTTACCAGGCATCCTGGCTGTAGTGAAAGATTGTAATTACTGTTCTATTTTATCAGTATTAGTAGAGAGAGTTCCTGCCCTGACATCTCCTCTGCAAGCACAAATGAAAAGTTGGGAAGCTGTAGGCTCAAGTAATGAAGTACATTAAATCCCAGTACCTGTTTCAAATCCAACAATCGTGGAAATGATGGAAGAGCCATAACCACTGGATGCCTTTCCAGCAGGCTCACTGAGATGGTTGTGTGGCCTCAGTCCAATTCTTAATGGACAAGAGTCCACATTACGAAAAGCAACATACAACTGGCAGTAATGGATACTCTTTTGGCACTCAACAGAGAAGCGAAGTATTGAATGAGCATGAAGAATGGACTAACCTTTCACCTCCCCCCTATGCCAGGTCAGGGATGAGACATCTGATAGAGCTGCATAGGAAGCTTAGGCTGCTGCTCTCTGTACCGCCCTGTTCTGTAGGCGAACAAAGGACTTCTTTCTTAACAGACATCAGGCTGACACTTTTCATGAACTCTGAATTTATGTGAAAAATTTGGAGGCCTTGAAAGTTAGTGTTTAACCTCAGGATTCTGCCTGAAGACTACAAGCTACCGCTTCCCAAAAAGCTGTGTCTTTCTGATTGCCAGCTGCATTAAAAACTATTACATTAATTCCCTGTAATACATATGAATATATAATGTGTATGTACATGCATAGCTGGAGTAAATGTATTAGTTATTTATATGTGGGTATACATAATAGGAGAAGTAATGCCATTAGCTAAGATTGTCTAATGCTCATTTATAAGAACTTACTCTCAATTACTCATACAGTTTGCCAAAATTTAACAGTTGCAGCTTAAATTTTCCATGGTGGTTGTCTAACTGAGTTGTTTTTGGAAAGTTTTCACTAAAATAGCTCAAATAATGTCAAGAACACAGTTAGTAAAAGTACATACTTCTAGTCATATTAAACACTCCTGCAACCATTACACTGGGAGGCTCTACATCTCTGAGCTTTGGAGCTGAAGTTTGAAACTCCACAGTGAAATTGCCTTGATGTCAAGACTTATCTTCTGTTGCTTCTATGGAAATCTGATCCATCTGTAATCTCCTAAAAAACCTAAATTCTGACACGCTCAGGTTCTGTTAAAATGTAAATTCTCCATGTACTCTTTTTGCAGTAAGCACAGTCTTCTCATACGACTATGGTGTCTCAAACAGTACAGACTTTTCTCTGTGGGAAATGCTTCCACAAATACATATGTATGTTTATATAAATGTACAGCTACTACAAGGTCCCTCATGTGACCTTCATACACATTGCATAGATCAGACTTGATAGGCGAATACACTCATCTGTATTAAACTTCAGCTCATCTGAGGGTTAATGTTGGCTATTTTAATTACAGTAAGGAAGACAGAAAGCACTTGCAACAAGGATTAGGAAGCACTTATAACTGTGAATCAGTGTGCCTAAGTCTATTTTCAAGAATTCTTAATCTCACAGTGAATCTGTAAGATCCCAAATGCCTAGTATCTTAAACAAGACATGCCCAAAGTCATCTGGAGACGGCCCTGAGTGGTCTGTATGGTTACAGCAACAAACTGCTTGGAATTTAACTTTTTTTTAAACTGTGGGTAGGTCAGATGTTGCTTTCAGAGTGCTATACAAGTTTAAGGCCCTACTTAATAAAAATGATGAGCAGTAAACGTACAGAAGGGTCATTAATTTCTGAAGGAATACAAAATGAAAAAGTGCTTGAGCTAACATTGTCCTTCCAAAAACCTCTCTGTTAGTGAATAAGGTAGAAATCCACACTTTTATAAACACCAAGAATTAGAACTAGAATACAAAGTATCTCAATGGATTCTCACTCTCTGATTATGATAAACGCGCAGAAAGAAATGTAATGATTTTGTTGGTGATAGATGCTCAAGTACTGTGTATTAAAAAAGGCTTATGGACAAAACAGATAGGAGAGTAAGCCTAAAAACAACAAGATATAATTCCTATTCTGTGAGCTCTCTGAATCCAGTGTACTAAATAATATGAGAGCCAAACGGAATAAATAAATGAACACATAATCAAAGCTCTATTTAGATGCTTTCTCGCTGTAAGGATGAACAAAGGTTATACAGGCTATGCAAAATCTACTAGTTCTTCAGTATTAAATCCTCTCTTATCTGTAACGATGGTTGGAGAACCTCTCCTTTGATAGAACATTGTGGGAGTTGGGCTTGTTTAGCTTGGAGAAGA
Organism: Tragopan temminckii; assembly: GCA_028571105.1. Taxonomy (NCBI): domain Eukaryota; kingdom Metazoa; phylum Chordata; class Aves; order Galliformes; family Phasianidae; genus Tragopan; species Tragopan temminckii. Next base: position 13,217,887 of record JAOWBP010002978.1, read on the forward strand.
GATGGCTCCAGGGAGACCTCATTGAGATGTGCCAATACTTGAAAGAAGCTTACAGACAGGAAGAGGAGTGACATTTTACACAGATGGATAGTGATAGGACAAGGGGGAACGGATTTAAACTGATAGAGGGGAGATTTAGGTTAGATGTTAGAAAGAAATCTTTCACTCAAAGGGTGGTGAGGCCCTGGCACAGGCTGCCCAGAGAAACTGGGTGCCCCATCCCTAGAGACATTCAAGGGCCAGGACTGGGCTCCGGGCAGCCTGAGCGACTGAGTGGCAGCCCGGAATACAGCAGACGGCTGGAACTAGGTGGTCTTTGATCTCCTTTCCAACTGAAGCCATTCTATGATTCTATGATAAGATCTCCAATGGTCCCTTCCAAACTCAATTTTTCTGTAACTATAGCACTCCATTAACATATTTATAGGTATGATCCAGATAAGTGTCTGTTCCCTTCACTCTCCGCATCCTCCTCCCCCACCTCTCTCCCTCGCCAAAAAAAAAAAAAAAGCAATAATTATAACAAAAGCTATATACAGAAACTAATGCTTTTCTTCCATTTCTGTGTCTTATTTTTAATTTCTCTTGTTATGCAAGCTAGCACTCAGGATTAAAGCACTTACACACTTTGGCAGTCAAATGAATATGATGAAAGGACACCTGTAGGCATTCACTGCTGCACATCAATTATTTATTTAGTTTTCTTCTTTAGATTTTGTTTATCAAGGAAAAAAAAGTAGAAACAGAAAAATAGTCTGCTATATAGTTTCACTAAGGAAAAATATAGAAAAGAACAGTGTTTTTTCACCTTGGCAAATAGGGTAAGAATGTTATCTCTGCATTCTGTGAAAAATAAGTCCTTCTGGAATTAAGCTAATACATTCTCATTATGATAGCTATTATTTAGATTGCATTACAAAAGTAAAAACAGACTTTCAAACAGACTTGGCTGTGTTTTGGAGAGAAGATGCCACTCTGCCAAACAGAAAAAGAGGGCTAAGAAGTGGGGGCAAAGGAAGAAATAAATCCTGCCAAAGTGAACTCATGCAAAAGTGAAGCCGAAATGCCCAGAGATACAGATTAAATGTCCCAAATGTGCATAAGCAAACTGCCCAAAAAAGGCTGTGTACTGAAAGTTCAGACTTGTGCTGGAAACACACAAGAAGCACACAAAGAGAAAGATTAGATATTGTTTGAAGAAAAGAATTCCACTCTGCTTTTGTTGAATGAGCATTTGAAAGTCACACATTTTCTGAAGAGAGCACATTTTAATGCAATAGGAATGTATTCAGGCTTTTTCAGTAACAGAAAACCAACCATTTATTAAGTCCACAAGATGAGAGTTAGAGTACCACAGAATTTGCTTCCTTTTAGTTGTTCACCGTTTGGTATTTTTTGGCTTGATGTCTGAAATGGCCATTCTAAAAAATGGAATCATTCAGATAATTCTTTATTGGCTCCTGACTTTAATGAAAAAATTGCAAAAGAAGAAAGTTCTTATCTTAAACATAGCTGCTGACTTCCGATATCTCATTTTTCTCTCACAATAATCCCAGTGTTCAAAGTAGGTATTGTATTTATCATCTTTGTATGGAGCTGGGTTTCACTTCACTTTTCTTTATGGTCTTATCACATCGTTTACAAACACTTTATCTCTGTAACTGAAAATAAATGAAATCCTAGGCTTTCAATGAAATGCCATGATGAAATGGATGGTCCAAAAATCTATATTTAGATGACTGACTCCTGTTTATAGAAGACATGATAAATGTTTCATGCATATAAACTGAAGGATGATGGATTTAATGATCTTACCCTAACAGGGAAATGTTATTTCGGAATAATTAAGTGTTCAGTCATTTGCAAGTCTAAATAGTCCGTTGTTAGATTGTGATTTTGTCTGTCAACAAACCATTCCATTCTGTGGGAGTTATTTATCATTAAAACAATTGATGCAATGGAAACAAACCAGTATGTGTTGTTAACAGTACATTTTGTGAGACCTTATTTTGGATCCATATTTCAGAGATAGTTAATTGATGAATGTTTCTGTCTTACATAAGAAATAATATGACAAGAAATATTGAAGGACTGGAGATGAAGATTGGAGATAACTTTCTTGCCTGAAGCGTGACATGCAAACTGTATTCATTGTCCTTCCTCAAGATGTTTCCAAAATTAAAATATCTCAATTTTAAGGCTCACATGTTAACATGGGGAAGTAGTGCCCATTTTCCAGCTGTTGCTCCAAAAGGGTACAAAATTGCAAAATATGCAAATACTGATGGGCCTCTGGCAGCTGTAGCTACCTTGGACACCCCAGATGGTACCTTAAATGTTTTCCAAAATTTAGAGAAATTAATCTTGACGTGAGGAATACCTCATGTAATATCAGCATCAATAACTGCAATCAAGACAACTACAGTAGACTCATTTCCTCTGTTGTGCACACCTGATTTTATAGGCTGTTTGTACAGAAATGAATACCTGAGTGCCTTTTTCTCAACATGTAATAGCAAAACAAATAGAGAATATAAATGGCTGGAAGGTAATATGAAAAGGAGAATCATTTTGACAAAAATATTCTGTGGCTATGCATGTAGTTGAGTGAAAATAGTGTATGATATGTAATATTTGAATGATCAGCATACCATGAGAACATTTAACCAAAGATGAATTTTCATCGCAAAATCTATTTCCCAGATTGTGCAGTACTTATATTTGATAGATCACTTCATATATCTTTTTATCTCCTGATTCTAATAGCCAGCTACCTTTTGTGGAAGATGTGAGGCACAAATGTCCAGTCATCAATGATTTGTGCTGTACTATGGGAAAAAGAGAAGTACTGAAATTATTCCCGTTGCTTTGGATTTGGAATAAATGGTTCACATCTTGACAAAACTGGCTGATACGTTGTGGCATATACACTTAAGTCTCAAAACTCTTTAGAGATTCTTCTAACACTTTTCCCCATGAGAGAGTCTTCTGTGTCAATGCTTTCCAGGTCATTTTCTTAATCCTGAGTGTAGACAGAAAAGAATGTCTTCAGCAGACCCTTGAGAAAAGGAAGGGGAGGCCAGGGGAAGCTAGTCCACTCCAAGAGAACAGAGAACACTGAAGAGTAGTTTATTGGAGAGCTTTTTCTTTATTTGAGACTGATGATTCTTGCTGCAGTAAACCTTTGTGGCTTTTTTTTTTTTTTTTTTTTAATGTGTGTGTGTATTTAAGGACTTTCTCCTTGTCCTGAAATATTCTAAAGCCAGATATTGCTCACAAACTTTGATTTAATAACTATTTTTGCTTTTATTTTTGGTTTTTAAAAAGCTTTTTTTTTCATTGAATTGTTGTAATTCTTCCACAAATGTATGAATGTATGTAATGTTAGCAATTGGTTGCATTGTACTGAGGAGACAAACACACTGAAGTGTTAACACTGCTTTCAGTACATAATTCCATTATAATATAATTCCCCATTTTATCTCTTTTGCCATAATTTCCATTCCTCATTAATAGCAATGCTCTATTTATGGGAATAATCCATTCAGTTCTATGCTCCATAGCATAATTACCTAACAACATTAAACTCTGTTCCTCTTTGAGCAGATTTTTCTGGGAGCCTGAATTTCAACTCCATGAAGCCAGCACAGTTCTACAGAAATGAAACATGCTTTGGAGGGACACTATCCTGAACTCAGATCCCTTATCCTGAAAGTAAAGTCAATAAGGGCAGTTGTTCTATTTGACAGCAGGCACCGTTCCCTAACAGCAATAGTGTAGGACAGAAAAACATGGAGACAACTTTTGATGTGCTCCTTCATCCCACCCAGACTCTGCTAAGGAGATTCTCTGGACATATACAGGGATCTGTGAGGGATTTGATTGGCATCCTGAATCATCCCAGTAGGAGGGACTTTGTGCCAACCTTCTAGCCAGCAGAATAAATTGCTGCTTGCAAGAGGGAAGACATTTCCATTCTCTGAAGGAAAAAGTAGTGAAGTATGCTATTTCACTTGTTGCTAGTGCCCCAGGACCAGTCACAACTTAGTTAGACTAAATGAGGCCCTGGGCAACCCTGATGACATTGGTCTGCACAGATATGAGCAAACAAATAACCTTGCATTCCATAAGTCACAGAAATTAAGGGCTGAAATGCTCATGTTCTTGCAGATTTAGACTTCTCTTGTAGTGTTTCACTACAACACTGCACAATAAAATAGATCTGGAGGAACTATTTCAGTATTCTCATTTTTCATTTCTACAAGAGTGAACAGCTTACCAACAAACCCATTAAAATTATCTTCATGGCACACGGTGAATACTTTGAATATATTATGTCAAGGTTTTAGTTAAATACGTTCACATGGCTTCAAGCTTAGCAATTTATTAGAGAATCTTTACCTAATTTGATATAATTGATGCTAAAGACTTTTTTCTTTGCCTAGATATGCTGTTTGTGTATTCCTTTCAAATGAGGATAAGAAAAAAATGGATTTGTAGATGTTTTTAATTGATTCCAAAGGGAATATCTACCAAGAACTCTGCTGATGAGTTCTGTGGGACTCTAGATCCAGTCATTCAGCACCAACACATTAATGATAAGATGTTGCAATTCCTAAAAAATTAATTTAATTATAAGCACTGATATTTAATGACTGTTCTCTCCTAATACTATATCAATAGCAACCAAATCTTCAGGTGGCAGGAGTCTCCATGTCGTTTCAGATGCCCAAATTGCACAAAAAGCCAATGGGAGTAGAGCTACCAAATATCAAGTTCTTTGAAATTCTCAGTCACATACTGCATATTAAATTCTTAATTTTCAGTTACAAAGTGGAGATTTCGTCACAACATACATAACATGCTGTATCATTTGTCACTCTCAGTTATTTAGGCATTTCTTGTTCATCACTTTTCACACGGGTCGAAAATAAATCAGGCTAATCCTTTGGCCTGCTTCGTGGTAGTCATCCTCTTTGTGTGAAGAATCCCATTAACTCAAGAAGAACTGGTTGAATGACTGAAAGTTGCTCAGAATTAATAACGATCAGGCTTGGTGTTTGTAGTGTGATTTAAGGCTAGCTTCAGGCAATAGGAAGCAAGGCTCTTGGGATGCTGCTGTATTGATTCACTGTGCAACAATTGTGTGAGGTGTTTAACAGTATAACAAAAACAAATACAGCAATGACATTGCATAGCTGTGTCATGATTTAATGAACACCCCATATTACATTCTGTAGATTCATCTGTAGAAACTATATGTTCTTTAGGATATGGATGTAAGCAGGGATGTAACCTGTAGGATGCATAAAGTAATCCATCACTTCTCTTCAGCAGTGACAGGAATTTTGAAGAAGTATTTCATCTAGTTTTGGCTTCTGCACTTCAAAGAGAGCTGTGGACTAATTGCAGAAAGCCCCGAGGAGAGCAAAAAGAACAATCGGAGGTGCAGAAAACATGATCTATCAGCCAAGATTGACAGAAGGGGATATGTACAGCCTAAAGCAGAGAAGACTGAGGCTCAACACAATAACAAATTTCAGGTGAAACTGAAAAGCACACTAATGTTGTGTGTAAGGAACCGATGTTCGCTATTTCTAATGAAATTAAAAAAAAAAAAAAAAAAAAAAAGGAAATACAAAAATTTTCTTGGGAATACTATGTTGTATTGTGTGTTGCTGCATTTCTTTAAGGAGAAGACACTAGGAACGGTGGGTGTTGTCAGTGTTGTCTTTGGGCAGGGACGGAAGAGATGAGACTTCTCAAGCCTTTCTAGTGCTACGATTCTACAGGTTTGTGATTGAAAGATGTTGCATAAACATAAATTGCTTTTGTCTTCATAGAATCATAGAAACACCAAGGTTGGAAAAGATCTCTATGGTCATGCAGACCAACCATCCATCTACACCAATATTTCCCACTAACCATGTCCCTCAGTACAACATCTAAACATTTCTTGAGCACCTCCTGGAATGGTTACTCTGCCACCTCCCTGGGCAGCCTGTTCCAGTGCCTGACCACCCTCTTGGAGAAGAATTGTTTCCTAACATCCAACCTGAATCTCTCCTGATGCAACTTGAGGCCATTCCCTCTAGTCCTATCGCTAGTTTCATGGGAAAGCGTTACAAGGGGAAGTGTTATTGCACTTTCAGTGTTCACCGCCAGGTAGGTAAAACTACTGGAGTTACAGGCATCATCAATATATGGAATGTGGAAAAATAGTCTCTATATACTACTTGGTTGCTATGCCCAGATCCCACCTACCATGGCAAAAACATACACTGGCTCGACAGTTCTCCTCAAAACATAGCGGTTCTAAGTCTGTAGCTAAGTAAATAGGGCAAAATATTCTGCTACTTCCTCCTCAGCAAGGACAGATGGAAATGTACTCTGTCCATGCAAGCATGAGTTGAATAGAAGTGACCTGAAGCAGAAGGTCTGTTCAAATTGCCTGCCTTTGAGGTCCCAGTGAAATAAAAGTTCACTTCTTATTTAACTCCTTATCTCTAAAATGGCTCCAAGGCCTCAAGTATTAGTCAGGTAGAGATCAGACAGGGTATGCATTGAAAAGATGAGCAGATGGGCACATCTGTTTATTTGACAGCAAAACTTATGTTGCTTGACCTGGCAAAATTTTTTGGTGCAGTGAAAGAATTGCACAAAACATATCAGATAGAAACTGAAAACAACCCTCAGAAACAGCTGAAAAATTGAGATATGATGGTGTAAACTCCACGGCAAAATGAGCCCAGTTAAAGGAACATTGCTCAGTTTGATAACCCTGAAATTAGCTGTGCTACCTGTGCTGAATGATTCTGTCTTGCTCTGTAACTTATGATGGCAGTTCCTCTTTTATTTTTCTTTTCAGTGGAACTAGTTGTATGAGAATACACCAGAAGAGAAGTTAAGCAGAGCCAGCATTTTCAGAAAGGTTTCCTATCCCTTGTGTAACAGTTGCAGAGAGATCTTCTGTTAGCCTCAACATTCGTAGTATCATAGCCTAGCATCACACACTGGCACAAAAGAGCCCTATATCCATAAGGTGAGGCAATCTATTCCTTTCATAAACATATCTAGTACTGGTCAATCTGGTATAACTCAGCCCTGATTTCTGTTGGAAATATTAGCTCTAGTCCTAAAAGCCATATAATTACATTAGCATTTTTCCATGCCTGAGGCAATAAGGTCTGTCTCACTGCTGTGTGATCAGCTGAAGTTCAGCACCGTTCTGACTGCTTTATTTAGAGTGGTCCCTGGCACTCACTGGGCATCCTCTGTACCGAATACAGTGCCACCACACTAGGGCCACCCAGCTCCAGGAAACCCCTCTCTATGGTGCGTATGGGAAGATGGAACGTGGCATTACCAGTATGTGTGTGTATTGCTGAGGTGATGGTCAAGCAGGATTCTTAAATCGAGGGAAATCCTAGCTTCTTGAATTTACTCCTGGGAATGGCAAATGCAAGCAAATACAGAGGAACTGGAGACCTTGGCATGTTCCCACGTGTCAACACTTGAACACACGAAGAACATCTAAGATTTCTTGCTTGGTTATTGGTTTTTGGCGTGCTGATTTTTACTGCTTCAAATAATAATAATAATAATAATAATAATAACAACAACATCAGCAGCAGCAGCAGCATTTGTATTT
>JAOWBP010002978.1:13225637-13256956 GCA_028571105.1 Tragopan temminckii
ATTGAACATATACTAGATATTGTATGGAGCTGGCAACTCCTTTTTTAATAGTATTCAAGTACAGAGTCAGATTGATATTTCTTACCTTCAGCTATGTAAAATGCCAGGGAATATTCCACTTTGTCATCTAGATTCTTTCAGTAGGAAGAGAACAAATCTATAGCCTGGAACAGGAGAGACGACTGACATTGGAAGGAGACTGGATAAAAAGGTTTTTCCATTTGCACAAGGTGGGATTTGTAGGAGGATGTTAGAAATAGCAGGTATCCCATGTGGCCTCCACAGGCCTATTCAGATTGCTACGGATTTCTACTAGGACCTGTTCCTTACCTGCCTGCCCTGCACTCATGTTCTGCATACACTAGGCTGCATAACATTGCAGTAGATGTCTCTACACAAGGAAGTGTATAGCTCTAACTTTTAGACTACATAAGAATTGAATAACTACTGTAAAATTTCTGCCCCTACCTGTGCTTTGGAAAGATGCTCAGTGTTACTTAGATACTGTATTCTAGATTTCATTTTTTTATTTAAAACCCAAACACATCTTAGGAAACATTAACTCTTACATGCTACAGCAAATAAGGAAGGATAATATGGAAAGATCATACCATTTCAGTGTATAAGATGATGAATTTTCTTCTCCTTTAATGACATTCACACCATTGCATCCTTATGTGTGCACCACTTGGTTCCCAGAGCCTGACTGGAGGCTGACCAGAAAGGTGGGAGCAGATGCATTTGCAGCCTATATAAGAGTATAGGGCAGGAGCTGTGAATCACGCACATGGCCCCATTCTGGCTCCCTTCCAGCTTCATGCTCCTTGGAAAGCAGGAAAAAAGGAGGATGTGATACTACTTATCTCCCACTTGACCACTGCTTTAGGCATCCTCTCTCACCTGTTTTCTTACATATACTGAATCGTTCTTGTTTTCGTTACCAGCTTTCTCAGCCACAGTGGGGAAAAGAGTCATAATGAGCTGATGGATCAAGTATTCTCTCAACTCATTCAAATACAGTGTAGAGAATATATTTCCATTCCCTCATAAACAACTGCATCATCACTTTCACGTGTGTCATCAGTCTGAAAACTTTGCATTAATCGCCCCACTTCTTAAACTATGAAAGCTGTTTCTTCTGCTACCCACTGTTTAGATAGATATAAGAAAAGTCTGCTGTATACTTCCAAGTGTTCTCTTTTGCTGTGTTTGTTAAGTAACAAAGCCATGAAAATAGAAGGCAACAGAATGAAGTACATCAGGACAGTACTGAAAAATTGTTCATTTTAGTTTACAGCACTTGTCACAATTAAATCTCAATGTGAAATTCACGTTTACATTTGCTTCTGTATTCTAAGAGGCATGAATTTTCCATCCTGGAAACATGGGTAAATTAAACATCAGTGACTTGCTCACTCACTTTATTGTTTGTTTTCTTCTTCTTCTTTTCTTTTTTTTTTAACCTACAGTCATGCAGCTTTTTTTTTCTCTTTCTCTCTTTTTCTAAAAAAAAAACAACAAAAAAAAAGAAAACAAAAAACAGGAACATGTTGCCATTTTACAAGCCATAAAGGATTTTTTTCTCAGATTAATTAAAAAAGGCTTACCAGGCTTGTACTAGGAAAAAACAGATGGGATGACTCTAAGTAGAATCATTCATTTACATCAGAGCTTGAAATGAGTGGGGCTACTCAAGTGAATCAAGTTACATAAGTAAAGCACAACTTGGACAGTAAAATGAACTATTACAGCTAATCAAATGTTAATACTTGGAGTCTGAGGATGACCTTGGGTTACTGAATCTGGCAAGATGCTTTTACCTACCTTGAGTTGAAAAGCATCACAAAGGAAAGCCTGGAGAAACTATTTAAAATAGAAGCATCATAATGTTTCTGAGTCACAGAGCTTTACAGAATGCAAAGAGGTCACAGTGTGGTCAACCCCTTGAGGAAATCTGAGTAATATAAAATTTTCTGCCCTCTGACTTGACTGCATGGGTGGCTGAGCTATTTTACCACTCAGGAAGTCTTGAACAGCAAAAATGCTGATCAGAGAACAAAAGTTGCAGTACTGTTTTCCTTCCCCATTCAGTTTCTTCCATGTTTATTTTGATATTGGGGTTTTTAAACTGCATGGAATGACTTGGATGTTAATTTTTCCTGAAGTATCCTGGAAAAAAAATCCTATCGGTCTCGTAAAACAGGCAAGGTTTTTCCTTTAAGAAATGAATGTGATGGAAGCAGAAGGTAAATTAAAGTTTAGAAAAAGGAAAGAAAACAGGAATACTCAGCCATATGTAGAAAGATGAGTGCTCACACATGTACATTCTTTGTGAATGTAAAAATAACATCTAAATATATGCAAATACATCAACTCATGCAGACATTTGTATAGTCATACAGGGATATGAGCACAGGCATACAGTTTGCATTCTTTATTCATCATACGAAATTATATATAGGCTGGCACATATCACATCATATTCATATTCATTGATCTAATTAGAAAATTTTTAGTCTAGCATCATTGTGTTTTAATGATTTCCACCATTTATTTGTGCCAGAATACAGTGTCTCTGAGAGTAATATAGGAACAGCCTTACTGACTGATTGAAGGAGGTATATTTCCTGAAAGCAAAAGAAAACATTTGCTTTCAGTTACAATGTTTTTTCATCTCTGTGCATTCCCAAACTTACCCACAAATTTCTTGAAGTATGAAATTCTTTGTAGGGATGTTAAAAATGAAGTAAAGATCTTGGAAGTGCTAAACCCATGAAGAACTCCTCAACAAAACACACCTCCAAATACACTCTAACGAATATTTTCTGGCTCCTATTTACACATCCGTATGTGGTAAAGGCAGAGTGTTGAAAAACTTGCAGAACTAGTTGCTGGATTAAGTTTCTTCCCATCTATCACTGTACAGGTCGTATCTTGCCATTAAGATAATATTTTGTGGATAAGGGCTATCTTTTGACTCTGTATCTGTAAAACAACCAGCACAGAGTCTAATGCAAAACTGCACAAAAGGGAAAAATCCACCTCACAAAGCCATGGTTAGAAGAATGCAAAATGCAAAAACAGCTGTTCCGGTTTAGGTCAACAGTCCATCTAGCTAAGTATCTTGCATCTGCCAGTATCCACAAGTGAAAATCCAAGGAAGAACAAGCATATATAATGCTTTACATATTCTCACTCAAACTATTTTCATCTCAAAGATTTGCACACATTGATGAGATTTATCTTTTTAACAGTCTCCAGAGGATGACTTTTGCAAGAATTTGTCCAGAATCCCATTGATACCATGCCAATTTTTTGCACAAGAACATCAAGCAAGCTGTCCCACCGGACCATCACTGGCCACGTGGAAAACCACACTATGAACCTGGCTCTTATCTGTGAACATGACGGATCCATTTCTTGTTTATGATGAAGAAAGTGAGCTGCCAGTCTTCCCATCAGCCATAATTATGTAAAGCTCTACCAGATACTCCCTACATTTCTTTTTTGACTTGAGAGCTCCGGTCTATAGCAATTGCTGTTTGTGAAGAAATCATTAAGAAAAATAAAAAATCATCCTTTCTGCCCTTCTCTGGACCTTCTCAAATTCTAATACACCTCAGAGACCATTTTATAAGTGGAGATGGGACTGCTTTTCCTTATGTGCATCACTTTACATACATCTACATTGCATTTCATCTATCATTTTATTGCCCAGTCATTCAGTCTTTGTAATACTTCACAGTCTGCCCTTGGCCTGTGAGTCTGAATAACTTGTATCATCAGCATATTTTCTTACCTTACTGCCTACACTCTTTTTTCAGGTCATTTTTGACAGTTCTTTCTGCAGCAGTGCTGGTTTAGCCAGCTTGTACCAGCTGCATACTCTCAGCACGGCTGGCGTAGCTGTCTATGACCTGGACTGGGGTGACACAATGAACTGGATCAGGCAAGTGACCTGCAGTTTTTTTGCTGGGCTATCTTTAAACAGGGAGGCAGGAATAGTATAAGCTGATACTGTCAAATGTAGAAGCTTATTATTCCACTGCCCCAATGGTAAGGTGAATGAGCAACCTTAACCTTGAAATCATTAACTTACACTGACCGCAAAACTCATGTGTTTGGACCATGGTGGCCACTGTGCGTAATGCCTCTAACTGACAAATAAGAAAAAGGATAGGGCAAAAAAGCACAGGTATATGATTTCCACCTCCTGTGTGGTGATTTTGTGTGGGCTTATGAAGCCTTTTTGTGTGTTAACTGCGTTAAATTAAATGGAATATCTTACAAAAGAAGACACAGCAGGAGGAAGTAAAAAGGAATGAAGTAAAGATAAGAAGAGGGCTGAGCAAGGAAGAGAGTGCGGTGAACATACATCAGTCTACAAAATCTTACAAAGTTGCTCTATATTCTCTTCTGTCTTCGCCAGTGTGTGCCTTGAGAGCACATCCCATTGGACTGAGATGTTCTGGAAGCAGTATTAACTAGCTCAAAATTCAAGTACTTCCTACTTGGAAAAATTTTCATGTATGTGTCATAAGAGATTCCATTTAAAGAAAAAGCAGAGCACCAAATGTGCTCTGTAAGAACACTATCCCTGGAAACTTCTGTGAAGGAAGGTGGAAGAAATGTAAATCAAAATGAGTATGCTTCAGAGTAAGCCTCTAAGCTTCAGGCATTTGACATCTATACCTAAGCTCATCACTCCAAACTCCCTTTAGCCAGCAAAGACCGGTATTTTTAGGAAGCCATTCACACAACTTCTTTGGCATGTTCTTATCAGAATGAATTATACCCTTGATTTCAATGACAATATTGATTATATCAACACTGACTGTAAAAAAAAAGCTTGGGAAAACTAGTTAAGAAGTAGACACCATCTTTGTAGAACCTCACCTTATGTTTTTCTACCTTGTTTGCGACTATAAAAAATTAAATAATTTATAAGTCGGTAGCCCATGCATTGATTCTAAAAGGTTCAGTTCCCTTGGTTAAAATTTTCAGTGAGTTCGTCCACAGAAGACTTCGAAAATCATCTTATTCATCTTAGGACATCCAAGATAGACATGGACAAGAACTGCAATTTTTCTTGCCTTATCACATTTGCCACAAGATATTTCCTGGAAAATCTGCTCCAGAATGAGTTATTTACATGCTCCAATCTTGAAAAAATAAAAATCTACTTCAAAACATATACAGCTTTCTCAGTTGCAGCTGCTTACTCACATGGTAGAGCCATTTTAAAACAGTGACTAGAACTGCTTAGTAACAACGAAAAATATGAGTGATATTTTTTTTCATTTTCTTCCCTTATTCAAAATCAATAACTGAAAGCTTTAGAAAGTTAAGAAATACTGAAAAGAAAGGACTAGAATGGAAAATACTATACACAATTAATTATAGTTATCACTGTTGCCATGACTGTGATTTACAACACATATAACTCCTTGCAGTTAAAAAAAAAAAGACATAAAACATGAAATTAGTCGGAGAGCAATACTTTCTCTCTGTATGTTTTCGTGAGTACCAGACATCTACAAATTCCCTGACTGCTACCAGTTTCCTACAATGCCATAATCGTACTGGGGACAGCTTTACATCCCAATAAACTGCACAACACAAGGTTAGTTTTCCTTCCTTAAGGCAAGCAAATGAAGTCAAATAGGATACTGAAAGAGCGATGGACAATCTTAAAACAGTGGGACATCTGGCTACCCTATCTAAGATGGAATGAAGCAGCTGCTGAACTGCCACAGGAATGCTCCACAAAGGCGCACAGGAACTGCTGTTCCAGATCAAACTAATGGTACCACTACCAGATGCTTTGGAGGAAGATGTAAAACTCCCATAATAGGCAATTATACAACAACATGTTGGTGAGGAAAGTTTTTTTTCCTTTAAGTCTCAGACATTTAGTGCATGATTTATATTCTGAAGAATGTGCATTGATTTATGTCCTGGAGAAACCACAGCTATCCTTATAATTCATACAATGGGTAATCCTTTCTTTTGAAATATCTACATTCTTTTTCTCAGTTACATGTTATGGTAGTCATGTATTATTAAGGATCAAATATGAAGAAATACTGCAACCAGATGAAATGCAGAGAAAAACATAGGGACAATGCAATGATGTAAATTTGATTACGGCCAAGAGGTTATGGATAATCTCAAAAAATGTATGCATTTTCCCTTTTAACTACATGACTGCATTAGGTATGGCAAAAATATAGCAAATAAAACACAAGTTGGAGGCATCCAGGTGTGACAGTATGCAAATGGAAGGAAATGGGGGTGAGCACTGCCAGCTGGCTGGATGAGGCCCCTGTCCTTCCTTGTGTAAGAGCTGCTAACCTCCACAAAGGACAGGAACCAACACTGAGGTTCTAAACTGTTTTCCTTAGTCATTAAAATATAGCCTGAAGAAGAGCAGGGCTTAAGTCCTATCCTTCTCATAGACTTAGATTGCATACTCTCATCACACAGCACATAGGCTGGTATTATCCTTGGGCAGCTTGTAGTTCAGATTTTGACTAGGCCGCTGAACTGCTTCTGAGAGCTGTTAAATCATAGACTAAGCCAGTAGATTTGTGTCATTGAGATGGCTTCTCTAAAGAGGGCATTAAATCCCCATTGGTCAGGGTTGCTACAGTAGACTGAGCAATTTTTTTTTTTCTCTCTCAGAGCATGAGCATGTACTCTAAACTATTTATGTTAAGAAAATGCATGCCAGGATCTGAATGCTTGCTAGGGGTATGACATGACAGGCACACATGCTACAGCTGTGTGCATCCTGCTGATGCCAGAAACTGTATTTCATTTTGAACTACTTAAAGGAATAGTTTTATGGCAATCCACACAGTGCATCAGCATATAAACACATTCTCATCTGAGAGAGGGTTTTTGATCCATTCTGCCACTTTTGAGCCAGAAAAAAAAAAAAAAAAAAAAAAGGTAATGAAACAAATGGAAAACAGAAAACAGCAGACAATTCTTCAGTCACCCAAACATTTCTTGGATTATAAAACTGTGAGGAACTACAGTGCTAATCTAATCCGATCTTTCTGATATCCTGTTGTGAGTTACAGATTGTCAGGGACAGAAGTTCCACCATAATCCTTGTTAAATTGTTCCAGAGGTTAATAATCTTCCTTATAAAACTACTGCCTGTAAATCTTATTTTTTCTAGCTTCAGTGTCCATCTACTTCATTTTGTTATGTCTTTGTCTGTTGGATGGGAGAACCCATAACTACCAAACGTATGCTCTCCATGGAGATACTTATAAACTGTGTATATGTCATCTCTTAACCTTTCTTTTGGTAAACTAAACAGATTGAACTCACTGAGTTTACAAGCCTTGTTTTCTTGTTAAACCACTCCTGTATTTCTTCCCCAAACTGCCTCTCTCACAGTAGGTCTTTGTAAGACGGTGAGCCTCTAAACTGAACTCATTAATCTAGTCACAGGCATAGAGATACAAAATACAAAGAAGACACAATAGTCTAACTCCTCCTCACTCTTCAAGGATCACAAAAAACATATTTGTTCAATTACAAGTCTGTTTACATTTTGTGACTTACTGGTTAGCCAGTTCTAATAAACTCAGTGTGTTCTGTGTTGACTATTAGTCAATACAGTTTCTTAAAGAAAATGTTTGCTGGACACTCAGATGAATTCCTGACACAAATCTGTGTATATTGTATCAGTGCTATTTACCTTTATTAACCCAGCTTGTAATCCCATCAGAGAAAGACATCTGGTTGGTTTGACAAGAACTATTTTCATAAACTCATGTTGATTGACATTTAATATATTATGCTCTTTTGGAAGTTGCAGTATCCCAATTGATAACATTTCATGAGGAATTATTCCATCAAGTGCTGAAAGACTGTATTCTGCCCCTCTGGAAATTCCGCAGGTCATTTCGTATTAAGTGGATTCTAACTTATATTAAACCTATCCCTGACTTTTGTCATATAATATAACATAGCCATCACTGCAAAGAGGCTGCCTTATACAAGTGAAATGGCTGGGGTAAGAGTGTAAACACTTCACTACAAATTAAACTAAGCAAGTAGTCATATTTAAGCCTTAGGCTTCCAGAAAATCAATCTTCCCATGTGAGAAAAACTCACTGATCTATAGCCTACACAAGTGTGCTTATTTAAGAAATACATTAAATTTATTATGTTAACATAGGTCAGTATATAAAAGATGCATCAAATCCAAGCCACTTAGATTTCTCCAAAGCCCATATACCAGTGATAATACCATACTAGAAGACAAAGAAAATTCCCATTATTTATTATAAAGTAGCTTACCCTCATAAAGGCAACAGAAATAATAAACAGTATTCCAGAAGTGAGGTGCAATGGACAAAAGTGTAATAAAATCAAATGTAATCAAAATGCCTAAAGTTCTTATAGAATATGTCTGGAAATCAGAGTGGGCTCTAAGGTGATAAGCCAGCTCACTCTGTTTTGTCAGAGAAAGTCACTCCAGTTGTCATAAAAAGGGCACCTTGCACATGTACCTCCAGTGACTATAGAGTGAAGCTAAATGAATCACTCAGCTTAGACACCTCATTTTTTATGGCTAAATGAAGGTAAAATTTACCCTAATCTTGCAACCATAGATATACACAAACTTCAGGTTTGAGGGACAGATAGTGAAGGAGTTGTGTTAATTTGTGCATCAGAGTACCTCAGGCAACCAATCCTGTTTAATAGTCCTTTTGGTTATGGTCCAGTGCTTTACAGTTAGATTAAAGAAACTTACTTCTTTTTGCTTATTTCTTCTGCAGAAATTCAAAATCATCCCTTTGGAAATCACTTTGTAAGTCCAGCACTATATACAAAATTTAGTTCCTACTATCTGTATCACATGACTCCCCTGTCCTTTTCCCAAACTGCACCAGCATAATCTGAAACAAACAAACAAAAAAAAATATTCTTTTCAGAGTTTACTGCACTGATAGGTTGCGTTCCATATGCCTGACCCAATGTACTTTACTAAGCTTCAATTCAGATCTCAATACGGTTGACCCCAAACTGACCTGAAGGCAAAAGATAAGGTCCAAGACTAGCTGGCCAGAAGCAATCAAAATTTCTTTGTATTAAAGTAAAGATAACAACTTATTAACTGAATTTTCTGTATCCTTGTCTTATCTGACTGATCATCAGAAACGTATCTGCTCTGACTGCTGGCCGCTGGCTGGTAAATCGATTCCTTTCCTGAGTATAGGTTTATGACAAGTAACTGCAGAGAGTGACTCTACTCTAGACAAGATATCTGGAATTTCCAACCTTCAGATCTCCTGAGCTCTGAAATTACATGTTCCTGGGTTGTTGCTGTTTTGTTTTTCTGTTGTTCTTTTTTTGTTGTTGTTAGGGTTTTGTTGTTGTTGTTGTTGTTGTTGTTTTTTTTGGGGGGGAGGGGTGTTTGTTGATTGGTTGGCTGTTGTTTTCTGTAGGAGAGAGAGATAAAAAGGAGAGGAATATTTTTGATCTCATGGAAGTAAATGTTTCTACTGACTAATAAAGAGAAAGAAAAGGCTAGGATTAACTGATAGAAAAGCTGTAAGTTTCCTTCAGCACTTTCATGTTTCTAAGTGTCATTACCAAGGCTTATAATTATACACATTAGATTCTTACACCCCGCTTAATGATGTAAGCTAGTCTGAGAGCCAAGCCAAAATTGTCATGTAGCATAGACTCTGTTGCAAATCACAGATAGTCTGAATCAAATAGTTTCTAGAATTATCTTTGTAAATTCTCCAGGAGCTTAGCTGACCCCCATCAACCTTCCAGTATGTTATAGCTAAAAAATGAAAAATACAGAGCTTGAAACGAGAAGTACAGAAAACTGATTCAGCTGTCATTTTCTGATACTGATAAAAAAAGATATAGTAAATAGGAAGCACTTCATCTTCTTTCTTCCACCTCCTGCTTAATTTTTTAAGAACAGAAAGTAACGTTTTCCCATATACAGAAAAAAATAAACCAACTCATTTTCCAACTGAACCAAATATTTTTCTTAAACTAACTTTTATTTTCCCAAATATTTGACAGGAGCAGACTGTACAGTTCTGAAGAAGTTTAGTCAGCTGTGCAGATTGACTTTTGAAGTGTAAAATAAACCTTTACTTAACAGATGTCGAGAATATGACTTTGTGAGATAATGACAGGTTTTGTAATAGGTTGGTGGTGGTTCTTTCTAAGTGGAATGAATGAAGTTTTGGTGCCAACTCTTTAAATAAAATGACAACGTGATTATTAACAATTGACTGGAATCAGAAAAGAAAAAGCAACAACAAAACTGACTGTACTTCTTTTTTGTGTGCTTGGAAGGCACAAATGGCTCACCGAATTTCACCAAAGCACAACTGTCTTTAACAGGTGCATTTGTCTTCCACTTGGGAGCTGCAGTGAAGCTGAAAGGAGATAACCCATGAAGATGGCATAAGATCCAGTCTTGAAATAGCTAGCAAATCTTACTTCTCTCCCTTAGGCCCATTTTCCTCTGCAAGACAGGGGTATCCCGATTCCACACCAATTTGGTAACAATTTCTGGAGCTGACTCATCCCTCAACTAGTCAAAACCAATTCTTTGCCCCACCAGTTCAAATTATTACTACTTTTAGGGAAGGAAAGTGAGATCCACTGTAAGATTCATGGCTTCTCATATCTTCTCAGGAAACAGTGTTGGTACTGCTGTCAGCACACTGAACTGCACAAGAAAGGCATTAACGCTCCCTCTAAATGTTTCACACAGAGCCAACTCTTTTTGCTGGGCAAAACACCAGCAATGAAGGCTCGGAAAAACTGAGGCACCTGAAGTGAGTGGCACTAATTTTCACTGCTGGCTGAACCCATTGGTATTTGGTATGGATTCCATCAAACTTTCTCATCCTCCAAAAATAGCCCTGTGGGCTTTCACAGTAAGTCTGGCTGGTTGTGATTGTTCTATATTGTCAGCCAGATTATATCATCCTGAGCTGGAAGCTGAATTGTGGGCTTACTGTGGGACTTGGAAAAAAGAGGAGGGACAATTTTATCACTGGGTGCCCCACACTCAACTTGCTTGATGGCAATCAGGAGTTGCTCTATGCAGACCTGAGAGCTTTCACAAGACTGAGTCCCATTAGAGGGGAGTACTAACATGGACATGTGTGCAGACTCTTTTCTTACTTGCTGGCCTTGTGCCCAAGAGCCAGACCTGCTTCTAAATATATCAAAATTTCTGAAGTCCCATGGGAACAGTTGTCCTTTGCCAGTGAAACCATGTGCTGCTCATCTCCCTGTCAGTGCTGTACTGCCAGCTCCCAGCCCTGCCAGCTGACACACCACTGCAGTGATGGCCAGTCATCCCCACCTGCCTGTTGGGTCACCCAGGGACCAGAGCTCATCACCTCTCCAGCTTTCTTACCACTGTCCTTCAGACTGACCCCTCCTGTACTTCTCCTGTAACTCCAGCCTTGTCACTATTTCTGTCCTTTCCTCACTCTGTCTTTATTTGGGATCTTCTTCTTCCTGTCAGCTCCTCGCTGCTTTGTTGAAATGATCTATTTTCTTTCCTCTCCTCCCTTTTTTTTTTTTCTTTTTGGAAATATTTTTTGCTATTGCTCAGATTCCCCTTCCAGCCTTCAGGTTCCCATGAATCCTCTGCAGCCAGTTTTCTGGCTCTCCTCCATACATTACTTCACCTTTTCTTTCATCCTATCAATATATACTTGACAGCCCTCTCCACTCTGTTGATTTCCCTGAATATTCAGGACAAGACTGTGAGGAGAAGTAAAATCACCCAAAACATGTAACAGTTGTACATGAGTACAAATGCCATTGCAAATATAACGTTTGAGTGGACAGGTTATTCAAAGTTGACCATTAGTAAGCAGGCCAAATGTTATTTCAAAGCATCCCCTTCATCCTCTGAATTGTTATATGAACTTCACAACAGAAGCTAATGTAGAAAAGGAAAATTCTTTACTCTGCATAGGGAATTAATGCAGCAGGACTGCCATGGCTCTTCTGGACCCCTCCCCAGCTACAAAGAAAATCCATGTAAGTCCTCTGTGAATGCATACCCTCAACATTTCTGTTTAATGTGTGCTATTTACACAATAGCCCATTACAACAGCCCATCTGTCAATTCTCTTTCATGGCCACAGGTGGAAGATGAATAATTCTTTTGAATGGAGCACTGAGGGTCTTTGGAGGGAAGCTTGTTTGCCACTGAAGAGCTAGCCTCCCACAGAGTCAAGATCTGCAACCTTCTGGGGCTTCCAGCCATGGCTGGCCTTTAACCAAACAGCGCCCAGGGCAAGTCAGAATTTCACGCCTTTCCAGAACGCTAATTGATTGGGGATAAACATTAACCAAGGATTTCAGTTGTACACTCTAGTCTTAAACATGATGAGCAGATGCCCAGCTAACTCAACCCTCAGGCTTACCCTACTTCAAGGGTCTTTTTATAAGGCCCGGGAGGTCATGGAAGTTAAGTTCATTTTATTATGCAGAGGACTACAAAGCATCTAAACATTTTTATTTTTGAACGCTTCTCTACGATTTGGAAAATAACTATGAAAACTTGGACAGGGACAGGGCACATCCCAAGTTCTTGAGATGGACTTACTGGTTCAGAGATCAGAGCAATGAACCATCACCTCAGCTCTGGCTGCAAGCTGGAGCCAAGTGATTACTTACATTACATACACACTTACAGTGATAGATACTCCACCCATTCCCTGAACTCTAGGAGACATCTTGCCCTTCCAAAAATGTCATCACAGGTTCTCAACAGATTTGGCAAGGAGTATAGGCAGTTTCAATACCACTGGCCAGAATCCAACAGAGAGTATATAAGTCATGGGCTCCCACCCTATTACCAGTGTGGGAATAAAGTTTCTAAAAGGCGGTAAGAAATCAAAGATCAAAGAAAGAATGACAGAGATTTTTGTGACACTCTAAAACTATTTGCTGAGAGCTGTAAGATTGCTAGCCTCCCTACTTTTTTTTTTTTTCCCAAAATGGTTCAATTACTCAATTAAAAAAGAAACAATCCACACTGGCACAAAATTCAAACTAAAAACTAAGAACTACAAAAAAGTTAGTATGCAGTATGCTGCCCTTAAAGCCTGGTTGCCCCTTGCATTGTCCATATGGAATGTATTTATTGTATTAGATTTCCATTAAATTTCCTTTCTTTTTCTCTTTTTGCTCATCTCAACATTTGTTTATAGTTCTACAAAATCCTTGCTCTCCTCTTCTTTATTTTTATTCTTGTATTGGAAATGATTCCTCCTGAGCCTTCTACCCTAACTTTATCCTAGCAGAGCTTGAAACCATTAACACTGAAATTAAACTTTTGAACCCAGAGCATTTGACTTTGTTCAAACTTAAGTAAAACCACCCGGAGTCCAAAAGTCCTCCTTATACTGAAAGAAGAAATTGGAAGATAAGATATGGAAGAAATGGTGTAGATAAACCTCTGATTCTCTACAACATCATCAGCTAAGGATATGTCCATACCTTCCAGTGAAATGCTGCAGCTTTAGCTGTTGCCTAAATCCACTGCAAGCAAAAGAACCCTGACAACATCATCTTAGCTCAGACCCTGGAGGCAGAAGATCTACATTTATATAGCACAAGACTCTAACAAAATTAACTCTGCTTCATAGAATGGCTAATCACAAAAGGAAAAACATTGTCGTGAAGCCAGATGAAAAACTGGCTGGGAAATATCTATACTATGCTGCATGATACAGTATGGACATGCCAAATCAAAGATACTTTTCAGTACAATCCTTCCTCTGAATACTAATTCCACAAATGTCAGTCAGAATCATATTTCTGACATGAGGTGCCCAATGACAGAAACTGTGAAGTGTTTGGGAATGTGCTGCCTTCTAACTTTAAGGCTTTCTATGCATTTAAAATGTATAGCTGTCAAAAATAGCATTTTTTCCATTACTCTTTGTTCTTTCACTCTTTTATTTTACAACTAGACGGCTTCCCTCCCATCTACTTTCTGTCCCACTGATAGTTAAGATTTCTGCCTGCAGTACATAAGTGCAAAGGAATGGGTTGTGTAGGCAAGAATGTAGGGTTCATTAGACACCAGAAAATAGTAAATTATATGAAAAAAGTACAAATCCGAAATACTCATTTTCAGTAACTTAACTGCCTCATTAAAGTCCTTCATGCCCTATCAGTGGCCGTTTCAAATTCTAGGAGTGTTAAGATCTAAGCAGTTGGAAAGAAAAGTGTTTTAATAACTACCCCAGTAGTATCTTACACTGGACATCACAAAAGATTTATGTGTTTTTTTTCGGCACATTTACATCTAACTTTTCTCACATTAATGCTGTAGTTGCTTATAAAAAACTGTTCAGACTATTTCCTATGTTCTTGAGAATGGATCATTTCTAACCATCTGTACAGTTTTCTGTGCATTCTACCCAGATTAGGCCAGCGAACGGTGGTACAGAACTCTGTAAGTCTTTTATTCTTGATCTACAGTGTCTGCCTGTCTTATTTGTAGCTGATGGCTGAATTTCTATCTGATACAATTGCTGAAATAGCCTTGAAATGGGAATTGCCCGTAACTAGTGACGTCTAGAAGCATTTGCAGAATCTAAATGACAAGCTGCAAACACTGTCAGTCTCTGGAGCAGCATGTCCAGTTCAGTTTCTTCCTGTTCCAAAAAGACATAGTCAAACTAGTGCAGGCCAGGAAAATTACTCCTAGTTCAATGGGGAATTGATTTTTTTTTTTTAGGAAAAAAGACTGAGAACAACACTATGTAAAAAGAAAGATAGACACTTAAGCTGTCCTTAGACTATACCAGACAGATCACAGCACTCCACTTTCATGCCATAGCTAGGTCATATTCAGCCCATTTAGAGTATGGCAAGATTGACCTTGGTTTGTCTTCATCCACACCATTGTGGCTTGCTCAGCCTATGAAGGCAGAAGATGTATATATATCAGTATTTTGATTCACATCAGGAGCATGCCTTTGAAGCAGATCTCCTGATCTGACTACTTCATGGTGCAGAATGGTTTTAGGCATGACCTGGATTCCTTTCATATTAAATTAATCTGGAATATGTAATAAAAGTTCATCTGGTGAGCTCTAGCCACTATCAGTGGGTCAATCCATGGGATCAGACTCAACTAAGCAGAGTAGGTATAAAAACCCCAAACGTGCAGTGTTGATGTGGACTCCTCAGCAACAACTTTCATTCTGCAGATTTGGTCATTCTATGTCATGATTCTCACTAATGTAGACATAACCAAATAATGTCTACTTACTCAGAAGCAATCTAAGAGAGCCCACACTGAGCACCGTTGCCCAGCTAGATTGTTTCAAATGCTTATTTGTAATTAGCCCAAGTATTTTCACAGTGCTCTAAGCTAACAACAGTGATGACAGCGAAGAAATTATAAGGAACCATTACAGTGATGAAGATCTGGATCATTCTTTCAGCAAGAACAAAAAGATAACACATTCTAAACAGATTTTAGCTGCATGAAATCACATGATCTGACTGTCTGTGTTAAACAGGGATGAAGAGGACTTTGTCATCCCTTGAGTTTTCTCTCACTTCTGCCTACTTACAGTGTATCTTGCTACATTTATTTCAATATGCATTAGTTAAGAACAAGAAAAAGTACTTCAAACAGCAATGAAATGTAATAGGAAATATTCGATAGAGCTCTTCTCCTCTTCCCCCCTCTCTATAGTAGTCATTAGGAAGCCAAGATAAGGTCCCTAGCACCACGCAGGCAAAGCCTGGGTGAAAAATCCCCAAAGAAACATTGCACCTGACAAAAGGAAGTCAACTTTGGGAAACTCAAGAAATGTGTATTTGTTCTTAAATCTAAACTGGATTCAGGGAACACGCACACAAAAAAAGGATAATATGTAGAATACCTTTGAAATATAAATAAGCATTGTCACTCGTAAATGCATCTTCTTTCACAGATAATGGACTTATTTCCTTTTTCACCCAGGAAAGAAGCATAGGAGAATTTCTTATGACTCCTTGAAGGTTGTTATAAATTTTACAAACTTGTTCCAAGAGGGGCCGTGTCCTTTGTGGCTTACCGGAATTGACTCGACTCCAGCATTTCTGTAACCACCAGGGCACAGTCCAGCTGCTACCTATGCCCAACAAAACCACTAGTACTTGTGCCCAGTCCTTCAGTCATAACAGCTCTTTACTTTTCTCAGGTACATGCTGTATGCTATAGCCAAAGGAAAGAAGACCCAGAGCTGAGACTAGTGTCTATCAGGGCCCCAACCCTGTAGGAATACATCTCTTGTACTTTCTAAAGCTAAGATGGTAGGAAGTAGACTCTGGACCTTTCACTTCAAAAATGTTAGATTATACTTGCTACTCAATGAATTTGGCATTTCTGAATGGTCAGTTCCCCAACAGGAATAGAAAAGTCTCTGAGGTACTCAAAATGCATGATTAGTGCACAGGACATGGAATTTGGGAGCTCTGGGTTTTTCATCTGTCACTGGCTTCTTCTGCATCACTGGGAATGCCATTTAAACTTCTATGACTCAAGACCCACATCTCTATAGGCTTGCCGTGATGATGTTTATAAAGTCACGTCACAGCCTCAAGTGGCAGGACTCTACAGGGCCAAACAATCATTAATGTGGGCTGAGAAAGAAACAAAATAATTAGAGTTCTACTCTAAGAGTTATTTAAGGAAAGTGTGGGTGTTAAGACTAATATGTCATATTGAACAAACACACTTTCTTTGTTTTATTATTCATTTCTCACTTGGCATTCAAAGCATTGAGAGACTAATGGATTTTAACACTTGTGCCTGTTTTTTCCTGTTACTGAGGATGTGGTAGTTCATAGAAGTTAGAAAAGTTTTTAATGAACAAAGTAAAAAGACACGAACTTAGGAAATTTGATCGCAAATTAATACCCTCCTAAGGGAGGACTTGTTTTTTGCCTTACTGGCTCTGCTTGTGACAAATTTGAAACAGCATGACAACTCATTTTTCAACAAAAAAAAGGAACTTCAAAAATGTCAGTGTGATTGTTACTTAATTCTATACTTTTTTTTTAATAATCTTGTTTTGAATGACCTTAAAGTGAATGACGCTAAAGCTGATATATATCAGTAACAGTCTCAGAGAATTAAATCAAACACCATGTGTTGGCTCTGCCTGCTTGTCTGCCCATCTCTTTTATTACCACAGCTGTTTAGTGCTTATTCATAATCAGAGTGTCTATACGATTCCAACAAGAAGTAGTAAATCAAGTATCATAATCAGATTTATCTTGAAAGTCTAGCAGCAGCCACCAAACCCTCTGAATGCTCTGCTACCTGACATTTATCCTACACATGTGAAGGTCAAAGGCTGACGTTAAGTCAAATTATGGATGTTCAGATCACGTCCATACTGGAGTGTGTCTGGAGGGATCTGGTACTGAAACCACGATTCAGTTGGTTCCAGGATTAGTATTTTGGGACAAGCCTACAGAGCATTTTGCATAATTTTTAGTTTTGCATAGATATGATCTGTACAAGAAACATAATGAAAAGAGTTTAAGCCAACACACAGTTATGCAAATGTAACTGTCATTTCATATGCATTTTAAGGCAGAACCAGTCAGAACTCATGCCAACAGTGATCTTGCACCTACTACTGCAGGCTGCTTGTTTGTGCCTTTATGTCACCATTGCTCTCATCATAAGAGTTCATAAGCATGGTTTTGTCAGAATTATAGAAAGAGCAGTGGGAAGATAATGATGAGCAGCAGAAGGATGCTGGGACGCCTAAGTGACACCAGTAACTCTTGTCACAGCAAAAGTGCAGTTTATGTCTGCAGCAGAAAAAAAATTGTTTTGGCAGATAACGGTAGAACAAGGGGCAACAGGCAGAAACTGGAACACAGGATTTCCATACTGGTGTTCTAATGCAAGGAAGAACCACTTCTCTGTCAGAGTGACAGAGCAGTAAAACAGGCTTCCCAGAGAGACTGTGGAGTCTCCTTCTATGGAGATATTCAAGACCCATCTGGATGCCCACCTGTGTGACCTACTGTAGGGCACCTGCTTTGGCAGGGGAGTTGGAGTAGGTGATCTTTGGAGGTCTCTTCCAACCCCTACAGTTCCACGATTCTGTGATTCTGTTTTCATGAGGGGGTCAGTTTTGTATTGTAGATGTTCTTGCAGAATTTCAGTTACTCTTTTTGGTACCTGATTTGTTCTGGAAAATGGGAAAAATTCTAGAGGGAATGGCTTCAAGCTGCGCCAGGGGAGATTTAGGCTGGACGTTAGGAAATACTACTTTTCTGAAAGAGTGGTCTGGCACTGGAATGGGCTGCCCAGGGAGGTGGTGGAGTCACCAATCCTGGAAGTGTACAAGGAATGTTTGGATATTGTGTTGAGGGATATGGTTTAGTGAGAACTATTGGTGATAGATGGATGGTTGGACTGGACGATCTCGTAGGTCTTTTCCAACCTTGGTGTTTCTGTGATTCTGTGATTCTATGGGCTCCTTCTGGTTGGAATTCAACCCAAAGCTAAAACACAGGGAAAACTGAGGTCCAGAACTTAGGCAAACAATTACACTTAAAGGACACAAGAACTACTTCTAAGGAATTCTTTATACGAGTCACATTTGATTACACCTCAGAAAAATGCCAGATCAAATGCCTCCCAGCCACTGTGCAAGTTAGATTCAAAACAATATTGTGGTCACTGGGGTACTTGAAGTAGCTATTGTTCCTCTTAAGGACAAATTCGGGAAGAATATGCAAACCAGTTAAGGCTCACACAAACACTGAGAGTAAACTGCACATTCAGTTCCCAAAACGTGCGCCAGCAAACAGACATTTTTCATTTTCACAGCAGTGCTGAAGCTGTTCTTCTGCTCTGGGACCCAGGTGCCAGAACCAGCTGGAGAGGCAAATCTACAATCCTGTTCAGCACATGGGTGGGATAGAGGTCCAGCAAGGGTGTGTTTCCCAGCTAAGCTGAACACTATAGAATGTGGCTGACCAGTTTTGTGACTACCCCTCTATCCCGCCCAGACAGACCTCTGCGTGAGCTTCTGTCCATGTGCAAGAGCTGTCTTAAATGCCTTGTCTCATTAACGTGTTTGCAATGGGCAATGAATATTGCCCCAGATGAGGCAACCCAGCCAAGACAGAGCCGAAGAGGTATTCATGGAGAAGCAGTGACATTTCTGAAAAGTGCAGACTCACTGCCCTGCTTGCCATGAAGCTGTGAAAGGGACAATGGCCACCCCAGGCACAGCCACTACTTAGGATGTCCCTTGAGCAGCTTTCTGAAGCTCCCACAGCCATCTTCTCTCTTCTTTCTTTTTACAAAGACATTTGATATAATTGTTGTCCATGCCAATGCATTTTGCTCTTTTTGTTAGTGACATTTGTGAAATCGTCTCACAGGATTTTAGAGTATTCAGTCAAGATTTATGAATGGGCTTTAAAGCAGAAAACCTGCTGTTGAATATCCATGCTCAGTCACACTTTGATAACCAGTCACTTAGATGGTTAAAATATAACTTCTGTGAGCTGCGTTTCCTCCCGCTTGAGCAATTACTGAAAAAAGAGCCTGCAGACTGGGTCCTCTCACAACAGAGCCCTTCTTCCTGCCTCTCTGTCCTACGGCCTCATAAATCTCTGCCCATGACATCATAATCTGTTGCTGTGGGAATCCTGCTGGTATCACAAACAGGGGATTACGACCTCAAAGTGGGAGCAAACAGAAAGAAGAGATTGGTTCCGTGAGAAACAAAACATCCTCAGGGAAGATGGATAGATCGTCCTCTCAGACCTTTTAAGATCAGGCTTATCCACGTCCTGGAAACCTGAGATCAGATTCCAGATTGCTGTGTCGTAGTAACTTCATGGACAGAGTAAAGAACCTGCTAAAGGTTAACATCCCTTGACAGCCCCCTTGGTTGGATAAGGATGGATAAGGATGCAAGGCAGACAGGCTTACGCAATAGTTTCTTAGGCAAAACATGGAAAAAGATATATATTTTTATTAGTGCAAAACACATTCCCACCAGATAGGATAAAACAGCTATAATAAAATACCTTTATAAATTGAGTTTATACAAAGAAAGTTCATTTCGATCTCTATCATCTGCCCATTTAATGACCTTCTTGTACTGTCATCTTTGAAGAAAACACATGAGATTTTGGCCATACCACTGTGGAGACCTATGGTGAGATTTCCTAATTGGAACAACTGCTACAGTGTGCTTACATTCAAGCAGCTCACAGACCCAATGGGTCACAGGCATGTCTGAGCAGTACCACGTTCCTTGACTTGCGTCACACTGAAGGACAAGGAAACCACTCCACAAATTGCTTCAGGAAGAGGGAGAAGACTGCCCGAGGATGCTCCCACAGATAGCTGGATGAGACCCTGAGAGTCACTGCAGCCTCAGAGCTGAGGGCAGTGCTTGTAGGAGCACTGCAGCTGGGAAGGAACACGAGGTTTGATGCTGTCATTCAGAATTTCCAGACAGAGCTCCTTTGGTGTTTATCCTTTATTACTAATCTATTCGAACAGAATACGAAGGAAGTGCAAGATCAGTAAAGGCATATGCAAATATAACTTTTTTCTTGTAGGTCATTGCCATAGAAACTATTGCTACAGGATCTAGAGAGAAATGGCTGGCTCATGGGGGCACAGAAACGAGGGTCTCATGCTCTCGTGTCCAGTACTATTAATATTTATGAAGGTTTACTACATTTTCAGATAAATTACTTGTATTCCTATTTTCACTGTCTGCTAAGTGGGAATAAAATCCCCAGTCCATCTCACTAGAGTGCTAGGAGGAAGCCTCATCCTTTGTGGGCAGGAAGCTGAAGAAGACAACCCAACTGCTTTTTGGAGTGCCCTTCAATCTCTAATACCGGCTCTGGCCTAGGGAGTCCTTGCATCCCACCATCTCAAAGACCTTGCTTGTGTCTCAGGGTAACAACTGCGTGTTACCCGGCAGGCCCTCACTCTTCACCAAGCAGTGAATCTGACTGCAGTTACTCCACAGTGTTCTATATTGTATCCTTACATCAAGCGCAATGCCACTGAGCACATGGAGGAAGGATGGAAGTCCCTGGAAGGGCTCTTGCCCTCGCTCAGCACATCTCATGCCTTTGGGTAGGTACTGAAGAATTCTACTCAAAATCTGTTTTATTACAGTTGCTTCCAAAACTTTCCTGGGCAGGTGAAGATACAGGTAATGAGACTGTCTGCATTACATCTTGAGACGAGTGCTGGAGTGGAGGGTGCTTGGGAAGGCTGAAATTGTTGTTGAAAGCTATTTGCTATTTGGTTTCTAGGAGACAGCATGACTCATTGCGTCTTCCCCTGTAGTCTGCACCTCTCAACCATTTATCAGCTAACACACTTGATCAAGACTGATAAAAAATCTTTTAGAAAAATTATGGAGAGCTTCAGTATAGAATGGGAACATTAAAGTGTAGAAATAAAATGATTGCCAAAGATAAGGTCTGCTCTACTAGCACTGAAAAATGTAGGCTCCCATTCATCCCAAGGGATTTATTAGTGGAACTCCCACTAGTGCAAGTAATAAATGTGTGCATAAATCCCTTTGTATCTTGACAATTTTCTCCCAAACTTGATTTGACCAAACTTCATTGTCAGCAGTCTTTCTGTGTGCATCTTTAAATTACTACTGCCATTACTTAATTCAGCATAGTCTAAATATATCAAGATTAGAAAAGAGCCTTAATTTCACTTGATAGGTGTCATTTGCATATGCACACCTTTATAATAACAATAAATAATTATAGTAGCAATAAAAACAGTAACAGACTAGAACATAATTTCAGAACCACAAAAAAGCAGACGTGGATTTCGTGGAGTGATCATAAATATATATACATAAATAAGTCACAGCTGACAATTAACACATTGCATTTCAAGCTTTGAAAGGAAAATGACGCTAGCGTGACAAGGGTGCTTACTGCAGATCATTTTGAATAAAGGTGTAAATGGCATCAAAGACATTTCACAACTGTATATGCCCAGAGATTAGAATGCAGGAAGGAAAGTAGAGACATCACATATAGATTTCAAAGAAAAGTTCAACTACTGCTGTAAATGTATAGATTAGTTCTGATAAAAACAATGCTCTGGATACCTTTTCTCTGACAAGCAAGAAAATGTTGTCAAACATTTGATTCATCAAATGTTATCTTCACTATACAAGAAAAGCATTCGAAGACCCGACAAAGCGCAGGAAGCAGCAAATAAAATAAAACAGAAGAACTTTGCTGCTGAGCCAGAAAAACAATAAAATAAAAAAGACCACTGAAAACAAGCAAATTCCTTCTTACGCAAATGCAGGCTTCCATTTTCAGGGTCATGAGGTCAAAGATTCTATTCATGTCATATTTTAAGATGTAGAGCTGAACAATTTGGGTGACATTTTCTACAACGTGTACCTGCTTTAAAACTGTAAACTCCATTTTTAACTGGATTTAGCATCTCTGAGGGACGTGTTTAGGATGGAGAGCCAAAACGCCATGCCTGTGCACCAGAGGACATTGTTTCAGAACAGATCTGCTCAGCCTACCAGGAAAACAGGTGAGAAGTTTTGTATAAATGAAAAATTGAAGCCCGAAGCTGAACTTTGAGGTGACTGCCTTCTGCTGCCTGCTGCACCTTGAGTGTAGAGTGGCTGCTCTCCTTGCAACCAGGGTTCAGTGCTGCTGTGCTGCTAAGCAAACTGAGCCCAAGATGGTTTCCCCTCTGCTCCAGGCTCAAAAGGGAGCAGCTATCTCTGCAGAGCGGCGTGGTACAGGGCCCGGCGCCTCTGTGCCCCCATGCTTGGACCTGCTGCCCTGTGACTCATGATGATGAGCTCGACCTTCTTTCCCCAGAATGCTTTCCTTTCACCAGGAAAGCCAGATATTCAAATACTTTATCCTCTTTCTTTCAGTAGAATTTCTACACATACGCACACAAGGTATACACCTCACTAATTTTAAAATGTGTTAGTTTAACCAGTAAAATTACTTTATCAACTAACCCCACAGCCTGCCCTCTAAATTCCTGTGTCACTTTGCCAGTAAATCTTAGGATTGCTTTGGATATTTCCAATTTAAATTATTTCAAGTTAATAAACAACCCACTTTGCTGAACATAGCTTCAATCATAGAACCACAGAACACGCTGAGTTGGGAGAGATCTACCAGCATCATCCAGTCCAACTCCCAGCTCCACACAGGACCACCCAAGCCCAATGCCTGTGAGCAGTGTCCAAACACTCCTTGAACTCCAGCACTCAGGGCCGGGCCCACAGCCCTGGGCAGCCTGTTCCATGCCCGCTATCCTCTGGTGCAGAACCATTCCCTGAACCCCAACTGCCCCTCCCCTGACACAGCTCCATGCCATTCCCTCGGGTTCTGTTGCTGCCAGTCCCTGTGCGTATCTCTTAAAACTATTTTTTGCTATGGCTTGACGTATACAAATGCAGGGAAAAAAAAAAAAGAAGGCTGGCGGCCGAGTGAGCTGTTCTCAACTAGCATGTGGGAGAAGCAGGTTCTCTTCCAACCCTCTTGTTCCCCAGGCTGTCATGGGCGCCGAGTGCAGCAGAGATAGCAGCAGCAGCTTCTCCAGCTGATTAACCAGAGACAGTGACAGACTTTAGCAAGAGTGCTACCCAGCACTCCAGAGCCAGAAGAATAGCTGCCTCAAAATAGAAGCAGATGGGTCTGTGCAAAATGATGGGATTTTGGAATTCAGAAAAAAAAAAAAAAAAAATGTTAGTGGGGAGGGAAAGAGGGAATTGTGCATCTCATTTTAAAAGGAGTGTGGTCATGCTGCCTCTTACTATGTTTTCCAGAAGGTACATTAGGAGGTCAGGCTGTGCTAAAATATAATCAGCTGTGGTAAACTATAATGTATAATATGACGAAATATTTAATAACAGTGGAAGATATTTGTAAAACTACCATGTTATAGATCATTTATATAAGAATAGTTACCCCAATAAAAAGTCTAAATGGGAACAAATATTTTTTCTTTGCTGTTTTGTCAAGGTAAGTGGACTGTGTGAAAAATAAGCAAATGTTCCATCTTACAAACCAGTGAAATTGTTCCAGATCTGCACAAATGGAAAAAGAATTATCCTCAAAGGAGTGTTACCCATTCACTGTAGAAAATCCTAAGGATTGGTCTTTAATTTATTGGTATGATCCCCATATGGCAAATCTATACCCTAAGGGCATGGTGCTGGGTTTTAGGGTTCTTTTACACTGCTCTGGGACAGAATTATTTGTTTTCCCACTGTATCACCTGTGTGCTGTAGTGGCCTCCAAAAGACTGAAAATGATATTTCCTGCATGATTCAGCTCATCTTTGGTTGCAGATCTCGAGAAGCTCAGGCTATATTCAGAAATAACATGGGACTGGACCCATTCTCTGATCCCGAACTAACTTTTTCACATCCATATATCCAAACTCTCTCAGCTCCTAAGCAGAATAACCACACGTAATGCTCTTATGGAGAATGTATCAGGTCCATGCTGAGCCCGGGACTGTGTGTGGGCACTGCCTGGGATTGTGCAGGGCTACCAGTGACAATGCTCGCAACTTGACCATATGAGTGGTCGTGCACTGGTGTGCTGAGCTGCACGACAGCCTGGCTCAGATAAATAGTATAAAAATAGTCTCAGTGTCTGTCTGCTGCCTCTTAAATGTCCTTCTCAGATAAAGTGCATTTAGAGATGCCCATTTCTCCCCATTGAGTCTAGAAGTCATCTATGGTGACTAACTCAGACCTGGACTTAACTTTCTCATACCTGACATGAGGGCTGCTCTGAAAGTAACGCCTCTTATTTTATTATGTTGTTCCACAACATCAGAGGAGGATGTTGGTGGTATGGCAGTAGAGGTGGAACCTTCTCAACCATGTTCCGTTCTGACAAAATGGTGTCTGACATGGAAGCATATATGAAGTGAAGGTTGGAACCGAACTCCTCTGTGCAGAAAAAATTACAACCACTGACATTCATCAGTGTTTACTGACTGTTGGTGGAGATGTGAGCACAGTGAGGTGCTGGGTGGTGCACTTCACCAGTGGCAACAGTGACAGTGGGTCTCCTCTGCTGGTGCAGATTTTTACTAGTGCTACATGCGGGCTCTAGTTCGTTGTTGGTGAAAATGCATAGTTCATGGTGATGACTATGTTGAAAAACAGCTTTTTGTAGCTGAGAATTTTCTCTTTCAACTAGTGTTATTGTGCTCTTTGTATCTGTTGTAGTTTCCATGGAAATAAATAGGAAGCATTACTTTTGGAGCGACCTATGTACATCAATGAAGAAGGAAAAAGGAGGGCAGATTTCTTACTGTGCATTCCTGGATTGAGTACCTGGTAAAGCTGAATCTTTGTGTAAAGAAATAAAGAATGAAAATAAGGTACTGTCTGCCCTGTGTAGATCAATGCAGAAGCAAGCACTCACTGAGCCAGGCGAGATGCTGACACCATGCATTTCCCCTGGCCGCTCTGTAAGCAATATAAACAGTAACAGATATTGTATCATTTTAAATTGCCTCAGCATTGTAATGCTGATTTTAGACTTGGCTTGAGCCTGCTAGATACCATGGAGCAGAGAATATTTACTCTCATCTTAGAAGATTTTACCTGGTGAGACAGAGCAAGCTGCAGTCAATACCATTAGGGTGAGCAAGGCCCTTCTGCACTCCCAGCAATCCTTCAGGGGATCGTCCCCACAGAGCTCTGGAGAGACTGAGAATCAACTGGAAAAACAGAGTAATGGGTATGTCAGTGCAGACTGATTAATCATCAGTCAAGTTAGTTCGGAGGATGCACAGACACTTATCCTAATGTAAGGAGAGTAAGCCCCACTTACTGCCTCTGCTAGCTAAGGCTAAAACAGCCTCAGCATGCAGTTAAGCCTGGCAGAGACCCAGACAGAGATGCTGATATTCAAAGCTGCAGTTGCTGATTCTTTGAGTGTCCCTTGATGCTTCTGATTAAAGCAAATGATCAATACTAAAGTTTGAGAAAAACTAGTGTGAGGATGTTACAGATGACAGCCCATGAATAAATAACTCTGATAATGGCATTTGTCTTACTATAAAGCTCATTCATAATTTAGCAAGAATAGTGCCCATTAAAGAACACCTAGAATGATCACTGCCAGAATGAAGAGTTAATTGGTTTCCATCTTCTGGGAACTGTCTCATAATAAGTTTGGTATGGAAAACTGGCTATGAACTCTATATAGTGATTATAAAAGTGTCTACTCTCCACGCTACTTCCCCCTCATTTAGTCTTTCTTCAGCACTTCTAGGATGCCTTCTTTTGCTAAATGTCCTTTAGCTTTGAAAAGAAGAAAAAAAAAGAGAGAAGTTTCATCTCTAATTTGGGTTTGACCTAATCTCCACTGAAGTAATCAGAAACTGATTCATGTCCCAAAGTTAATACCAGGGGACTCTTATAGTAAATACTGTTCTTTATTAAGCAAATCAGGGTTGTTGTCTGCTAAATTTAGGGGAAGAAATAATCCATTTATGTTGGAGAAGTTCTATACTTTAATAAAATGGACCCTGAATATTCATATTCTACACTTATGTAACACCTATAAAACGTTTCCTGCCCCACCACCACCAAAACAATTTGCAGATGTCTTTTAATCTGGAAATACTGTCTGTCTAAGACAAGGGGAAAGCGCCAATACCAGAGCCTTGCTCTAGCAAAATGCAAGTGGTTTGTATTTTCACATAAGGATTGTGCATATGCACTGGCACATCTGCTCACGCAGTCCCACTGCCTGGAATGGATAACACTGACTTCAGGGATTAATGCCAGCCTCACTCAAATAACAAACACTTGTACTCTAACAGTCTTTGCAGCACTAAAACAGGATACGCTTCTTTGGACGTCATGTCAGAATGCAGAGTACCATCTGATCCCACTCTCACGAGGTGATCACCTGTTTCTATTTAACATCTTCTATTTAACAAGTATAGCATAATGGTGATGGAGCCAGAGTGTTTCAAAAGTATCCTGGAACAATACTCCATGTGGAAAATTATGGTGTCCCGTAGAGTTTCACATCTACCTCAACTATATTAAACACTACATAAAACAATCTGAATTCCAGACGTTCTCTCTAGATATTGTAAGTATTTATGAGATCAAAAACACGCCAAGGCTTTAAATCCGTGATTCTATTTAGAAACTTCGGGTTTCATGCAAGACTGAGCTTTCAGCACACTGCTCTTCTCCTCTGAACACAGCACAGCTACAGACCTGGATATGAGCACAAATGTCACCACTGCCTCTTGCCCTGTCAAAATACAGGAAGGCAGGAGGGTGTGTAGGAGCGTTCTCCAGAGCTCTGCTTTTTGAGCCAAATAGCTCAGAGGACCACTATTGAAATCCAGTGACTTCCTACAGATCAGCCCATCCGATGGCTCTGAATCCAGATCCCAGCAATACCTCTTCTTCTTCTTGTACCATTGCTGGTTGGAACTCCTCTGCAATCAGAGCAGTGAGAGTAGCAGTTCACAGACCTGAAGGAAGGTTGTTGTAGTCTCTTTATCTGCGTAGATTTATGTGAGTGCAAAAAGCAGAGTGCTGAAGTACCAGAAAAGACGTCTGTAGGAAAGCAGGAGATGGGGCAGAGGGTGACATCTGTTTGTGTGGGGAAAAAAAGCGCTCCTCTGTTTCTTCCCCTGGGACAGAGGTATCGCAGGACAGGAAAACACCCTGCACAACATGAGGGAAAGCAGCACAGAGCAACTGCACAAATATGCAAGTACTTATTCTGGGGTAAACAGCACAGATTAAAGTTCCTTGAGCTTAGACAGTTTTTCCTCACGCTAAGGGATTATATCATGTGGTCAGTTTTCTGGTTTTTTTTTCTTTATCCCAGGAGCAGATGAAGTTTTCCTGGAATAATACACACACACCTCCATGCTCTGAATTACAATTTCTTCCGTGGCTGTCCAGAGTGAGTTGTGGAGAACTGAAGTACACTAATGCAGAGAGCTTATATAGCACATACTACATGAGGCGTGCTAGGGAGATTTTAGTCTCCAGGGATAGCAGACTAACATACTTAATGAGCACTGTTGATTTCTGTTATTTACTGTAAGAGAAATTTGAGAGATAATTCACTAAGGAAATCTGCATAAGTAGGGTCCGTTATTTCCTACGGAGAGGAACTTCAAAGGCAAAGTAGAACATGTTCCCCACCCTTTTATCAATTCTTCTCAAGTAGTTGTTACCTCCTCCACCTCAGAGAGGGATGAAGGAAGAGATAATACCAAAGAAACTTTCATCAGGAGAACTGCTTCTGCTGGACTGCGACTGCAGCAACTCCTCCAACTTTCTAACTCTAAACATTTTCTGTCCAATTTCACTTTACACATCATGTACTAACCCCAAACGGAATTTTGGTCTGGCAGCTCGGGAACAGAACAGCAGTACCCTGACGCCTGGTGTGCGCCAGGATCTGCCAAGTGCCATGGGTAAGGCACAGACTGCTGTAGGACCAGTCCTGGAGAACAGCAGTCGTGAATTACTGCTTCAGCCAACTCTGTAGTTTGCTCTGCCTCTTTCCCAGCAGGCAGGGTGATCACTGTATAAGGCTTCTGTGGAAGGATTTATCCAGACTGGGGTCATCAAGGGAGAGGGAATACTGAGTCGTTCAGAACAAGGAGAGGGACATAAGAGAATGACAGAATGGCTGAACTTGGAAGGACCTTTGGAGTTCATCTGCCAAAGCACAGCCACCTAAGAGCAGAACTACACCCAGGTGGCTTCTGAATATCTACAAGGAAGGAGACTTCATATCTCTGGGCAATTTGCTCCATCATCTGCACAATAAAGAAGCTCTTCCTGATGTTTAGATGGAATAGGACAGGACAGGCCAGGATAGTTCAGATGGAAGGCGTCTTCAAAGATCATCAAGTCCAACTGACTGATCAACTCAGGGCTAACCAAAAGTTAAAGTTATTGAGGGCATCATCAAATGCCTCTTGAAGACTGACAGGCATGGGGTATCAGCCACCTCTCTAGGAAGCCTGTTCCAGTGTTTGACCACCTCCAAGGTAAAAAAAAAAAAATGAGAAATATGATGTCCAGTCTGAATCTCCGTAGTGCAGCTTTGTGCCATTACCTCACATTCTGTAATTGTTTGCCAATGGAACCTCCTGTGCTCCAGTTTGTGACCGTTGCCTCTTGTCCTGGCACTGAGCACCACTGAAAAGGAACTAGCTCTGTGGTCTTTGCACCCTCTCTTCAAGTATTTCTAAGTATTGGATGAGATCCGCCTGACCTCTCTCTTCTCCAGGCTGAACAGTGCCAACTCCTTCTGCTTTTCCTTACAGGAGAGATGCTCCTGTATCTCAGGCCCATAAATTCCTGCATTTCATATAGGTGTTAATAGATGCTAGAAATGTGTATTTATTTATATATTTTGTATTACTTTACCAGAAGTTGATGGCATAATATTTTAATATCTTAAAAAACTCTAGATTATCCTGTGGTAGGAGCTGGAGTTCAATGCAACCAAAATGGGAGGTTCCACTCTACTCTTCCATTTCCAGCTGTGCAACACCACCTCTTCATTCAGACTATCTGCAGCGCATGTGTGCACAGCCCTTCTCCCTTCCCTGTGCTGGTTTTGCTTGCTACTCAGGGCAGAAAGCCAGTTTAAGTAATGAGAGGAGGAAGGGGGAAGGATAGATTTCTGTTGGCTCAGTGAGTTAAAACAGCCTGGGGAGGCATCTGGAAAATGACAGAGCCGGTGCAAAGGAGAAAGTAGGGCCTTAGGGCTAGGAAGAGAAGAGGGGAAGAGGGCAATGGCGGGGGGAGAGAGAGGAGATCAGCATTTCAACAGCAGCAAACTCATTTACGGTCTCAGTTGCTCTTAGGACAGGTCTCTCCTTTGTGTCCCCATTAAGCTAGGTAACACCAACTTAAGACATCTGTAAGTTAAGGCATCAGCACAGTGATTTCACTTTTAAAGGCATTTCAACACAAAAATCACCTGTAAACCAACACTGTGAGTGAGGGAGACTTAAATCAGACTTTAGTTTACCCTCATTCAGCAGCTCTGAGCAGCTTGGCAACACCCGTGCTGGAATGTCTTGCTCAGGGGTTCTAACAGGGTGCTCAACCTTCTGAAGTTTTTCCAACTTTTCCTCAGTTGAGTGTGTGCATGTATGTCTTCTTCTCTTGTTCTGATACTGTTTTTCTTGTACTGCAACTGAGAGGTGAAGCTTGGCACTTTGAATCGCTTGACATGTTTAATATAGTTTGTTATTTGTTTGGGTTTTTTTACTTTTTATGAGCTTTTGAAATAAATTATATAACAAGTGAATAGCATAAAAATGTTCAAAAGAAAAGCCTCAGAAGAGCATACTTTATGCAGAGTCAGTCAAATTAGGAAATCAAACAGATTTTCTACAAAGTGTCCTCGTGACAAGGGGTGATCATAATCTCAGCTTTCTGTAGGGCACGTGGACTGCATACTTTCCAATTTGCTTTTCCCTTCCCCCCTCCCCCCCCCCTTTTGATTACTAACATATTGAATTATTTTATCTCCACTGTTCACGCGCCTTTCTCCGATTAGTCACTCGATATAGTATCTAAAGAATCATTTTACACACTTCCACGCTCGAGCTCAGCGAAAGCGGGAAGTTTCATAAATCATGTGAGAAAGCCTTTCCTCATAAGGGTCTGAGACTTAATCAGTCTGGATAAGTTTTGTATACAGTCCTAAGCACCTCATTTTTTTCAGCTAAGCCTTCGCAAGTCAGAAATCAGCCCTCCACATTCCACTCTTTAAGACGAGGATAATTACCCTCAGCTCCACAGTAGCTGGAAGCTGTAGAGCTACACTAAAACCTGTGCTGTATCTGAAGAAAAATTGAATTTTTTATTTATTTATTTTTCCCCCCCCAGTTCTGTTAACAATGTTATTGCTTTGTAGATCAATAGGAACTTTTCCCAAGCAACGCATGCTTAGTCAATCTGTCTGGTTTGGGGCAGTAATAGGCAGTTCACGTTAGCTATTTTTGTGATAGGAGTAGTTTATTAAACAGTATTCGCCAACCCAGCGTCCTCGGGAAAGAGTTGGACTGAGGCAGGGCAAACAGATGGCAATGTGCATCCCATGGACCGCAGGCGTCACTGCTTTGCCCAGAAAGCGGCTGCCTGAGGTTTCTTATCTCGTCTGGAGTTTCACATTAAATCAAAGATCCTGACACGAACTTCCTGTCCGTGTCTCCCCCC
>JAOWBP010002978.1:13257056-13276877 GCA_028571105.1 Tragopan temminckii
TCCTTCCGTCCTTCCTTTCCTTCCTTCCTTCCTTCCTTCCTCTCCATCCCGCAGTACAAAACACACAACTAATCTTTACATTCATTTTAAAAGCCACAGTCCAGAAAAGCACCTAACTACATGCTAATCTCAAGTGAAGAGGCTACTCATATGCTCAAAGTAATGCAAGTACTTAAGTGCTTTTGTACATCAAAGTCTGGATTTACTGATGTATATCTGAAGATCAGACGCTGATCCATTACTCCAGAACACCTTAGAAACAGGTTTTATGTTTGCTCCTTCTCTGTTTGCATTCCTGTGAGGCTTTGGTAATGAAGGGGACTATTTATTTTTTCACTATTAATGTACTCGGCTGGAAAGCAGAAATCCTATTTTTAGTAGTATATTATTCTGTTTCAAAAGGCAGAAGAAGAAGGAAGGATGGAAGTTGTTTATGAATATATTATACCTTGGATTAAGATATAAGGCTACTTTCTCAAGGCTTGTTTTGTGGCAGATGTTGCAGGCACCTGCTAAAGATGAAAGGAATTAGAATGGAGGCTTTGTGGCACCACAGTGCCTATGCTTGGATCAGGACTTCCATGCTTCTAGGTGCCTTTTTTCAGGGCTTTTCACCGCTGTTGCAAAAGCCACACACTCCTCAAAGAGAAGGAGTAAAGTCTCAGCTCAGGAAAATGGTGTTGATTTATTATTATTATTATTAATTTGTTTCACAGCTTCTTCTTGTTTAATTAATTCACATTTTAAAAGTTTACATGCCTTAAATACTAAGACTTTTTAAATTTTATTCTTCAAGCCTGAGTTAATTACAAAGAAAGCTTAACAAGAAAACAATCAATTATTTCACAATTGCCCAAGTCCGTATCTATCCCCCATTCAGAACAGCAGCTTAAGGAACCAGCTGATCTGTGGAAGAAGTGAAAGCAGGACAGGCTGCTTCCTTAGAACCTTGCATCTTACCTGGATGTGGTTGGAAGTCTTCAGTAAATAAACTGTGGAATCAAAATTTTCCTTGAATCTTGGAGCCAGGGCAAACCTTTGTCATTCTTCTTTGCAAACCTGATTTTGCTGTTGGAAATCCAGCAGGGAATTAAAGGGGATGTACCCCTCTGGGTCACTGATTGCAGAAGAACATTACCTCTCTTCTCCAGCTACTCAGAAGTAGTTGGGGAAGATGAGGATCCCAGCCGATCAAGAAGTCTTTTCTGAATGGATGCTAGTGGTTCAATATCTTAAAATGGGATAAATATTGTTAATCTGCAAATGAGCTATTAATCTGACTCTCCCTCCAGTGGTCTCTTATGAATGCTAAGGCTCATGCCAGTCTACTGAGAAAACGGCAATATCATTTGTCCCAGTGGAAAAACAAAAACAGACCTTTTTCGGGATGTCTTCTTTCTTCTGGACAAACTCCAGTTCTTTCTGTCCTTTAGATCTTCTCTATGTTTAGCTTGTAACTTCTTCATAGCAGAGTGTTCCCAGTCAAAAAGGTTGGCATGCATAAGGCTGTAGCAATGCCCATCCTTCTCAGTGGATCCTGTGGTTTGCATAGATGCGGTACTGAGAACAGTATGGTTCTGCCTACGTGAGATCCAGACCAAGTCAGATAAGAGACATGGGTTTCTGCCCTGTGAACAGCTGCAGGTGCTGTAGGTCTCTTGGTAAGGTCCCATCAGTTCAGAGCTAGATTGGAGGACAGCACAGAGGCTCTTGATTCTTGGAGGGGACCTTGCTTGCCCATGGCAAGCAAACAGCTAAAATATAGTTTGAAGTGCTTGCTGAAATCATCCCTTAAAGCCTCCAAGATCTTTATCAAAAACTGGGGAAAATGTTTTTAGAACAAGCTTCAGATTTTTGATGATACAACAGCCTATGAGGCAAAATGCATAATGAAATGGAGGCCAAGATAGCCTCAAGGAATAAAGCTCAAGGAGAATCAATTAGCACTTTCCAGTCATCAAAAACAAACATACAACCATAGCTGTTCATCACAGTTGAATCTATTCTCACACAAGCAAATACATGGGTGGTGAAAGTAAATAGCTGCATTACCCTAAGTGCTTCACAATCATCCTTAATTATGAAGAACAAGCATTATTACTATTATACCTGTAAGACATAACACTGACTTCAGAAGGCTTTGAATTAGGCCTTGAAGTGTCCCATACTAATATCACACGATCTATAATTTCCATCTGCATTTTCCAACGCTTCCTTTCTTGTGTTTTACAAGTAAAAATGCAGCTATTTCAGTGGAAGGATTTTCACCTCTCATTTTCAAACACTGCTTTTGCTCAATTGTTAACAGAATTTCACTGTCTTAGTTTGTTGGGGTTTTTTTCGTTTGGTTGGTTGTTTTTGTCATTTCCATAGTGTTGGCAAGAGTCTGTATATAAGACTAGGACAGATATAAACTCCGTAAGAGCAAAGATCTCTCCCTGACATCATTACGCTAATGCATTTTGAACACAGCACCTGTGGGAATCTCATGTTTTCAGTTTTTTTCCTAAAAGGCATGTGTTATGCCATTGTATTATATGCACTGTCTCTGCTACAATGTTAAACCAAGGGAGAGGAGGAAACTTAATCCAACTTGCAGAGCAATTATTCAAAACTAAATAGAGCAAACACTTTCAGCAGAGATAACAGCAAACCAAAATTCTGGTGCAAACCAAATTCCTGACATTTTATTTTTCTTTCTGCCATTTTTTTTTCATCACTATGCATGTCTGATTGGAATAAATTGGGTCAGTCTGTCTCTTTCTGTCTGCAGAATCTGTTGTTGTTTTTTTTTTTTATTATTATTGTTACTACAGACTTAGCCAAGCAGCATTTAATGACTTTCTGTTCTGGACTAGGGACATCTTAATTACATGTCCTAGGTCCAATTTTCCTTGTATATAACTGCCCACACTCCGAGTCTTCCTCTGAATGACCCACGATACAAGTCAGATGCTCTCCAAAAAGAGTTCCAGAACTGAAAACTCAGACTCTAATCTATTATGCAAAATGTGTGATTACTGTGCAAGTCACTGGCTTCCTAAAAACATAGTCCAGCTCTTTCATAATGGGGACTCAATGTCAGAGTATTTTACAGTGAATGTAAGCACTTTAATAAGAAAGGGATTGATTTTGCAACTGGCACAAAATTTTAATGATTGAAAATAAGATAGATAGATACATATATACTTTTTTTTTTTTTTTTTTTTAAGTTAAAGCCATCTTTCCATTCATAATGGAAGGTCCTGCCCTTCTTGAGATTTATCGCCACAGTTCTTGGGCAAAGATAGCAATTTTGCTCTTATACAATGAATGAGCATAAGGGAAGTCACAAAGTATTAAGATGGATGCTTGTTTTATTTTATTTATTTAAATGATATTAATGTTAGCTTTTTATGTAGACAGAGAAGTGTGAGCAAGAAAGTATTGGAAATTAGGTAGGAACAGATACACCAGAAAAGTGGAAGCTTGGACTTTCTATCCTGCTGTACCCAGAGCAGCCCTTCAAGTCCTTCAGGACTGAGACTTCAGGCTTTCATCTGCCTGCCCACAGCTGTGAATGTCAGTTTGGAAAAGTAAGACTCAAGACATACACCTGAAACTACTCACTCTGTGCCAGTG
Source organism: Tragopan temminckii (assembly GCA_028571105.1). Lineage (NCBI taxonomy): Eukaryota > Metazoa > Chordata > Aves > Galliformes > Phasianidae > Tragopan > Tragopan temminckii. The sequence continues at coordinate 13,260,678 of JAOWBP010002978.1, forward strand.
ATGTGGCTGTGTATTTGAAAGCACAGGAAAAAAGGAGGCAGTACACTGAAATGCAGGTGTCTTGTCTCATAACAAACATAGGCTTGAGCACTCTAAGGTAAATTTTCCATTGCTGTGACAAACTTAAGGTGTTTTAGGGTTTGGTCTGGGCTAGTGGGTTCACATGTGCAAGACCTGAGACTTCTGGGGCAGGTTTCCTAGCTGGGATGGTGAGTGTGAATTTGGATCCAGGGAAATCCACAAGGAGGTGATGTCCTTTTGCCTCTCTTCATTGTTTTTGCTGATGTACAGCATTGTTGTTGTATTTTAAGTCAGTATTTGTTATTATTATTGCATTTCTTATTGCTTGTTTTACTAATTTATAACACCTACTGCCTAGCAACAAGTGGTTTCAATTTAAACAATATATATAAATTTAAAAAATCCCCATACATTAACATCTCATCTCCAACAAGTGCCTGTGTAAAGCCATCACTAACTTGTCACTAGCTGATGATTAAAGCTAGAGGCAGAGTAATAAGCTACTTAAAGCCATGCAGCAGTGAAAGTTGAATGAACAACATGCAGTGGAGGAGCTCTGCTCCTCCTTGCAAGGGGTATCGCATTGAGTCTAGGAGACAGGAAGTCAGCTATGGGAACAGGAATGTGTCTTTCTGGCTCAGGAACAGTGGCTTCAACTTTGTCCAGCTTATCTCTGTTACAAAGATACCTTTCTCAGTTTGCATGCTGATAAAACAAAATAAAGTTTCTTTGCACATGGCACCTGATGTAATCTGTGCCCAAAGCTAAAAGCACCTAGACTTAAACCTTCCTGAGCAGAGAGTGTGTGACAGCTTTTCACACTGATGTAAAGTAGCTTCATTGAGGAAGGGAAAGCATAAAAGCCAGTCACTGAACCGCAACTTTGGTGAAAACTCAGGGTGCCTTGAGGTTGTTTCTGTTCTAATCGTGTTCACCGTCAACATGCCAGCAATCCACAAATTTCCTATTCATGTTTGGATTGGTGTTGTGTTTTTTTTTGTTGTTGTTGTTTTTTTGTTTTTTTGTTTTTGCCCATCTCTTAAGGCTTGATCCCATGTTCACAAATGCCAGTGGAAAACTTTCTCTTTATTTCAGTGGGATTTCACTCTTGATGACCTGGTGCGAATCAGGACTGTTCAACCTACTTAATTAGATAGGATCAACCCTAGCTAATCCCACCAGGAGTATTGCATGCAGTTCTGCAGCAACATAAGAAGGACATGGAGTTGTTGGAGCAGTTCCAGAGGAAGGCCATGAAGATTATCAGAGGGCTGGAGTACCTCCCCTAAGAGGACAGGCTGAGAGAGCTGGGGCTCTTCAGCCTGGAGAAGGGAAGGACTTTTTATACGGGCAGGTAGCAACAGGATGAGGGAAAATGGTTTTAAACTGGAAGAGGATAGATTTAGACTAGATATCAGGAAGAAATTATTCACTGTGAGAGTGGTGAGACACTGAAACAGGTTGCCCAGTGAGGTTGTGAATGCCTCCTCCCTAGAAGCGTTCAAGGCCAGACTGGGTGGGGGGCTGTGAGCAACCTGGTCTAGAGGGAAGTGTCCCTGCCTATAGCAGGGGGATTGGAACTAGATGATCTTAAGGGTCCCTTCGAACCCAAACCATTCTATGATTCTATGACTCTGTGATCATTTATCTAGGTCATGGCCTGTCCCAAACTTCCCTGTTCCCCTGGGAAAATGTTGCCTCCCCATCATGCGATGGTGATTTGGAAAGATCACAGCCAGGATTAGGCAGGCTGGAGGGTTGAGGAGAAGATGCCCCTGTCTGGCTTCCCATTTTTTCAGGGATCCAGCAGGCTCCTACCTGTATGCTTCTACTTTACAATGTGTGCAAAGTCAGTCACATAAGCATGAGTATATTAAAGCCATGCAAGTAACAGCAAGCCCACAGGAGCCCCGAATAGCCTCTGCTCCATAGAATAAGGTATGTTCCCTCCTGTCTGGAAGAGCTGGGTACCACATGACCACAATCGTAGCATCACGTACCCAGGCCGTGCAGACAGCATGCTGGGTTAGTCTGCGGTCAGGAAAAGGAGATGCGTAGGTTTTGCTGCTCCTGCTGTAACTGACTTTCCATTCTTTCATAATGTAAATTTCTCCCTGGGCTGCAGCCCGAGCCTTTCAGGAGGCAAAACCACTTGCTGAATGTCATGAAGAAAGCAAGTTGCTATGCTAGAATGCTGGCAGGAGTACAAACCCAGAGGAAAGTTCAGAACAGTATGAAAACACAACACAAGAAAATCAGGCAAGCAGCACTTTTTGTCCACTACAAATATTCAGTGTGCATTTGGGTGCCTTTTTCTGTTTTACAACAAAATGTTTTTGTTTTTATTTTTTTTTTATTTTTAAAAAGAGAAGGAAAGTGAGAGAGCATTTCTTTAAAGAGAGACCACCTGGTATGAACATAGCCATGGCTGTTAGCTTTGGCAGCAGTTGAGAGGGGGCAGTTATTCAGCAGCGTAGGCTTGTTGGCAGTCCCTGCTCAGTGCCTATTGCTCTGGTGTTCAAAATCACTGACCAAGGACATGCAGCAGGAAAATGAAGGGTTTGAGTGAGTTTGGAAGGCAGTGACCTGTTGTTCTGATGTCTCTGCAGTGACTCTTTCTGACAAAGATACACGGAGTCTGCTTAACCCTGCAAAGTGCACATTCCAGATACCTGTAACAAATTAGGTGTATTAGCCCCGTTAAATTAATCTGAGCAGTGCTAACGTGCACAGACTGCTTCTGAGGTTTGGCTGGGAAGCTCAGAGTGAGTTCCTCGGTTTTATGCAGCTCAGACATACTTTCGCAGGGCTGCGTGGGACTTCGTCACTGTCACACACTGAGCACTTCTGTCTCCCAGTGCTAACACTTGCTGTCTTGTGCCAACACTAGCTAGTCCCTCTATAAAAACACTCAGATGCACATTTTGTAGCTTCTGTAAGCCATGTTCTTGGCTTAGTCTCCAGAGGCTACAGCCTTCCCAGTCTCTCTCCTGACATGTCATCCTCCTGTTGATTTTTATTTTCCTGCTTCCCTGTAATGCCTCCTCTCTGCTGTTGATACAGCATCGGTTCCTTCCTCTTTATGCTGTTTACTCCCCAAATCAGGGAACTTGTGGGTTCTCAATTCATACTTTCTTACTGACTCTCTCATTCCTTTCTCATACTGTTCTGACTGCATGTGCCTCAGTTATGCGGCTCATGGACTTTGTTCCCCTGTATCTGAGTTTCAGTTTGACCTCCCTCTCATTTCCCTGCACCCTTGCATAGTTTCCTTCATATTTTGAGGTCAAATGACACACAGATCAGGCCTTCAAGTTCAGGCGAGTGTAGCAGCTCTAAAAAAATGGAACACTAATTTGAACTTAAATTGCTGAGAGATTCAGGGTTTTTTTTTGTTTTGTTTTGATTTGCTTGAAATGAGCTTTCTCTTTTGAGAAAGTGTGTGCCCAGAGAGACAGCAGTCAGTCCCAGGGATTCTGTCAAGGTGGATAGCATCACAAATAATCAACAGTGGTCACCCCAGGGATGAAGATGGATATCCATGGATTGCAGCTATAGGCTTGTGCACCCTAAGTAAATATGCTTTGCTTACAGTGGCTCACATCCTTTTGCCATGGTTGACAGACAGACCCTTGCTGCTGTCTTCTCCTCCTTCCTTCTCCTATTGAATAACTTGGAGACAGGTCTCCAAGTTGTCGTGGTACTTCAACGGTAAACACTAAAGGTAACCAGCATGTGTAATGGGCAGTTAAATGGAAGATTCCCTTTTCTTAAAAGTAATATTTGAATTTAATGAGTTGAAACTCAGAAGTATAACCAACAAAAGGCTTCAGACACTACTCTCTGAACTTAATTGAATTTAATTTACACTCTGAACAATTACATTTACATGTTCGAGCAAATGTTTGCCTTTATTTTAAAGTCTTCATTTCTTCTTATCTTCCGGGCGTCAGCGAGGCAAAAGTTCACGCATTAAGTTTGTGGTGTTAGGACATCTGATTTTACTTGTCTTGGAAAATGAATTTGTGAAACGTGATCCCTGAACACATCGTAGAAGGATATAAGCTCTTCTAATGGGAAAAAAAAAAAGGGTTATCAGCTTTTAAAATGTATGTGCTTAAGCCCTAAAGGAATGTTGTATAGTATTAGCACAGTAACCTGCAAGTTCACTAGAAAAAAAAAGAAAGAAAGAAAGAAAAAAAAAGAGCATACAGTAATTAAGCTGTGTTCTCTGTTTGAAAGAGGCAGACTTGTGTCGGTTTTCTGTTTTTTTCTTGTTGTTTTTTTTTTTTAAATTTCAGGATAATTTCTATGTTTATTGCAATGGATCACTTCACTGCTTTTAAGTCTGTTCATTTTACTCTATCACTATGGGGCTCCATTGAGAGAGTTTGTAAATTACATTGACATAAGACATGGGACAGTTTGTTATTCCATGGCATCTCTTAATATGCAGGTGCTGCAGTTAGCCAAGAACATCATGCTTTACAGATCTGAGCACCTTGGGCAGAAATTCTCCTTTATGTGCCAGAAGTCATGAAACCAAAGGCAGAAATCAGCATGAGGAGACCAGCACCTCAGACTGTTTGCAGCATTAATCTTCGGAACCCATTAAGGTAAATAAAGGCTCCTTCTGTTCTGTTTTGGACTTGGAAAGAAAATTCAGCAGCAGTTGGGGCCTTTCTCTGAAGTGACAAGAAGCCAACTATTCATCAGAATATGAAGTGTTGGAAAGCCACAGATAGCAATATCCTGCAGTAGCAGGTGCAGGGGCTGCTCAGCCCAAGTCAGGGGAGATGGAAGAGGTGAGAAAAACATTGGACTGTGAGCAGCAGAAGAGCTCCCAGGGCAGGCTGTGGAGAAGGGCACTCTGAACAGGTCCTCCACTGTCCTCCCACCTCTCCTGTATCAATATTTTCAGAGACAAACTGTTTCTTGAGAAAACCAATTAGAGAGAATGTAGTGCAACCGTAATGACTGTGCAGTTATAGAGTGTGCAACAGCAACCAGAAGACAGGTTTTACTCTCAGATATTCCTAATCGGTCCTGCTTTGGCAAGCAGAAGAAAATTGTACAGTAAAGACAGTATTCTGACTTGGACTTCTCTCAGTGAAGCAGTAAATGCATTTCAAATTTGGAGAAATCCCAAGCAGGAATCACTGCACTGTAAAACCAGTCATTCCACACTGCATTTAGTGTTTGCCTCCAGTATCCTACAGGCAAGGTGAAAGCAAGGTGTCTGAACCTGAAGGAGTACCTCTGGGCGTTTCTGTACCACAGCTTATGCAGAAGCATGCCTGGTGCCTTTGGGCCAGCCTGGCTGAGGGCAGCAGGTACAAGTGACTGCAGCAGCAGCACCATCGGACACCTCCAAGAGGGGTCTCTGGTCAGCAGTTGCACTTGAGCTTGTTTAAAATCTAGTCCAATTATGTCTGCAGGACCTCAGGAATGTGTAAGTGCTGCCTGAGGGTGAGGTGAGTCCCTGGCACTGCTGCCCAGAGAAGCTGTGGATGCCCCCTCCCTGGAGGTGCTCAAGGCTGGGTTAGATGGGACCCTGGGCAGCCTGAGCTTGTGGGGGGCAGCCCTGACATGGCAGAGGGCCAGAACTGGGTGATTTTATGAACCTTCCAGCCCACGCCATTCTGTGACTTTACAATCGGTCCACAATGTCTTCCGTAGTTAAAACTGCAAAACTCAGATTTGTGACGGGTGAAAGCACTGTGATTCCTCTCAGTGCCCAGAGGATTCACTTGGCTGTATCAATGACCGATCAGGCCTGCAAATGTCTGTACATTCTGTTGTCTTCTTTTATCATTATACCCACTTGAAAACTGACTGGGATTTGCTAACATGCTCCTGCATGGTTTCACACGTCCCATATTATAAATGCTACCTTTTATTACACTAACCACCAGCATCAACATATACAAAAGCACTCATTTTAATTTGACAGCTCTTTCCAAATAGGTGTGCATGGGAAAAGGCCTGATCACTGAGTGGGGTCGGCTGCAACACTGGCCTTTTTGGGCACTGTTTGGCTTCCAGACCTTTGTGCAGATGTTATCCTGCAAGTGCCAAAGGTCTGGTGGCCTGGGAGTCCTGCTTTCCCCTCTTACAGCCATGGTGTTGGTGGAATTTGCTCTGGGCATTGTAAAACCCTCCTGGGAGTTCTACAGATTTTATCTGTACGTGTTGTCTCCTCTGTCCCCTCCTGTATCAGACCCAGGATTACATTTGCAAGACTTTCAATTTCCCAGCCCTGTCAGAAGGATTGGGAAACACATGGGCCAAACACATTCAGCCCTAACCACGCACCCTGAGGTGCTGAGATGAGCTGCTGGTGTGCAAGAGGGAAGGGTAGAGCCTTCACGCCTGCTTTTCTCTCACACCCACACATCCACTTATGTGCACAAGGACGAAGTTCTGATCCCATGCCGGTGGCTACCCTGCTTCCTCTCGATTCTCACCACCCACAAAGTAATCAGGCTTTAAAACTTGGCATTGAGAAAAACAGAAGTAGATTTTCCTGCTGGTAGAGCCATCCCTTACAGCATGAAACTTTAACGAGCTCTTGCATTGAGATGCCCTAATTTGAACAAGGAAAAGTTTGCAGAGAACCGAAACCTGACTTTTCACTTGGAGATAAGGCTATATACTTCTCTACAAGCCCACAGGTATTTAAAAAAACCCACAAAACAAAACAGAATGTCTTTACATATTTAAATGAATTAAAATGAGTCTTCTCTAGTTGAGGCATTCAATTCCATTTCTTAAGCGAGTTTCTAAAGGGTGAGTTCCACTACAAAAGAAACTTATTAAAGAATAATGAAGACTGTCAAAAACCATATGCTTAAAAGCTAGTAAATAACAAAGTAAGGCTTTTAGTCATCTTGACTGGACAAGGTGAGGTCAGAAAGAAACAACAACACATCCGGCACCATGGCAATGGGCTTTTCACGCTTCCTGTCTTAGCAATTCCTTTATTAGAGAAGTATTGCTTTTCTTCTAGCTCATACATTCTCTTCTGTTAATCACTGTCTTTACCATGACCCTCTGATATAGAAATTCTCTTTTATACAATATTTTACTTGCAGTGCTATGATTCTTTCTGCTTTCTTCTTTCTTTTCTTTTTTTTTTTTTTTAAATCTGAATCTATGGTTCACTCATTTGGAAGCACAGAAAACAGGATGAAAGAATAACACATTCTAAGCAACCTGAAATATTTTCTCCAAACAATGTATTTTGGATGGATCCTGGTGCTGTCATTATTTTCTGATTCATTTATACTAAATCAGTTAATAAGTCATGTAAAACATTTTTCCTTGCTTATTTCTAAGATTCCATTATTTTCCCCTCACTAATGTCTACACCATAACTGTACACAATGCCCTGAGCAAAATTTAAATCACTGACACTGATTTATGTTAGTAGAAGATGTTCCAATGGGGATAGCGGCTGAAAAAAAAAATCACATTAAAAATATACTCAACCATAAAAACCAATTGGTTGACATCTAGTTTCTTCTGTGTAGGAATGAAGTAGTTATTAATTAGTTTACTTTTTTGTTATTGTTCATTCCTTAGCATGTTCTCTTTTCTTCTTTATAAGTAGGTAAATCATCAGTGGTGATCAGGTGCTGTTTCACCTTAAATGTGTTTGATAGCTGTAGGGTTAACAGAAATCTCACTGAAAAACATCTATAAACTTACGGTGACAAGAGCAGAGGCTTGCGGTGCGGTGCTCAGTCATGTCAGAATGCATCTGAAATTGAACTTCGAAGACAATGGTGTCTCAACGGACAACAGTGCTTATGTTACACATCTTTTAAGGAAAGTAAATGGTTTTCCAGTGTGATCTTGACATGTAAACAAGAGGTAATTAATGAAGACATCAGTGTAATTTTATAAAACATGAGTTTCCCCCTCCAAAATCTTAGCAAGGAAAATCAAAGTGTATTTTATTATTTTTAATGGCAATCACATTCAAAAACAAAAAGGCCCAAGTTGCAGAACTGGGAATTGATAACCAGGATACACTTGAAGGAGGATAAAGAAAGTTTGTTAGTAAGATGCAATGCATATTCTTGTCCCTGGGAATAATATAGTGATTTAGTTTTGCAAATTGTAACATCCATTTTCACTTCTTTCTTTTTATGGTTCTTTTACGGTAGTCAAGCAAATAATGAAATATTTTTCTTAATATTCCCTAGTCTAAAACTGTAAACAATGTATCATGCACAGTCAATAGGTACTGTAAAACTAAAATGCTTTGTTTCAGTCTCATTCTGACACAGCTGAAGATTTTTTCATGTGTAAACTTCACGTATAAGAAGATAAGCATATTTAACATAGACTGTCTGTAATTCCTGTGCCAGTAGTGAGCTACATAAGAGCTTTGAAAATATACATGATTAATTATATATGAAGAGTTATGTAACCCAAAAAAGACATCATGTAAATCATTTGAACTAAAGGGACCAATGTGATTTTGGCCCTTATTAATCAGCCTGGCACTCATTTCCAAAACATGGCGTATGTTTTAAAATAGACACATGAATTTATTAAATGTTGTATAAAACTGATGTACTGTTGAATACTTAAGATGACAGAAGTGTTTAACTTCTCTTTCCAGTTGTCTTACCCTAGAAGCCTGAGAAGCACCCTGCCATTAAAAAAAATGTGTAGAAAAAGGAAAAAAAATGGGAAAAAGGAAAAAGTGAGGAAGAGAAGATAGGAATGAGAAAGGAAGGAAGGAAAGAAGGAAGGAAGGAAGGAAGGAAGGAAGGAAGGAAGGAAGGAAGGAAGGAAGGAAGGAAGGAAGGAAGGAAGGAAGGAACAGAAGAACACATATGGACAAAACTAATGTCTCATATGCTGAGAAGTATTTAGCTCATGCTGTCATTTTCAAACAAGAATTCTTAAATTTTATCGTACATAACTATGTCTTCCTGCAAAGCTCCAAAACTAATTGCTAGGCATCACAGGTGTCATTTACAAAGCATGTGCAATGATCTGCAGCATCTACTTAGTCTGCAGCATTCAAAAGTCAAACTCCTTGTGAAGTAGGACACTGAATTGAAGGCCCCATGATTGCAGTTTAATCTCTCTTTGCTGATACTTTGCTTACCATAATTGTGTTGTTCTCAGACTTTTACACTGAAGGGCTAACATAAATTTGTTCAAATTTTGTTCGTTTCCCTGAAAGATAATTACTTTTTCTAGTAGGAGTTGTGCACTTGAGCACTGGATATAATCAAGGTTTGGAAATCTACGTTTAATTGTTTTGAGATTTTGATTTTTTCATTTGGAATCAGAACAATAGAAGATGTTCTGCAAAACAACATTTCAAAACCATTGTTTGTACTCTGACAAACATACAAATTTACTTTCTTTATTTCAGTATTCTTTGGTTATATTTACTCAGTTTATGAGGTCATAACACGGCATATCATAATTTCTGTTATTTTAAAGATAAATGAGATCTGTACTCACATCGATTATGTTTGCACATCTTTTCTAGATTAGAATCTTCTGTCTATCCTATAGTGAAATGGCTAACAAAAAATCCAGTATCATTTAGAGATGAAGGCAAATAGTATACATATCAGGACTACATTTTCAGTATCATTTTGCTATACATTTTAATATTAATAAAAGTACTGTTCACCTAATTCATACCTTGAATAAATTCTCTAGAGCGTGTAGTGCAATGAAGCATTAAGTATCAAATAATTCCATTACAACACACATGGTTAACACCCTGTTCTTGAAAAAGATTGTGCATTTCAATTAGAACAAATTAACGGCTGTTTGTGGTTATTTTTAAAATTATGTGAAGTGATGTCTTTTGATATGTTTACACATGATGTACCATAATTCTACATTGCGGCTATTAACATTTCAAGCAAATTTGTAAACAAATAAAAATGAAGCCAAGGGAAAGCCAAGTGGAACCACTGCTGACCTGACACTGAAGTTTGCACATTGATAAAAGTGATGGTAGCTATCAAATTAGTGCTTGGTTATTCATTCTGCTTGCATGTATGCATATGTGGCTTTAGGATCTTGGGCTTTTCAATGTACAATAGAAGTTAGATTATGACACATAAGTGTTCAAGCTTATGATCAGTATTGAAAAATCAATAAAAGGGAAATAGAGCAGCTTTACCTTGCAGATAAGCAAAAGTCATCAGGTGAAGAAGAGCCTTCTTGAAATCTCAGGCTAAACTGGAATGAAACATTATGTAATGAATGAAACATTCTTAAATTTTGAGTTGTTTTTAGCACTCAGTCTTGCTGGCCAAGTGGAGAAGGTAAGCATCCTAGCAGGCAGTGGAGAAGGCTGTTCCTGCAGCATTGATGCTGGAAAAAGGAAATATTTTCATGCAAGATCCTTATCAGTTTTGTAAACAAATAGGCAAACACCCCAATTCAATTTAAAATTTGAGCCTAGTGTGTCTGCACAGATAATAGAAACCTCAGTAGCAAAAAGATGCATTATGTACAGCTTGGCAAAAAGAAGACACTTTCCAGGCCACGATATCTCTAAATATTCATTTGCTATTTCTTTCGTCTCTTACTGCAGTGCTGTAGATCATTTCTCTTGTTCTGTCTCACATTGTTCTTGGTTAGTGGCACTTGCCTGAAATTAGTTTCTAATTGGGATAAATGAACTGAATGTATTCATGGGGCCTGGGCAGTTGTTTTTGGCTTCCAGCAAAAAGCAGTGAACAAGCAGAATCTGGTGGCTGCTGACAGCTGTTTCACATAGAATCATGTTATCAGGGCAAACACATGTAAACGATATGAATAAATAACATGCAAATGTTTATAAATTGAGTGAATTTAACTTTATCAGATTATCCCCAAGCTAGTTTTAGACTGAATTTAGCAACACTAAATCCTTTAGCAAGTATCACCGTGCAATGCTTCCCGTTAGCAGAGAAAGTGTAACACTTTATTTTTCAGTCAGATTTTCATGTGATACCTATAGAGCAGGAATTTATAGCACATGACAAAGCAGCATGTCGTGTGTGCCAACAGTCCCAGGTGTGTACCAGGGTATCAGTTCACCATCCCATTCTGCCAACAAACTCACCAAGCCCAGTACATCCAGAGTTATGGCCTTATTTTCTAGCCAAAAAACACTTCTGGTTTTGGCTTGCAGATGTTGGCATCTACAGAGAAACATCTAATGTGAACTATAAAGCATAGTGAAAGTTGGACAACTGTAGCTTACTTGGATATCGAGAATAGATTCAGAAACTGGAGATAGAATTCTTCACTCAATTTACGTTTATTTTTGTATCAGAGATTCACTGCAATAAAAAGATTCATGAAGAATAAGTGGCCTTATTCTCTTGTGTCCTAAACTGCAAGAAGCAATCAAACATACTTAGAAAGCACTCAGTATCTAAACTAATATTCCCAGGGCATCTACCTCCATTGAAGTATTGTAAACGCTTATCCCTGTTATAGGTAGTACCCACTGTTACCACTCTCCAACACCTTCCTGTAAAATTGCCTAACACCCCTCCAGTGGTTTTCCAAACTATATAGCATTGGTTTTAGACCACGCATTTACACTGTGACATCTTCCAGACTGGCAATCTATACTGTTGTTTCACAATTATAGTCTTGTTTAACTATACAGTTTATTTAACAGTTTCCACTTGGGGTCTACTTTTGTCTTTATTTTATATATGCCAAATTGCTAGTTGTCCTTTAATATGCTAAACTGCCATTTTATTGCTTTATAAGCTAAATACGCTTTTATCCATAATCCTGTAGTGGTTAAGTTCATCTGTATGGTTAATACCATTGATTCAATTACACTCTAAATGAATATTGCATATTGAATTCTAGTCTTCTTTTTTGTAGTTTAATATACACAGAAATAAACCACATATGATTTTTATATAAAGCAAGAACTAAAATATTAGAAATGTATAAATATTTTTACCTCCAGATGTCCTTGGAGATATGCTAAAGAAATAATGCTTGCAGTCAAACAGAGGTAGAGTGAGATCTAAAGATTATTCCAAAAAAAGTCTGTGTTTAAATTCAAAGCAACAAATCATTCTCTAAGTCCTTATTTCATGGTCACTTAATATTCTTAATAATATTTTTTTATTTTGATAGTTGTTAGTACAGTAGCTGTTTCCATTGCATACTGCCCAAGGAAATGGCATGAAGCTGAGTCAGGGGATGTTCAGGTTGAGTGTTTGGAAAATGTTCTTTCTTGAGAAGGTGGTCTGGTACTGGAACAGGCTCCTTAGGGCAGTGGTCATGGCACTGAGCAGCTGGAGTGTAAGAAGTGTTTGGACAATGATCTCAGAAATATGGTTTAATTTTTGGGTGGTCCTGTGTGGAGCCAGGATTTGGACTCAGTAATCCTTGTGAGTCCCTTCCAACACAAGATATTCTATAATTCTATAATTTAAAAATTGTTTCAATTCCAGCTAACATTTCCTGACTTTTCATCGCTTCTTGTTATTCTTGTTGAATTAATGTGCTAAGTTTAAAAATTTGCTATAAGATAGCTTCTTCCTTTTAGTCTAAGCCATCTTTTAACTTTCTACTTGATCAACAGAATAGACTAAACACCTTCTTTGTCTTGAGTGCTCTCTGGTTTTGGAACCAATACAACACAATACCTGTTCACATAATATCTTGCCTGTGAACTAGAGGTTAGTTTGTTCTTTGCGCCTATAAAATTAGAAGGAATGAAGATATTAACATGCTGTGCTTTTTACAACCTCCTTTCTTCCTCTTTTCTTTTCTTGCTTTATTTCTTTCCGCTTTTACAGAATTCTGATTACACCTGCTTTGAGAATAATGGTGTCATTGGTTGTTCCTTCTGAGACAGCTTTTTCTTACCAGAAGTACAGTTTAATGCCTAAATGACCTTGGGAGCTAATCACTTCTTCCCCACTGGGCCATAGATTTGGAACAAAGTAATTCTGGGAAAAAGATCTGGCAGGTGAAATTATTTTCTTTCTTTCTATGGCATATTGTCAAAGTACATTTACCTGTGACAAAAGCACCAAATGAAATTCTAAAAAAAATAAAGACTGCCAGAGTGAAGTTTCTTTCTTTCCATAAGGCCTCCTAAGGTTTATGCACGGTTACTTGTTCATTTATGTGCTTATACATTAAAACATATCTGTGGCCTTCACTTCTGAGGAAAAGATTGTATTGAAAATAAATTACCCCTCTCAGAATAATCTGTGTTTGACAACATTTTCTCAAGGCGTCTTGCTGGATACTAAGAAAATCAGATCTTGGGAGAAGACCTGAGCACCTTCCAACACGTGTTCTTTGATAATTACCAGATAAACATTGCTTTCTTGAAGAACCTATTTGTTGGCCATACTGAGGCATAGATATGATTTTATGCAGTGTATCAGTGAGGAGAAGGCATAGAGCACATATGAGGGAGTTCTGCATCCAAATCCTGCAGGCACACCAGAAGCCTTCAGTCTGCAGTGCAAGCATCAGTGGATCCTGTCTTCTGTTTCCACATTCATTGGTAAAAACAGCCCTTATCAGCAGTCTGGAAAAACAGTCGTCTCTGAAAATTATGTGTGCTATATCACCCACACTGAGGTCAGAATGCCATTACAGAGACTGAAGCACTTGCATATGCCCCAAAGCAGAGGTTTCACTTTAGCTAAAAAGCACCACATAACAGAGGTAGCAGATGTTTAATAGCTGCACCATTGACAATGTGTTTAACTGTTATTAATATTTATAATTCAGTAATGATAACCATGGCTCCAAAGTGCACTAAATGCACTATCCTTATTGCTTTAAGTTAAACCTTTGTCTCAGTTAATTGGCTATGTATCCCACTCCTATGCAGCCCATATGGCAAGGACAGGAAATAATAATATTGTTATGCTGAAAAAAATGAGTGACTGCTCTCAAGTGACTGTATGGTCTCCAGACAATTATTGAACTGGTTTAAGCAATGGTCATACTAAAGAGCCATCGTTCAGCCTTAAGGAGAGGAGTAATTAAACTACTTCATTTAGTGAGATTCCTAGAAATGGCAGAAGCCATTGCCCAAGGCATAGGGCAAGGCTTGATAAGGAGCTGGTACCTGTGGCCTAGGAGTTTGACTAGTTAAAACTACAGGGATGTCAGACTGATGTGGCAAGCTATGGACAGGCGTCACAGCAGAGGAAGTGAATATCAAATTAACAGAATGAGAGTAGTAGTCATGGCCATGGCAAAGAAAATTGAGAAAATACTGCCTTATCACTAAGCAGGGTAGAAAGGAAGATCTAGGGATTTCTTCATGGGAGAGCAACTATACACAGCTAGCGAGCTCTGCGAGTCAAGATATTGAGTACATTGATAATTTGGATGGAAACCAGGAAGAACTGTTAGATAAATAACTGTCACTTCTTCACTCTAACTTTCTTCCTTCAAAATAAATACTTACAGCATTAAAAATCAGTTGATTATTACATCTCACAGTGCAAGAGTGTATTTATGAATATGTGACAGCTTCATGTCTAAAATCATAAAGAAGAAATGAATAGCTATCCAGAAATTTTTAATATTTTTATTAAAAACAATCAAGACATTAAAAACAAAACATGAAGTTAAAAAGAAAACAAGAAATTGGAAAAAAAAATGTTATTTGAAAATCTTCCTTGAAGCTCCTGCAATCCAGGAATATTTTCTTCTATCTCACCAAATCCCAGTTTAAAACATACCCCCTGTCTCTGAACATTCCCTCTTATCCTTTTTTGGTAAATACAAAGAGTATTTGCCCTTCTACTGTCTGAAAAGCATCATGTGCTAGATTCATACATCTATACCAAAATGCTTAGAAAATCAGTGGAAAATAGTAATGAAACACATTCACACATTCAGATAAATGCATACTTGACAGGATGATCAACATTTCTTGGCTCTCAGAAGTTACGATCCTTAAATGTTAGGTTAAAGAAATGGAAAGTATAATTGCTGATATTTCTGACTTACATTTCTCATAGTTCCAGGATTTTCTGAAAGCTGCCAGGTATACAGGGAAATGTTTGAGTCCTAAAAGTTACATGAATTATGCATCCCTTGTATGAAATTTCAGATTATCCAATATTTGTTATACTCTATTTGCTATTCATCATTTGCTATTCATTATACTTGTATTTATAAGTTTCAGTTACCCAATCAGGGAGCACAGACAATGCTATGTGATTTGGTTGACCAGTCAAACACTTCAAATAGTGAATAGATGACACTAACAATCTGAGAACAAAAAAATAGTTTGAAATCTGTTCACATAGAAACTGTTCGGTGAATACTTACAAAGAACAAATGTGTTTGTAGAAATCGGGATTATTTCCAGAATGATTCACGAACAGCAAAATGGCCACATTAGCAACAAACACTATTTGCAAAGGATAATTCAATCAGTCATAGATGAAAGAGAATTCGGCAGAATCTGTGATTCTCTTCTCAGGAAATGTCAAGTAGCATTTTCCTTCTCTGTCCTGCCATCAAAGCTGACTGTAGAACATGCTCTTTTCTAGCAAATTTTGGTTTGTATGAGATGCTAAACAATACTTGAAATCTTTACAGCATCTTGTTGCCCACCTTTTTTAGAGTCCCCAGGTATTTTTAGTCACATTGATCAGCAATAAACTGCGGCATGACTGCATTTGATTAAACCTGAAAATCCATGCCTGCTTAAGTACCTAAATAATCAATCAATTTTGATAGTTAACTTTTAGAAAGCTGATTTTAACTACTTTTGGGAAGCCCCAGAAAGACTGTGTTGGGACTGGATCCAATTCCCTATTAATGTTCTTAGATTATCTGTGAAAGACACAGAGACCACTGAAGCTTGTGACTGTTCCGTTTCTGTTCAGGTGGTGACACTAGTGCTATAATCCTAGTCCAGTGGGATGACTGATGTCTGAGCTGTATTGAACATATACTAGATATTGTATGGAGCTGGCAACTCCTTCTTTAATAGTATTCAAGTACAGAGCCAGATTGACATTCCTTACCTTCAGCTATGTAAAATGCCAGGGAATATTCCACTTAGTCATCTAGATTCTTTCAGTAGGAAGAGAACAAGCCTGGAACAGGAGAGACAACTGTCAGTGGAAGGAGACTGGATAAAAAGGTTTTTCCATTTGCACAAGGTGGGATTTGTAGGAG
>JAOWBP010002978.1:13279541-13299153 GCA_028571105.1 Tragopan temminckii
GTCCAAAAACAAATTGTTCTAGCTGCTGTTGCTGAGCAACAGTCCCACAATGGGATTCAGCCTGTGCAAATGTGCAGTGGGTGAGCCTGAGCAACCCAGGGTGAGAAATGGAAGCACAGGGAGAGCTGGTGGAGGGGCCTGGTGTGGCTGAGCTCCACTTCCCATGGTTGTGACCCCCCGAAAGTACATATTTTAGCCTTTCTTCTGACCTTTCCCTGCCTCCCCGCTCTCATAACACGCTTAAAATAAATAGTGAAGCAGGATCGGTACTGGAGAGCAATGGGACTCCGGCTGTTGTTTTAGCAGGCCAGTTTGTACCTGGGACGTTTTCTGTGAAGTAGTGCATTAGCACTTCTTCTGAGGTGTTCAAAGGCTATGAAACTCTGGGGAGAGAGAGGGAAAAGCAAATAACAAGTCTAGCAGACAATTCATGGGATTTAAAAGCAGTGCCCCTCTGTGACTTCAACTCTGAAGACCATGTGTTCTCATTAGGTGGTAATACAGTGAAAATCCACTGTCTAAAGAGACAATAATCTACTATATTTTGAAATAGAAATTCTAGAATGCTTAATCATCTGACACAGTGTGATGTCAGTTTTCATTCACTTCCTTCAGCGGGTTAGTCTTTAAACAATTTGGAGACACATAAAGGAAAAGGAAACCTCAAAAAAATGCATGTTCAAATAATGCTAATTGACTGGTTTGAAGTAAAAATAATAATATAAAAAAAGAAAAGAAAACAACAAAGAAAGTGATCTGTGGCCAATGGGACAGCTTGACAGAACTCACCGTGCTGTGGTGTAGGAAACGGTACTTCAGAATAGAGATATTTCAAATGTATGGATGGCAGACCTGGTAATTTAGAACCTGGTTGATTTTGCTGTGATTGTTCATAATGCAGTGCAAAGCTGACAGCCCTCTGGGTGGAGGAGTAAATCTGGGCTTACCCTGGATTTCATAATCAATACATTTTATAACACTCTTTATTTTAGCTATTTTTCTTAAAAAGAAAGTGCAAGATCATTTTTTTTCTATGTAGCTTTGCCACTTTGCAGTGTGAAACTTAATCTGTGCTTAGGCTTTATTTTCTATCTCTAAAATTATCATTTTACATGACACTCTTAGAGTGTCATGACACTACTTAGACTGAAGTATAAACACTGAACCTTTACAGAAAGTGGCTTACAAGGAAAGAAGGAAGTATTGCAGTAATTTTAATACTTCAGCTTCAAACTGTCTTAAGAAAGCTGGAAACTCACCCAGACATCTACATCCCAAAATGCAGGTCATTCTGACCATCTGTGGGGACAAGCATCAAAATCAGCACAGCTGGATCTCATCCCAGCATTGGACCAGAACTGAGCACTGAATGTGAGCACCCACAATCATCATCTGGGGAGACGGGAAAAATCAAAAGTCAGAGGGAATGACCAGTGCAATTCCACTTCCTTGGTTCAAGAGGAAACTTCTTTTAGCACCACTGGAGAATAAAGGTTTCCTGCTTGTTAGGCTGAGCACCAAGCTGTTGCTTTTGGGGTAGCAGCTTAATAGAGTTCCTCGCACATACAACGGGCCAGGCAGCAAATTACAGAAGAACACAGAGGAAACTCTCACAATATATTTCCCCCCTATTATTTCTCAACCTATTTTGAAATTAGGAAATCATATGGAAACAGCAGGAGGATTCCTAGCCTTGTGCTATTTCCTTCCCCTGTGATCATGAAGTTTTATTGCTGCATGAGCCCTGCTGCCTACCATTTCAGAGCAGCACAGCAAGAGGTAAGGTTTTTCTAAGTGTGGGTGGTCATGTCCATGTATTCAGCAGAAGCAATAGGGCTATTCAGCTTGAAAAAAAAGGCAGTTCAAGATGAAGTATGGAAGAATAATTTTCAAAGAGAAAATAATGAAGAACTAACAAAACCACCCAGGGAATTCATTCTTTTAGGTTTTTTTTCTCCCCTTCGGTAATTGCCGTTGAAGAGGCTGGCACTGAAATGACATCATTAAGTCAAGTTATCTCACTCGTACACTTGTGGGGAAAATTGGATGAAATGAAGGGAAATTTCCCCAGGACTCAGCCTGTTGTATTGGAAAGCTCTTCTGCTACTGAAAAACAGTCTTACATAGAAAAAGACATCCTGCTTGGAGATACAGGCTAACACAGAGCCTGTATATATATACATATATATATTTAAATATATATATTTTTTCAAAAGTTGGGGGGATAGATTTGAAGGTTTTGATGTTTTACTATAATTCATACATGCAGATATTCACTTTCATATCCACCACTGTCAGTGCTTTAACACTACTTGTGTCAGATCATATTGTTCATTTTTTAGAAGGCGCGTACAAATGAGTTTCCTGGAAAGGCATTTTCATCAAAACAACTCCTTAAACTTTGCTTTTAAGTAAATGACGTATACTATTTCTGCAGGGAAAAAAAAAAAAAAAAAAAAAAGCTGATCACTGAATGTTAGTAATGTACTGCTTATGAATGAGCATAAAGGAAAACTGACACAGTAGGTGAAGAAGAAGGAGGAAGATCTTTCATGAATCAAGATTGGGGAATGATATATTTATATATATTTTTTCCCCATCAAATTGGTGGTTAAAAGTGATTTGTTCCATTCAGTTCAGCAGATATTCCTTAGTCTTTCCCGAAGGTATATCACAGTAAGGCATAATGCCAGAACCATGTACTTTTTTCCTTATAACATCTGAATTCCCCACAAGCAGTTCAGAGATGCATGCTATAGCATTAAGAATGGTGTTGGAATACTATCTCCATTCTGCACCTGTGAATAACCTCTGTGAAAAGGAAAAACATACCTCCAAATATGCCACTCCACTACTTTTTCCTGAGGCTTGTTAACAAAAAACTCAGCTAGCAAAAATAGAGAATGCTTCTATTCTCAGTTATTTATGCATTTATTTGCTTGTTAACTGCAGGTATGGGAAGTTGCTGCAAGCAAAGATCTTCTTTAAAGAACACAACTACTGCCTAGTCTAAATAATGGCATCGGGTATCACAGTTTTCAGAACACAGGAAATATGATCCAGAAAAAGCCCAGAGCCTCCAGCTTCATCAGGGAATGTGATTAATTTTGGAAGGACTGATCTGGGAAATAATGGCAAGGAATACAAGTTGTTTTTTAACAGAACAACGTTTTTATTTCAAGAGTTATACAAGTAACTTCATAACCAAGGGCAAATTTGTCTCTCCTGAGCATCTGGATGCCTCAAGCTTTTATTTCAGTTTTGGTCTTCACTTCCTTCCCTCATGCTGCTTTCCAGCCTGCTGTGGGAGACAAGTGGTGTTGCAGTGTTCTTGAAAGCAGAAAGAATCTACTCTTCTGATTTGAATTTACAAAGCAAAATGTTCTCTTTTTCAAGCTCCGCTCTGTGCTTTGTGTACCTTCACATGGTTAGAACTGGATTAATTTATTTTCACACTTTCCCTTATCTCTTCTCTCTTTGGGGTTGTCACATCTCTTACTCAGACAGGCATGGGAAGGGAGAGCTCATCATTGCATTTAGATTGTATTAAAGGAAATATCTAGTCAAATCTACAGCTCTACATCATAGAGATCTTCGTGATTGATGAAATCCGCATTGCTGTGCCTCCGTGGCCAGGTAGGGAGGCAGCTCTAAAGCTGTAGCTATGATTTGTCCTGTTACTCAGAGTAATTGGCTGCAAACAGAGGTGCTTAAATTGTTCCTCTTCGTAAGTGAAATATCTCACACAGACAGCTGCCCTGACTCTGAGCATTCCAGAAAAGGATATTGTCACTCTTTACTAACACACTGAAATCTAGCTGCTCCTTTAAATAAGTTTTTATGTTGACATTTCCCCCTTTTTGCTTTAAGCCACATTTTTCCAGCTCCTGGATACGGGGGACATGTCAAATCAGGAGAGGCCAAAGTCAGAGCAGTCTGCTCTCTTTGCGATTTTTTTTTTTTCTGGGAGAAAATGTCACCGTGCAGCATTTTTGGAGGTACAGCATGGATTACAGGGCAGCCTGCGCCCTGGTTTCAGTATTGCAGAAGCTCTTGCAAGGCTCAGCCACCTCATTGCCCTTCCTCTCCCCAGGCCCGTTACCCAGGCACAGTACATACACGGGATGCATACAAACTGCTTATTGTCTTTCTGTCAGAAGCACCACCAAATAGTCTCGCTTTCCCCAAACAAAAGCAGATATGGATTGCAGAGCTGGCAAGAAAAACAAACAGCAACCCTGCTTTAAGTGAAAACACGGCCAGATGCCATGAGTAACACACAGAACTCGTGTCGGGAAGATACCAAGTGTGAGAAACTTAACAGTTTTAATAGAGGTTTTGTTACCTCTGCCTGTTTATGAGAACATTTAAGCAAAAATCCTTTCCCCCTTCTCCATTGTTTATGGAGCAATACATACTCTGTGCTGAATACCTCAATTTAATGACTCTTTGCATTCTATCAACTTAATGCAGGAATCTAAATATCACCGAGCAGGTTGGGGTTTGTCTGATTCTTAATGAGATAACATCTCATAAAGGATTGATCTCACATAGATTTAAGGGGCCTCACAGCTAGTGTTTTGCAATACACTGCAGATTCTGCAGCATAGCAAAAGAAGCAGAGAATCAGTAAGACGCCTGAAGAAATGCAGAATACAGACTCTTCGTCCCCAAGACATTTCATGCTCTGCAGATTGCAGACTCTTGTAGCGGACTTATGCAGTCATTTATTTTTTTGTCTGCCAAGCATGGGTGACATCATTTGACAAGCAGTATGCTTACTTATCGGTTTTCACAAAGTAATGCTTTTGCACATTTTTCTTCATTATAAGCTCTGAACAAGTGAGATGCAATGTTCCACTTAAATAGCTTTTGCATGCAAACAGCAGCATCACAAAAACAGGTGGTAGGAGAAAACACAGTAAGAAATAGCATTTTAAAAGCAGTACTGCAGAAGCAGGGCAAAATATATTTCCTTAAGTGATATTTATCCTTTTCAAATAGTTCACTTTGTTCCGTGACAGGAATGAAATATATTCTACAGTACAAAATTGTTTCCTGGGAATGAAAAAGTGATTGACACCTAAGTTTGAATTACTGTGAATATGTGGAAAAAATGGGATTTTACACATCGACAAAGCCCGTAAGAGATTGGAAAAGCATGTTTATATTGGGAGAATTTTAGCTCAGAACAGCCTTATTTTTAAAAGCAAAATGGTCTTCAGCAGGCTCTAATCATGAATGAAGTGCCATTCAGCAAGAAGGAAGCGACTTAACAGCTCAGTTATTGATGATGCTGAATTAGTAGTTTGTGGATTTAAAGTCTCCATTGGCGTCATCATTGGAAGTAAGGAATCAACCATAATAGAGAAGTGAGAGATTTCTGAGAAAACTTGCAATGGAGGCAATCCATTTCTAATCAAGATGAGATTTCTGCAAGTGAGATGATGGACCAGGCACCAAAGATCTTCCTCAAGTAAAACTCATCATCTAGTCATGCCAGCACTCCTTCAGTACAGTTGAGATTCCACTGACAAAAGGAGTTCTGCCTTGCCCAGGCCATCATGAGAAGATGTATGTGCATCCTCACAGTGCTGAGTGCTCACCATCTTTGAGAACATCTCCTAAACTGAGTTTTTGCATCCTCACATGTCAGGATGGTGAGCGCTTGCCATCCTGCATGGGGCTGCACCATCACATGAAGGTACTGCAGCCTGAACACTGCTATGAGCAGAAACATGGCCATCAAGTGGGAAAGACTCCAGATCTGTACTCTTGCCTATGTATTTAACTAGTACCTCTGCAGTAGAAGCAGCATGTGGGTAAGTAGAATAAAATAACTGAATAGAGGAGAGTGCTGCCTCTAGTTTTCTCAAATAGAAATTGAAACTACATTGTGTGAAGAATGAAATAAACTGCTCTCCAACAGAAACATCCAAAGGATAAACAGGAGTTCATATTGACAGCATTGTTCAGCCACAAGATCAGCCTTTCACATTCACAGCACTTGGGCTTCATTATGTGTTCCTATTGCCTGTATTGCTGGCGCTCAACCAAACAAATTATTTTATTTTGCCTCTCTTCAGAAAAAAAAAAAGGGAATAAGCCTCCATAGTCTTGAGAGGAAATCTTCTCCCTCCTTGAACTTTTACTGGACCATTCCTAATAAACCTTTTTACACAATTACTTTACTTTCCAACCATTACAATACTGTACAATTTTCAAGAATCAAGTGACCATTAGGAGGCATTAGCCAAGAAGTGAGAACCTTAATTACTTCTTCAAGTAAGCAATAAATGAAAGCAGCTGAGTTTCCAGAGGGTCAGCACCTTTGCAGTCATTTTCAATACACCTTTGCTACCCTTGCCTACTTTTGTATCAGATGAAGCAGAGTGCTAAATGTAGTGCACTTAGTAGCACTAGTAGAACTTGTTTTGTTTTCTTCTTTGAAGAAAAAATTGATCTGCCTGCAGCCTCAGATTCACCCTATGAAGAAGCATTCAGATTGTAGACTTGTTACTGTAAAATATCTTCTGCATGTGCTGTAAAACCTGGATGCCCATCTGGCCTCCAAATGGTCCATGCCCAATTGAGAAACAATGGGGATCTGTTGTTTCTTAGATAAAAGAGTATCAAAGACATTCTGACTTGTAGAGATACGTCTGGTTTCTTTTACATTTAAGTGTATGCTGTTTTCTGACTCAGTAGGAGACTAGCTGGATGCTTTTTTCAGGTTGAACAACATCGTTCTTCCTTCCGTATGACTTGATTGTTGTACCACTATCTGTTATGTGTCAGTTTTGAAGAGGAAGACTGTTTGCCAGAGAACAGGCGCAGCTCTGCTCCCACGGATCCTCCACAACCAGGGAGATGTTCAGAACTCTCCAGGATAAAGTACTCTTGGCTGACGCATACCTATATATATATATATTTAATGCATATACTTGTTGCTTTTTTACCTATCCATTGCAGCATTGGTTTA
This sequence comes from Tragopan temminckii, assembly GCA_028571105.1. Classification (NCBI taxonomy): domain Eukaryota; kingdom Metazoa; phylum Chordata; class Aves; order Galliformes; family Phasianidae; genus Tragopan; species Tragopan temminckii. The sequence goes on from JAOWBP010002978.1 coordinate 13,286,524, forward strand.
TCACATTATTTTTAAAGACATCTATATTTGTATACAACATATAGGTGGCATTTTTTGCTTCTTCTCCACATAAAGATGGTCTATCCCTATTACAGCAAGCCTTTGGGGAATATTATAGGATTAGAAGCTCCTGAGAAGCGACAGTTAAGTACCTATCATCAGGAATAAATGAATCAGGCCAATTTTCTTTCATTTTTACTTACAGCTAGATGATCTTGTAGGACAAAGCTCTTTAATTGGATGTCTCAGCACTGAGAAAAACACAAATTTTGTCTCTCTGCATAAAGAGAATATAACACAGGGAAGATGGTAAGTGCAGTAATACTGTCCATTACATAGATATATCTTTCTAGCTCAGACAGATTCTCTGCATCAGCCAGGGGTTTTAACACAAATGAAAGCATATTAGCCTCAGAGGCGATCCAGTCAGGAGTACATGTTCCCTAATTAGCACTTTGATGTAGTTTTGTCCAGGTAACATATGTAGCTTTAATCATAGCAAGCCATTGTGTATGATGGTCAGTAAAGCTCTGGTCTACTTTTCATCTTAGAGACTGATATCTCAAAGAAAAAATGCATAGAAACACTTTCTTTTTATACCTGCTTACTAGCAGGTGCATTATGGGAGGCTCACCTTGATCCCTAACATGCTAAAATTGCTTGGAACAAAGATCCAATAATAATATAAAACCTTTTCCCAAATGTATCTATTTCTCTGATCTATTCTGGCTTACCAGTAGGTTTACTGACAAAAAAAAAAAAAAAAAAAAACAAAAAAAAAAAGTGAAATTTTATTTTGAGAGAATGTTAGCAGAACAGGTCCCAGCTTCTTCTGAATGTCTGCTAGAGGAAAAAATATTATAAATTCATCATACATTAATCATATATACCCCCTAGAGAATTTGCTGTTGCTGAGCTTATCTGTTATAGGGAAATCCACAAATGCCAAATTATTCCATTTATTTTGGTATTATAAATAGCCAAATGCAGTATTTTATTCCATGGCTCGTGTTACATTCAGGCTTGCTCACAAGATGCTGGGAAGGATCAAGGTGAGCCTGTTCCCAGGCTTCACCAGAGAGCAAGCTCACACGAGGCTTGAATTCAATAGGCTTGTTGCAGTGACCAGCATGGACATTAGAACTGCAGGACTAATCTGTTGGCTCGAATGAGAGTTATCAGGGCTCGGGAAAGCAACATTGGTTGTGGAGAGGCTGCTAAGGGCTCTGATGCAAAGGAGAAATGTGGGTGATAGTGCAAGGTTGAATATTGTTAGCACAAATCTGTTCAGACAGAAACATGGTCAATGGTTTGCTTTTCACAGTTCAGTTAACATTTGTTTCTAGGCTGAGAGGAAAACACTATGGAAATTTTCAATCCATTCAGACACTTTGGGCTTGGGAAATTGTTAGGACCAAAAATCACAAAACCTGTGTAAACAGGGTCTTTTTCAATAGAAGCAGAGAGTGAAAGAGTTTGTGTGCATTTATCCTCTGGCATGCGCTGCACTGGGACATCAAATCAAATGGCATAGGATTAAAGGAGCAGCAGATTTGGAGGAAGTTGGCAATGGACTTCCAGAGTCCCTGAGTGTCAGAGGTGGCCAAGAGGTCCTGTTCAGAGGGAGCAATTACCCAAAGAGGACGGGAGAGCAGAGAAATGCTGCGAGCGGGCAGTGGGAGCAAAAGGGGCAGGCTGGGCCTGGGCCAGAAGCTGAGGGACATGTTGGGGGGGGGGTGTCTGGGAGTGGAGAGCTGCCAGCAGCCCAGGGAGGCAGGAGTAAGACAACTTAATGGCTGTGACAAATGAGCAGCGAGTGTAGATCACACGGAGAGAAAAAGAAAGAGGAGTGCTGGGGGCAGCCGGGGCAGCCAGCTCCTGAGGCGGCTGCATGCAGCCACTGTGGCCCATGTACAGCAGAGCAGCCAGCACAAGAGAATGAGTGAGCTAATTAGTGGCTGTTGGAAGGAAAATGAGAGCAGCAGAGAAGCCGTGCTTCATGCAGGACTCGATGGAGTGTTCACAGTGATCCCTATTCAGCCCTGCGGCTTTCTAGTCTGCCACACGGCGTGTGAGAGGACAGCAAGATGGCAGTCACGTCAGCGCGTGGCCTCTTGGGGCTACCGCTGTACCCCGTATGTCAGTACTGCTCTCTCCATACACCTCAAAATCCTCCTTAAAATTATTTATGCTCCTCGTCCCAGTGACTGCTCTTGGTTTGCCATGTGATTCATTCCCTATATAAAGAAATTCTTGCCGGCCCCACTGACGCCTGCCCTTTGCTATTGTGTGTGCCTCCTTGCCCTCGTGGTTGTCACCGGCTCCAGGAGCCGGGTATCGCTTCCCCTCTTTTCCCCTTAGGACCGCGTGTACCGCAGCAAGGCCTCCTTTTAATCTTCTATTCTCAGTAATACAAACCTGGATTTCATCTCCAGTCCCTGGATAATCAAGATATTTCAACAGCTGTCAGTTTCTGGCAGAGGCCTATTCTACCATTTTTTTTTCAACATGTTTTTCATAGTTGGTTGGAAATATGCAATATTTTGTCACAAAACCAGCCTCATTTGCAGGATTTGAATGATTTTTTTCCCATTTTACAGTTATCTTTCTCTATCTTACAGTTTAGAGGGTTTTTTTTTTTCCACTTTCTTGCTGCTATTCAGCACTTTTGCTGATGATGTTGGAGTTTTATCCACCACTAACTCCATACACTGCACTTCCTTAATGTCTCATAATATGTGACTATTGAGTGGTTATTCTCTGTTCTTTATTTTTTGTTCCCAGACTCATTACCTCACTTTGAAACTTGTAAGCTATTTATCTGTCTCCAGTTCCTAGACTGTGTATTCTGAATTTTGCTGTGTTCCTTCTTTGTTTTGACTTGATTTTACATTGTCAGCAAATGTAATCCACTTACTGCATCTTCTTTCTTCCAGGTCATTGATATATAAAGTGAATAAAATTGATCCTCATGCTAATCCTTATGACTCTCTTTTAGTCACATCCTTATGTGTTAAACTGTTAACATTCACAGTTATCTCTTAAAAAATACTCAAGCCAGTTTGTAACTTGTTAAAATCGTATATCCTGAGAAGGGTGAGACTGCAAATATAGAAATAGACAAGGAAGATGGGACAGTACCTGGTAGCCATCAGACTTTCCAACTGGACAGGAGGCTGATGTGGGTCCTGCTTTGGGCTTGCCTCTCCTTGGTGAGTCTCGCTGTAAACATCCCTATAGGAGATTCCCTCCCTTCTAATGTTCTCGATAATGTTTTGAAGTTCCTGGAGGCTTAAAGCTGTCTTCTCATCCCCATCTCTGAGATGTGAGAGAGAAGTCTTTGTAGTTTCTAACAGAAAGCTGTCAATGGCAGGTGTCAAAAGGGGATTTATTTTGCATCCCTGTAGTCAGACATTTAACACAAAGAAACTAATCTTTTTCAATGTAGAAATCTAGTTAAGCAGAAAGTATGGCTTCCTGTTATCAGATATTTTTATTATCTACCCTAAAAAAAAAATTCCCATCAGAGGATTGTTAAGCACAAGCCTGCTTTTGTGAATTCATGCTGACTTTTTGTAATTAAACCATAATTTCCGCCATTCCTGACTCCGACAACTACTTAAATTTCTTCCTACTGCTGCAGTTAGATATGCAGTACAGGTCTCTTTCTTTAGAGGATTTTCAGTCACCTTTTAGAGGTGAAAGAGAGTCTATCATTTAGTTCACTGGGCTGGGAATCCGAATCCTGACTCTAAACCCTGGCTCAGAGGTTTCCTGTGTGATTTTAGGGAATGGATCTAACCTACCATATGTCTTCTACTACTTTTCTGAGCAGAGATAACAATTTCCTATCTTTCAGAAATCGTATACAGATAACTTGAGGCACTGATATCATTTAAAAAAAAAAAAAACATACCAAAACAAAGCAAAAAAAAAACAAAAACAAAACAAAAAAACCAACAAATGATTGTCATGATGATATAGAGTTTCTTTAAATTATCTTTGCTGAATACAGAACTCCTCAAAGGTGGTACAAACTACCACAGGAATTGGACATCTGTAGAAACACTTTTGAGGAACTGGGCCCTCCCAACTTTACATCATCAGACTGGCTTTAGCTGGAGCTCCAGCCTCTTTAGACATAGCTGGCTGAGTAACAGATATTGCTGCAGCTCCACTCTACGTGAAGATGTCTATGCAGAGACATGTTTCTGCAGCTGCGTAGTCTGAGCTGCTGGCAGGCACCATGCTCCACTGGGATCCATTGGATCCCATGTCACCTTGTCATTGGCCCCTGCTCACTTCCTGCTGGCCTCCCAGAGAGAATGGTGCAAAAACCTTTCTCTTTAAAGTTGAGAACTGATCTCCATGGCTGTTTTTTCAGGAGGATGCACAATACTGGGATAATAGAAAGGCTCTGGCTTTAGAAAAAAATAAAGTAGGGGAAAAAAACAGGGAAAAAAAGACTTTTATGTCTGCTGTTGTATCACATTCACTCACCCAGTCACACACCACAGCTAACATTTCCCTGGCAGGACACCCTGTCTCCAGCTACTTACTGAAAAATATATGATTTCTTCACTAGCAGTTCGGAACATTATTAAGTCTATTTTGCAGATTTCCTGGCTGAATAGAAGAAAAATAGTGACTTTCTCAAGATACCTGCAGGTACTTTGTGCTGAGAACCCTGGATTTGTCTCTCTTGTCCAACACAAAATTTTAGTTTTTACAACCAAGTGTGAATTTGTCAGCATGAGCAAAAGAGATCATATCGTCCTCATGAACGCTGGCTAGCACAGTATGTATTTCTGATCATGTAACGAGGGAGCAGCTGCAACCTTCTCATGCTCATCCCACATCTCAGATGCTTTTAACCCTGAGTACTCTGCACAGTATGCAAGAAGTTTCCTTTGCTTTGTTCCATTTTGATTTTAATACCAAGTTGTAACCTGCAAATCTGCTCCAGAGAGACTAGGGCTTTTGCTAAAACATGCAAAGGTCATTCGTCAAACAAACGGGTTAGGAAATGGTTTGAGTGCTTAAGAACACAGAATTAGTCTGGCTACCAAGACAGACATTTTGAATGAGAACAATTTACCGTGGAGGGTTGTGCCTTGAGGAGGGGGATAATGATAAGTGTTAGGATCAATTTTGTTCACTTTCTGTACCAACGAAGAAATAAAGAGGCAGTAAGTGGATTCATCTGCTGTTCAATTGTGAAGTGGCAGTCAGGACAAAAGAGGAGGGCAAGGAAGTTCAGACTGAAATGATGAGGAGCTGGAGGAAGAAAGGCAACTTAAAAAATTCCAACTAATGTAAGCTATTTAGCTGGAAACAAAAATAAATGCAAAAGAGAGATATGCTATGCACTCAGAAGTCTTAAGTGATGAAATGGATGCATACAGTACACTTGCACACACAGGTGCTGCCATTATGAATGTACATTATAAATCTACAGGGCACTAAAGTGATTACTCTTTCCCCCACGTCTCTGAACGCCATATTTTTCCAGCATGCTGGATCCCATCTGGCCTCAAAGTTCTGTCATTCTTCAGACATTTCAATTTCTTGATTACCTGTCACGTTATGACCCTCAATTGTTTTTCTTTTTAATATCTCCTCCTCTTCATCTGGGAGATGTCCATGTGTTTCTGACATCTGCCACCCATCCCCGTCTGGAAGCCCCATGACAAAGCACTAATTAATGTATTTATTCCAAGTGCGCCCTCACCTTCTTTCAAGAAAAGACATAGACTTTCTCTGAGAGCATTCATACCAGTTTTACTTCTTATATTTGTGTTCTGCCATAGTTTACCACAACTGTCTCCAGTTTTTCAATGGGAAAGAATTACCTTTAAATCCAATGAGATTTGCTTTCACAGTCACAGCTGAAGGTGTGAAACTACTTTCGTATTATTTTAATGGATACATTTGTTTTCAGATCTGCCAGAGCCAGTTCCACCAGGACCACATTTCACAATGTGATTTTTCTGAGATTCTGAATACCTTCAGTCCCTGTTCATTGTAGATAGAAAAGCAGCACTGATTATTTTAAAAAGTAAACAGTCTGATGTTACTGGAAGATTCCAATAGCAAATTTTAAATGTGGATCCTGATTTTCATCCTTTTTCCCACATTCTTCTCATTTTAGGAACTTAATAGTATGAGAAATGTATGAGGAAAACTTTTCACAGAAGGTATGAAATTTTGATCTGGACTTGCATGCTAGTCCTTCACCTCTTCTGATGACAAAAGATTGCTTAGACCCTAGGGCTTAATTAGCATTGCCCACACTAGTTTTGTGTTCTTTTCTTTGACCATAACCACCCTAAGTATCTGGTTCTTTGTGTAGAGTCCAAAGCTCAAGCTGGACTTCTATTGCTGCTGGGGCAGAGCTAGGAACCTTTCAGCAGAACTCAAGCCAGACGTTGAGTGAGCAAGGACTTTCTGAAGATGGTCAATAGAAAGGGCAAAGGGCAGGCAGCAGGACAGTGGTATTTATCACCCAAGTCCTCCATTTCCCAACGACATGGACTTTTATCTTACCGACTTCTTCCTCCTTTTCTTTTTTCCCTTCTTGTTTAGCTGAGTCTTAATTTCATCAATTTTAACAGATGGCATCAGTGGCTCTGCATTTTACGTAGAGCCTGGTTCTTACAATGTGTGTTCAGTATATGGCAGGGGCATCACCTCTTTTTAGGATCTAGATGGGCAGTGCTTAACAGTATAACTCATAAGAGGTTAAGGATGATCTAAGAGCCAGACTGTTTATGATGGCCAGGGTGGAAGAGGCTTTGAACACTGGTAAAACCTCTGTCTCTGAGGGAACTTTATTGGCACAAATGCAAGCAAATAATGCATTTTGAGAATCACAGTTTTGGACTTAGATGCCCAAGTTCCACTTTGGATGCTTAAGTAATTTAGGAGGATTTGGGATTAATCTTTGTCTTATTTGTACAGCTGAAGAGCTAGTGTTGCCTAATACTATGAAGATTAGCATATATAAATACATGAGTAATAACACTCACATCTGTCACTGTACTCATTCCCACCTCTCCCACTGCAGTGATATTTTTCTCGATTCTTATCCTTCACTTATGTCATTACTGCATTAAATTATATTTTATACTAAAAGCATTTGAATCTGTACATAAGTAAGGGCTTTAAAGAAGCAGATGAAAGTAAGACAGAGATGTTAACTTTTTAGGAGATTAAAGAATTTGCTTCATTTGTAAAAGTCCACGGTGCTTATGGAGGTAACATCTGTATTAAAGTATTAGCATTACAAGCTAGAGCAGGTAATGGTGCCCTGGAAGTGAACTTGGACTATACAGGGTACAGTCATACCTGAATGAGAGTTAGCTTTGGGCAAAATTATGCTCTCAGAGGTTTACAGGTTCCTCTCAAAAAGCCTATCCATACAAAGGTTAAATCCACACATTAAAACAATAATGCAGTTTATATTGTTCAGGAATTTGAGGACTTTGGAAAAGATACACCCATTTACATCATTCAACCTACATATTATTTTATAGACAGATATTATTATATTATTTTACAAGAAAACAGAACTGTTAAGCAGTTGCTTGATGACCAGTAGGCTTCAGACTGCATGCTTTGAGTGGAGATAATTTGGAAATATTTCTTTGGCTGAGGTCTATAATAATGATGTGTAAAGGATACTGCTTTAGTTATCTCATTATCTTACAACCCCAAGCAACCTCCTGACATATTATATTGATTAAAGCAAGAGAAAGTTAGGCATTTCTGCATAATTTATGCAAACTCAAACCAATAATTAGAACAGCTAATTAGCTATTGGTATCTGATTTTATAATAATCTGGGAACTAGGATAAGAGAAACAATACACACAAGTCTTGTTTGGTAATAGGGAGTTTGGTTTCTCTAGCTTAGCAGTGATCATTAATTTTGCTGTGTTTTGATTTAGTGTTTGTGTTAATATATTCCAGTATGTCTTAGGATATGAAAGTAACACCTGGTGTGCTCTGTGCAAATGTTTCTCTGCTTCAGGAGAAAAGCCAAAGGGGACATGCAGCTAAACCTAGAGCATCATTATACACAGTCTGGTGGGGATAAATGTCCATACTTTCTAAGGCTAAAAAAAAATATGAACGAAAATATGTTTTTGTTTCTATATTTGCATATACGTAAATAGAGTGCAAGGAGTCTGCAGAAGAAGCATGAATGCTGAAAAGTTTGTTTGGTGTCTATTTGAACAATACATGGGGTTCCATGGGCAGGTTTTTGTTTACAGCTATATTCAGTCTGTGTTTGCAATTTGTTATTGAAGGCAGTAAGCCTAATTAAAAGAAAAACCCTCTGTGTTCAGAGTTTTAATTTTGCTGATATTCCAAGACTGTCAAAGGTAGATATTCCACCTAGATTTGAGTACAGCCACACTGAGCTTTTCTAGGCTAGAATAAAAATAAAGACACTGCACTGCCTTTTATTTCCTCAGCTTCAAAACTGCCTCTTCTGTCTCTGTGAACAATGCTCATCTCCTTATGCAGAACTCAGTTCTGTTAACTCACATAGTTAGCTTATTACAATACCAAAAAAAAAAGGCTCTGAGACTGTCAGGCTGGACCATTGACCTTGAGACAAAAAAAGCAGAACATTGTTCTCACCAAGCCAAGCTGCTAGATTTCTGGGGAAGTGTGGTATAAACTCAATCAACTTTGGCAAAGATGGAAGTATCTACTTTTTAATTTCAGTACATAAATACATCAATGTCCTTTGAAGGTAGCTTTTATTCTATTATGCCTTTTTAGGAAAGGTCGGTAGCTGAATCAGACCCTTTATCAGATGGCATTTCCCGCTGGTACAATACCTACAGATGAAAACAAAATTAATCTAGCTCTATCGTTCACTTTATTAAATTCATCTTTAAAATGGGAAACTGGAGTCTACCTTTATGTGACAGAAAGCTAGAAAGATTTGTGCTGGCCTTTTATATATCTTGTGCGTAATAGGTAAAAGCATCTTCCTCTCTATGTCCACCCACACCTTGTGCAATGCTTCCCACTCTTCTCTCCTTATATACAGTACTATGCATCCTTGTATGCACTTTAATATTATTAGCACATGGAAGACAGAACTTATGACATCCAGTGTATCTATTTGTATGCATCTCCAGCTCAATAACATGTGATGGATCTTCAGCAAGGAATTTCTAGTCAATGACATGAATGCAGTGGTCAGTGGATCTGATGGGTTATCTACATCAACTAATTTACATGCCAACAAATTCCTTTTTGTTGCTGTGCTGGAAGACTCTAACAAGTCTTCCTGCAAGGCAGTATGAGAAAACAATTACTTGTACTATGTGCCATGAAATCTCAGATCTCAGCTATGGACTCTTCAGTCATGGGATTTTGACTCATGACCACACCTGTATAAAAGGTGAAAATCTACTGACCTACAGCAGTAACAGCTTCTGCTTCTTGACCGTTAGCTTTTCAAGATGGATTCAAGGATGGTCCTGTCTCAGGACTTGGTCCCATCTTATGACTTGGTCCCATAAAAGGGATCCTTTACCAATGAACAGCATATATACTTATCTTCACAGAGCAGCGCTAGTCAAAAAAGAAAGAATGTGAAAATGGCTACAAAAATTAAGATTAGATGTCCCTCTAAGTCAGTCAACATGTCACCAAAAACAGCCAGTGGTATACGGATGCTAGGTGCGAAGACGTTAGTCATAAGAGAGATTGTAGCGATACTTTCCTTGTACTGTTTTCTATTTTTCAGCAATCTGCAGGTCAGAGCACCCCTGCAGCACAGGAGATTTCTTCCTTTTTCATGGGCCTTGATGCTGCCTACTATGTATTTTCCTAAGAACTTATTTAAGCCCAGAACTATCTGCTATCCACAACAGATTACAGCTCCGTGTTCCATGGCTTTAACTGTGCATTGTAAAGAAGTATCTGATCTCTCTGTGCTTATGCAAGATTGAGTCCCACATACATATATTGTAAACCACACTCTTAATCTTCTGCAGATGTGAGAAGTGCAGAGAGCCCTGTACAATCTTAAAACACCCAGGCTAATGGACTGAGTTGGTGAAGAATTCACAGCCAGTGTTGTTCCTGGAGAAGGCTTTTAAGAAACAAATCCTCCAAGGGTTGAAAGAAAGCAACCTTATGGAGATAATCTGCTGATTGCCAGGCAGTTTACGATTGCAAATAGGTAACAAGGCTTCAAATTCACATGATACAAGAGCAAAAATGTCTCTTCGTGCCCCTGTCTTTTCCCCTATCTACCAGCTAAGCAAGACTTCATAAGGTTCATAGGATAGAGGAATACAAAAGCTTGCTCAATGAACTGGTGTTTGAGTTCAAGTGGCTCCACTGGAGACAGCTACTCCAGCAAAGTCACCTAATGTCATCCAGCACCACAGGAACGTGCCTGGGGAGAATGCCATAACTATGGGGGCAAATCATTTCCCCAAAGGCTTTCTTAGCCTGCACAGCCTCTGCAAATTCTGGGGCAGAAAATGCTGCATAACCCCTGAGGAAATGCAGCAATGGCATTTGGAAAGGTTGTGGTTGATTTCCACAGCCACAACTTACAACGTCTCAATTTTAGCTGCTGGGTCAGTGCCCATTTTTTCCTACAAGATGCAGCCAGGCTGATCTCAACTTACGAGTCTGAGAAATGGTACTCAGGATGTCCCATGCAGGCTCATAAAACGACAGAGCACGTTTTGAATTGTTTGTATCAATGTGCATGAGATGTTACATCTTGGAAAATGTTCAGTGCCTTGAGTCTATGGACAGGACTGGAAGAGAGACCTACGACAGGCTCACTTGAGCTTAGGGTAGTCTGTGTGTGATCAGTTGTATCCTCAGTTATGTGAGACCTACTTGCTGTGTGAGTATACTGCATTTCCAGGCATGCCAAAATCAAAATTTGTGGAAAAAAGAAGAAGAAGAAAAAAAAGATTTTGCATGAGTGTTTGTGGAGGTCTAAAAAGAAAGTGGTATTTGATGTGATTGGATATAATATTTTTATTAAACTAAACTATGTTTGTACTTTTATATTTTGCAGTATTTGATCAGTACTGAAAGCAACCAGTTGAGCCACAAATTTGACTTTATTTAAACAAGTGCAACCAAATCCCTAAAGCCAAACAAGGCAGTTACAAGCCAGTTTCTCTCTTCTGCTAAGGACCTTTGCAGAAAGCTGCTTCACAGTACCTATTCTTCCTCATAACTGTATCCCTTTTCTCTAGGGGAACATTTTAAGCTTTAGAAACTGCAGAAGTCATCCTAAAGCCTCTTTTTTTTTTTTTTTTTTTTTTTTTTTTTCCCTGAAGAGAGTACTTAAATGGAAAAGAACCCTCTTCTCTTGATTTAGATTGTGTAAAATGCTATCCTGATCCTACCATCCTGAAACCTGCAGTCCCTCATACTTTCCAAAAACTCTTGCGTGTGCAGAGACACACTGAAAGCAGAAAGGCAGTACAAGAGCTTAGCAGTGTACCCATCTGTTTTCCATTATAAGAAGGGGCCAAAGAAGCCATTTTCATTGCACTTTCCAGAGAAACCTCTCCTTTATCAAAGAGCGCTTCACCTGTTGGGTTAAAAATTACAACCAACTGAAAACCCCACCAGAATTTTGAGACAATCCCAAACTGAGCATTTTCAGACACTGAATATTTGTTACTTTAAAAGGTTTTTGTGTTACATCAGTGATGCCCTGCTCTGTCTCCTGGTTTCTTCCTATAAAAAAAATTAGAATTGCCAGCACACCACAAGTGAGCCTGTGCTTTCACGTATTTCCTGCATGGTGGAAAGTAGTAAATATGATGAGAGAGAAAAATTGTCCCTAGGAGATTTTCAAACTAATTTTGTGGACTTAAGATATCTGATTGTCCTGGGAACTCTGTGCTTGCAGCTCCCATTAATTTCTGTAGCAGGTGTCTAAATATTTCTCATGCCCAGAGGTTCACATATTTGTAGGAGGATGCAGATAAGGTTTGGATAAGCATATAGCAATTCTCAGGTTAAACAAAGCAGAACTCCTTGCCTCTTGCTGTTCCTCTATTGTTACTTATTGTCAGACATTAAATATGCAGGTGATGAGGATGTATTAAGCTGATTCTAGAGAAAACCGGAGAATGGTTTCCACTTCCAAAAGTATAATGACCTCTATATAGGATGCGGTTTGCAATTTCTAAATTTCCTTTAGTGTGTGCACTGCAGTTTCTTCACTCATTTTCTTAAATTTTAGGAGGAAAGAAAAAGGGAGTGAAGGTCATTAACCCCACCCTCTCTTTTTAGAGATTTGTTCTCTTAATCCAAGCCATTTTTCTCCTTCCCTCACCCCTTTTTTGGTCTCAGTAGGGAAGGGTATGCCCTATCCAACAATAAATTTGCTGTGATTCACAAGAAAGGAAGCTCACAAGTCTCCAAAAATGCATGACTCACTCTTCCAAGGAGACAATGATTTTAAAATGGCTATGAAGAGTAGGACAACAGCAGAAGTCTTCTCTATTTATTCATTTTCTTCTTTACTGGTGGAAAAAATTGATACACAGCCCTCAGCTGAAGCCTGTTTTGGAGCCTACCTCTTCTTTGGGCACCTCCCTTGGGCAGAAGTCTCCA
>JAOWBP010002978.1:13299253-13335570 GCA_028571105.1 Tragopan temminckii
TTCTCGCTTTCAGAACTGTCCCAGTTTATCTATATTTGTCCATAGGTGGACTACTGAGGCGGTGTGTTTTTGTTTACTGGTTAGGTTGGATATAAAATTCTGCCCCATCATTCTGTGCCAACAAGACCACTGAAATTGCTCCTCAAAGCTGGTACATCAGCCTGTTAACACCTCTCCTCTAAACTGGGTGGGAGTAAAGCAGGGCAGAACTGGTCCTTAAAAAGCAACAGCTGTGCATGATGAAGCTGCCATAGGGTCCTGTGATTACATACAGATGATCCAAGCAGATTGCGCTCTCCCTGAGCTGAGATGAGGTAGAGAGGGGGAGAACAAGAACAGTGGAGTACAGTAGTAGTATAGTAGAGTAATAGAAAAGTAAAGTTTCTTTTTGGAAACTTGCCTTTTTGTTTAGTTGTTTGGTTTGGTTTGCTTTGTTTTCTAATAAACCCACATTAGTCTACTTGAGTGTATTATCTTTCTCTCCTTACAGCTTTTACTGCTGGAATGGTAAGCTGCCAGAGCAGAAGGTGTTGTACTAATGTTAATTTAACCTGTTAAATTTCTCCGGAATAAGCAGATACGTTATGAATTCTTCCTCCGCCGCAGAAGGGTTGGGATGCAAAATTCATCCTGGGAAAGAAAGTCTGGAAAACTGCTTTAGTGTTTTGTGGACCATAAAAAAAGAAAAGGAAAAAAGGTACATTACAGAGCAGTTGATCGATCTCATTCTACCACGTGCGCTCTCTCAGTCCACATTAGACCATAAATGAAATGTGGTTAAGGGTTTATCTCCCTATAAATACAATGTATGTTTATTAAATGGTGACTGATTTGCATCATTACGACATTTGATCGGTGGTATTCAGATCCAGCTGGTAAAGTTTCAGCACGAGCTGGGAGAGCAGCAACAGTTCCTCTATTGTCTTCAGTTGGTGTTGCGAGGCAGCAATGGGAGCAACACAGCCAGCAGTGCGGTAATCTAATACACGCTGCTCCTTTTGTTAAACATCTTCTCCTAAAAATGCTGGCAAGTACACATTGTTTCCTTATCATTTTTTTTCCTCTTGAGAGATTTCAATTCCATTTACCCCACGGGCCCAAATCCTTCCTGAACACATGAGTTAGAAAGCAAGGAGGATTACTAGAAATAGTGCAGACAATGACCAAAAGCCTTCTTGCATTCTTTTCTTTCCAGCCAGCCACCCACCTTCCATTATCAAGGGAAAGAATACCATATCTGACTACATAATCAAAATCCAGTGACCTGTCAGAGCAGGCAGTAAAATAAAGCTCTCTTGCTGTTTCCCTTTGACTAGGCTTCATTTCTAGAACCCTTTTAACCCAATTTTTCTGACATATTGTAACTTGTAGGCATTTAAGGATGCAACCACTGAGCTAATATGTTTTAGAGTGCGTTTTTATAATATATATGGTATATTTAGTGTCCCGATTTCTGGTAAAATTGGAGCACCCTGATGCCAAAGTAACAGCCTTTAATTAAAAGAGCTACAGCAAAGAGAAGTAAAAGCACATGAACAATAGAAATCCCTGACCAGTTTTTCCAACAATTTTTCTGCCTGTGATATTTGCCAGCACATTCCTGATGAATGTCTAAGGTAAAAATGAATGTTCATGTAGATCTCGAATGCCATTCAACATATGGAAAGAACTGCTTACTTTTCTTTAAATACAGTTCCATGGAGCCACCAATGAAAAAAAGAAAAAATTCTTTTTTTTCTTTTTTTAATAATTCATTACGTTGCGCTTGGATGATTAATACTGGATGAAAGTTTGGAGAAGGTTACACAGGATACCAAAGGGCCACGTTCTCCTGTTGCAAAACTGAGCTCTGTACCTCAGAGGCAGCTCTGGATTTTGTAGTGAATGGAGGAGAGTTCAGTTTTAAAATGTTTTCTGTATAGTATGTTTGATTTGCGTCCTCTTATCTGATACAAAGAAGCAGCAAGGCTCAACACAAGTACAATACTCTTCTCATTGGAATCGTGAGGTAAAAGGCAAAGCCTGATCTCACAGCTCCAGCATAATTACATTGCTGAGGCGATCCCAAAGTGAGTGCCTGGGTAAGTCCCACACCTCTCTATGGTCTCTCTGTCTCCAGAGGTAGAAAGTAGGCAAATTTTCCCCAAAGAAAATGAAAAATGGTCCTATTTATATCACAGAATCAGTGGCAAAAATGACAAATACTGTTTGTCCCATTTATTAGGAGAATTAATAAATTGACTCCTAACACAAACTGCAAAAGTCAGCCTATGAGCATGGTACCACACTCAGCAGCAAGCAGCAGACTGCCTGACTGTATTTTGCTCACACTGAACCTAGACCTGCTTAAAAGCACTTGACAAACTGTCTTGGCATCTGGCCCTGGTATCTTATCATCTTTTTTTTTTATCTCTAAACTGAATAAAAATTTAAACTTTTAATACTGATAGCCTTCTAATTGGCTGATTCTTTAAGTATCTCCAGATTGGGCTGTGCTGCTAGGCAAGTAGGATCATATAGACAAGATCTTCACAGCCAGAGATACATGTCTCTGCTTACTGTGCTGAAGCAAAGTAATATTTCTGAGACATCTATTTTGTGTGACAGAGAAGAAGTATCATAACCTAGTGGAAGATATTAATTTTTAATATTTTATTTCAAATTTTAAGGTGTGTGGTTGCTGGATAATGAAAAATACAAGCATTTGGGGGGAAGCGTACATGAATCAGAAGGCTGCTTGTTTTATATTTTCACTACTTATAATCTTCAAAAAATGCTGACTGCAGTCAGCAATGTTGGCAACAGTCCTTTTTCACAGAACTCATGAAGTATTGCAATACCTCATTGCCCACAACAGCCAAGCAGGCTTTTAATAAATTAGCCCTGAATATATAGATTCTGGAGAGATTCTGAGGTTGGAAGGGACCATTACAATCATCTGGCATATTACCTAACTTCCCTTTATCACTGACCATAGAATTTCACTCAATAAGTCTTACATCAAACTCAGTAACTTGTAGCTGAAATGAAGAAAATCTTTCAGGAAGACACACAGTTTATATTTAAGATCATAAGGGTTGGAGAGTTTACCGCATCCTTTGGCAATCACCTTCAATTCTTAATTGCTTGCACTGATAAAAATTAATGTTATCTTCAATTTGAAGGATTCTAACTCATCTTTGATGATCGTGTTATGCCTTTTTTGTGTGCTCTGTTATAAAGCGATATAACACAGATGTGATTTCAAATGCCAAGCATACCATACCTCAGTAAGAGCTGGCTGCTAAATGAGAAACCATAGTCTTGAGCCTCTGAAGCTCTGAGCAAGGAAAACAGGAGCACCCAGACTATATGTGGGTGAGGAGGGAATGAGGGAGGGCGAAGCCCAAAGTTGGAATATGCTCTGTGTTTCCATCTGCAGGCTGGATACAATCAAAAATAGAGACTGATTTTGGAAACCTTGCCTGTAAATACCGTAACTTCCAGCCAGAAATCCATTTTCAAGACAGTGCCTGCTGTCAGGTTAACATTCTCTTGATGCCTCAATATCTCTTCTTTAATGTTTTTTGATGTTTCTGTAACTAAAACCAGGCTTTCCTTACAAAGAGTTGTTTTGCAGAATATTAGCCAGCACTATGACCTAGAGATAATTCTTAGTGCTACTTCTGTTTGGTATAAAATCATGATGCTTTGTCACCTTGAATCTACAATGCTCTCATAAGGGACTTCAGTCTTATTCTCCCTATTGAACAGAGGCATTCTCATATCTTTCTGTAGTCAAATCATAGGACTTGACTGAAGTTGTTTTCAAAGAAGGGAATGTACTTGAAAATTTAAACTTGATTTGAAAATCTAAGGTAATTATTTTACATTCTAATAGACTTTTCTTAGTTTTATCAAGGACAAATAGGAGAACAAGAAACTCAGCTTCAAGATAAACCAAACCCAGTACTTCCAATTTTTTTTCCTTTTTTTTTGTTTTTTTTTTTTGTTTGTTTGTTTGTTTTCTTGCTGACATTTTTTTTCTCTGTGTCTTTCACACAGAGGATATTTGTCATTGCAGCAATAAAACTGCGAGCAGCTTGGAGTTCAGTCATGCCAGGAAGAGAATGTGATACTTTACATGAACACGTCAAGGTAATGTCAATTAAAACAAAAAAAAAAAAAGGAGGCACAGAGTGACTTTTAAAATCTTTCATACAGATCTTATCTATTCATATCCCAAATCAAAGCAACTCTGATTGCTCTATCAAGTGTAATATATAATTAAGGCAATTCAGTCCTAAGGTTCGGGGTTATCGCAGTTCTTTTGATTTGAGCTGCTGATTGTCTTAGTGAAAGAGCTGGTTGGGAATTTTTTGACAGAGAGGTTTTCATCTTAAAGAAAAAAACAATCTGTCAAAAGCAAAACTTTTAGTGAGGAAAAATATGCAGAATAATCCATACCCCAGGAGTTATGGCACTCAAAAGTGTGAGAGGGTGCAGTTCACTCAACCACACAAATGGCCAAGCCACTAAGCTGCTGTCTAGCTGGGACTGTGTCTCAGATGCTCTCTCGGTTGTCTTCATTTAAATCATGTTGAAATAAAGGCCCTGACTATTCGGTTGTATATTCAGTCCCTGGCACGTTCTAATTAGGCCACGATATGGGAATGAGAAAGGTTTGAAGAGCTATAAAAGCACTCTCATATGCTGCATATCTGAGGTCCTTGTCAACTGGCCTGCCCCAGAGTTGGACCTCTGCAATCCTTTTGAATGTTCATTGTAGCAAAGAGTTGGCACGTACATGAATTTTGGCATTGTGCAACACCTGTGAGATTGAAGAGGCCATGTGTATGCTTGCATTTCTCTACACTCATCACCACCCTCATAAACAAGGTGCAAGTAGCATGCAGATTTTAGTATTATTTAATGGCAAGGTTGCAGGTATTCTGAGGAAGGGTCTGTGCTTGTCTATACGTATACAGACTGCACTTAATGCTGCGCGTTAGCATGATGCAGTTAGGCTGAAAGGTGTTAGTGGCTGCCAACAGGGATGTCCTGGCTCCAAAGAAAATAACAATCCTCGTTAAAAATAATGGGTGTGCCAAATACTCGGCCAGGCTCAACAAACAAAGCAATCAAGGCCCTTTATGAGGTAAAAGCAGCTGGTGGCTGAGGAAATACCAGAGGCGCTTGGATGTAGTTTTACAGCACAGGAGCTTCAGCAGCATGGAGCTGAAGGAGTTCCTTCCTGCCTTCCCTCCCTGCCTTCCTTGTGGCCCACAGGATGCTGCCCCTCAGCACACACTGCTGATGGGGCACTGCCGCAAGCTCAGCTGGACTTCAAAAATGGGGGAAAAATGGGGTGAAGGGTGGCTAGATATGACATGGGTTCCCAGAGCTCTGGCTACTACACACATCCCATAGAGTGAAACACTGAAATTACAACCTTATTTTGTTAAACTGATCTGTGGGTGAAACAAATTTGTGAATAACAACTGATAAAAGAATGCCGTTTTTGTATTTTCTATAGAATGAGAATGGAGTGACATTCTCCTGAATCTGAGACTGAGAAAGAAGAACTCATAGATTCCATCCCCAGCCATGCTTCATCCTGAAGAAGAGGAGGCTCCAGGGAGACCTGAAAGTGGCCTGTCAGTATCTACAGGAGGGCTGTAAGAAAGAAGGGGACAGACTGTAGCAGGGTCAGCTGTGACAGGACAAGGGGAAATGGTTTCAAATTAAAAGAGGGGAGATTTAGATTGGATATAAGGAGAAAATTTTTTACCCTAAGGGTGGTGAGGCATTGGAATGGGTTGCCCAGAAAGGTGGCACAAACGTGCCCACAGAGACACTTAAGGTCAGGCTGGATAAGGCCCTGATCTAGAGTAGATGTCCCTGTTCATTGCAGAGAAGTCAGACTAGATGACCTTTAATGATCACTTTCAACTGAAATAATTCTATGATTTTGTTATTCTACAATTCTTGCCCAGATGCTTATCTCCATCATGTGCTCCACTAAGGGTGGAATTTACCGAGTCTCACTGCATTGTCTGAAAGTGAACTGTCTGGGATAAATAACTCATAGAAACATATTCTTGTGTCAGCTGAAAGAGAACCACCTACACAAAACAATTCTGCCTATCCAAAAAAAGGGCTTGAAGTCAAGTGCTGAGCCTGGTCCATTGCTTTAAGGAAAACCCAGATGATTGGCAGCTGATTTTTAGAATGCTGAAGTAGGTGTGATGATTGTCGCCCTGAAAATCAAAATCTTGTCCCACCAACATTTAAAACAAGACTTCTGCTTATTTCAGTAGGAGGAGAATTTGTCCTTTGCATCTCTCTTCAAGAGACTTCTCTTCAGGAGAGCAAAGTCCACAGGCGCCCAGATTCAACTGAACACCTCCCTCCAAGCTCCATGATGTGCTTCACAGGGCAGTGCCACATTGGGAAGTACTAAATGGGAGAGAAATCCACTGATTCTGTTTTTTCATAAATCTGTTCCTGAATCCTTATCTACCTCACAAATCTGGTGTTTTGGAAATGTAGTTAATTTTTGTAAGGCGATTCCTAGATGGAAGATGTGTTTTATCAACAAACGCTTTAAAAGTGAGCACTAATCACTCAGTCCCATTCATATATCCTACCGATGCATTATGGAGGAGATCATATATCAGATATGTATGCAGTGACAAAGCATGTAGCCACAATCACAGAAGTTACACAGTTCCAACAGGCAGCTGTTTGTTTGTTTTTTAAATAACATTAAATCAGGGCTTTTGTTCTGAAAATTTATATTGAAGTGCCCACCATCTGCTTAAAGCTCACAATAGCCAGGAAATTTAGAGTCTGAAAATGTTTCCTTAACTCATCCCATTGTGCCCTGTGGATGGAAAACCTATTTGCATCTAATAAAACAATGCATGCCAATGGAAATGTCATCTCTGTTGGCAAGTTGTGTAATTCTTTATAGCTGTATACTAGATCCAGATGCTTTGGCAAAAGATATCTTCCTTCAGGAGTACTGCTTGAGGGAGGCTGTATTGATTGCCTTTGCAATTATAGGTTGGACCATGGCAATCATTAAAGACAGGGAAACATTTTGATTCTGTATCATACATCCTCAATCCTGCCTTTAAAAACAAACCCCATAAGCCATCTATTTTTATTATCTGTATATTTCTAGTAGTGCATCTTAAATAAATAAAAAAAAAAAGATTAAACAAGTTATTAAGGAAGCTAGCCAGTATGTCCTGCAGACATTTCCAGTCTTCAAATGACGCATTCACCAATTAAAATAGTATAAGGATGGTCCAGCCCAAAATTCCAATAAACAACTGCAGATCAAGACACGGGTAGTCAAGAGGCGCTTCCGTTAATGCAGAACTTTCTAATGAAACTGTGGTTATCTAGGGTACTCAGCATCCCAGCTGTTACTCTAGAGCAGAACAAGAAATCTGCAGGGGCATTGACAGCTGTTGCTCCATCCCATACACAGTTGTCTTTGTACTCAGTGCCTGCAACTAGGCACCAATCAGACTAATTAGTCGTAATACAATTTAGTCAGATAGGGGCAGCTTGTAGGTGGACTTATATTTCACATTAAGCAAATCAGTGTAGCTGAGCGTGTGGCTTTTCAGGCACATCATAAGCTGGCATAAGTAGTTTTCCACCAAAAGAAGACCCATTCTGTGGCTTTTTCTGGAACGCTCTTCTCAAACCCAGTATGGCAGTGTAAAGTCACCTATGAAATTGATTGTAACCATCCCTTAAGTTTTAGGTAGTGCTTACGATATTTAACAATCTTTCAACCTAGATACAGGAGATGCTTGGGAAACTGATAGTTAATCACGTCTCGAAAGAAATGCTCGAAGAAATCAGCTGATAAACTGTGGACCTTTCCCATCTGCTGCATCTTCATTCTGGGCTACTCCATTGATGATTTTATTCATTAACTTGAATACATTCATTGATGGCACTGAATTTGTTGCACTTGATTTCTTTAATTTTGCCCAATACTTATTTTTTTTTGGTGGGATAATTAGCATAATGTGTTAAAAAACAATCAGGATTACAAGTCTGAGTTACTCACCTTGGGTGAGTATACAGCTGGCTCAGGACTGTTTGTTGTCTGTATTTGCTCTAACTTGTAGGTTTGGCAAGAAAAAAAAAAACAAAACAGCTGAGGATAATATTCCCAGCCTCAAGAGAACATAGCCCTTGGAAAAATGATGGGAGAAAAAAACAGCAGGGCTATTATCTTCTTTACTTAGAGGAAGACAGAGGGAGAAAATGTGAGTATCGCACCTTCGAATTTTCTTCATTCAGCATGAAAGATGAGGTCTTTCCCTTAGCCAAATTGCACCTTCAAACAGAAGGAACAATTCTATAGATTATTATTTTTTTTTTCTTCCTGTTGGCAGCTTTTACATTTCAAGAAAGTTTGAGTTCTGCTCTGACTTTCAGAAAGTGACGGTCTGTTCTATGGAAAATATTGAATACTACAAATAATCAGTGTGTGCTTTATACCGTCTATTAGCTTGATTTTTCCTCCTTAATTGATGTTTTCTGTGAAAATACAGTTCAGCCAAGTAGAAGAGGAAAAAAGTGTGTTGTGCCACATTTATTTTACTTCTACAAGCACATAAGTGGTCATGTGATTGTTCCACAGGTTAATTTCATACCCCTGAGTGAGTCTTTGTCTGCTTTTTATCTTGTTAAAACTTCCTGTTCATAAATAAAATTGACTATTTATACTTTGCTAGGCAGTCACGATTCAGTGAAAAATGGCTATGAAGGCTGTCCTGTCTGCTCTGCCTTCATTTTCACTTGGGCACCTCTTTGTCAAGGTGAAATACTGTGTCCTTGTGGCTTGAACCCCTGATGCTAAAATACAACAAAGGAATGTATTTTTGTTACAGAGATGATTGCGGTGCTGCGTTTCTCAAAAAGGCAGAAACTGCAGCACAGAATCACAAAGGAACAGATCCAACACCATTTGATATAAATGAAAATCCTTCCATTCAGTTCAATAGGCTTTAATCGGACTGGTATTGCCTTATTTCCCAGTTTTGTTTTGAAGTATTTTTTACACTTAAGAGATGAGAACTAATCCCTTCTCTCCCTCCCTCTTCGTGTTTATGATCCAG
Source organism: Tragopan temminckii (assembly GCA_028571105.1). NCBI lineage: Eukaryota > Metazoa > Chordata > Aves > Galliformes > Phasianidae > Tragopan > Tragopan temminckii. Next base: position 13,308,385 of record JAOWBP010002978.1, read on the forward strand.
GCTTTTGTAATAGTAGCATTTTCCTGCAATGCCAGCAGAATACCAATGAAATGTTTCTTCCCATAGTGACACACACAATCATCCTCAAGTGGGAGGAATGATATTTACAATACCCTACCAGACTCTTGTTTTAGCTCACTGGATTCCTTCAGCCATGTCTCATGGGTTGCTACAAAATGCTGTGACAACACCAGGAGCACCTACACTCACCAGAAATACAAACTGAATGGTTTAAAGTGCATAGTCTTTTGACAACTGACTCACAGATTTTCACTCCGAGAGCACAGGCCTTACTGCATCTGTGCTGTTGTGGTACCATGTGCCAAACTGTAGTTGACAAAGTGATATAGTAGATGATTTTAGATGAAGCTTTTTACTGGTAGAGAAGCCAAGAAAACACATGGTTTGAATGTCTGGAACTTCTAGACCTTTTTTCAACTTCATTTACTTTTTAAATGCACAGTGTAGCAAAGCTAATGAGCAGATATACTGGATAAAGGACTCTATTGCATCTTTGTTTTTTAGCATTTCTAACGCTGTTGTCCCTTAGCAGGCAAAGGTTCTGGAAATAATCAGTGGATTCAGAACTAGAACGAAAGTGCTAATGTGATACTGAGTCCCTGAGTAAATAAATAATTTCCAGACAAAATCCTTTCAACGTCATTGTATGTCTGTTAGCACTGTTTCCTTCAAGAGTGGTCTGGTCAGCAGCACTCCGGCAGCACAGAGGAGGTCACTCACTTCCTACATCTCTGTGCTAAAGACAGAAGGGCTTTTTGGTAGAGTGTGCCACTCAGGGCTTCCAGGGAGTCACAGGAGCTGCATTTGGTGGCACGATTAGAGACAGAAATGAGAAGAAAAGAAAATCATGGTGGGTATATTTGAAGGAGGATAAAATACATGAAGTAAAGGCTAGCTTTTCCAGCTTCAGTGGCCATTAGCTAATCAGAGATATAAACACTTTTGTTGTTTACCATTCAGCCATATGGATACTGTATTTTGTTATGTAAAAACAAGACCTCTGATACTTTATATACTACAGATTAGCAGGAAAGAGCTAACAGGAAAAAAAAAGACACAATCACAAATACTCCTTTGCTTATTTCAAATACACAGCACCTCAGTAGAAAACACTGATTTCATACATGTTGAGAATTGAACGTGGAAACAGGAAATATCTACTTTTTTTGTTTGAATCCTATGGAATAGTCATTCTCCTGATTATTATTTTTTTTTTATCAAGTATATGGGAAACCTCATGGGACTCCTTGATTTCATGTGATTGCTACTAATTAAGAGATGTAGAAAGCTTGAAATAATCAGTCCTGGTAGGATTTTTGCCAAGGCAGTTTGAAACAGCTTACAAGAATTGTGCAATCTGTGTATTGGTCCTGATTCAGCTTGAACTTAACACTGGGGTCTGCTTTTTAATGTCCCCTCTGTCCACGCCTTATTTAAGCTTTTTATCTCTTGTTGTGGTTCTTTTTGGAGTCCCATCTGAAACATTCACCCTTTTTCTAATATAAATGCAGTAAATCTCTTCTCTGTCATCATAATGTAAGACCATTGGGTGAATCACTTCACAAATTTTAACCTAATAACTTATTATTTTTTACTGATATAACACGTAGGTGGATAACGTTCCATCACCAGTGACTGTAATCACCTTCAGCCCCAGTTCAGCAGCCCCAGTTCTGGCTTGATTAAGTATTTGCTGCTTCTATTTCATCCTCTCTTGACAGAGATAACTTTGTTTTAATTCAAACTGTCACACTCTGGAGTTCAGGAAGGACACGAAAATGTCAGGTAATAATCCCTCCTCAATCTTGTGAGTAGTTAGTGCTGCTAATGTGCAGAACCATCAGTATGTTGGCATGATTCTAACTTAATCATTTGCAGCAGCCCCAGCTTTATTGAGATCCGTTAAAGCTGATCTGGATAAGCGTCGCCCATCTTTACACGCTTTACTATGTTTTTCGTGCTTAACAAAAGATGAATTTAATCTGGCAACTCTTCCTGTTTCTTTGTTACTTTATAATTTTAAATGAGTTTCGTCAGTAATGGGAATATTCCATAAGAACAAATGCACACATTTTTTACTTTTGGAAAGTAATCCAACCCAAAACAGGACCTCTACGTGGATGCTTCTGTCTCTAGATGAATGTGCTTACAATGGGCTAATTGTGAAAATAAACAGCAACACTGCCTACATTCACAAACTAAACAGGCAGTCAAAAGCTAAACACATGAAAGATATGATCAAACATTAATAATCACTGTTTTTATGACCCTACCATCCTACTGTAGTGATTTGTAGGAGAACATGTGAAACCTCATTCTCCAATTCTCTCTACGGGTGGAAGCATGAAGAAGGATCACATTCACCCCAAGAATTCAAACTACAGATACAGCAAAGAGGCATTTTCTTTTTAACAGTTAAACAACTGATACGTTTAGACTACAAAGGAACTAAAGGTATGGCTTCCGGTCATTTGCCCTGATGAAGATGAAACTGGGTTTTATCTACATTTCTGTTGTATGTAAATGTAATTTTACCTGGATAGAATTGCTGGTGTTCTACACGCACCTACCCACCAACACACCTACCTTTTCTGACTTCTTTTATCCTTTGAAACATTAGGGTTGGGTTTTTTTTTTTGTTCTATACCTTGAAGTCAGTAACAATATTCTCCACTAGTTCAAGTTCTTATTACTTGAATGTACTTGTCTGAAGTGCACGACACCTGCCATCTCTGTACATTTAGTAATGATGACTAAACACAGCCAAAGGGTGGTTCTGTAGCTGATGAGTCAATTTACAACAGGAGTAAATAACACAGTTTTCTTCATGAGCAAGCCTTTGTATACAGTCAGAGTGAGTATTTCAGAGACAAGAAATTTTCTGGGCAGAAGACTGCAATTTGGTTTATGTTCACCCTTCTCTTCCATGATGTTGCTACACTTGTTCACAGAGAATCTACTTGTACTTCTGAAGCCCTTTAATCTGAAATGAATCTCTCCTGAAAATCTTTATCTTTTCACTTTCCTTCGTTATGTTTGTAATCTCCCTACAATAACAACATATCAAAAGGAAATATTTTTATTTCAGGCTCACAAACCAGGAGCAAACTAATGGTAACTAGCTTTTATTGCTGAACATGATGCTGTATGGTATGGGATATTCAACTAGTCAGTGTGGTTCAGCTGTCCTTGCTGTGCCCACTTCCAGCTTGTTGTGCACCCCCAGCCCCTTGCTGAATCAAAAGAGTCTTTGGCTCTGTGTAAGCATTGCTCTGCAATAACTAAAAGCATTGGTTTGTTATCACCACTATTTTTATCAAAAAATCCAAAATAATGCATCACATGAACCTCTGGAAAGAAAATTAACGTTATCCCAGCCAAGGCCATGACAATCTTCTGCTAAGTTTTCATCCAAATAGCTGCAAAAGCACACATATTTAGTCTTTTTCATTTCCTTATGGCATAGTTTGCATTTTTCCTGATTGCCAAGTATTTAGATTGTGTGATGCACTGGAGCCTGCAAAAGCTGCCTCCATTAGAGTTCTTGAACTCCCATAGCATTGAATAGGACCTCATAGTCCTACAGACTAATCTTCACTGTACTTCACATGCATTAAATTCCCTATGCTAGGGAAAAATACCCTAAATATTTCAGAAGTAAGCTGAGGTCTGAGTGACTATTGTGCCCAAAATGTCATTCTTTGGAAAGCATGCCTTTAATTTAAAAATCACTCTTCTAGCTATCACTATGAAAATCTCCCAGGTATAGAAGGAGGTAATTCTCTCCCTCCAAATGAGGCAGAAGACGTGAATCATTCTCAATTGGTAAAATTCAAAAGTTTTAACCTTGTAAAATCCAAAATTGATTTATTTGTTGTTTCTAACACAGCTTTTTTTCTTGCAAGAACATTTTTTTTCATTTCCCTTTCTGGTGTCATGAAGTCATTAGTATTTACTCATGAAAAACTATTTAAATAAAAATATTAGCTATTTGGAATTCATGAAGGAACCAGTTATGAGTGATCAAATTCAATATCAGTTAGATGAAAAGTTTTCCAAGAATGATTTCAGCTATTTCTACTATAGCTTTGTAAAAGAAAGGAGATGAAAGGCCAGATTCTCAACTGGTATAAATTGGCATTGCTTCATAAAATGAAATGGAGATGTATTCTGATGAACACCAGCTGAATATCTGACTTCGAGATCATCAAAGCTAGTGTGGGGTTCCATGTGGTTATTGTCCACACATTTCCCAATGTGATGTGCTGATATAAATATATTAGCACAGACTATTGGGAAATTAACTGTTTATATTATTTGTAGACATATAATGTAAGCAATCTCGCTGATGGATGTAAAAAGAAAAGTTAAAAAAAGAGAGAGAGAGAAAGAATTTGGGAGAAGGAAGATGTAGTAATAAACTATTGCAGTTTTTATCAATGTTTCTCCAAGTAAGAAGTACACTTAGCTGCATCAGTATATTTCCCTTTACTGGAGGTAATATTTGTGGATTTTACTCTATCAGTTATTTTTTAGGAGGTTATCTGAAAAGAAAAATGTCTGAAGTCAAACATATCTTACATCATCTGTTTCACAGCACCAGAAATCTACTTTTACATTATCATATTCACTATCCAAACAAAAGCAGATGAATCCACAATGGTTAATGCCCTTGGAGATCTTTGAGCAGGAGTATGAGATTCAACTATATTAAAAAAATTTGGTGGCCTCCATAAGGAAAAATAAATGACAAGTGAAAATAGAAATGAAAAAAAAAGTTTGTATTTGCTTTTGCTGGTCTTTTTTTTTTTTTAATTGCATTTTTATTTCCTGCTCAAATACTCAAAAGAAAACTATATATAGCTTAAAGCAAACTTTATAACAAAAGAACTTGGCTTGAGGTTGTCTTTATTATCAGCAGCTTTTAAAAGAAGCCTTGAATATCACTGGCTGATACTACTAAAGAGTCTGAAATAGTAGAGAGGAAACACATTTGCATATTACTATCCATGGGGAACTAATTTCTTATTTGCTTTATTGCATTATTTGTTTTATTCTCCATGTTGTAATTACACTGGCTCCTTGATATCAGCTGAGCGGTAAACTGTAGGTTCCTACATTACAACAAAAACCAGAATCAATTCAAGAGAACACTGGGTAAGCTGTTAATTTAAGAATTCCTGATTGTTTCTTCCTGTTGCTAATATATTTAGGATAACAACAAACAAGAAAGAAATTTCTTTAAACAACTTGGTAATTCTTGATAAGCATTGTGAAGCATCATCATGTGTCTATATGTATTGGTTGAATGGTTCAGTAAACTTTATTCCTTTTTCTAACTCTGGCTAACAAAGTTGGTTGCATGTTTAAACATTTGAGAGTGATGAAATGTCTGTTGGAAACAATTCTACTGAAACTATGAATGACTGCAGAACTGAATTTCATTTCAGTGTTCATTTAGAGGCATATTCATGTAACAACATAACATTTCAAGTAGACACTTTCAAACTGCAGGTTCCTAATGTAGTGTTGATAAAGACTATAGAAGATTTTATAAGGCACTGGATTTCTGTCTACTGTAAAGTCTTGCCAACTTAAAATTCTCTGTTTTGATCTGGAGCTAAAATACGCAGGGATTTTTCTCCATAATTTGAATTCAAAACATTGTTTTGGGAATTTTTCACTTAGATTGCTTAGGTCTCTTTTTTGTATGTTTTTTTTCTTTTTCTTTTTTTAGTAGTCCATCCCTGCACATAGTTGTAATGCTTGGATAGAAGAATAGTTGCTCAAAACTAATGACATCATCTATTGGCAAGCAAGGATGTTTCATAATCACAGTTTAAACTCTAATGACTATAAGTCTATATTAATTTAATAGTCATGGAGTCAGAAGGAGAATGCAAACTTTGTGGTCAGACAATCACCTGAGAAAGTAAACTTGACTTTCTGGCTCTGCTTCTCTTAACCTCCACTCTGTAGTTTCACAATTTGTTAAACCAATCAAAAGTCAAATTACAACTGAAAACAATAGTTTTGACCATTCATTCTGGCCCCTTCCCTCTGATAGATCTCCCATATCTGTCTGACAGCTAACTATTGCAGGGCAAATTTTCTGTTGGGAAGGAATTGACTTGACTTACCGTGTACTGCAAGATTACAGGAGTCAAGACAGCAAGACTGAATGGACAGAGATGGGATCAGGGCTTCAGATCTGTGGAACTAACCAAGAAATGGTGTCTTTAAAACAAATATTTAGTGTCTGTAGCTCTTCAGGAAATCTCAGCGTGGATATCCTGAATTCTCAGCCTGTAATAAGGAACTGCTCTACCTCGTTTTCACTAAGCACAAGATATACATGATCCACTATTTCTGTGTATTTTAGGTTTTGCTCACTTATTTTTAAAGTAGAATATACACAGTCTCTAAAAAGCATGAGTCAGTTTCCTCTACTGTTGTGCTCTTCTACCCTTTCTAAACTGGCAGTTTATGACAAAAGAACCACTTTTTAACTGTAGGGGAGTTAAACCTATTTTGAAAATTATAACAGGCCCTAGCAGACTTATTCTGCAGCAAATGTCCCTTTTCATGTAATTCTAGTAATTGATTTGGCAGACTTTGAAAGAATAAAAGACATGTTAAATTATTGTCTTAGAGACTAAAACATTTAACTTGAAAGTCATATGACAATTGTCAGGGACTATGTTTGTAGGCACAGTGAAGGAAGAATTCCTTTAGGAAAAATTGAGATTTTAATTATTGACTTCTAGGAAGACATGATTAACAAGGGCTTCTCATCCTCAGTTATCAAATCCCAAGTGTCTGCTCCTGTATCTGCTGTTTCTTATGTCAAATCCCCAAACTTCCTTCCAGTTCTCAGTGTAGCCTCATTAAATCAACTGTACTTAAACCTTCAGTAGATTAGAACTTGTTAGGAGAATGTAGATGTAACACTTGATTACCTTTCTAAAGCTGATGACAAGAATTGATTTTTAGAGGTTTGTCAGCCCTGGCACAGCCAGCAATCCACCTCCTCCCTATCCCCAATTTTCTCATGCATGAGGAGTTAACCCGTGCATTTAGCAGACTTCCAGTAAATAACCTATTCTGCTCATAGGTAATTGTTGAAGTTTTGCCTCAGAATACGAATGTTCCTAAAATTCTGCAAGCTACTGATACCATATATCTTGTATTTTCTTTAGAAAAGTATCACCATCAAGAAAAGAAGTTGTACGCCATCACAGCAGGAGGCTTTTTGCTATGTAATTAGACCTAAGACTAGTCCTATATTTTATTGAGGCCAAGGACAGCTACACCACTGCTGTTTGCACCGGAATATTAATAGACAAAAGACCTGAGTATACTGTCTAAAAACTGGTTATAATGGACTTGATTTATTTTGTTAAGTATGCATATGTTTTCTGTGATGCAAAGCACACTAATTTATCAAGAATAATAAGCAAAAAATATATCAAAAAATATTCATTTTACTGAATCATCATATACCTCAGATCAATTTTGTAATAGTATGTAATAGTCTATAATAGTCTGCCCTGGCTATTTAACAGTATTTGCTGCTGCTTCACCACGAGCAAAAATTTAACCAACAGAATATGATGTTGTTATTGTATTTTTTTTTTTTTTTTTTTGTGGGAGTTTTTCTAGCCATTGTAATTTGCTCTGAAAGTAATGCCTCCTATTTATTTCCATGGAAACTACTACAGATACAAGGAGCACAATAGCGTTATTTAATAGAGCAAATTCTCAGCTAAAAAAACCTATTTTTCAATGCAGTCACCACCATTAGCTGTGCATTTTCACCAGCAATGAACAAGAGCCTGCACTGCCTCACTGTGCTCACATCCACTGTTTGGTGTCCATAAACCTTCAGCACGTATTGACGAATGTCAGTGGGTGCCATTTTCTTCACATTGAGGCATTCAGTTCCACACCTTTGCTTCATATGCATTTCCATGTCAGACACTATTTTGTCAGACTGCCTCTCTGCTGCCACCTGTCACACAGCTACAAAATGTAATGGAATATTGGTGGGGAGGTTCAGCTTCTACTGCCATACTACCAACATCTGCCTCTGACATCTTTCGCCAACATAATAAAATAGGATGAGTAAATTTTGGAGCAGTTCTCACTGAATATTATTTTCAAGTATGTTTGGTGGAGTAGAGTGCTATCACTCTATGACTTATTGGATGCAGGATTAATTAGCAGGTTAATTTTGACATTTGGTCACCAACAAGGCTTTACATAGCTTAACTCGTCCTTTCAAAATATTTATTGATTGCCTATTCACAGGTTGTTTTCTTCGTTCATCTTCCAAGCATTTGCATTCATTTCATACGTAGGCTACAAATGTTTTATGTGGATTATATGCATTCACACAGTATGTGCCCTTGGCAATGAAAGTTCACTGCAAATTTAATCGTTTCTGAGTCACCTATCCAATTTCTTCTCTGAAGTTACAGTTGCAAAATCTTATTGGTATTTTATTTCATTGTAAAAGCTTCAGATAGTTACTTGAATTATCTGCTTAATAAAGGATGCATTTAATGATCCTTTTTTTTTTTTTCTTGTAAGCACATTTCATACTAAAGAATGCTCAAGTTACATTTGTACAGGAATTTTCTTCATCTGCTCTTGAAATTTAGCTACATTGCTAAGAAGACTGATGAAAAACATGCAAAAAGAAAATTATTCACATTTGTCCAAAAATGTCTGAAAACATCCCCTTCTCTGACAATATCATCGTGACTCTCTAGTGTCTGTGAATTGCCACCACAACTCTACTTTACAGAAGATTTTGTCTATAAAATATTCTGTTCTAAGTTTCATGGAGCTCAATTTGTCTCAGTTAGAAGAGTGAGAGTAGGGTTGCTAGACTCTGCCAGTTTTGAACCTACAGTTCAAGGGAATCTAGGTATTTCAAACCCAGCTTGGAGCACTAGAACAGCTCCTCCACTTTTTGAAGTGCCAGCTTAATGAATCATTCTCCACAAAATAGTTGCTTCTGACATTTCAGCCAAAGCCCTGCTGCTTTTTCAGGAGCCTGTACGCTTTTATCTTGCACACTGGTCTGAGCTGCAAAAAATGTTCCAGTTTATCACACAGTGTTCTGTACAGTCACTTAGAAATATGCTTGAGCTCGCTGAGTGAATATTGATAAGATATCTTGAGACTGCGATAAAAATGGGGCAAAGAGAAGATATATTTCAAATTTGATAAATAAAGTCCTTAAAGCAGTGATAAAAGTCTTCTGAGAGGCCATTATTGAGAATGAATTCTCAGAGGTGTATGTGAAGTTGGGGGCTTATTGTTTGGTCACGCTCTTTCAAAGGTTTAGGGCTTTTGCTCTGTGTTTCTAAGAAAAAGCTCTTTGAAGGTCATGTTTGAATTCAAAGCTGCACTTATTGTCTGTTTTTCCATGCTATCTACATTACTGTTGCATATCGCGTTTGGGAGCCCAATAGCTCCTGCAGGTAATATTTTCTAATTCCACTTATCCTACCCTCTGGTGTAGCATTTGTCAGTGCAGGTATGTGTCTGCAGGTGTTGATAAGGTAGAAAAAGCTACCTGACTAACATTATTATACTGCCTATTTTTTCCTAGGTAGTTTGAAACGATTATCGCTGCTGGACTATAGTCGTGTGTTAAAAGATAGCTCATCCTCCTCCTGCAATACCACCCTCAGCACTTTAAAGCAGCGGTAGAAATCCAGATTACCTGGCAGTGAGAAATCTTACTGTGAAAGAGGTTTGGTGAAAGGAGGAGAGTGGAAAAGAAGGGTGTGGGGAGGAGCTGATTTTTGCTGCTAGTGTTATTCCTGTGCTGAAGGCTGTGGCTCCTTGTTCATTTATCTGAGCGGGCAATTAATCTCTTGCTGTTAGAGAACAGTGCTAAGCATAACCGCTAAACTACCAATGGTAATGGTGGTCATAGAAAAAGAAGTGAATACTATAGCTGAGCCATAAAAACCACTGCAGCTGATTTTACTATGCAAGGCACTGGATTGTTTCTCCACCTGTGAGCCTCAGCAAATGCAAAAGTGTATGTGAGCATATACGTGGATGCTTGCTCATTCCTCAGGAGTGCTGGAAGTAGTATCACCATCCCAGCTTCCCATTACTCAAACATCTGCAGCAGTGCTGAAGGTCTCAGGAAACAGCTCCTTTCTCCTGTGGTGAGAGATGCTGTTGTGAACAGGAGCCAGGTGGGACCAGGCAGCACCCCAGGTTCCCTCAGCTCTGAGAGAGCTGCTTCTGGGCAAGGAGCGTGTCATCCCCTGGAATCCCCTATGCTGTGCTCTCTGGGGCTGCTGTGCCCCAGCAATGCCTCAGCTAGAAAACAGTGTTTGTTCAAGCGATACTGGAATTGCCCCACCAAATCAGAAATGGGGAAAAAAAGCCCTTTGCAATCAAAGGTCTATTTTTGCATGATTCAGACCTAGCACTTCTGTGAGAGATTCAAAAAAGGAATATAATGCTTAAAAAATAACAAAACAAGAGAAGATGATGTTGGCTGTACAGACACTCAGCTCTGCTGCCTGCTCTGCACGCAGCTCTCTATTCTTTCCTCAGCAGAGCATCAGGCTGGTTGTATGCATGAATACAACTTGCCATGTCCAACCAGACCTATCTTTCTGCCTTTCAGCTCCTCCCACGTGACAAAACATTTCTACTATCTGTTTCTGTAACAGAAACACGCTCCCTAAAACACACTTAGCTCTGATGGAGATAGATAGTTTTTTCTGCATTTTTTCTGCTTTTTACACCAGTCTCAATAGTAACATTGTACTGGGATCAAAACGTAGATAATGAGTATACCGGAAAAAAAGCATTTCTGCATTTCTACATTCTACATTTCTACAAAGCATTTCTACACCAGAGAAGAAATATTTCCGTAGTTTCAACACTCAATGTATTTTTCTTTTTCAGTTTTATCTTTTTCTTTTTTTTTTTAATTTCCACTCAACTTCAGGAGCTGATGCAAGATATTCACTTACTCTGCATACCATCATGATAACCAATGTAATAGCATGTAGGTACATGGGTTCTCAATCCATGCCACAACAGTCCAGTATCTCAGTCAGCTACATGATTGTGAACAGGTTTCTTATACCACTATTTTCTAGAATCTTATTCTATGGATCGCTGGATCCATGCTAAATACATTTGTGTGGATAAATGCATGGACAACATTTTTGGCAGCTGATTATGCATGTTGGCCTAATCCTTTCTGCCTTAGTACCTGTAAAAGGACAAAAATATATTAATATGTTAGCTCTTGCCTGACCAGGATGCTGTGAAGAAGGTTCACTATGTCTGAAAGTAATGAAGAAGTCTTTTCTGTGGCTCTCAATCTAGTTTTGGAGCATGAACTAATCCTCAGTGAGCTTATTCTCAAAACATCCTTACAGTTTGGGAATTATTATTCTCATCCACGTTCCTGAAGTCCAATTAAATTGGGATTTAATGATACTTCAGTGGCTCAGTGCCTAAACAGATGCATCTAATGCATGTTTTCAGACATCTGAGACATTGCTACAGATGTGGCACTTGTGGAAGACCTGTCATCCCTTTGGAGCAGCATCTGGGGACCAGATTGAGCACTCTTGGGCATCAGAAAATGTGCTAGACAACTCTGTGAGAGCAGTTGAACTGAAATCTTAAGGAAAAATTCAACTTGCTCTCTAACACTCTGCCTAAAGACTCAAAGTGCCTGAAGTCACTAAATATGTTCACTTTGGAACAAAAAAAATCCCTCGAGTACCACAGTAGAGGCTTTTGCACATGATCAGAAGCCCTTGCAAGAAAAACAAAGTGCTGTGCCTAAGCAGCACTGCAATCTGCAAAGGGTTTGAATGACAACAGAGACCTTAAATACTACCCATGTTGGACTTGTGTTGTTCTCCTTTGAATAACCAAACCATTTCCCCAAATGGCTTGGGTGGATGGTTCTGCTTCCATAGCTTCTGTAACCTAAAAGTTTTTCCATGTCTTACCAAACTAGGGCACATCCTGCTGTGAACAGAACAAGGCTGGCCAACGTGAGAATACCTGTGGAGCAGAACAGGAGTCTCACATAGTAATCCTTCACCATCCAAAGAGAATCTGACTCCATCCCAGGGGAATGTGCTATCAAGATGGAGGAAAGCCCATGACGGGTCTACTTCCCCATTGAATCTAGCTGTCAAGGCACCAGTGGTGCAATATTAAAATTAGGAAATCAGGAGTAAGAAGGGACACTCTGCTTCTGTTGCTGTGCTCCTAGACAGGAGAGGAAACTTCAGCTTGGATCCATCCGCAATGTCTAATTCTCCTTTTATCACTGGATGAAAATGTCTATGCAGAGCTGAGAACTAGGGCCAGCAAGCAGGACTCAGCTTGTTTCCTAGTACCATCTCACTTAGTTACAGCTTTAGGCATCTTGGGTCTGTGGTAGTGTGGGTTTCATAAGTTTTACTTTACAGTGTCAGCAAATGGGAGCGATTAGAAGGGAATAATGAGATCTTTGGCCAGAAAGTAGCATAAGGACAGATGAGATGATTAAGACTGCAGCTGTGTCTGAAGATCTTCTGAAAAACAATGGCATTGGAGGGACTTTTAATGGATGGAATATTTTTGATGGGCCAGACGAAATACTAGGCTATAGGCTGGACATTCTTGCTCTAGGTTGTGATTCAAGAAGAATACAAATCCTTCCTTCTTGCAAGCTCAAAGAAATTACTCACTCAAAGTAAACACAACATTTTGAATCACATACGGACAGAGGTGTGGCTGGGAAATTTATGTCAGCTGCAGTAGTACTAAATAATTTTCAAGTGAATTGGGCAGGGGAGAAAAAAATTCTGCTTCTTTTATTTTCCACAGGATTACTGTCCTACTTCAATGTTAAGGTAGTTTGTTGTATTTGTTTCATTTACTTTTAAAAATTTATTGTTTGCTAATATTGTTTAAATTTTATTTTTAAATCTTGTTTTGGTGGCTTACTAAGTTTTTGATTCATGATGAATATATGTCCAACATTTACATCTCTTATAACAGGCATAGATATAAATAGAAGCAAGACCTGGCAATTTATTTTTTTCATAGTAATCATCACAATAATGAACAGTTGATTAAAATATTGATCTTTCGGGGAAAACGGTAGTTTACAAAGATGTGGATCAAGGATTTTAAATCTGATGGAGACACTGTTTTTACATTAGTGCAGACAAGGCGAAGGCTGAGGTACTTAATAACTTTTCTGCCTCGGTTTTCTCTGATAAATGCTTGTCACACAAATGTTTGATTTGGTAGGAGGGGACTGGGGAAGCAACATCCCTCTCACTTTAAGCAAAGTTCAGGTTCATGACCACCTGAGAAACCTGAACATCCACAAGTCTATTTATCCCAATGAGATCCATCCCAGAGTCCTGAGGAATTTAGCTGACGTAGTCACCAAGACACTCTCAATCATATTTGAAAAGTCGTGGCAATCCGGTGAAGTCCCTGGTGACTGGAAAAAAGGTAATATTGCACCCATTTTTAAGAAGGATAAAATGATGACCCCAGGAACTGCCAACCTATCAGTCTCACCTCTATGTCAGGAAAAATATTGGACCATATTCTCCTGGAAGCTATGCTAAGGCACATGGAAGACAGGGAGGTGATATGGGAGAACCAGCATGGCTTCACCGAGGGCAAATCCTGCTTTACCAGCCTAATGGCCTTCTGTGATAGTGTCACTGCATCAATGGACAAGGGAAAAGCCACTGATGTCATCTATCTGAGCTTTAGCAAGACCTTTGACACGGTACCCCACAACATCCTTCTGTCCAAATTGAAAAGCTGTGGATTTGATGAGTGGACTGTTCAATGAATGAAGAACTAGCTGCAGGATTGAGTACACATAATGGTGGTCAATGGTTCAGTGTCTGGACGGAGATCAGTTATGAGTGGTTTTCCACAAGGGTCAGTGCATCTTTAATAATAACTCAATGACATTGACAGTGGGGCCAAGTGCACTCTCAGCAAGTTTGTGATGACACTAAGGGTCAACACACCAGAAAGACAGGATACCATACAGAGGGACCTAGACTGTGTTCAGCAGTAGGCCCAGGTGAACCTCATGAAGTTCAACAAACCCAAATCTTGCACCTGGGTCGAGGCAACTGCTACTACCAATACAAGCTGTGGGATGAAAGGATTGAGTGCAGCCCTGCTGAAAAAGACCTGGAAATACTAGTGGATGGGAAGCTGGACATGAGCCAGCAATGTGCCCTTGCAGCCCAGAAAGCCAACTGTATCCTGTGTTGCATCCAAAGTAGTGCAGCCAGCAGGTCAGGAGGTGATCCTGCCCCACTACTCTGCACTGGTGAGACCTTACCTGGAGTACTGCGTCTGGATGTGGAGTCTTCAGTACAGGAGAGATATAGACCTGTTGGAGCATGTCCAGAGGAGGGCCGCAGAAACACAAGGGATGGAACACCTCTCCTAAGAGGACAGGCTGAGAGAGCTGGGGCTGTTCAACCTGGACAAGAGAAGGCTCCGAGGTGACCTGATAGCAGCCTTTTAGTATCCAAAGGGGAGCTACAGAGAAAAAGGGAACAGACTCTTTAGCAGGGTCTGTGGTGACAGAACGAGGGGAAATGGTTTTAAGCTTAAAGAGTATAGATTTAAGTTAAGATAAGGAAAAAGGCTTTTACAGTGAGGGTGATGAGGAACTGGAACAAGTTGCCCAGAGAGATGTGGTTGATGCCCCATCCCTGGAGACTTTAAAGGCGAGGCTGGATCAGGCCCAGGGCAACTTGATCTAGCTGCAGATGTCCCTGTTCCTTGAAGGGGAGTTGGTGACCTTTAAAGGTCCCTTCCAACTCTAAGGATTTTATGATTCTATGATTCTAACACAGTATGCACCATCTGCGGCAGTAATGGCTGTGTACATACTACCCTCCTTCTCAACATTTTTTTCTTCAGGAATGAGGAAACAATCATTACTTTATGGCTATTATGAAACTAGGGTAATCATTTGCTTCTACCTGGTACGATCATTATTCATGCATGCCTCTTATTTTAGCAGAAGCTATATTTCATATGATTGAAGGTCCACTTATTCTGAACATTCTTGGCAATATGTGGAAACCTCAAAGTGCATTGTTTTAATTTCTGACAGAACGCTATGCATGACGCATGTTTTTTTAATGTATTGAACATATGCAATACCTCTTCTATAGCAAAATGTACAAAGTTACTAGCATACAGCTGTTCATTTGCATTCAGAATTGATGCATGAGCAAAACATGTGCACTTAATCTATCAATATGAGCCATTAAGATTAAGCTATCCTGTACCTCATTCTCAGTGCAAGAGGTTTTCTGCTGTGATAAGGTAGGTGAATTATCCTGCACTGCTACTCTTGCTCCCAGAAAATGTAATGATAACTCAAATAAAAGTTTCTACACCTATACATCCTGAGTTTCCACTGTTTTTTTTACTGCAAATCTGTGTAAGTCCATACTTTATTCACCCTGCATGAATTTAGGCTTATAGAGTAAACCACTATTGTCATGGCAATAATAGCAATCAGGGAGCGAAGGTTGTGCCTCATTGCTTTAGTCCATGCACAATAATAAGCGTATTTCTCCATTCATTTAAACCATTTGGTTTTAAGCCTTTTCAAAATGCTTTTAGAATAATTTGAGATGAAGAAACGGTCTGTTTTTTCAACAAAGAACTCTAGTTAGAGTAAGTCTCTCTCACTGGTTTAAACTGTTTTTATTTTTTCACAATTACCATGTTTGTTAAACTGAATATTTGATTGTATGTCTTTTCCTTCCAAACCTTCAAAATCTCTTGGTACTTTAAAGTATTCCTTCTGGAACTTGCTTAGAAAAAGTTTAACTTGCACTAGGGGTTGGAATATAAAAGCAAATTGAAGCATTGATTTCCCCATTTCGTCACCTCTAGAGAACAATTCATAAGGCACGGAAGTTCTAACTAGTGAATCAATAGTTGCTACTTAAATCAGAGTCACTGCAGATAGCCTGTTGTTATTAAAATTGTTCTTCAGAAGATGGTAATAAATGAAAAGAGAGGAACCAATTCCACCTCCAAGTGGATTTCAAGATTGACACATCAAGAGAAGAGAAGCTGTATGTGCAACTTGTCCTTATTCCCAAAGCCAAATGGGAAAAACATATTTCCATAAAGACTTCCCAACTCTTATGACCAAGGATGACTTGCAACACCAAAATGTGTTGTGAATACAAAATAGCATGAAGGACTCTGTCAGATCCCTGAATGAATGTTTGCACCCTGCACTTCCTGAGCCCAATCCAAAGGTATGGGTAGAGATTTGGGTCCTGCCTTGCAGTCTGTTTCTACGCCAGATACCCTGGTGATTCTGCTGCAGAGCAGAGGCCTGAAAGTCTCAAGACCTATCAGATCTGACTGGGAGTCAACAAGGAACATCAGAGGCGTGTAGCTTGGGTGTTTGATGCTCCCGCATATCTGGAACAGTCTGAGGAGATGAGGGAGCCAGAGTAATCATTTCAGGAAAGCAAAACAAAGTTTTCATTTCTCTGGAAAGCTTAAAATAGTATTTCTTCATTCTGGATGAAATGCAGGAGTTGGGGTTTTAGTTCAAAAATATAGGAACAATGGAATGGAAATTTTAAGCTTTGAGCATTTAAACTGTAAAAGATTTCAAATTACACATGCAAATAATGCAGCTGACAAACATATTCTTCCTCGTGAAGGCAGTGAAGGAAAATAAAATTACAGCATAAGATGCAGTCCTCTGTGATCTCTTTCTGAAAAATAACTTTAGAATAGTGAATAAAGCATACTGTAAATCAAGCCAATTAGGCTTTTTAACAGCTATTAGAAATGTTATTTTTTCGGTATCCATTATAAGGATGCTCTTATGTCAGCTGAGGACCTATGTCCATAGACAACATCACAGTGAGCACGACATGATCTCATTGCTTTTCAGCGCACAGCAATGGAGTTCCTAGGGCACGTAAATAATAGCAGCAGCAATGGGAGCTGCACAGTGTGAGGCCACGATGATTGCCCTGGGACAGCTTGTCCTGAGGCAGAGGGAAGCGGAGGAGAAACCACACCCTGCAGCAAAACTCATGACGTGTCAAAGCTTTATCTCATCAGAGAAGAACATGGTGAATACGTTCAAACATATCTGAGATAAAAATGATCAACCGCACTGTTGGTGAGGGGTACTTAGCACCAGAACCAGGGGCAGGGACACCCTAAAAGGATTGCAACCTTTGGGTGACCCACAGCACTGCTGGGACAACCCCAAGTTTCCAAGGCACTGTGGCCTGTGAGTCACCCACACAGGAGGAGGGACACCAAGGAACACATCAACAGAAACTTTGTGGTGTGAAGCAAGAGGAATGGTTAAGCATCAGTTCAGACTGCTATGGGGCTGTTCTCCTTTTGGAGGAAAGTGTGGAGCATGTCCTGAGGTGAAAATTAGGAAAACTGAGGTTTGTGAAGGATTAGGATTGGTATTTCTTTGCGGAACTGTTTGTGTCCTCCTCCCTCTGAATTCTTGAATCAACAATCAGAAATTATTAATGGCTGACAAAGAATCAACTGGCGTCAAATTTCCCAAATCTAGAATGCTTTACCTACTGCAGTATTCTGTCAGTGAGACCATGCCTTGTGCTCACAGAAGGACACTATGAAACAAGAAACTCAGAGATTTTCCCACTGCACACTGTACACTGCATACCCACACCTTCACTTACGCTGCAGAAGTGCAGTCCTGGGCTGGGATACCTGTGTGCAACAGGGAATGGGTGGCTTTCCTTTGCAGTAATGTCTTATTCATTAGGATGAACTTTTCTCTCTTCAGTTAGGAAAAGCTGGCAAGTGAAGAGTTTTGTTTGAGTGCAGACTGTCATTTAACTTCAGCATTCAGTAATGTTTGAACAAATAAAGCTAGGCTTGCTGCCTCATTATTCTTTAATAAAGGAGGGTGGGGAACCCTTTCTAAACCTATGGACAGCACATAGCAAAGTGAGATCTAGTGTTTAAAGATATTTCTAGGGTTATTATGAGACTTAGAAGCCTCCAGCTATGTCAGTATCCAGATATCAGTAGTAGGGTCAGTACTATACTGCTTATCTTTTTTAGCTAGAAAAGTTTTCAGCAATTCTTCTTCTATTGTTCATCCCCATGCTCTTCTGTTCCATTTAAACCATATTAGATTTACAGTAAGATGTCATTGAGATGACATCCTGTGACCTATTTGCATTGGCTATCTCTCACATGCTGATGTAATGGTGCATGACCTATCAGCAAGACATTCAAAAATGCATGATTGATTGCGCTAAGTGTTAATTGTTCTATTAAAGGAGAAAAGAAAAGCCCCACACCCTCCTTTTCTTAACCTCTATTCTGACCTGGTACTCTCTGTCATAACCCAGAACATCCTTCCTACTTCCACACCTGTACAATTAACCCTAAATAATTACAATCTCTAATGGACCGAACATGTCAAGTTAAAATCTGATTCTCCAAAGAGAATTGATAAAGTAGGCTGAGGTAATCCTGTTGCAATGTGGCAAATGAAACATACATTACTACTAGAAGATATGAGATGACTCTGTACATTTATAAGGTCCCCTCTGTCTGGGAAAAGTGGACAGAATATGTCAGCAGGAATAAGGGCAGTGGGAAGATGCCTTTGATGTAAAAAACATATTTGAAAGTATAAGCATGAGATAGTACAATTGCGTAACTCACAAAACCTGATGAATTAGCACTGGATGGTGAGTTCTTTGAGAAAGGCTTTGGCCCTTTGCTTTGGCCTGAATGTGAGTTACACTCACAATATGCCTAAATTTCACCTCCAGTGGGTAGATGTAATTCTGCTTTGCACGACAATGAAACTGGGACCAGTAGGAGCAGAAATGTTGCAAAGCGCTGTATGTTATGAGGGAAAATCAGACAATCTGGTTTCCCTGATTACTCAGAAGTTGTCAAGCTAAGCCTTGCAAGAGGTGTTTGGGATATAAACAACTCCTCAACTATTTTGGAATAGCATGGTCCTGAGTTAGTGGCCATATAAACCTCAGATCATTTCCAAAGTAAGGCATAGGTTTCCAGAAACCTCAGTCCATCTGAACCTAGTATTCATGTGAAATAGGAGATTAGCTCTACAGTAAATTACAACCATTTGCATGGCACGGTTCTCCAGATGAGCTTAGTGACTGTGCTGTCTGACAGTGGTCTGTTTACAGGTACAAAATTTGGTGGAATTACGCCATCTGAAAACAGTGCAAGGCTCCATGAAGGAAGAAAAAATAACAGATGGTACCACGGGTGGATAAAAGAAAATCCATAAGTGGTTGTTGGGAGTGCAGGCATCAAAAATGCATGGATAGCTGCAGTTAACTTTGTATGAATTTTACCTTTTCTGCAATAATTCCCTATCTCCTGAATTTGAGTAATTCAAGGCTTTCACCCAGTGTTTCCCAGAACTACAATATCACTTGGTAAGAGACAGATGTAGGCAATTGTTAATCACCCTTAACAAGAGAGAATACCTGATGTCTTCACTCAGTTCCTAAATTACCTGTTTGAATCCCACACTATTTAGACACCAGAAATTCTCACAGATTCAGCCATACTGTTGACCACGTAAAAGAAGTCTGGCATTCAGCATCATCTTACTTTGAAATAGCTTCAGTATATACCAAAATTCCTCTCTGTGAATCTGCACAATAGAGAGTAACAGAAATAAAAATAATTGCTTGAAGAAAAATTTTGTCCAGGAGAAACATGAACTGTGTCTTCAAAGTCATATTAATTTTCTAAATATTTCATGGGATAAAGATTTGGGAATATGAGTAATATTTAACCTATGGTAGTTCTGGTTTGCGATATTGGCTACTGTGCATCCTTTCTTAAATTAAATAGCTGTGTGCTAGTCCTTAAAGGACATCCAGTATAGGTCAAATCTTTAGGGAAATACTTTAACTCACTGACCTTGTTCAGGATATGAAGGTATGTAAGTGCTCAGAGAAGCAGCTCCATAGGTAAAGTCTTTGTCACTACTGCAACAATGCAAAAGGGAAAAGAAATTTTCAGGAGAATAAATCTTTAAAAGCACTGAAAGGGCTCAGGGATATGAATTCCACTGTCTGTCAGTGGCACAGGTTCTTAAGCACTTGACCCAATTTGCAAAAGTATTTAGAAATCTAAAATTTAGATAAGCATTTCCTAGCATTTTAAAAAGCATCCATTTCACTGACACTAAAATCTGCATCTTTAAGTGAAGAAAACCTTTGAAAGCATGTCTGGAGTTGCTTTAGAAAGGATTAGACTCCTGCCAGTTAGACACTTGAAAAGTTTGCAGAAAAGACAGGAAAATAAACCTCCCAGTTTCTCCCTGGCTCCTCCCAAAAAAGAAAAAAAACTATCCCTAGGCCCTCTGAAGTCAATAGTTAACAGCATGCTGTGTTCAGATCAACTTTTTAAAGTTGACAGAGTCCCTTTAAGGTAAATACTTTCAAATGGAGCAACTGCCAATTTATGGAATTTTAAATATTTAACAATCTTGACACTATCCCTTTGATCAGCAGATCAGCAGGTAAAATGAGGTTGATTTGATAGGTGAGTTCATTTACCTATTTAAAGTCTCTACATATTATCCTGGCCAATGTGAATATCAACATTTTTTCATTGGAAAACATTTTTTCATTTAATAGTACTTGCAATTTTGCACCATTTAATTTAACCATGAGAAACAAAGATCTAAGCTGTCTTCTTTCTTATTCTCTTCTAAAAGATGTGCAGATCCATGCAAAATTTTTATGCTGGACATGGCAAAAATTGAGCAGAAAGATAAATCTGACGGCCAGGTTGAATCACAGATGATGACTTCTTGCAAGAAAGGAAGGATCTTATGTTGTCATGGTGGAATCATATGTTTTATTAAGTTCTGTGATTTTACACAAAATTAGCCAAGTGTTAAAGTAACATGCATATAAAATATCACATGTACGTAGCCACAATTTGGTAAAAATAAATGACAAATTATCATGGAGAGAGAATATCAGAGCAGGATAAACTGCGAAGGCCTGATCTCCCTAAAAAGTGGATAGACGGCTGGTGAATACAAAAAGATGATGTCTGATGATAAAATGAATCCAAGGACAGTGTTATGTGTTCACTGATTATTTTATCCCCCATCACTGCATTTTATTCCTAAAATCTGATCTTTATGTTGACTTGGCTGCCTAGGATCTACCTCAGGGAAATTATGAGCTTGTCAGGACCAGAGAATTGAATGCCGAGTGACTGAGAGAGAACATGACTTTTTGTCTGACATTTGGGTTTTGTGTTGCTTCTTTTTTACTAACTTCATTGACAAAATGAAGTGAAGCTGTCTCACTTGAATAAGTGGTAGCAGTTTGCAGACTGAGACTGCAGATCTGAGCTCAGTAGGATATGTTAGAAGCATGGCTGGGATGGATACAATAAGGACACTTCTACTTTTAGATCTCCTGAATTGCTCTCCACACTCCATTTTTATTTTTATTTTTAAACAAAATCAGAACCTTGAGCAGTTCTGACAACCCCAAAGAAGAACACATAACTCCCCTGAACTGTGTGATGGCCTTTGCCACAGTTGCTGCTCTTGGAAGATATTCTGGTGGTACACATTAGGATGAAATTCTCAGGTTCATTCCTGTTAATTCAGCATCTCTCAGTCTCCTCTTCCTTTTTAGAAGGAAAGTGGTTTCCACTTTCTAAAGAAACGTTGTTTCCCTTTCACTTTTCTACTCTATTTATTCCTTTGCGAACTTCCTTCCCTAGGTGATAATCTGCTCCTACTATCTTTTCCATGTCCCAAAGTTGTGTGCAGCTCCAATAGCACACCAGAAATAGAAGGTTATTTGTTATCATCACTGCAAGCTGTGCTGAGGGCCATGGAGTAACACAGGGATAGGAGGGACAGTTGACCAGGAAGGCTGCAGCTGGACTTGGATCTCTCAGTGTGTAAGCTACCTCTCTTTGACTTGCACAAGTAACCACCAGAGAAGAAAGTAAAAGTGGGGGAGAAGAGAAATACCGAAGATAAAGCTATGGGTTGTAGGACTGTTGTTGCAGTTGTTAATAGCTTGAAATGCAGCAGTAAGAGCGATGAAAAAATGATGGATGTGCTACAATCCCTAACGTGCAGATGTGAATCATCCTCAAGAAAGTCTCTTGCAGGCTCCTGACCTGAGCTCGGAGCCTGTTGGTAGAACAGAGGTGTTAACATAGACTATAACTGCTAGAAACAGTGTTAGAGATAAGACTGTGACACTCTGATCCTTATCTAGCACCGTTCGTACAAGATCTGATTTTTTAAAGCTATTTATTGTGTTATTTTCAAATATTTTTCTCCAGTTTAAAGACTTATTTTTCTCATGACTGGCAATATGTCAAATTGAGAAGTGTTTCAATCAGCTGTTACTGTTTTACTGCTTATCCAATAGTAATTTAAACTGGGTTAATACTGAGAATGCATAATTTAAAATGGAAGAAAGGATTTTTCCTTAAGAAAGATTTTAATGGAAGCATTGAGACTACTAAGCACACAGGGATGATTTAATATATACATATATATATGAACGAGGGAAAACAATAACTTAGAATAGAGGCCTGACTGAAATGTTAAGTACAATTTTTGCTGCCATGAACACTATAAAATGAAACTGTGCACTTGTCTGCCTAGAATATAGCTCTTTTCTGAATAACATTTTCAAGGAGAATAACAGTAGCAACAGTCACATGTGCAGATTCAGTCTCACGTTTTTAAAAAGTGCCTTAGAATTGCATCTGTTGAAAATGGAGATTTGCCACTGGGCAAAATAAACTGGGCAAAATGAAGCGTTTTTATCTTTTTAATGAGCATGTGTTGTTTAATTTGGATTAAAAGAAGCCAAAGTTAGAGTACGAAAACTTCTTAAGCCTACTGGACTTAAATTGAAATAAATCGTTAAAAATAAATATGGAATTATGGTCAATATGTAGAATTCCAGTGAAGAGAGTTAACTGTGCATTCAGCTGAACACGTTTATCCTGCTCTGCTGAGACAGACTGGTAGGGTAGGAGATTTTCAGCATTTGTTCATTTAAAGATAAGGATAACTGTGCAGAGAGCTCTGCAAGCAGAATGCAAAGAGATTCCCTTCAAAGTCTGCTCAAGTCAGTAAACAGACTTCTCCAGCATTATAAGAATTCTTGCCCATACTCTTGTAATTCCACAGGCAGCTCTGCCAAGGCAGCTACTTCTAATTTCTATTAAATGAATGATGTCTTATTCCACTCAGACTGATAAATAATTGTCTCAACTAGAGGTCTGAACTTGCTATCTTGCAGACACTCTGAGATGTTTGGTATACAAATCAACATTATGACTCATCTGAATTACGTTACAGCACAAACCTCATGCAGTTGATACAGATTTTTTCCATCAAAATGAAACACAAAGTAGCTTTTCTCCTGATTTCTTTCCCCCCTGTCATTCATTTTCTTGTGCACAATTGCAATATAGAAACTGATTTTCTGAGAATTATATGTTTTCGTAGGACTCAGAAAGTGACAGATGACCTTACCTGTCTTTCATTACTTCCTTTGCTGAGTTTTCATCCAAATATTGTTTCAAAACATGTGCTTACAAAATAAACATACTAATATCAATACCATTAAGACAATCACTTCAGATGGGAGGAAAATCAGGTCTAGCACCTAAAAAAACAAGTGGAATATATTCTTTTTGCCTGTAGCTTTGAAAGCTCTGAAAGTCCTATTATCTTAGGAATTAAATTGCTTACTCTAATGCATACAGATGGCAATGCCTTGTGCTAGGTACAGCTGCCTTTTATTTATTTTTTTTTAATTTCTGTCCTCAAAGGAGACAAGGAAAACTCTCATGTGTCCACCTGCAACGAACTATGAGCTTTTGTAGCAGAAGGGTGAGCTCGAGGGTTCATTCTGTGCAGGCATGCTTTCTCTTTGGTGCAACAAATAATATTTTCAACAAAGCTATTCTGGAAATGATATCTCTTGGAAGGAGAACAGAATTAAAATGCAATGCCTGCTGAAATGTTAAAAAGTAGCTGCTGAACTCAGTGGTCAACAAATAATATTTGAGAAGAAACGCAGCAAATTTTTTGGAATATATGTATACATAAAATAAAAAGTGAATCACTATAACCTTCATTAGCCATTTTTTGATAAGCTTAATACATCAAAAAAGGAATTTTCATTTCAGTTCATTGACTATTCATGCAAACACATTTCTAACTTTTTTTTGTTTTGGTTTGGTTTGTTTTTTTTTGTGCATGACAGTCGGTGATTTTGCTTAAATTGCTATTTTCCACTCTCTAGGCAAACTCAGCATCATTTTCAGATTCAATTTTGTCTGCAAAATCTGCTTATGAATAAAAAATTTAGGCTTTTAACTATTATATCCACAACCTTTGCTTCCAGTGAAAATGCGTAGGCTAAAATAAATACAACAGTGTTTGTAGAAAGCAAAAGTTTCACAAAATTTGTGAATAGCTGCAGACGAAAGTGCACATGCAGTGAAACTCCCATGTCTCTCAGTTTTGGTAACGTAGTTGTCATCCAGTTAGAGAATCGAATCAGTAAGTGTAACTGAGGTGAACATACTTTTCTTAGAAAATTTTGGTGTGTGAGTAGATCATACATTACAGTAAGATGGCTGTTGTACAAAATCTTAAAGTATTCTGAAATATAAACTGGTTTCATAATATGTGTATATGCTGCCTAATTTATATAAAATGTAAAAACCTTCCGCAATAAGGGAATGTCCTTATCCTGGCTCTGTTCGCATAGGATAAACATGGATTATTGTTTCTTCCTTGGAAAATTTTTGAGTTATTCAGAGAATCATAGATTTGTAGAATCATTAAGGTTGGAAAAGACCACTAAGATCATTGTGCCCAATCATCGACCCATCCCCACCATGCCCACTAACCATGTCCTTCAGTGCCACAGTTCCACATTTCTTGAAAACCTCCAGGGATGATGACTGCACCACCTCCGTGGGAAGCCTGTGCCAGTGTCTCACCATTCCTTTGGAGAAGAATTCTTTTCTAATATAGAATCTGAATTATACGCATATGATTCACTGGAAGAAAAGGCAAAAAGAAAGAGCAGAATTTGCTAAATGAACAAACAAACAAACAAAAACAGTGATCTGATCTGTGTAGTTCAAGGCTTGTTTGTCTGAGCAGAGTTTAGTTAAAGCCCAGTACTCAGTGAGAGGACTTTGGGGAGCAAAACAGAAGAGGAACATTTTATCATCACTGGACTTAGGAACAACAAGAATCCTGAAGGTCATATTTCTTGAGATTGAAAGAGACATCTTTCAATAATATGATGCTAGCCAGATTTTAAAACAACTTTGTATAATTTGTCCTGCCTTTTAAAGTACATCTCATACTTCCTACATGTTGTGAATGAACTAGCCAACCCCCAAGCAAAGGTTACCCTCTGCTCTTAAATCTTTCTGGTCCCTTGACATTTCTGACTGATGGAAATTGGATGTAGAGGCAAGGCAAACTACTCTGGCTAAATGCTTCTGAATAGGATGATGGTCTGCTGCTACATAAATCCTCTGTGCTGTCAGGTCCCGGGAGCATTCTTTGTTCTGGCCTTGGAGAGATTTTGTGTCAGCCCACCAGGCAGTAAGAAGAAAACTGCAGTTGATTCTGTCAGAACATCATACTAAGTGAAAAAAATTATGATTTTCCCTATGTGTACATTCAAACCACTTTTTCAGACCTCCTCTTCGTTCTAGCTCAGTTACAACAAGCTCCCGAAGAGAAGTAATCTTTTAATTATCCAAATGTTCTTTTCAGAGAACAGCTATCAGACTAATTTCCCTGAATGACATACAATTTTTCTCTGTGCAATTTTGCAAACAAGGAGAACGTAGGACAGATGGGGAAGAAGAAAAGGTGATAAAAAGAATAGAAATATTGTGCAATAATTCTTCTAAATCATTCCTTCCTGATGTACCGTGTTGTAATCATATACAATTCGTGCCACTTAACACTTGAAACTGCAAGCAGTAGAGATTAAACAATAAGCAGTTACTGAGAAAGTAAAGAAGGGTGATAAAGCTTGCTGATGAGACTGTTATTCAGAGTAGTAGAAATGACAGCCAACATGGAAAAGTGTGGAAAAAGGGCCTTACAACATTGAATGATTAAACCATAAAATGGCACATGCATTCAGTATCTTTAATGTAAAACAATACACACTGGAAAGAAATTCTAACTTTGGCTATAAAATTGTTAGCTCTGAGATGATGACGAATTTAGGAATGAAACTGGGGGGTTGTAATTGACATTTCTGTGAGAATACCAGCTCAGAATTCATTAGTCACCACCACCAGCAGCAACAAAACAGAAAAGCATGGAATGTTAAGAATTGTTAGGAAATAGCAAACCAGAAAATGCTGTATAAATTCATGATTTATCTGCACATTAAATGAAATAGTCAATCACATCTCTCATATTTAAAAAAATACAGTTGACTTGGAAAAGCTGCTGAGAAGGTGACAGGAACATCGCATAAATGGTCTCTAAGA
Source organism: Tragopan temminckii (assembly GCA_028571105.1). Lineage (NCBI taxonomy): Eukaryota > Metazoa > Chordata > Aves > Galliformes > Phasianidae > Tragopan > Tragopan temminckii. The sequence goes on from JAOWBP010002978.1 coordinate 13,335,043, forward strand.
AAAGCAGCAACGTGTTAACTAAGCATTCAGTCCAAAAACCTCTTAGGACTGTAAGAAAGCCAACAAGATGCGCTAAAAGAATTGTATGTGAAACCATGACAGGTGAAAATGGATCTTTTTCAAAGAATTATGGAATCACAGGCATTGGAAAGGACACCTGGAGATCATCTACTCAAACCCCCTGCTAAAGCAGGTTTCCAAGAATAAGTTACACAAGAAAGCATCCAGGTGGGTTTTGAGAAAAGACACAACCTCTGGGCAGCCTGCTCCAGTGTTTTGTCACCCCCACAGAAAAGAAGTTTTCCCTCATGTTCATGTGGACCTTCCTATGTTCAGGTTTGTGTCCACTGCCTCCTTTACTGTTGCTGGGCACTGTTGAAAAGAGCCTAGTCACATCCAATTGACTCCTATCCATTAGATATTTATAAACATTGATAAAATCTCCTCTCAGTCTTCTCTTCTCTTCTCTTCTCTTCTCTTCTCTTCTCTTCTCTTCTCTTCTCTTCTCTTCTCTTCTCTTCTCTTCTC
>JAOWBP010002978.1:13335670-13356757 GCA_028571105.1 Tragopan temminckii
ACCAGGCTGCCCAGAGCCCCATCCAATCTGGCCTTGAACACCTCCAGGGACGGGGCATCAACAACCTCTCTGGGCAAGTGACTTGGCAGTGGATCACAGATGGACAGACATTTTTATTCTAATTAATTTTTCTGCCTAAGGACTGAATGGTTAGATTATACTACTGTGCCAGCTGACTGTCATCTTCCACTAGGCATCCTTGGCACTAGAATTTCTCAGGAGGATTCATTTTTCATTTACTTTGACCCAAGTTAGTCATCTAGGGTGGGACTTGGGTACTCTAATATAGTTGTCTATATCAACCCATCGAAGTCTGAGCTTGTCACTCAGACTTCATCAATTAAGAGAACTAATGAATTCTCAAGGATAATTTCATCCTAAGACGGGTGCTGTGAATTTCCCCACAGGGTAATTTATTTCTCTATATTTTCTTCCCAAAGGGCCTAGATGTCTAGTTTGGACTCTATGCCTACCTTTTAGATGAATAAAGTTGGTTGAGAAAAATCTTGCCTTTACTTATCCTGGTAAATAACTTAGCTTTACTATAGCTTTTATCTGATGAATGGTCTACGTAAACCACCAAAATAATGTTACAGGTAAATACTCTATTTCCTCTATAGTGAAAGAAATATACATTTGGCTATCTGAAATTTGTTCTTGAGTTAAGACTAATCCACTCAAGAACAATAAAAATTAGACTTCAGTATTTGTAATCCAGTGATTCAAAACATAACAAGGCCATCATCAATTACTGAGCATTCTAAACAGTAATCTGAAAAAAAAATAAAAATAAAAAAAAAATTAAAAAAAATAAAAAAAAATCTTGAGGAATAGATACTTTCCAAGAAGAAAAAATAGTTTGAAGATACGTTGTGTAGGATAAGCTGTATCCTAAGTGTCTGCCTGAATAACCTTTTGGGTAAAGGTAAGTGCTTCTCTTGTCTGTCTTTGCCTGGAATTGATTTTTAGCTTGAAAGTAACTGTCAGACCATGATTTTATGGCAACTTCTAGGTTTGCAGTTAATTAAGACTGTGTGGTAGTGATGCATGATTAAAATTTATTAAACTCCTTAAAATCTTCATCTTTGCAGTGAAATGCTGCAAAGGATTTATCCAGAAATCAGCAGTTTTACAAGATATCATATGAAGATTTTTTTTTAATCTCCATATGTAAATATTATTTAATTAAATCTCTTAATTAGATTTTTTTTTTTGCTAACCAGTATAAATCTTAGAGCTCAACTTCATAAAAGGCAACAGTTACATGAATTTAGGCACCAGTTCAAGTTATCAATCTTAGCTTTGAAGTTCATTTTTTTCTTACTTCAGTCATATGGGAAATGGAAGGCACAGGCACTAACAGTAAGCTCAGAATTAAAGTTTTATATAGATAATGCAGATTATTTAGTGCCAAAAATAAAACAGCGATTCCATATTTCTCTGTATTTTATGTAGAATTTCAGATCAACCGCTGATGCTGCTAGGAGAGGGAGTTCTCCTGCATTTCAGATTACTGAAACCTCACGAAACCTTGATCTAGCCCCAGGATTGCTAGGCCAGTTATTTTCATTTGTTTGTTTTTAATGGACACCTACTCATTTTGCGTTGGGAAATTAGTTGATAGAGTAATGCAAAATTGGTCAACGTGCTATTTAGAGATTTCTAATGCTATAGACACTCTGTCAAAGAACAGAAATAATTATGCCAACCATATTAGCTGCTGGTAGGTAGGGGCTGTGGGAGCCACATGAACTTTGTGTACTGTGAGATTTTCCTAAATGTTCAGGCATTTGAAAGAGATGTCTTTTCTATAGATCACTGTTTCTCTTATAATGTATGGCTTGATACTGTAGTTCTGTTTGTACTGAAAAATAAAGATGTCATTTTTAGTGAGTGCAAGTGCTCACGAGAATCAAAAACATACTGCTGCATTTTGCTACTTACAACACACCAATATCTATTTCCTAAGCTTTTATCTGTAGTTATAGATAAATAAAACAACATCAAATAGTTTTTGGATTTTAAGTGTAGCATATGACAGTGTATTAAGGCAAGAACTGAGTACCTTTTAATCATATTTTTCTTCACTGGAACAGAACTCAACTTCACCATTTGCAAACAGAGTGTAATGGTGCATTATTTGAATAAAGTCGTATTGTCACTCTGTTTTGATGCATCCTTCAAATCAAATGGTACAATCAGGAACTTTGTTGGGTTTTCTTTTCCTCTCTTTTATTTTTAAGTCTCCAGACTTCACCCATGAAAAGACTCAGGCTTTTTTTTCCACTCGATAATGTTAAATAGATCAGAAGAAATCTGTCAAGCAGATCCTTGTGCTGTAAAATGAAGTGTCACCACGTTTCCTAGCTGAAGCGATGTGAAGTGTGCTGGTGTAAGCTGGGCTGTCCCTACATAACAACATTCACACTACCCAGGTGATGCCAGCTATAGGCAGATGCTTATTTCTGCAAATAATAGCTGCTGTTCTTTAAGAAGTTACTGCTTCCTGACTGCTTATTGCAGTCCCACTGAAGACTTCTGCCCCTACATCTCCTCTAGAGAGATCAGAGGGAGTGCTCCCTAAATAGCTTGCAGCCTAGCAGTGGGATTAGCTCAAGCAGAGGCAAAGGCTGACATCCCAGAGCTCACTTGGGATTGCTCTGATGATCCATTCTGCTGGCACAGGAATGGCCAGCTAGGTCCAAGAGAGGATTTCTTCACTGTGTTCTTTTTAAATGTATTTGTGCTACTGTGCCAGGCGAGTCTCCTTGCATTGACACAAAACATCCTGTGATGACTGATTGTGGATGTTCATCAGACCTTACAGCACTGGAACCAGCATTGCCTGTTCCATTTAGGACGGGAAGATATTTGGAAGGTCAGAGTCTGCTTCTTTGCCAGTCTGTTTTTGTTTTTTTTTTATTTCAGTTAAACTCAAAAATGCTAAGTTCTCCTTTACTTGATCAAAGTTTCAGCTTTATTTTCTTTTCTCGTTATTTATTAAATCTTTCGTGTGTGTATTTCTGCCATTTCAATAACGTTTTGACATGAAATTCACAGAGTTAGATGTCACTTTTTTTTGTTCATTTGTTTGGACTATATATGGCTTTCTATTTTTTCTTCTTCTTGTTAGTTAACTTGAAAAAAATGCAATACCTTATTTCAACAGCTGTAACAATTCACATGTGTTTGAAAATCGCCTTGGCTTTCATCTGCAAAATCTAATAGCTCCAAAGTAAGACTTAGACTGTACAGCAACCCAGTGGCTGAGTATCTGTTTTCAGATGTTTATAGCAAGCTCCTAAAATCTCTACTTTTGTTTTTAGTAGAATTCCCCTGAAAAGTAAGTCTGGATTTCTGTCTCTGGTGAGCAGGCTCTGACAGGCTAATAAGGAAGACTGATGGTGGCAATAAAAAGGGTCTAGGGTGCATTCTTCAGATTTCACTGGATGTAAAATGATGGCCCTGCTACAGAATGGCCACAGAGGGACTTGGAGTGAAATCTTGTCTGGAGAGTTAGAAGAGAGTATTGTACTGAAGTGACCTCTCCATCAGCTCTGGGTCTTGGCATTATTCATGGCTATCACATCTGAAGAGAGTGCTGAATTAACAGCATTTGAGGCAACCTTTTTAGCCTGGAGAATTGAGATGTATGTTTTCAACTTCTGTTGATTTACTCCCTTGAAATTTGCATAAAGTGATAAGCAAAATCTGAAAAGAAATTTCACCCACTGTAGGAAGTGAGTGCATTGGGGGCTTGAATAACTTCTTGGTGGTGTATTTGGTTCTGGAGCTGATGACTACCACTGAGAAAGTGAAATGGAAATGACATAAAACTTCCTGAAGAGCTTATGTCACTTGCATACATGTTGACATATATCCTCGGCTTTAAATCCTTGTTTTGATGGAATTAATATGCTGAAACATGTAGGTATGTGTGCAGGTAGTACGTGAGATCTCGCCTGTCACATTAAGCCAATCCCTGAATTTAGCTGCTTTTAAAAATGGCAAGCTTTAAAGGATATATAATGCTCTATATTCATTTAGCAAATATGCAATGGCAAGAGGGAGTGATTTTTATAACCTTGTGAACAGTAGAAATAAGCCAAGATTGAAAGAGGTCTGGAAAAAAATATTCAGATAGAATGTATACCCTTCAGCATGCAAGAAGCTGCCCTTGTTAGAAGCTAACTTTGCATGCATAATTAATTTGAGCAGCACATTCAGTTTCTTACAACTGAAAGAGAAATTGAATTCAGGTGTTTGGTGAACATATGGGGGATTTACTGTGAATTTATGACCTGTGGTTTGAGTGTAAAACCCCAAGATACTACCTGATAAAACTTAATGAAGCTTGTGCAGAGAAGCTATTTCTATTTGCAGTTTTGTAATTGATATATTTTCTTTTCTTTTTTGTTTTTGTACTTTTCTCCCACCTTTTACTGCCATATCTCCAGTAATTTCTTTAACACTTAAGAAAAATGAGAATACTGTAGGATAAACTGTTTTGTGTCTCCTTCCATGTTAGCAGTACAACACACCATGTTATAATTGTGATCTTAACAAACTTCATCTCTTGCTCAACTGATCTTTTTCTCATACTGACTGTGTTGAGTCTTTAGTCATGCAAAAGCTCTGTACAATTCTGGCTGATTGGTTTTGTTTGTGATTCATGCCCATATGTATTAATTTCAGTGACTTTGTGGATAATTGATCACTCAGTGTCTCAGAGAAGGACTTTATGTAGGACACTGGAAGGAAACCACCAACACTAACTCAAGCGTGAGGACTGGTATTTAGATGTCACAAATAAACTATAAAACAAAATTATAGGAAAAGACCAACCTGCTCTGCTGATCTGGTGGCAGGAAGGAGATGGTGCATCCTCTGTTATGCTCGTCCATTGTTAGCCGCGCGGGTGTGTGGGCACTGTCTATGTCAGCAATGGTTAACAAATGTGCTTGAGGTGAACAGATCAGTATGCTGTGCAGAGCAGTATCGTGCCAATATTAGGCCTGGTAAAGGGCATGCTTTCATTTTATTTTGCATCCATGGCTTTTTGCAAAACCGAGACAGTTTCTGCTTATCCATCCTCGAGGGCCATCTGAAACAGAGCTCCATCTGCTTGGAGTAAGCACCACGGTGAGAGGATGCTTGAGTATTGTTCAGTGCAGCAGAAGCTCTTATATTAGATTATCACCAATCTGCTTTCAGTTGTGCTCAAACCATGGAGGAAGGGGCCCATTCTGTAGTTTCTCAGCAAATTTTGTGCTTTGGTAAGGATGCACAGCCACAAGAGAAAAGACAGCCTTAGTCCTCTGTGGGATGAGAACTTTCTACTCCACTTTCTACTCCATTCTACCTGTAGATACAGATAGATTCCAATTCAGCTCTTGGTTTTTAATATGAAGTGAATAATCTGTCCAAATAGAAAAAAATGTGTTTTATACAAATAGGTGATTTTTGTTTACCATCCTGAAGTAAATAAGGACCCATCTGTGTTTTATAACTGCTATCCAGAGATCTAAGCAGCCCATCAGACCTGAGAGCCCCTGACAGTTCAGATCTGTGTTAGAAGATTTCAAGGTGTAAAGGACAGTTTGTTTACTAACCTTTTGGTTATTCCAGTCATGTTGCAGCTGCCTGGTGATGTTGTTAAGACCCTTTTCCACGCTTCTTTAGGCCAATAATTTTTTTTCCAAAGCTTTAGTCATCTCTGTTCAGTAGCATGTTTGTATCTGCTATATCACACTGAAAATCTGTCTGTTTTGAAAGCATTACAACTCTGTACATCAGTGCATGACATCACACTGAGACATTGCTTAATGATCTGAGACTCTGGTGGTCATTGCTACGGCTGCTTGTTTCTGGAAATACGTGACAGCCCCTGCCTATCTAAGCCTTCCTTACAGTTGCATTTTTAGCCTGTACTGGTGGTTGTGTGTTTTAAAACAGTGCTCACAAAGTAGCTGCTCGTGAAATGTGCCATCTGCAGATGGAAGCCAATGGGATGTCGAGCACAGAGGTGATCCAAGGACATCTGGCCACTTCACAACCCAAGCTACTTTGACCCTAAAAGCCTTTCCTTGGCTTTTATTTCTTTCAGGAACTTTTAATAATGAGAGCACTTTGAAATAAAAACATAGCTTATATCTGATGCTAGGAAGTGCTAATTGTCTTTTCTAAGTTCACAGGCATCCTGTTATTAAGTAGGCATAGGGGAGGGAGTACTGTTTAGGCAAACTGTGGTTACTGTAAAAGTTGTAATTCCAGTACTGTAAAAGTTGTAATTCCAGTTTTGTTGAAATGTTTAAAATTACCAAAGGTCAAATCTTTAAGAAACTTTGAATAGACTTCAAGTTAAACTCTTTCCTTCCCACTGGCAGTCCTGAATTATTTGAGGCAGTTTTGTCTTCAGATTTTGAGTTCATTTGAATGAAACTCAAAACATGGTGCATTTAGTTAAACTTTTGAGAAGTTGAACCATACATCTGCAAAAGTCAAAAGGCAATAAAAGCACTGGGAAACCTGCATCATAGCAGTGTGTTTGTTGATATGACCCTGTCTTTTGTGGCCTCTTCATCCAACAAGTCAAAATTCATTTTGCTTTAGACTGGCTGAGGACTCAACATGTTGGATAAAATTTCTTTAAATCTGTCTCAAGGGACAATGCTAGAACTTACCTAAAGAGCTGTAGATAAACAGAACATCTCAGAATCTAAAAAGGCACAAAGCTAAGATTTCACTTTTTTTTTTTTTTTTCAATGTCCTTACTTCTTATTATAATTATGGCATTTCCCTCCTTTTTAAAGTGGGTAAGTGTTGCCTGGGGTTTTAATGAGATATGGGGTGTATCAATTGTCTCCTGAGTGGGCAAAACCTTGGAAGTTTCACTAGGAGACAGGGATGACATAGCAAAAAAACTGTTAATAATAAAGTTAATAGGATGAGGAGATACATGGAAAGAATTAGGAGACAGTATGTCAGATCAGAATGGAGATGTGCAAGCCTTCACTGGTGAGAAGGACAGGACAGAGGAATAGTTTAACCAGGAGAACAGAAAACATAGTTGAGAGGAAAGTGGAAATGAAAGGAAGCCAACCTGAGCTAGAGTCCAAGCCTTTAAATAATCTTTCTTTTTTTTCTTAAAGTTATCTTAGCCCCTGACTGCTTTTCTTTTTCCTTTTCCTCTTCTAAATGAAAATGTTTTAAACAGTTCTATATTGTTATAAGATTGCTCATTTGACCTCATTTTCTTTGTCTCAGACTTTTTGAGCACATAGAAATTTGAGTAGATACTGAAGTAGTTTTGTCCTTTAATTTAGCTCTTTCTTTTCTGTGAAATAGTCCTTTTTTATTATTCACTTCTTTTGCAATTTTCTAAATTTGGGTCATGTCCCTTGCTTTTGTGATAAAATAGAACTATTATTGAAAGATTTATCTTCTATTATCGTCTTTTAATAACTTTGAATAACTTTGAATTTCTTAAGTCAACTTGGCTTTTTTTTCCTATCACTAAAGTAAGTTGATCTTAAGTTCATCGTAATTAATCATAAATCCCAGGATCCTCCTTGTCTTTTCGTTGTTTTGTGTCTCCAGTGTGTAGAGGGTGTCAAATTCATGCATTCTCTTAACTGGAATAGGTATATATTTTAGCTTCATAGCATGAACACTAGGCATTCATTTGCTATTCTTGCTTACTCTGTTGTAATTATTTTCATTAATAACAATCACAAATCGTGTGTAAGTCCTCAAATCTGTAATAATCCTTCCAATGATGCTTTTAGGAGCTGGTGCAGTACGTCTGTTCCTCATCACACACGGGTTCTCATTCACTATTTTTTCTGAGTTTTCCTTCCAATTTTTCTTTGCCAGGAAATCACTACTCAAGTGTCACATTTGCATTGTGATTCCTTAGAGTTTGAAATAAATGTGACTGAAGAAGACTAATCAGCCTGAAGGTGCCCATGTGCAGCACTTTGCTAGTAATTTCATATCAAAGTCCAAGAGCATTTCTCCTTCAAATGTATTCTTACACCTCAAATACTAATAGTTAATTTTAAATGCAATTTAGTTTGCAGAAAAGATTGTCTGTTTATAATGTATTAGACTGCTTGTTTGTTAGATTAACAGTGCCAGTTTGAAAACCAACAGGCCATTTTAAAATATTTTGTATGTCTTAGATTGTGGTGATTGCATTTTAGAAAGTGCTGTGTATAGCAGTGCATCAGGTTAAAAACAAATGCCTATGTAGAAAAGCTGGGCAGAGTTTGACAATAAGAAACTAATTTACACAACATAAAACTGAAAAAAGACACAAGCTGTTCCACAGAATTAAGATGAATTAAGGAAATAGAATTAGCAACCTAAAAAGAGAAGGAAATTTTGAAAGTCTCATAATGTCTTATTTCCACCTGTTCTAAATAAAGCATTTTTTTAGCTGTACTTTTCAAAATGGCAATCTGCATATAGAAGTGACCTACCCATCCTTTTCTTTGTCTTTTGTTTCATAGGAAAAAACAAACAAACAAAAAACATGGAAAGCCTCTTTTATAAATTGTTTTTGCTAGAACTGTTCTAATTTTTCTGTTTGGCTAACCAAGCAATGATAAGCTCCTTTTAATAGCGCTGAAAAGGGTGGGAGGCAACGTCTCAAACATGTATAGCCTCCAGTCTACTGCACCTACCAATCCTGACAGATGCAGAAAACAGTCACAGATGGACTCCAGAAGTGTCTCTTCTCATATGAGAGAAAACCTGGGATATAAATTCACCGTGTTTTATTATACCTCGTGTCCATGAACAGGAATCTATGGAATTGTTTTCCACGGCATCCCTGTAGATTTCTCCTTTCAAACAACATAATTGCTGAACATTCCATATCAGCTCTTTTGAAAATAAACAGTAAAATGCAGGGCTTAAAAAGACAATAATAAGAGATTAAAACATTTCTGCTTAGTCTTGATATAAAATTATTTGTTTCTCACATATCCTGTGATTCCCACATTAGCATGTTTGAAATATGGTGGGGATTGTAGAGGTCAGGTGGGAGCTGCACAGATGGAAAAATGGCAATGAGATTAATAAATATCCACTTAGCCTCATGAAATAAGCTGTTCCTGTGTGTATTTCACCACGATTTCACATAAACCTGAGCTATGGAGAAATGATTATCTGAAATAGGCATTATGGAAAAATTTATGATTTTGAAGAGCTAATGATTCTTTTCCATTTTACGTGTACTTTTCCATAAGGGTAACTCCAGGGCTGAGCCCTCCCCAGCACTCCGGCATCTGCATATCGGGAGCCAGCTACTGCTCTGCCACTGAACATATTCCTTCACATGGCTTTTCACTGGCCCATTGGCACTCTGATGCTTTCAGGCTGATCTGCTTGAAAGACTTGTTAAAAACAGAGCTAAGGGACGACAGGTTCTTATCGATTGGAGAGAATAATCAAATTTTGTCTAGATAGGACCTTCAGACATTGTAATGATTTGATGTGAATAAAGATGTGACAGTCCTACTGTTTATTGATAGGGAAGAAGAATCATTCATGTTTATTCAGTAGCAGAGATCATTAGAACTATTCCTCAGTGTTAAGGCTGACAATAACATTTATTCCTCTTCATTTCTAGGAGTAACATATACCAGTAACTTCTGGTGATTTTTAGAAAACTCCTCATTCATCCATTCTTACACTATCTGAAGTTCATTAATCAAACAACATTAATCATTATAAAAGTCTAAATGTCTATATATTGAGTGCTTGGAAATTACTTTTAAGTCTGTACTTCTGTACAGTAGCAGTGGTGCCTTACAAAGAAATTGCAGTCACAGATGGCAGTTCCTAAGTATTGATCATTTCCATCCTCCTTTTAGCAACCGATCAACTCCTAACAATCATGACCGGATACAGCGCCTGAGACAAGAATTTCAGCAAGCAAAACAGGATGAGGACGTGGAAGACAGGAGACGTACTTATAGCTTTGAGCAGCCATGGGTAAGTGTACATACAGTCTGTCCAATCTTGCAACTTGCACCAACCTCCACTCTCCCTGCCCTGGTCAGGAGCAAGGCAGGGCTGAGCCAGGGTTGTCTGCCTTCAGCCGTCTGCTTATTCTGCTGGCCACATTTCTGTTTCATTGATGTCTGTTTCATTTTTAAACTTCTTCAATAATCTGTTCTCTGTATGTGTAGCATAATTTGCTCTGTGTTTAGACTCTAGACTCTGAATTAGTACTTGGATTTTTTTTGCCTCGAAGCTAATATCAATTATTCTGAAATTTACCAAGAAAATCAAAATGAAACACACGCTAATGATAAATAATTTAAAGAGATCATGTAACCTTGTACATGATATTTTCTCTGAAGCAACATCTTCATGATTATTTCTTTTCCTCTTTTAAGGGGAAGTATGTATTATTACAGTGAAAAAGAAGAGATATGCATTATGCTATGGTTTGTAATACTGTCCCTTTGCCAGTGATATTAGCCAAGATAGTTCTATCTTGAGATATATGTCCTAATAGATCATTTAAATCCTGTTCAGTCTGATCTAGCAAAGTGATACAATTATGTAAATCCACGTGCTTATCTTGTTTTACATAACTGAAATGAATCACTGATGCCTTTTAATCAACTGCATATCCTAAATTATGATTCTCTAAATGTGGGATAAATACTTTATTGTATGCATTTGTTTAAAAAAATCCACAATAAAGACAGTGAACCATTCACTCACATTCTCAACGAGGAGAGGTCGTATCATAGCAGCAATAGAATTTCCCACATGTGACAGAGGTAGAAACATCCCAAGATCAACATCTCTATGTCTGAAGTCACAGGGAACAACCTAGGTAACATCACAAGTATATCACCTGTTTGCTGTTGTGGTGAATATTGGAGGTTTTTTGACCTCTGTTCTGTCTTAGTGTCTTTGTCCCTCTTAAGTTCACCAGTTGGAAACTGTGGTATTTTTAACATACAGCATGGAGAGGAACAAAGGTGAATGTGTCCCTAAATGACCTCACATGCTGTGTAAGGGTATAGGCTTCTTGTTTCCCATATTAGAATAATACTAATACTCTAATACTCTCTGAAATAGAATAAACAAAATAAGCATTTTCTTTAAGACCAGATGTTTGTTATTTAATGTTGTGAATATGACGTGATAGCTCATCTCAATTGTGGCATAGCAGTTTTTGGAAGAATGGGACTGGGTGTAGGAAGTACTTTTTATTTTACATTTCTACTGCAGTTTAATTTCCAAATGAGAGATTTGAGCTGTATTCTTGGAAACTGTCTATGAGAAAAACTTGCTCTCTTGGAGACTTGGGAACTTAACTACTGAAGGTCATGGGCCAAATTGTTGTATATCTAAATGCCATAGCAACTTTAGTCAGGCAACTTGGCTTTTATTATAGTTTCTTGTAATGAGCGAGTAGGGAATTATTTGGATGACAGGCTGATTACCTTAGGAATGGAATAATTTCCTAAATTGTGGGTCAGAACATTGACCTTTCCTTTTCTCTTATTCAAACAAATGGGATCTCTCTGTTTACTCCCCTTCTACAGATCATGCAAATGAGCTCAAAGTGATTAATTCAGCTTAATGTATTAATATTAATTCTGAAGCTCGCTGTTGCATTTGTAGGAGCTGATGTTGTTAAGTACTTAAGTGACCAAATACTTTATTTTAGATACGTACTTTAAAAAAAAATTGGCCCGGCGTATTTTTGAATTATAATATTTTTCCATCATGTACTCCAGGCTTTCAAGATCATAACGCTTGGAAAGGATAAAGCAGTGATCTCATCCATTTCAACAGTTCACAGTCATTTCAGTGTTAAGGAACCATAACCCTCTCTCTTAAGGAGAGTCTATTACTTTAACATATTAGTCTAAGATGACAGGCTTTGTTAAGACACTCTCTGAAAACAGATCCAGATGTATTATTAAATGCTACAAAACAATGCAAAAGCAGTTTATAATATATATGTAGGAAAATACTTATGCATTTATCAGCCTCCCTTCAGTTTTCTCCATCTGCAAGCTGTTGGTTACAAATCACAGCAGTGAGACACACACCTGTACATGGACCATTGTTGAAAAGTATGGTCTCACCAGGGGAGAAGGCTTGTGCAGCCTACACAGACAAAGGGCTTTGCATTCAGAGGTGCCTTCGAGCCGCATGACAGCAGCCAACTCGGACCTGGTTTGGACAGAAAGAGAGAGGAAAAAAAAACAATCTTTCACCACTGAGAAGTGTGTGCTATGAGGTGATAAGTAGTTTGCATTTCTCATTAACAAGATGATGGTTGGATTGAGGATAGGGAACAGTGTGCTGATGTGATGTGGGACTATTTGTTACTTTAAGGAAGTGTAAATGAACATAAAGTTTGCAGTGTAAGTAATGGGTGCTGACGGAAATCTGGCAGCTTTAAGGATTTTCAGAGGAGCTCAATAGCTCAGGAACCTGATAATATATTATCAAAATGATCCTGTGAACGTCACCAACTCCAATCCATCCTGGGCTATTAATGGCTTGTGACATAGCAGCCTGGTTACCTGTGACAAATACATAGAGTCTGGAGGTAGATCTCTGCACCACAAAGCACTACATCACGCTGGCCCTGAGCGATACTGCTGGCAGAGACCAGTGTCCAGCCCCAGCTGCTGCTGGCTGTTGCCGTGAGGTGAAGGCTGTTTATCTGTAGGTGAGCAATGTGGCAGAGCTGGACTTTTGGCCTGCTGTATTTGCCCTGCCTGTAAACAAAACACTTGACTGCCTACAAGTACTCGTACAGCATCAGGCAGCTGAACAGACACAAAAAGTGATAGTGCTGGAATGAGAGGACACGTCTGTTGATGGCGTGGTGTTTCTGCTCAAGGCCATCTGAATGACATGCTGTTAAAGTTTAATAACTGACTAACTGCTGCAGCATTGAGGCATCTCTGGAACCCAGCAGTTCTGCAGTAGAGACAACGCTCAAAGCTTGATGGAAAAGCTTTCTGTTTATTTTAAGAGAACTTTCTCAGGCTTCTCTATTTTTTTTTTTTTTCCTCATACATGCTTTTTTTCTGTGTGTGTATCAAAAACGGTACAAGAATACATACAAGGGCAAGGCTTTATGTCTGATGTTACACAGGGAAAAAAATGGAAAACAAAATCAAGTATGATTAATCCATTTTAATCCTGCTGGTGCAAGTTGCAGTCAGGTTGCCAGAAATGTGTACCTGGGCATACAGAACTACATGGAGTCACAGTATGGCTGCTGGTTTTACAGCCCTCGCTGTTGCTATGACAAATTATTATACCAATGTTGGATTCTTTTGGAGTTGATTTTTCTATTCAGGACCAACACTGAGTCTCTGTGGGTTTTTTTTGTTGTTGTTGTTGTTGCTTTGGTTTGTGTTGTTTTTGTTTCTTGTTTTCCTGGGTCGTATTGGGTTTGCTGAAGTTTGTCTTTGCTCACATCAGTCCTGGAGATAGGGGAGTTTGATTTACGTTGTTCCAAATGTTTTATTTTTGTCTAGTCACATTTTAATTGCAGATCTCCAAAAACATGTCATTGTAGCACTAAATGTCATGGGAGTGAACACTCCAATTAAAAAAACATATACCATATTTAATCAGTTGAAAAAGCTACAAGTTCTTGCCAGTCCTGCCCGTAGTAATGCACTACGAGAAAAACAAAAAGACTCTGGAGAGATGAAAGTTGGTGTTCTAGTTCTTCATCTTTAATACAAAATTCAGTGCTAGAAATAGAAAGTGACAACTTCCATTCACAAATACATTCTTCTCCAGTCATCTCAAATCTATTTGGATGGTAAGAGAAAATTAGTAGCAAGAGAGCAGCTGAACAAACCCCACTTTAAATATTTAGGAGTCAAATAAAAAGACATTTTTATTCTACAGATAACAGCTAACTGAGTCAAAATAAACATAAAACCTTACTCGTTGGAGTATAGCTTTAATTATGTGCACAAATTTGGGAAAAGTAAATAATTGCATGAATTTTGAAGAGAAAATATGCCAGCAGTCTTAATAGCACAGAAATCTAGGGACTATGCTAGGGAAATCTAGGGACTATGCTTGGTTTTTCAGTTTGTTGGTGTATAGAATTTGTGGCTAAGACAGATTCAGAGAAAAAAAATGTTTTTTTTTTTTTTTTTTATAATCTGTTTCTCGTACTTGTTTCTTATCCTTGTATTCATGTATTTAACCAATTCAAAGCCATAATGAATTCCAAATAATATAAAATTGCTTTAGAAAAACAAAAGCCCGATTTTTATCACTGTAACTTACTTACTTGGAAAAACAAATAACAGACTATATTTAAAATGAGTAATGCACGGTTTACATCAGGCTGTAAATTCTGAAGAATTACTCAACACGTTGATGAGAAAGAGAAACAGTATATTATTTCTTTTTACTATCAATCCATTTCAAGAATTTCTGTCAGGAAATGTTATTAAGATATTTGGTGATATCCAATCAAACATTACCGTGGACAAAGGCCTTAGCCTTTAAGTTAAGTTGCTGTTTCTCCTACTCCAGTCTCTTTCAGAAAGGAAACCAAACTTATGCGGGGCATCCTCTCTGCAGTTAGTTTCTCCTCAGCTGTGTAATTTATATCCATGCTTTGTCAAAGCTGGGAAGCTTTCATGAAATGCCACGTATCTTTTGCCTAGCTTTACATTTTGACTCTAAAATTTTGTTGTCTATTTTAAATTACTTTTTCCCCACTAGTTTCAATCTATTATTTTATGTGAAACATAAAAATGAGGATAGAAAATGTGAAAAAAAAGAAATGAAATAATTTCGTTTTGTAAACAAACGTATTTAATAGCTTGCAGGCATGCAGTGCACGTAAATAACCCAGGCAGAATGTCAAGGCTGTCTGAGTGGTTTGTTTCTACCATACTGAAGATTTTCTTTCTGCTGCTGCAGAAAGAATGTTGTACAGAATGGAAATCTTAGTCCCATACCATGGCATTCAGCTTTCTACATATACACCAAAGAAAGATGCACAAAGGGATGGGATTTTCTTATTGTATGGTGCTTGAATTAATACACACCTGTTGGCCATTTTTAAAAGAAATATTGCTGTACATTCTGTTCACCTTAGCAACATAAACAGAAAGATGAAAATAAAAAATAGTTTTCCAGGACAGCCATCATAACCATGGAATGTTTTTTATCATTCTAAACTTTGATATACAATTGCTGGATTGTCTATCATCTGTGTCAAGCATACGTACATAAAGCAGGCAAGATCATTTCATCTTATCTTAACTACCACTGAACTGTTGAAACCTAAGATATTTGGGGGAGACCTTATGTTTACAGACTTTCCAGGTGAATTTTAAATTCCTTAGTTAAAAATAGAGTTTAATCTGGAAAAAAAAAATAGCAAATGTATTTCAGTACTAGATAGTGAGTTATTTATTGATTTATTAAATAACTCGGTGAATGTGAAAGGCCTTATTCATTTCTGTATTAACTACATTTTTATCAACATAAATAAGTTCTATGAGTTTGAGTGAGCATTTCTTCCACTTTCACTCTATGACAGCAGTCTGTGAAATAGAAGCCATCTAAACTGGTGGATCTTGTGTCACCTGGACTAGTGGATCTCCCATAAAATGTAGTGCCCTGGATTGGCCCTATAGTCTCCTTTCTGTAACTCTGATCCATGCCCGTCCCAGGGGCAGGTACATTTCTATGGGCAGAAATGCCACCCTGTGGGTAAAGAAACTGTGTGGGCAGCCTCAAGTTTAGCTAGAAAAGGGAGGAGTGACCTTTAGTCCTCACACATGCCATCCTTTACTGCTGAGAGCAGTCAGTGCAACATCACCCATGGTATGTTCTGTTCAAAATGCAAAAAAGAATTATTTGGATAAAAAGAGGAATCTGTAGAAATGTCTAACTTCACAATCCTAGTTCTAAATTCATGTCTATTTGAGAAGAGAACTGTCTAATTTTGTGTATCTCAAAACACAGTTTTATAAGCTAAGCACTGTTTAACAATGCTGAATGCAATAACTATCATTGCCACTTAAATGTATTGTGGAAGACATGAACATACATTTATTTGTATAATGCAGCCTTGGTTGTTATTGTGGCCTTGACCGCATCCTGATTTAAAAGGTCAATGCTTGTCGTACATCTCATTGCAAACAAGGTCTGAGTTCTTATCAATCTGTTCAGAACTGCTGCCAGGTTTGCTGGATGATTTCAGGTTGTTATAATTGTACTTAGCCTTGTGTTACCCATTTCACGTCGCTGCTAAAAGTATTGTGTTGTCTTCCTTATACATGTGTTTTGTTGCTATTGAAAGATCTGTAAATAGCTCAACTTATTTTTAATTACCTTGTATTTCGCTGACATAAATGAGGTATGCATGTTAGTTTCTGTACTGTAACACTGGACTCTGTTTATGTATATATTTTTAAAACATACTAATTAGATTTTAAGATTACATAAGTACTTTCAGTTCATGTGATTTAATTGAAAGATATTGAAAGATAAATCACTGCACAGAGAGCTGCATTTTTCTAAATAAGTTAGCAGTCCAAAAGGAGTATGTTAAGTCTTTATATCATCTTAACCATAAGTAAGGGCATTCACTATATCACTACGGTTTTATTGAAAAGATTTTAAAGAAATGGCTTTTCATTAATAAGGTGATTGAACGTATCTGTCTGTGTGTATATATGCTATGTTATGGAACGTGTGATTATGTACAGAAGGAGTGTTTCTATGCAGCATACTGCAGCTGTTGACTATGTCTAGACAGGACTCTCAGTAAGTATCCTACTTTTCATGTTAAGTATTGCTAAGCCACTTTAACAGGGCACACAGGTACCTTCAGAAGAGCAGGTAATTGATTTTAGACTCTTGCATTTAGACTCATAAAGTCATAAATCTTGTCCATTAGGTGACATTATTTGTCACTAGTTGAGAGTACACACTTGACTCTTCAGAGCCAGTAAGTCCAAACAGGTGCTACAGAGGTAGGCAGGTGGCAGCTCCTGCTTCTGTTGAACCATCGGTTCTTGCGTGCATTAAAACAAAATCTCCCTGAAGCTAAGTTTGGATCTTAGTCCATTCACAGTCTAATAGTTCTTTCACAGCCTTTGTTACCTTAGCAGAAGCTTTTCTGGCAACCTTAGCTCTTAGCATGTGCATGCACACGTATGTTTATGTGTACCTGCATTCATGCTCTCCAGATTATGCATCCTTGTGTCATGCTGACGCTTGCTGAATCAAGTAACAGTTCAATTCTAGCTTCACCTGTTTGATAATTTAACCATTCCCTTTACTGTAAAATTATTTTATTCTATATTTACAGTGAACCGAAACAAGTGAAAATGTTTTCAGATAAAGAAGCAATTCCAATTTCATCTTGCTTGTGGTAACCATTTTGTCACAACTGAGATAGCTGTAGCTTTGCAGCTGTATGCAGTCTCCCAACATTGTTAAAGTGGGAACCGCACAATGATAAGATTGGCTCTAAAATCTTAGTTTAAATGCTTCTATTCCTTATGGAGAAGTTGAGATGGGAACTACTAAGTTTCCCTGTGGTTTTCTGTTAGCTGGTTCTAACCACCCTGTAGAGAATTCAGAAATAAATCTGGTAATTTTCAGGTAATCACTTGCTTCCATAAGCCGAGCCCTTCAATAAAATACCAAATGTAGGAAGACTCTCAATAAAGTAAAAAAGTTAGAAATGTTGACATATGCAATAACTGAAACGTTGCTCCATATGGGTTTCCCTTATTTAATATAGTAGGAAACCTCCATGGGAGTTGTTGGTTTGAACATACATATGTACAGAGTATTCATCTCAGAAAATTTCCCACAGGGCTGACACAATTCTGTTTTTTGATCTTGTTGCCTCATCATACCATTCCTAAAGCATTTTTCATTAGAAGTACTGCTTTGCTGAGGCTTTTCCTGAGTAAATCTATTTTGAAGTATACATCAGTGGTGTATCAAGGATCCTCCAAAGTAAGTTACTCATAGTTTATGCTTTCACATTCTGATACACAATAATCTTCACCTAATGGGAAAAGCAGTTGTTCCCTAAATTGTACTTCTTCTGAGCTGTGGCTGATGCTCTGTCTGAAGTATACTCTTATTGAAGATGAAGTTTCTAAAAGTTCTGTTCAAGTTCAAATCTGTTTCAGATTTGTTGTATTTCTGGCTACCTAAAAGTACTTGACTCTATAGTAAGACAAAGGAGAAGTTTATGTCACAGATGACAACTTTCTGGTTTCTAAAACTTGTCTTCAGTGCAAGGAGAATTTGAAAAGCCTTTTATCTTTCAGATATTTGTCAGCCATTATGATATCTTTCTGCTGTTGAAATTATAATAGCAAAAATAAAAAATAGAACCAGCTCAAAACAAAAGAGATGTTCATTGTGAAGGAACACGCAGACCAGAAAGCAAAAAGTGCTTTAATAAAAGCAGGTCTGAGACAAGTGGTTGTACTCCCTGACCAGCTATTAGGAGAACACTTTCACTTTTGTGGCACCCTGCTTTGCAACTTGAAATCACAAAATATGAATAACACAGTAACAGAAAATGAAAAATGAAATCTTTACAAAGGTAAACTTTTTCATAACCTCAAGATTAAATTTGCCATTCTGCCAGGTGTTCTCCAGCAATGCTGTGTATTCCCAGAAAGGCCATCCATTTTCATGTGCTCTTGGCATTGGCCCCAAAGTTTCAAATTGTCCTCATATTAAGATGTTATCTAAATCCTTCTCTGAGGCACGGGATTCCCCATGTCTCACAAGAGACTTGCTAAATCTGTCTTCTTGATACTATCAAACTAGAAAATGTTTTCCTATCTCTGAAGAACAAGTGGTGTGCGTCTGGGCCAACAGCAAAATAAGATGGCAGTGCTAATGGAGAGCACATGACAGTTGAGAATATTGCTTCCTCCTCCTTCAGATCCTCAGTGAAGTATGAATGTTAGCATTAGTATGGCTAGGTTGCCTCCTGATTTCACTTAAATTTCAGTGTTTGTACAAAAGAATGACCTGTTTTGGACCAGTGTTTTTCTCATGTATCTCATAAATGTTAAGTCAGGAACAGAGTCTGTAGCACAGGACACAGTATAATGTATCTGAATTTTATGCAATTCTTATGAAAGAGCTCCTTGAACCGCAGGTTGTTACAAATATGACTGTATGCACAACAGCATTTTAAATGATCGCCCTTTTGTGGGTATTTTTCTGCTTTGTTCAAGACATTTTTGTTTTCATTTTGTAGCCAAGCTCCAAGACGTACTCGCAGAGTGGCAGACACTCGGTATCGGTAGAGGTTCAAATGCAACGGCAGCGACAAGAAGAAAGAGAGAGTTTCCAGCAAGCTCAGCGCCAGTACAGCTCATTACCCAGGTACAGTGGCTGGCTGAAGCTGCTTTGTGTATTAGCCTGGAATTCATTTTGTTTGTGGATAGAAACTGTTGTCCTTAGTGCAGACATTGATATAAGGTGGAATGTATTCAGTGTGGAAGAGTGAAGTGAGAAAAATGTGGTAACTTTTTAGTTTAGTAGAATTACTTCAGAGATTATTTCAGTGAGATTTGATGACAGGGCACCCAGCAGAATTAAGGCAGTTTCATACAGTTCCATTTTCTGCAATTACAGAAGCCTTCTGTGTATGACATGGGTTGTCCCCTTTTGACAGTTCAGACTTCTTTTTCCTGTTGCATAATGCTTTACTGGGTAGAAATTCTATCATTGCGATGCTGACAGAGAGCAAAAATTAAAAGAAAAACAAAGAATCAAGACCGTGAACAACAAAATATGGAACTGAGGAAACTCTGTCCAAAAATATCAGTGGCCTCCAAGTTTCCAGTATATATATTTTCTTCTAAGTTACTGGGTCACTGGCAATGGAATGCTGAAAAGCAGTACACTTTTTGTCTAAAAAAATCAGTGTTTAAATGAAGCCTAGGTTTTTAAAATGAGCTAGTTGGGTACAATGTCTTTTACTTTGTTATTTAGCTATAAGAATTATTAAAAGTTTACCCAATTTGTATTCTAAATTAAATAATTATCAGTGTTTACCATTACACAAATAATCTTTTCATTTTCAAATATTAATGGTGATGGCTGAGTGGAGAATTCTTTACTCTAGAGTTTGGTTGTCAAATTGCATTGATTTAGTGTGTTTTAGCAAGTATGTCATAGCTATTTTGTTGAAACAAATAGAAGCTTCATAATTGAAGTTATCTTATCATGAACTCTGATCTTATCGACTTCTTTGAAAATAAAGCAGATCTCTCTGGTTTTCATGTGCTATAACACCTTTCAGTATAAAATTTTCCTGTTATTTTTGGAAGAAGGTGGGAAAACAAAAAGTAGTTATTGTGTTTTCTTAGAAAGAATATTGGTTTGTTATTTTGATAATTTTTGTTATTTCCTTTCCTTTCTATCTCTATCTTATTTCTGAAGTGACTACATATATAAAATTCATGTTCTTTAACCTGAGAAATTCTCTTTCTTTGTTACTGCGTCCAGCAATAGACTGAGTAGGAAAATTTGAGTGCTTGTGCTGTTTTTTAGCAGGGGGGGTATTGTCAGTTTGGAAGCTGATTCTTTAAACTTGCTTCCCCTGTTCTGCTCAGTCACTGGTAGCATTTAAAAACTAGAATTTAGTTACAATGCAGTTCTAGTGGTAGGAATTCATAATTGTATGGAGAACATTAATCTACTGGAAATTTGGAAAATTAATTTTTGGGCTATAGAAATGCTTGTTTTGAAATGAGTGAGAACTTCACTACATTTTTCAACATGAGAAATGACCAGCAAACTTGTAATAATGCATGTAACTAATAAATTTATGTCTGAAATGTTTAATTTAATTTAATTTAATCATTGCATTTGAGCACTGTGGATTTCCGAGCTGTGCTTAGAGCAGACAGAATTTTAGGATCTCAGACTAAAGTTGAGCGCTACGAATAACACAGTTCTCCTATAACAAGTTGAGACACTTAGCTTTACAAACTGTAACTCAGTGACCAATCTGTAAAGAGATCTTACTCTGAAACTTAGGTCTCAGGG
>JAOWBP010002978.1:13356857-13376658 GCA_028571105.1 Tragopan temminckii
GGCCTGAACCTCTGATTGACCACCTGAGGCAAGCAATGAGTCAGCTGTGGGAGCACAAGTGAAGACAATTCACCTGTGCTACCAGAAGGGGTGGAGCCTGGCTCCACCTCTCCTAGACCCCATTTAAGTGCTGACTGCCACTAGGGAAGATTTTCTTTCTGGATATTACTCCTTGTGGTGTTTATTGCTAAGCCTACAACACCGGTAAGCATTTTTCTTTTATCTTTCCACCGTGGTAATCCTACTTAGTCTAACCTCTTTGCACCTATTGATTGTACAGTTACCAAGCTAAAGTAGTTGCTTCCAACTTTTGGAGGTTTTTTTTTGTTTGTTTTTGTTTTTTTTCAAAGATAACGTTTTGGGGGGGGGGGGATAAATAGAGAGAGATGAGTCGCATGGGGACCAGCTGTGATCCGTGACCCATGCAGTAACTAAGGATATGGTATGTTCTTGCCCCTGCTGCCCACTCAGCAGCATACTTCCTGGTAGAAGGGTACTAAAGAGGAGTGCCAGGTGAACGTTTTGCCAAGGGATCTCCTATGTGAAATGAATTTTTCAATTATTCATATCTAGTGCAAGGTGGAACGGAGCTAATCATCTGCCCCATAGCAATTAGGAAGTTCTCTTAATTCTAACTGAGGCTCCAGAGTGCTCTTTCCATTAGACAGACCTAATTGTCTTTATACTCTTATGCAGATAAACACGTGGATGAAAGCAATTAGAATGCATAATGTACAAAACATTTCCGTGTATGTATTTTAAAGTATTTCTCCTTTCAGCCCTCTTGTACATATGCTCATCAAAAATAATACGTGTATTTCTTTTTTTCTTGTAATAAGAGTGCATTGTCATGCAAATTCCACAGCTATTAGCAAATCTTTCAATTAGCAGAAAAATCTAACTCTTACTTTCCTTGCTACTGCTTCCAGTTGATACATAGGTAAAATCATAGAAACATGGAATACCCCAGGTTCGAAGGGGCCCATGAGGACCATTGATTCCAACTCCTGGTTCCACACAGGACCACCCCTATGCAATATATTGTAAATGATTTTGTCTAGGAGGTTTGTTACATTTAAAATTCCAGATTCGACTAAAAACATCTGTCAGAAGGGAAGTATTGCCCTGACCCTAACAGATGACCACCAGCTGGTCCTTGCACAACCAAGAGCTTCTCAGCACCAGGAATGCTAAAGTGCATTTACATATCATAGCTGGGTACACTGGGAGTAGTGCAAGCAAGCTTATTTTCAGCAGGTAAAAGCAGAGGGTATACATTATTTCTGTGCTGTTGTACAGAGCTGACAGGCTTCTAACTATCACTGTAATCTTGTTTACTATTTGGTATTCAGTATCTCTTTGAGGCACATGCTCAGCTCATACCTGATGGTGTCAGGTACTGTTTGAACACAGTCTCATTTGAAACACAACAGAACTAATAAATAACATTGAAATGCAGAAGATAGAATCAGTATACACTGAAGAACATGTGTTGTCTTATTCTCTTATTTTTAAAAGCAATTCTTCATTTTCAAAATAATTTTTGGAAAAAGTATTAAATTTAATTTTAGCTCCACAGCTCCTCTGCGAACTAAGGAAATATTACTATGAAGGGTTAACATAGATGGTATTTAAAAATCCTTTAATGAGCAGTTTACTGCTCTTTTGAAATTACTCCATACTTTTCATCTGGAATTTCTTCATCAATTCTTCTGTAACATTATAAGTCTGTCTAATCTCAATATAAGTTTTGAGGTGGAGGAAAAAATGTATCACAAATATTGTAAATTATTTCAGAGGTTAATCACTCCTATCAATATACATCCATTTGGAAGTGTACTGAGCAGAACTGTGGATTGCATTCTTTTAATGATATCAATGTTATGTGCGGGAGAATTACATGATTTCTCTATTCTGACATGCGCGTCCATGTACAGGAATTCACAATATATGTGAGTTCTGAGAGCCAAAACACTATTGCAAGAATCTATTTTCATTTGTTTTCTTGCTAGGACTGTTAGGATGTTTTTAATTATCACAACTGTCCACAATTTTATTCTGAGCTATTTAGACGCTCAAACGTGTCTTAAGTCTGCTGCTCAGGCCTGCTGACCCTTTAAAATTCACATCTTTATGGTATCACTGACTGTTGGTTCCTCATTTACGATTTCCTTTCCAGATACTTGGTGTCTTGAATTGTTTAACATATACACCATGATGATTTTGTGCAATGCTACTTTTTCATCGGAGAGATAATAGGGAGAGTTATTTATACAGAAATTAAAGCAAGTATTTCCAAAAGTTATCTTTATCTACTGAATTTGTAATATCATCACAAAATGATATGAAGTTTCCTAAGAAGGCCTGTTTTCATTTAAACAGTGTTGATTGGTAGTAATCATGCTACTACTCAATCCAACTGATTGCCTTCTTTAATATTATTTTCACAATTTTTCCTTACAGTGATGCCATGTTGAGATGATCACATTTACTCCCTTTACGTTATCTTTTTTTCTAGTTTTTATAATTTCTTCCATGTTATAATATATATTATTCTTCCAAATAATGAAATCCTCTGGTTGTTCCTTTTGAATTATTAAAACACAAGGAATATGGTCTTTCAGATTGAAAAACAGTTCATTCCAGTTACTCTTTAGTATATACTATCTGATTTGACAACACCTTTTCTCTCATAATATAACAAACAACACATTCATTTGCATTATTATCAACCATTTCTCTCTAGTAGGGGACATGGAGATATTTTCTGTTTCTTGTATATTCTGGTGTTTTTTTTTTTCTTCTCGTAAGCAAGATGTGTCTGTGGCATTCTTTAAAACAAAAATCAAACATGGATTATAGAATCCCAGTTTTCCATGCTTTTTTAAGTCTGGAATGGGGAAGGAACACTGTTATGGGCTGTTCTGACAATAAAAAGAAATGTGTGTACATTGAAGTTTAAAATTAATGCTACGTCGTCATAATTTTTCTGCAGTAATACAGCTATGCTTACATGAGGAAAGTATAGTAGCTGACCATTTGGTAACAGTACAAACTCACTTCAAACATATGTGCCTTACATCTTGGGTGTAGTTGGTTTTATTTACTTTTAAATTTCATTCGAGTATGTGGTTCTGCTTCTTCTGCTTCCTTTCATCTTTAAAATTTTCATTTGGCATTACCAAACTGCACATGCAAATGCCAGCAAAATTCTCGTGCTGTTGAGAAGCTTCCTAGTAGTCCAGGCAACTGTATACCAAGAGCCTGAAATACTGCAGGCTCTTTATTTTCTATTGAGCAGGGATACTATTTGAAAAGTTAGAGCACAATTCTTGCTTAGTTTTAAAATTGTTAGACTGTTATTTAAAGTTTGCATCATAAATTAAATTTGCTTTCTCTAACGGGAAGGTCAAAATGAAATTTTCTTATTGCAGGCATTAGAAATGAGTAAGTTATCTGCCACTTGTTTTCACTGAAGAGCTACCAGGGTTTTGAAATGGCAACATTTCTAGACTGCCTGATTTGAAATAAAGTGCTGTATGATCTTGCAGAATGGTAGAAAACAACCAGGGGAATAGTAGTACTTTTATTATTCCTGAGTTTGTTACTTAATTCTGTCCATACTTTACAACACTTCGCTGGTTTCCTTCAGGCTTTTTCAGCATGCATTGATTGCTGTTGCTAATTGGAAAAGTAATTGAAACATGCCTGCCTCTTGTGTTTTACAGCCATGCATTGTCATTAGCAAAAGGTATGCTCCCTGACCCTAATTGCTCTCAGGGGTCAAAATATATCATTATACTGGAGCACAGTATTTCATAACAAAGGCCATATCAGCAGCGTAGCTTAAACATGGCATTTATTTATTTATATATTTTAGTGAAAAGAATGAAGGAAAAGAATGACCTGCTAACTATATTTATTTAATACTTTGAGTAACTGCTGACAAAATACAGAGTCCTGAGATGTGCTATGTAAATATTTTATGAAGGAAGCTTCTCCAGCAGAGATGTTAATAATTCAAAATATGATGTACTACATACCGAGTTTTAGGCATAGACATCTAGTAATAAATTTGTATTTTGTATGAAAGCCTAGTAAATGACTCCCTTGCCACATATTTTGTGTTACAATTTTGTTTGCATGTCTTCCTTCATAAATTATGCCAATGTATACACATGTTGTGATAAACTTGGACTTTAAACCCAGAAATGATGCCAGGGTTCATTCGGAAAGGATTATAGGTCCTCCAAGTCAATAGCCTATTCTTCCATGAAACCAGTATTTTGTTTCTGTCTGAGTCATCCCACGAAACTACTAAGGTCATATAAGGGCCTCAGAAGAACAGTTCTGCAACTACTGTTTTTTAATTGGGATTTATTCTGATAAGCATGGCGATAGTGAGAGTAGCATTCATCTTTAGCTTGGTAGCCAGTCAGTTAGAGAAGCTGGCCAGGATCCTTTTCTGTCCACATTCCTGTCTAGGCATGTACACCCTCTAGATTCCATTTTAAATGAATGAATAATTTAGAAAACAAATTTATGGTATTTTGTGAACTACTTGAACTCTTTGGATTGTTTCAGAATAATGTTGTGGTGGTAAATGTTCACATTATATTTCCAGTTTTGATAGGATTCATGCTGGGGAAACCAAGTTGGTACACCACACAACAATAAATTAATATAAGGATGTGCTTATAAATGTGTCATTCAAAATATTTTTTAATTCTTCAGATTTCAAATTTTATATGCCAATTACACTGTTTGTATTGCTATCTTATCTTTTTGTCCTTAGTTGCACTTGCCGTTTTATTATCCCATGTTTTTTTTAATAGGGATTTAAGACTGCTCTCTGTAGAATTAACTTGAGAGAGCATCAAGAACAAGCTGCTACGTTCCTGTATGTCAGCATAGCTTTGTCATTTCATACATGTGAAATATGGTATTTATGGCTGTAATATAATAAAATATTTAAAGTCAGATTAAATATCTTCTGTACTAAAATTCAGAACATTTTCTCTCAGCTAGGAGTGTTATATCTCCGCATTAACTCTTTCTCTCTGCCTCAGACAATGGTCTCTATTTATATTTGTTAATGAGTGCAGACATTCGTATTTGAGTACCTCATAGGGATGGAAGAGACAGAATATAGATTTTTTTTTCCCCCTAAATTAGAAAATTATCTGAATGGATGGTTGATTAATAATCATTCTAAATTAAAGTGCTTTCATAAGCTACCATACAGAACCTCACTTTAAAAAAATCAATCTTTCAAAGCTGTCACTTCTGTCATTTGTTAAGCATTTGTTGAGGAGGAAAGAGAATATTTGTCCTAATTCTGAGTTCCCAAAGCTGTGCCAAGAAAAAATGAAAAGAAAAAAAAAAAGTCATTCAGCTAATGCACTGTATTGCAACAGAGATTAAATTGATCAGTCTGCTTAGGTATTTCCAGAGTGCCCCTTACTGTAATATCTGGACTCTATATTGATGTGCTGTACACTCACTAATAGGAAATAGAAAATATTTGAATAGCTAGCAATATATCTGCTTCCACAAATGACTTTTACCATGGTGGATTATTGAAATCTTAAGCTTGGTTTTGGAAGGAGCTGAGACTGTGTCTTTGGTGAAATGCTAAGAAGAAAGGAGGAGCAAATTTCTCAAGTGGCATTAGCTTTTTTTGAGGGCGTGATGGCTGTGAGCCCACTCATGGAACTTTCCCACATAAGTTTATTGCAGGACTGGGACTGAGACTGAAGTTGAGAGACAGTAATTTATAAGTACTGATCCTGGATCTGTCATCTCCTCTGAGTGGTTTTAACACAGAATTCTGCCGCAATTTCCTTTTCTTAATGAGCCAGTGAGGATGAATCACGTAATGTTTGAACATATCTCTGAAAATGTTACAGGCTGTTCATGCTTGACTTTCATTAAGCTTTTATTTTAATCTAAGAAGACAAGACAAACACAAAAGATTTGCGAAGTACTTCATATTTTGGGTAATGCTTATTTAATACTGTTTATTAATATCTCCAAAATAAAAAATTAAAATTAAAAAAAATAATAATAAAAGAAAGAGGGAGACAGAAACTGTATAAAACTTCAGTGCATCTACTGAGCCGATATTTCCCAGTCTGACTGACCTGGAATACCTCATGCTGAAGTTTCTTCCAGACAATCTGATCCTGGGTTTTGCACAAGACTAAGCACACACCGAGATAGGAATTTGAAGTTTTGCCGCAGGTAAACTTGCTGTCATTATGGATGTGTTCAATAAGCTTTAGTTATTGAATTTAAAAGCAGAGTCTCAGTTCTTAGAGTAATTCAAGGAGTTTTGGACGCTGAGACCTAACAAATGCCATTTTTGACCTCTTAATAAATTATAAATACATGACTCAGGGGCTTAGAGCGTGGATGCGCTGAGTTTCCTCTGTCTTGAAAGTCAACTCAGGGAAGGAGTGCTTGCTTGGGCAGCATTGTTCTTTGTTACTTTCTTGCTCTGTAGTTTCTTTTATTGCCTTTGGACATACTGTAAACAAACACCTATCTCTCTCCTCTATCACATTAACTCACAGACTGCTCAACAATCCTCAAAGTCTCACAAAGGTCATAGCATTTCTTTAATCATATACAGTTGACTTTTCCTGTGGCTGCCCAGTTTCCATGTTGTTGTCAAGAAAACAAAACATGCTATTAACCTTTGGATATTTTATTTGTTGATATCCCCAAAAGAAAGTTGAAAGCAGACATGAGCACTGGCCCTTGACTGTGTTTGTGGTTATGAATTTATGTTGTATTTAATTAATCCCACTCTTTGTGTCATTTGTTATTCACTTGGAAGGGCGAGAAATATTTGTGTCTTTGCAAGGCAGGTGGTTGGGGAGCAAGGCCTTCATCTAAGGTTTCAAAATGTAGTCATCTTGGGAAGTGCTCTCCATCATACTGGAAAGCATTGCTTGCGTACCTCACACTCAAACTCAGGCATAAGCTGGACACCCTTCTGAAGTCAAGATACTTTTTCCTAAGGTCATATCAGTGGAGACCTACCTATAAAGGGAAAAAATTTGTTTTATTTATAAAGTGAACTATAGTCCTCAAAGGACTGTCTAGGCATTTCATATAGACTCTTGGTGATGACTTTAGTCTATCTTTTCATTGCACACAATGATTTTCATAGACTTTTATTCTTTGTTACCAAGAGTTATAATTTTTTCATGGACTACTTTTTGGCTTTTGAGGTGTTCCTGGCCAGAGTATAGAAAAGTCTCTTCTGAAGTACAGTTGTGTTAAGCCTGAGGCTAGAGAGAATGGGAATTTGTGGGTTTTGCTGACCTTCCACTCTTGTGCAATATTGAGACATACAGCTTCCAAAAAGGCAAAGCTACCTTCATCCACCTATCAAGTTTTCAGACTAGAAACAAAAGGATGCCATGTGTTAAGGTTGTGATCTTAGAGGTAAGACTTTCATTATTTCACTGTGTACTCAAAAGTCATATGAAACAAACTCTCTATTAGCTTTTCAGCTTTCTCAACTTTTATAAACTTCTTAAGTTTTCATTTCGTCTGGTGACTTTTTCTTCCACTACACACATGCAAGATTTCTCCAGGCTCTCTTCTCATTCTTACGTTTTTTCTCCTCTACTTCTGCCTTCAGTTGCCTGAGTCTAATCCTCCCTCAATTAAAACATCCATTTGTCTTCTTCCTAGTCTCAATGTCAGTATGATAGTCCCTTCTGTATACAGGTTTGAATTCCATTAAAATCCCCTTATATTCAACAGAAAGGAGGGACAACATTTCTTCTGGGATCCTTAGTTGTCTAAGGCAAGTTTTACAACTAACTGTCATTGTGACTGTATAGTAATTTCGTTCCATAGATTAAGAACTGAAAAGCTTTCATTCAGACATTTAACTTCAAATGTCTAAAATTTATCTGAGATGATCCTCACCATTATTTTCTTGAGTTTGCATTGCTCTTAGGTCTCTGTTACCCAGTAGGCTTTCTAAACCACATTCACATTTCTATCTCAACCTTTCTCAGTATTTTTTTCAGTAAAAATGCTACATTTTTACCATTTTATTCTCCATTTCTCCTTCAAATTTGTGCATAAGTGCTTCATCATCCTTTAAATTTCTTGCCATCTGCACAAACATTATGCTGTTCCTCTTCCTTCTCCTTTGAAGTTCCCTTCGCTTTTCTTTAATTCAAATTTACTCTTCCAAAAATCATTTTCTCCCACATGAATTCTCTACAGTACTTTTCATTTCTTTCCTAGCTGATATGTAGAAGAAAATAAGGAGTTATAGGCAGAAGTATCTTTGATTATCTCTCTCCTGCATTTTTAGCAGCAAAAGCACAAGCAAGGAGGCCTCAGCCTGTTTTCACTGCCATGCTGTCCTCCTCCCCATTTCCTTTCCCTGACATCCTACAGCACTGCTAGGAATTACCCAGCTCTGCTGAGACTCTTCATGCAGAAGGCAGGTGGTTGGATGCCATGGAAAGCAAAAACATGGGATCTAACCCATGAAGAGCAGATGTGTGCACTGACCTGCAGTAATAGCCTTAAACCCCTAGTAATCCTTTCGTTTTACTCAGAAACAGCTATTTCATACTACTGTCATTAACATTTCCCTCCTACAGTGACTTATTAGTGTTTAAAGTATCTGACACACAAAACCGAAGTCTTTATTTGAGACGGAGTAAGCAGGGGAAAAATATTCATTCTGTCCAGCAAGTTTGCACTGTTACCATATGTTCTTACTCTGTGGCTTCTTCTCTCTTTCAACACTGCTGTAGCAGCAGCACCTGTCTCTCTGAGGCTTCCCGTGTGCACCCTTAATCAGTTCTCTCTCACTTCCCTCTCCATCTGAGCTGCCCTCAGCTCACTGCTGGAGAGAGCAAGGGAACTCGTAGCATTTCTTTCTTGTTTCTCATCTCCCTTACATGTGTTTTACTTGTACTGAGCTCTCCTCGTTGGAATAGAGAATTGAAAAGTCCTCGTGAATGGATCAGGTCTTAAACAAGTTTCTTTTTAAAATTCTGCTTACCAGGCCCCGTGGTGTTTCGTGCCATTTAAGATGAGGGTTGTAGTAATTTAATCTCAACATACTCCTCTTACTAACTTGGTCAATAACTGAGTGATACGAAGGGTCAGGGTTTACAAACTAGTGAACTCTGCTCTTGGATACTGTTGTTCTCCTACTTGCTTTTCCCATTGAAAAGTAATTGCTTTGAGCACAAGAAATGATTATAGAAGATTACACCTTTTAAAGCAATCTCAGGATCGCGCTCAGAAGAAGAATACAGTCTGTAAAATGTTGTATGGCTTGCCCAGCAATTACTCACTTTGTAGCTAATTTCAGAAAGCGTAAATTGCCTATTATTTCTGAAGAGGATTTTTTTTTTTCTGAACAGCAGTACTGAAGGTGGATGGTTTTCCCATAGATTTTCATATGGTTTCCACGCAGTTGTAAAAATGAGAAATAGAGTATATTTTTTTCCTTTTCTCATGTTCTTTTTTGGTTTTTAATTATTATGTAAAGTATAATTTTTTTCTTGTATAATTTGTTCATGAACGAAGTTTAGTAAAGCATTGGAACTACCTAAAATGCATGCTTTAATTTTGCCACGTTAAAAATATTTCATTGGGAAGATGTAAGCACCATAAGTTATTTCATGTTATGTAATCCAAACCACAATTTAGTGTTTTAATTTGTTATTTATTTATTTGTTAATGCCAATATCAAGTCACTGTGTTGATGTTGTCTCTTGTGAGAACTCATTCACGTATGACGTTCTCGTTCGTGAACCAATATATGCTTACTCTTGCTTGATTTTTGTGGTATACATTATAAAATGCCTAGTCTTAGTCAGAAAATCCAACGTGTTTTGGAACATAGCTGCACAGAGCACTGGAACTGCATGAGCCATGAACCCCTGAGAACCTCTACTAATTCAGAAAAGTACAGGTGGTTCTTGAATTGATCGAAAATTGAATATGTGCTGTTCTGGTGGATGGAAATCATTTTTTTAATATAGAGTATAAAGAAGTTCATTTTGGCAGATAAATTTAGAAAAATATTTTTTTTACAGTTTCACTTTTTTTTTTTTCCATAGCTGCTTCTTTCTTGGAAAAATTCCACTCAGTATTCTGATTTTTAATTCTAGTCTGAAATTTGTACCCCACTAAAATTCCAATTTTAACTGATTTTAGAAATCAGTAATGTCTTGTATGTATTTCAGAAGCTAAGGATATATATTGGAAACACTGTCTCTAGGAAAGCCGTACATATGTCTGTCCATGTAAGCCTCAGCTTAATGCAATATTAATGCAATGTAATTTTAAGAAACCTGATTGGATTGTGCTAAAGAAATGACCTTAAATTATTGAAAAAAATGTGATTGCAGTTAGATGAGAAGTCTATGGTACTTACTGAAGTACAGTATTCTTCTCTGTTGCATGCTCACATGAGAAGTAAGGATAACAGAGTTTCTCTTATTTCCCATGTGCTACTCCTGTCTGTACTGCTGTGGGGGACAGTGACCACCTCTCAGGGAATTGCTGTGTTCCCCAGGGAGTTAGGCCAGGGTTGGGATGTCCCGGAGTATGTTCAGTCACATGTACTAACGAACAGTGGGGCAGACTGGTTCCATTTATCGCTGTTTGCTTCCAGGGCCCCTGTGAGGAGGTCTGACCTCAGGGCTTGTGGTAAAGCAAAAATCTGAGACCACAGTAGATTATTTGCTAGATATGCTCATTTAGATAAGAGGCATCATTGAATCTTTCTAGATGGAGCCTGAGAGGTTGTGATGATATTTATTTTACCTTTGAAAGTGATCAATCGGTCTGTCTTTCATGGACTATTAAAGGGAAAAAGAAATTCCATTTTAAAAGCAGGTATATTTGGACAGTGAAAAGACACAGCACAGTCAGATCCAGATGGTAGCAGAGCAAGAAAATTAAATTGCAGCTAACTCTAAGGGACCACTGTGTTAACACTGGGGGGAAAAAAAAACACACGCACAACAGCGTCTGAAATAGATTTAGGAATAGGAAGTTCTAGGATGACTGAATACTTAAACAGTTGAGCAGTTTGAGCAAATAACTTGATGTTCTACACATCGATGCCTGATTTTATTTTTAAATGTAAAAACTTCTCCAAGACTCAGATATCTTCCTGCACTGCAGAACGTGTGTGTGTGTGTGTGTGTTTGGCTATGCTCACGCGTGTATGGCATTGTGCATTTACGGTTGTTGAGATCATCCCATTTTCTGAAACTATAAACCTCATACTCTAGTGCAGTAAATGTGGAGCAGTAATGCTCGAGTTTCTACCAGGAATAAAATAAAACAGGATAGAATAGGAGAGAAGAGAAGGTTATTTCTCTGCTCACAAAAATTAACCTGTCTAAGCCCAATGGCTTTTCTACAACAGATGTTATTATGCACTGGATGATCAGTTATACTTCCTACTTACATCTAACATTGTATTTAGCAGAAATACAGCTTTCTCATTATCTTAAAAAAAAAAAAAAAAAAAAAAAAAAAAAAAAAAAAAAACAAGAAATCAATCTACACGATATACTTACAGTATCAGGTGGTGCAGATCTAAAAAGTAAGTGTCCAAACCCAGGTTAACAAAGAGCTGGAAGAGAGAACTTTTAAGTGTAATCAATGCCTTATAGAGTAGTTTAGTTTACGATTAGCAAAAGACAGCTGGACAAAAAATGACTGGAATTAGAATTATGTGTGCCACAGCAACTACGAAATCCAGGGCACTGCTGATTGACAGCGGATGAGATCTGATTTATCAAGTAAGGTGTATTAAACAGATGCATTCAGAAACTATATCTGATTATGGAAAGAAGCAGCAAAATACCTGCTGCTTTTCTCCCTATTCTCTTATGGAAAAGGGAAGAAGCAAACTGAACCTGTGAAAGGTGACAGGTCGTGTGAAGTCTAATCCTGCTGATTTACCACTGAGAATAATTTTAATTTCCAACTTCCGATGGCATTTGCTATTCTGTATGTAAAATAGCCCTTAGTGGGTATTTTTTGACTGCTGATGAGCTTTATTCCAGCACTTGCTGGATGCTCCCAGCTCCTGTTGGCTGCTGGGGGCACTGGGGACACTGCAGCAGTTACAGAGCTCTCCTCCAAACATGTAATTGTAGGGGTGTGAGTGCTGGCTCCCTGGCACTGCTTGAAGTCAACTTCTAGCTATGTTGGTTACCTGGGAAACAGCTGTCAGCACAGTGGAAAGGAATCTATTTAGTATGGTGGATAGGTGATGGTTTTCAAAAAAAAAAAAAAAAAGAGAGAGAAATGGGAACAACAAAATAAGGTCGTAGCTCCATGATTTAGCTTTGTATTTGTATCATGAAAGAAACATGAGTTAGGGTGTACTTTTTAAGAACTTTGTTAAGAATTAATTTTTCTCTGCATACATTGTCTGGAAATGCAGAAATGGCTTATTTTATCATTAGGGTCTTTTTATGAGGGATTTAAATGTCAATAGTAGCTCAAAATCTGTTTATAAAAACAACATTGAATATAACATAATTTTGGACAGTTATTTTCCATTTGTATGCTACAAACATGCTAAAAATGAGAATATGTAAGTCATTGTCAGGTTTTTTTATTTTCAGAATTCTTCTAGAAGCATTAATTTTTAGAACACTTCTCTAATGAAGGTAAAAACTGTTGGATGTTTTCAGACCGATGCCTAAAGCAGCCACAGGTAGCATTTCCAGAGGTGGCAGAATTGAAAAATTTTGGCTTCTGCTATGAGCACAGATTCGCTGACCTGTGTCACATCTCAGAGACAAAAGCAGAAATGACAGTGAAATGAAAAATCTTTTTATCTCGGCAACAAGTTATCAAACGTTTCTGATGACCTAAGGATAATGGCAGCCTCAAAGCTCATGTTGTTACCTATTCTGCCATGCAGCTTCATTCTTTTCATAGAGGTTTTAATGCTTCTGTTTTGGCAAAGAAAAATAACTGCATCACTGTAAATTATGTAAAATTTGTATATAAAGCATAGATGCCTGCCTATTTTCCTAGTTCATAGATCTCAGTTTTAATTGTTGCTGATGATTTCAATTTTAAATGAACT
Organism: Tragopan temminckii; assembly: GCA_028571105.1. Lineage (NCBI taxonomy): Eukaryota > Metazoa > Chordata > Aves > Galliformes > Phasianidae > Tragopan > Tragopan temminckii. Next base: position 13,369,975 of record JAOWBP010002978.1, read on the forward strand.
CTGACCACGTCACCATTTTTTTTGTTGTCCAGACAGAGCTTCCTCTTCCCTATAGCAGAGCTTCTCTGGCAGGTTCTTCATCTGCCTTAACACTTAAGAGGAGTTCAGCCTCTCCACCTGCTGATGTACAGTGGGTGTGCCACACCACAGGGACCAGTTTAATACCAAAAATGCCAAATCCCTGCTTTTTCATTTGTGCCGTGTCCACGTGCCTGCCAGTGCTAGCCACAGTCAAAATGAACAGGGAGGTGATCCTTCTGAAAACAAATCCTGAAAAAAGAGGATAAAATAAATAATGATTAAGACTTTTCATTCGGCTCCTTAGTTTGGTTAGCAGTGTGATTTCATGAGTGTTCCACAGCTCAAGCTGATACAGGAACATTGAGCTGTGGAGGTTAGAACTTCACAACAGCCGATGCTTGAATCAGTTCCAACCTAGAGTGAAACACAATAGTTCTTTAAAACATTTTTTGAGAATCTTAGCCTAATAAAGCCATGCTATTATTTTAAACAGTAATCTCCCAGTCATTCAGTTTGATTCTCTAGGTAAAGATTTAAGAACTGACTCTTCATTGGTGCTACAGACTGTGAAACTCCAATTAACTGATGCGTGCATCACAGTTTGTTCACATGTTTACATGGAAAGGCAGAAGTATTATGGATGTTTTAAAATGCAAGAAGAGTGTAAGGTATTGTATAATGTATATGGTGTGATCGTTCATGAGAAAATGTGACTAAATTGGGCAAGGAAATAAATAAATAGGAAATCCCATAGGAGTTTTTGAAGTAGAATTTGTACCTCCACGTATTAGGAAATTCTTTTTTTTTTTTTTCCCCACAACTTTCCTTTGGAAAAGTCCAGTTAGTCTGAAAGGTACTAATTACTGAATCCATCAGGTAGGAAATGATTATCTCAATTATGTTTGCATTCTTGTTCCAATATCTAATAGCTCCCAAGCTTCCAAAATTAGAAGAGGGAGCATTAGTGAAACACCACTTCCCCATAATGCTCTGTTTCCACTCCTAGTCTTCCTGATCAGTATTCCCAAAACCCCAGTCCTTAGCTTCAGTTAAATCTAATTGTGTTGTAGAGAAGATAGGAAGGCAAGAAAATTACCCAGGAGGCTATTTGAATGTAGCAGAGAGGAATGAGGAGATGATGAGAAGAAATGGTGCTGAATAAATGTAGGTTTTTCTCGGTACTCCATACTTTATGGTTCCAGAAGTAAAGGTGCTTATCCAGAAAACTGCGTATAGTGGTTTACTTTTGGATTTTTTTGAGCAATCTGATGACAATGTTATTTTCCCCATTATCCTTTGTCTGAAAAAAAAAAAAAAAAATTAAAATCCCACCTAAAGATACTGGGTCATACGTATTACTGCAGAAGCTAAACATAGCATGGAAGTGTCTATGAGTAAAATGGCATGTCATGAGAAGGTTTCTCCGGAGGAGAATTTCACATGACTACAAGCATCATTTATGTTAATTAGGAACATATCTAGGGTTGGAGGTCTTGAGAAGGAGATATTACTGTACAGAACATATACGATCATTCTTAATATATGTTGTGCCTATAACTGCATATTACTATATCCTACACGCTATACTTAGCAAGTCTGTCTGTCAGAAAGCTCTAATTGCTTTATGTGTGAGAACATTAAGCTGCAATAAATTTATATACACAGCTGTTCCATTACTGCAGAACAAGTTTTATCTCTTAATAAATTGATGTTTCTTTTTAGTGTCAACTCAAACCAAAATTTACTCCCAAGAAGGTGAACCTTAACATCACATAATTAGTTCAGTGACACCGCTGGTAATAGAGGGTACACACTGTACATCTCTTCAACGTATTGATGGAGAAAAGTTTTGACTTCTCTTAATTGTTTCTTGAAAGCTTAATTGTGATTAAGAGCAGCTTTAATTGGAAAAGGAAAAGAAATCATGACCTTTAAAACTCACACTGCAAATTGTGTGTCTGCATTTACAAGGAGGTGCACCTTAATGAAAAAAAAAACTAAAAGCTTTTTTTAAAATAGGGTGGGGGAAAAAAAAAAAAAACCTTGTGGTTCTGTATGGAGTCACGTTTAGGTTAATGGAACAGAAGCTTAGACTGCCCCGGACTTTTGATTAATATTTAATTAATCTTCTGTGTAAGACTCTGATTTGAATTAAACCTGGGTACTAATAAAGGAACCAATTCACTAAAGAGTTCACATAAATTTGACCTGTCATTATTAGGGTTTAAATTAAAATTGCCGAAGTTTTGTTTTCTGCTCATTTTATGCCTGCTCTGCATCAAGTGCATGTAATTTACTCAACGTGATAGAGCTGGAAAAAATGCGACCTGAATTGGGCACTAGTAATAGAGCCATAGCGGTAATATAAGACATGCCATTTGGTTTATTTTAAATAAGTACCTGAGCTAATGAGTTGCATTGTTCTCTCAGAACAGGCTTTTACAATCCTTGCAAAAGAAGCAATTACCTATACATAACCATGGAAAGTGTATTTGCTTATATCTAATCAGATAACCAGACTCATGTCTCTGTCCTTGATTGTCCTGAAGGGAGTTTTGCAGAATCTTCCTTTTCGTCTTCCAGATGAATATTTATTATCCACCTAACCTCAACATAGAAATTGAGAGTTTGTACTTCTTTCACTCACATTTTTTTCTGCTGGTTCTGTTCATAATCACAGTATATGACCATCGCCATCTGGCATGCTAGGCTACCACTTACCTAATGAACATCTTCAACGTGGCCCTCTCCTCAAGTCTAGATAATATTTAAATCTTACAGAATTTCTCTAAGTATCATTTTTAAGGTGATTTTTCTTGGTCAGATGCTATGACTGCAGAAATCAGTGCTAATTCATCTGGTCTTAAATATCTTCAGTATAGTTCTTTCTGGACAAAGTTGTCACACTTGGTTCTCTTTGCAGTCAGCAGAGATTTGGGCACAGGAGGACCATCTACTGCAAGTTTTTTCTGAGGTGAATATAGCCATTTCATAAATGTCTGTGTGCTCCATTATGCAAGGATAAATCTATGCTTAAATTCTAAAATCCTTTGTTAGGAACTGGTTGTAGGCAGTCTGTGCAATGTATAGTGCAGATAGGGTCCTGCTATTTGAGTAGTGCTTAATGATGCAGAAATCTGGCAAAAATGATGAAAATTAAATAGCAAAAGGGCAGACAAATCAGATTTTCATGGGCCCTTCTTCCTAAGGATATTTATCATTCTTGCCTTACCTAACCTTACATTCTTGGGTTTGGTTTCCCTAGAAAGAAAATCACTCTGCAGTTCAAGTTCAGCAAATTGATGTGAATTGAAACTTATCTGAGTTAGCAGCATAGCAGTATAAGCTACTCTCTTGAAGTTACGTCTTTCCTAGTTCGTTGTGAAAATTCCCATAGATACTCATGGAGTTCTCTTACTTTTTGTAGGGTAGAAGGCATTTTCAGAGAAGGCTAGTGCTTACAGTAATGATGTGCAGTGTCTGATACCACTGCCCTCTTTGCATCATCATGGCAGTCACATGTGACAAAAATACAGTGTGACCTGTTGCAATTTACCGCTTCAATTACAGAAACAATGCTACATTGTGAGTTTATTTCAACGGTTAATCATAAATATCAGTGAAGTTTAGTGTTGATACGTCATTAGTCTTTCAACTCATTGCATCTATAAAGATCACTCTAATGAAAAAGCATTTTAAAACAATAGTTATAATTTATAATTTTTAAGGTAAAGGAAGAAGATGCAGTGAGATTATCAACCTTTGCAGTAGAAAAATATTTTTATATGCTATTTTAAGAAGTACAAGCATTTGATTAAAAAAAAAACCCATACTATTCTATATAGGCATCTCAAACAGTTCAGCCTATTATACATATATTTTTTTGTTATTATTATTATTATTGCTGGAGAAAAGTGGCTAATGCTGATAGAAACAAATCTATGATTTGCATAAAATAGAATGGGCTCTATATTATTACCTGTGTTAATAGCTGCAGTTACTTGCCTGTAATATTTCATCTTGTCTTTTGGGATCATGAAAGCATTTTGTAGGTATGTATCAAATTCTTCAGGTCAGCTGGGTTCACAGTTACACAGGCTCATAGCTCTTTAGCTTCATTTTCCTCTACTGTCAAGAATTCCTCTTTGCTGGAAGTACCCCAAGGAATCTCTTAAAGGAGTTGTGGAGGGTATTAGAATGTCAGGGTACAACTTAGCCTTCTGTTGTTTATTTAATAATTGTACATTTTCTGGTGTTGTAGCAGTTAATTCCTTTTACAGGAGAGTAGTTATGTATGAACTTCATATGGACTTGTTAGCTGTTTCCCTGGAATATAAATCGTTGCCATCAGTTGTTTGAAAAATTCCATTTTCGTCTCAGTGTGGTTCTGTCATCCTAGCAATGGCTTTGCAATCTTAATCCTGGAATAAGAGAGGAAGGGAAAATATTTTAAATAAGGAGTAACAATGGCAAACTTTTATTTTGGGGGATTATTTTTCATAGACATTTGTTTACTGTGCAGATCAAATACTTAGCATGTCCTTTGACAAGTATAGTCCATTAAATGCTTTATTCATGAACTGGGATCAAGGGATTGTCTCAGTTCTAGCCTGCTGTCTGAAATAAGATAATACAAGCAATTTCTATTAAGTATTATGCTTTAGGAGATTGGGGGGAAAAGGAGAAATTATTTCATCTCTTTGATCAGATTTGAATGGTAGAGAAATCTAATGCATTAATGTTTAAAATTAAAGATTTTATCAACAGTCATCTTAGTGACTAGAACTTTGGTTGCCATACTGAATAAATATACTACTTCTTAGTACATGCAATGTGTTGATTTCCCTAGAGTTGCTCTCTAATTCATTGTAGAGAAGATTATAGAATTAGTAAATAACAAAAAGAAGAAACTGAGTGATATTGCTTTAAGGGGACTTGTTCAAATTGGTAGCCCAGGTATAACTCACCAGGTCATTTTTATAGCAAATTGTTTCAGAATTAATCCCTGAATTTCATATCGATAACAGGAAAACCAAAACTCCAAATTATTCATTGTTTTTTTTCCCCTAGAACCTTTTGAAAATTCTTGATCATATCTTCAGATGCCTGTGAACTCACAGCTTTGTTGGATTCAGTGAGTCTAGACAGGTTCGCTTTAGTTAAGGCTCAACTCCAGTGTTGTGTTTTAAAGCACTGTATTGGAACTGGCATTGCTGTTCTTCAGTTAGAATTACATATGTAGCAATTTCCATTTCAGCGAAACTTACGAATTAGGAATTTCACATTTTAATAGCATTCAGGAAATAATTTCTGGTTTCTATACAGGGAATCGTGAAGTGTGTGCACGTCAGGCACTCCAATAGCAACAGAAGGTTCTGGTTTGTGGCAGCGTGTTAGCTGCTGGGCCTCCTGCCTGAACTGTCTAAAATAGAATTACAGTACAATTTATTAAATTTATTATTAAGCTCCAGAGGAAAAAAACATTTTCATGTTTTTATGATCTGACTGAGGATCTGTATCATGTGACTAATCTGCTGTATTTTCAGATATCTGGCCTGTGCAAATTTCAACAGAAGTAAAGTGTACTATACAGCCATCTTTAGCATTTTCAAAACTTTTTTTTTTAGCTCTTGAACTTGGCCTGAAATCTTCCTAATTAACAATGTCAGAATAAAGCAGTATCTTAGAAATCCAACTGAAACTTATGACAAAATAAAGTGATATCAGTTTGGATATATTTTAACATGATGTCAAAACACATTGTCATCTAATTCCCCAGAGACACCATTATGGTGTCATAATGAAACATTATCAATCCAAGGCTGTAAGAATAACAACATGAAATGATACCATTTTAACTTTGTAATGTAATGTCAATAACATGTAAAATATATCTGATGTACTAAGTGGAATTGCTTATTATACATATTTCATTTCTTTCCATTTACTAAAAAGTATAGCGATTATGTTATTAGAAAAAAATGTTATAGCATTTGTGTAGCATTTGCTGATGTAATTTGAAAGCTGAGACACAAGCGAGCCGTATCAAGGAGATCTTAAATATAGAAGAAGTTACATTGCAGTCCTTGGCTTATCTTGTGCTGAGGTATATGTATCTGTATCTTTCAGAACCTAAACGTCTTATTTTTTTTATCTATGAGTGATATGGAATGGAATGAAATAGAATAGAATAGGAGAGAAGTTCAGTTGGAATGGGCTTTCTAGTTAAACTGCCTGACTTTTGGGTAACGAAAAGTTTAAGCATATGAAATATATAATTAAATATATGATTATATAGAATAGAGAATTACTAGCAATACTATAGTTTACTCTGCAAAGAAACCATTAAAATCTTAGTAAATTAAATAAGAACTGGTTGTGTATTGACTTTAGACTCATAGAATCAGTTAGGCTAGAAAAGGCCTTCAAATCATCTTGTCTAATCATCAGCCTGACTTACTTACTAGGTTCCATAATTAAACAGTGTCCCTTAGTCCCATTTACTTCATGCAGGCTATCATAACCATTTCTTAAATAAGGCTGTTGTCCATTTACAAATACGTGAATTCAGACAGAGATGCTGAGTGACAGAATCACAGAATCACAGAATGTCCAGGGTTGGAAGGGACCACAAGGATCATAAATCTCCAACCCCCCTGCCAC
>JAOWBP010002978.1:13376669-13386858 GCA_028571105.1 Tragopan temminckii
AAGCAGCATTTGCACAGTGTCCATGAGCATGTCAATATATCCTTTCAAAGCAATCTGCACTTGGGCTGAGGCATAAGGTTATGGAACCATCAGTCATCATGAAGAACCATCAGAATAAAGAGAATGATGTAATTTATCTCATGTTCATGATACATTTTGCTTCAACTTACGTGAGTTCAGATCTTCTCTCAAGTGCCCTGAGTAGGCTAAGAAGTGAAACGTGAAAAAAATTCCATGCCTCATAGATCAAATGCCAAAATAAGACTTCAGCCTGCATACAGTCCTGTGGCTACTTTTTGATATGTAGATAGGAATTCCCAGGAAGTACTAAGATAGGAATTTCTGTTTATAACAACAAAAGAATCTCCTATTCTTGAACTGGTCTGAATTTAATGTTTGGCTTAATGTTCATTCTATTTCTTGCATTTCTCCTAAATTAGACTATGAATGCAAAATCATAAATGTCCAGCTTTCTGTTTAATGAGATTATAGTCAGTACTGTTTCTGAGTTCTCATGGGTTTCCACTGTACTGCAAGAGATGGTTCGTTTTTTCCTTCGGAATAGTACAGGAAATATTTAGAATTTACATCTAACAAACAAACTGTATATCTTCAAGGTCAGAAAGTTCATATATTAGGACTGTTGTGCTGGAAAGATTCCTTACTGAGATTTCTTAGAGGATGTTAGTAATGTACTTGTAAGATTTTGAAAGAGTCAAATAATAAAGAGACAGCACTACAGTCTAAGGACCCAATTACAGAAGCACTTGTATGTATGTTTATTTTAAAGTCATTAAGTACTGTGCATATGGAAAACATCATGCCCTTAATTTCTGAGCCTTGATCTTCAAATGTAAGTGTTGTAAAACAGGGCTTTTGAGCCTTATTCTATTAGGTGCCGAGTGCCTTATTTTCTGTCGGAGCTAGTGGGAGTTCTGGCTGCTTGATAGGTTTTAGCAGCTAACTCTCTCCTTCAGACAATTAGGAAAGAAGGCTTGGTTTTGCTGTAGAGTGTAGAATTACATTTTACTTGATGTTAATTCCTACAGCTGACTCAAAAACTACCTCTGAATAACATCCCAGAGGATATCCTGGAAGGTAGCGCTATGGTGGTGTGTGTTTTCCAGCAGAGAGGCTGTGACTCATGGCCACACTTTAAAGTCTGTATTAGATTGAGAGAAACAATAACAATATTGGAATAAATGATAAGATTAGAATTGCAATAGGAATAGAATAAATCTTTGCTCATTTCAAGATGGCAGTTGAGGTCTGTGAGTGGCATCATTTGGGATCAAGGTTTCAGTAGGGCCAAGAGAGAAGTCAGTCATAGGCATATTTGTGTCTTGCTGGGAGTCTGCGCAGCTGTGTGCTATCTCCCCTTCTGCAGAAATAACAGCTCTTTTGTTTTGCTCTTTGGTGATGCTCGCAGTTGAAACTTTTACCTTTGTGTATGTAGAGCTAAAGTTATTAATGGGAATCCTGACCTGGTTTAAATCAACTGGATTTTTTCCACTCAAATCATTTAACGGCCTTTTTATTTTTACTCAGTGTCCTCTCTGAAGAACTGTTTTAAAATACCAGGGAGTGAAAGCAGTGTGGTATGGTCTGGCTTATGAGAAAACATAGATGAAGTAGACGTGCTCATGTAGATAATCGATTTTTTTTTCTTAATTGGCTGTTTTAACTGTACCTATTTTTGAAGGTGATTATCTCCATCGACAGACAGTTTGCCTAATGAGCATAACAAAGGTGATCTGTTTCAGCTTGTTTAGTTCAACATCCAACAGAAATGAGCTATTCAGGAAGTCTATTTAGAGAAGTCTATTTTTAAAGAGTTCTAAGGATAGAACAAAGGATGGGAGATCGTGATACTATTCTGGTAGGACTGCCGCATGCAGAAGTACAATAGTGAGCACCTCTGACTGTGGCAGAACTGTTGAAGCACTATAAAATCTAGTTGGCGTGTGTGAAAGATCAAGCAGGTTAACGCCTGGAATTTTTTCTATCAAGATACTTTCTTCCTTCCATTCTGTTGCCTGCTGTCTTCAGAGCACAGCAGTATTGAGGCTCTGCAGATTTAAAACATTTGTCTTTCCATCTCCAGAGTGCTGCAGGATAACCCTGAAATTTAGCAGTGTCATAAAAGTTTTAGCTGACATTGTTTGGCTGCCTTTGTTTTTAGGATTTTTTTTTTTAATCACCTCTGAGGTTACATGCTAAGTAGGTATGCCAATACTTTCTATAATGTAACCCTACTGTTAATTTTTTTAAAGAATATTTGTGATCATTATTTTGAAATTCACATCCAGTTAATTACAGAGTATATAGGGGCAAAAAATATATTTCCCAATTTTCATTAGTGTTTAAAATCTTTTCTCAAGATGCGTGAAAACAACAGCATTTTTTGTTTTTCGTTGTAAGGAAACATCAGAGTATTATATTAAAAAGAAGTTGGAAATATATAATTGTTACTAACTTCAAATAGTTGATAATGTATTTCTATAAATGGTTGAAATGTTCAGATTGCAATGAATTTGATGGATTTTGCTCATGTGTACAAATAAGTATGAACTAAAAATTCATATACACTTATGTCAAATGAAGAAGTGTGCATTATTCTTGAGTATAAATAACTTTACAATTTTAGGTAATACACAGCAAATATAATTGTAATGTAGTCTTTATTAATACTCATCATGGACTTAGGCTTTCAGATCTGAACTCACATAACACTGACTTAATTTATGATCTATGTCATGTTACTATTGGATAACTAGGTAGGAGATCAATCTGTACTTCATACAAATCTGTCTAAGCCAATGATGTTGGATATAATTTATATAGAATGACTAGTTTTCTTATGAGGAAATGAGTAGTTTCATGTGACAGCTTTAGATGTGGACATAGTTATTAATCCTGGATTGTTGCATTATTCTCAGGAATATTTTTTTATTTGCACTTTATGTAGTGTATGAGGATTTTTTTATTTTATTATTTTATTATTATTATTTTATTTTTTTTTTTTGCACTTTACACTTATTCACAGCCAAACTGTATTGTGTTGAAATTTGTATTTATCTAATTCAGGCATATTTAATAAAACCACATTACTGGGGGACAGGTCTCAGATCTTAGTTTATGTCATATCCTCTTATTTTTGATGCTGTCCAGTGTGACTGAAGAATGACAACAGAGTTCAGTAAATCTAGTTATCATATTGTACGTAGGTCGCTCCGGAAGTAATGCCTCCTATTTATTTCCATGGAAATTACAACAGACACAAAGAGCACAATAGTACTATTGGATAGAGTACATTTTCAGCTACAAAACACTATTTTCCAACATGGTCACCACCATTAGCTATGCATTTTTGTCAACAACAAACAAAGAGCCTGCATGCTGCACTTGTAAAAATCTGCATGGTGGTCCAGAACATGGCTTGTTTCTCACGTCACTATTGCCGTTACTGAAACACACCACCCCTGTTTCACTGTGCTCACATCCACTGGTTGGTCTCCATCAATGTTCAGCAAGCATCAATGAATGTCAATTGGTGCAATTTTTTCTGCAAGGAGGAATTCAATTCCACACCTTTGCTTTCTATGCACTTCCATGTCAGATGCCATTCAGTCAGAGTGCCCCTCTGCTGCCATCTGTCACATGGCAACAAAATGTAATGGAATATTGGTGGGAAGGTTTAGCCTCTACTTCCGTTCCACCACAATCTGCCTCTGACATCATAAGCTAATAATAACAACATAGGAGGCATTATTTTTGGAGCAGCCCTCACATAAAAGCAGTTATACATAAATATTTTGCATTATACTTTGGCAGTACTGGTCCAGAGCCTCATGAATTGTTACTGAAGTGTTTTTGTTTTTTTTTATTATTTTATTAACTGGATGTAACATAAACCAGTCTCATAACTGATTAGCGTGGTATGCGACTCATAAACATGCAGTTAGTAAATGCTACTAAGAAGCAATATTTTGCTGAAATGTCAGCGTCCAAACAGCTTAGACAACAGTATTGTTTGAACAAGACATTACACGTTATATCCCTGTTTTAGAGAACACTTCTTCACCAAAATTCTTGGTTCACCAAAGTTTCTTATATCCCTTGGGGCTGTGCAACATGCAGTCACCAGTCAGCTTAGCTGAGCATAGTCCCTGTAAAGCTGGCAATTTAGAAACCAAGTGGCATCTTTCTGCTGTACTCTAGGGTAGGGAATATGAAACATGGCCTGTTTTAAAGGAGAGGAGCCCAGTGATCTTTGGAAAAACTGAGAAAATCTTTTCGTTTCTGATCAAATAAATGGGATTTCAGCTGCAGTGTTTGATGGTCCTTCAAGATATGTGCCGCTATGGCATATCTGTGGTTCCACTGTATGATGCACATGCATGTTTCCGTATAAATACCGATGTATGGAAGAAGATAACACATGAAACTAAGAATACATTTCCAAATATAATATTCTACAGGAATATTAAGTCTCTTTTTCAAGAAAAGTGTGAGCTGTTTTGCAGTGAGAATTTCCATCCGAGGTTTGATTGCTCTGCTCCGTATTTGTGGTCGTGTGTGAACTGCCCATACTTTTGTGATCTGACTGTAAAAGTCAACTTTAAGTCCTGATTTCAGTCCCTCTTCCTATGTAGGCATCAATGTCCAAAGTATTTTTCCTTAGTTCTTAGCATTCATGCTGTGGTTCTTAGGAGTGATAGCTCAGCTGCAGTCAATAAAACAATTCCTTTTATTATCAATCCCGTTTTTCCCTCTATTAACTCAACTTGAAGACTGAATTTGCTCCATTGTATTAGAGAGAGTATTTTCTGACAGCTTTTGAGTACAGATCATTAAAAAATTACCACTTTGAAATGTTGACTTTTGTCTCTTTCTTTGTCTCCTTCTATCTCAAAAATAGCTTATCACATCTTTCAACTTTCTAAATAATTAAATCAGCTTGAAAACTCATGCATATTCTGTGTTGCATAGAACAGGTTGTAATTAAACAGAGTTATTAACGATTTTGTTGTTGATAAATTTGGGCCCAACTCTGTTCTTGCACTTATTAGTTAACTTCAATGGTCTGATCTTTCTCCATGGAGTTTATTATTGTAAAACTGGAGCAACAGAAAGAAAACCACTAAAATCACGTGTTTGTTATATGCATAGTGAAAGCTTTACAGTGTCTCTAACCGTCCGCTCCTTTGCGTTTAACAGCTACAGTTCCATGAATAATGAGATAGACGAGTGTTTTGTTGTCATTTAACATTTGTCAGCTGATTTATGAAATTAATTAGATTTATTTGTTTAATAAAACAGAAATGTTATACACTCTAATCTAATTTGCGTTAGATTTCAAACCATGCTAATACCAAGATCGAAGTTTTGTTTTTTTGTTAGGAACTGTCTCTGTTGAACAAAAAGGAACATTTTAGGATACATTTTCTCAACTGTCAGCAAAGATCCTCACCATTTCCTAGCTGCATTCTTAATACTGATTTCTTAATAATGGCTTTTCAAGAAAGTGCAGTTTTGTTGCTTTCAGATGTATTGGCTACTTAAAAACAAACAAAAACTCACAGATATTTCCATTTGAAACATCTCCTTCCCTCATCAAGTTTATTTGAGTTTCCTTGTCCGTAGTTGAAATTACTGAGTGATATTTTTCTGTGACTATTTCAGTGATATAAAATATTGTAAAAGGTCACTGGTGTTAATTTTCCCTTCAGTGACATCCCTCAGTTACATCTCCCATTTTAAGAAGATATAACCCAGCACAAAGGGATTCACTGGAGCTCTGTGTGCTACTGTGTTGGACCTTAAAATGATGCTCTCTTGATAGATGAGATATAAGAAATTATGAAGGTTTCAAGCCCTCATATTGATGTTCTTATCCTTTGTCTTTCTGATAAGATAGACTCAAGCTACAAGCCAGAACCATTCTACTCTTTTAGAAAGGACAGCATATATGTAACAGAAATGTGAGCTGTGAGTAGAAGTGCACGCTTGTCTTACAGGTTAAAGAGGTAAGCAGGGCTTTGCCTTAACACTTCTGGGGCTAGTTTTTACAGTCTTAAATTTCAACGTCAGATAGAGATGCACTCTTAGTCTTTCCCAGATGTTTTCTCTGTGGAGAAAGAAATTTTGCTTTCTGAAGACCCTGTCCCACTCTATCGAGGGAAGCCCTGTAAGGAACCTGGGGCCTGGCCCTCACCGCACATTCGCTCTTCTGCATCGTGCTCTCCTTATCCTGGGGCAGTAACAATAGTGTCAATTTTGCCCAAGCTGGCAATGTAAATGCTCTAGCCTATCGCTGTGAGGGCAGAGATAGGCTATCAAAGCACCTCTGATGTTCACTTGTTAAGGACTGACTTCCCACAGTTTTAGAGGGATCTTGTTGATCATGTCATTAAGGAGGGAATAGCTGAACTGCAGGGCTTGGGGTCAGTTTAATTGCCCACAGGACTAAAGCTTGCAGAGAATAAATGAAAGGGATGGGAAAGGTCAGGTCTAGGGGAGGAAAAGGAGAGACTGTGGAAGCTTCGAATCATTTTACCTAAATTAAACTCCATCTGGTATTTTAAATTTTTTGAAATGCATTAGACAAAAATGAATCTGTTTCTACTTTCGTGAATTTATTTTCTTCTGCTACAGTGACCCATAGGCTTGTATTCAATTATTTATAATGACCTATCAGTAGCTGTGGAGGGTTCAGTTCTAATATGCTAATAGAAGTATTGTATCAGCATATGAACTTAAAAATGAGGTGGAATTAAACATTTTGAAGTAATGTTTTAGTCTCTTCTCTTTGTTAACCCTTAATAGATTCAGCTGAGTGCATTTTTAAAGGAACAGCTCTGAATAAGGTTCATTCTTTCCATGAGGTGTCTTATAGTTTCTCAGAGACAAATTCTTGAAAATGGCAATATAATCTCCATCACAAGTAAGCATGGCAAGTCTGTGTTCTGACTTACCAGCATCACAACAGATATCTTTCTGATGATTCCCAATGTGTATCGCAGTGATCAAGGCACTGTAAACCAGGGCAATTCCTGGTCCACAATTCCTTGTTCATATTCCCTATGGGGAAGTTTCCGTTGTGTATTTCTCTGGGCATCGCATCTCAGATGTGTTCCACTTTTAAACAAGGATTTGGCCCCAGCATCTATTTTGTGTAACCTCATACAGTATAATCAATGCTTGTCATCCCAAGATCATGACGTTGCTTACAGAAGCCTTGAAATTAAAATGTTTCTGTTCTTCTTACTCGGTTTATTGATTTTTCAGCCTTCAGAGGTTTAGTGACATGTGCTTGCAGGTTTTTCTGTACATGCCATGTGAGCAGTTCTTACATTAAAGGGGAAAAAATGCTTTTTGAGCAGCAGAATGAAAAGACTTTTGTCCGATGGGTTCTAGTCCCATTTTTTTCTAAGTTCTCTGTCCCCAGCAAGATAGCATGAGCTGTCTTCCTATTACGTTCCCACAGGAAAAGTGTCAGCAATCGTACACATAAAGATCGGCATCTCTAATGTTACGCATGCCAAGCGTGTCGCCAGGATTGGTACGTTGTTAACTAGCTGGCAGCTCTGAAGCAGTGTCTCACAAGTTGAGTTGTGATTGTGTTTCCAACGCAGGGGCCAAGCAATTTTAGTGTCAGCTCTAGACCCAGCCTGTGACTTACATAAACGCTAAGGAACTTAATTATCATTGAGACCTCTATCTTTAATTTCTAACTTAAATCATCCTGTAGTTTCAAAAGATATTAAATATCTCTTCACGGATTGAAATACAGACCAGCATGATCATAAAAGCTTTCTTTTCTTAGGAAACTAGATTAAAAATGTAAGGGATGTATAACTCCCATCAGTCAGAGATTAGGGAAAATACATAAATGTCATAAAACCAGGGATTAAATCATGAGACTTGGATAACAGAACAGTTCTGTGCTGCTCATAAACCGATCTAATTTCTCAGATACAAAATGTGTAAGTGGGCTGTGCAGTTTTAAGAACATTTTTCCTATTTACCATGGCAGACTATTGGCAGTAGGAAGCAAGACTGCCTATTACACAAGCATGATAAAACTATAGCAACTAAATGGAAACTGAGGTGGTAACCCTGGACAGAGGGCTTTCATTAAGAGAATAACAGCCTCTGTTCTTGAACAGCATTGCTAATCACTTCCTATTGGTGATTTTATAACCACAGAAAGCTCTGTGAATTTAATTGCTGGAAGTTACCTTTTTATTTCTTTTAACAGCGTCGAAAATTCCTGCTCAGGGACACCAATCAATCAAAAAACAAGTCTTTGCTTTGAGTTAGTCTTTGCAGGTGCTTTAGAAAAAATGTAATTCTTTCCCACTTGGCCATATGCAACACCTTTATCCCCTTGATGAGGTCAATGCGAAAATCTCCTCTGAGCCCACTGTCAATGCTGCTGTAGTTGACTAGTGATCCTGGGGTGCTTAAAGTAGCGCAGGTGGCAAGCTTTGCCCTTGAGACAAAGCACATCACCTCTGTGCCTATTATTCTGCTTGAAAATACATAACTGAACTTTTTCCCAGAAGTGGCAGCAATAAACAATTATAGTACTTCCAGCTTCAGCAACTTTAAATGCTAATTGTATGTGCTACTGGATTGGCCTTGAGACTCTTTTAAAAGAACAAAATTTATCAGTTTTTTTTTTGTTTTGTTTCTTTTTCCCATTTGCCATCATGTTCACAGGGCTCTCATTATTATGTTTTACTGTATATTTATTGTACGATAACTGGTGTGTGGTCTCTTTTCTGCATTAATGTACCACTTCTCAGCAATATCTTCCTAATTTCTCTGCTTTTTTCCTCCTGAACATGTGTCAGGGCATTTGTAAATTGGTTTAATAATGCCCTTTGACCTTAAAAATAACATAAGGCTTTTATGTGAAATATTTTGAAAGTGGTTTCTACTCTACCATCTTGAAGTCCAACAAAATTTCTTCACCATGGCAACAAAAGTTAACATCAGTGTTTCACCTCTACTGCCATACCACCAACATTTGCATCTGTCATCATACGCCAAAGTAATAAAATAGGAGGCATTACTTTTTGGAGCAGCCCTTGGTATAAATCTTCTTCTTTCTGATAATATTTGTTCTAAATCATGGAAGATTTAATTTTTGATAAAGACCTGTTATTAAACACAAGTGCAAAGAGAATTATTTGTTAATGAGTCATTTATAATACAGTGAGCAGTAGCCAAAAACCCTGCTTTATTTGCCCATTTCAAGCACCTGTAGCAGTATTTTTATGAAGGGTATTGTTTATCACTGAGCTAACTGAGATCACATTTACATTAGTGCTTAAATTCAGTGGAAGAAAACAACGTGGCATGAACATGACAGATGTACCATAAGAGCTTAAACACCTGTTTTCTCTTTAGTAATTTAAGAGACTTGGAAAGCACAAGCACAGTGCAGACCTAGTGCTTGTGTGGTGAATATCATTTCTTTTTAAGATTCTCAGTCATCCCACAAAGATATTTGTTTTCAATGTTTTTTGCAGTATTACATCATTTTCTGCTGTTGTAAAACCGTTAGTTGTTGTTAATCTCTTTTAAAATTGGAGAATTTCTCCACCATACGAAGTGAAATGTTGCAGTGCTTGAATGCCTGATTTTCCCAACTGGAAAGATAATTTGTGGAGATGGACTGCTGTAACCATTCTTCAAAGGGGAACCACTTCAAGTTTATTTGCAAGTGTGAATCTGGAGTGGTGTCACAGGAGTTGATACATTGCCACATGGAAGCATATTTCAGTTTACTTTTCATCCTTTGTACTTGTCCCAGTGTGTTCTGTATGTGAGAAAAAGAGCAGGAAGTCTTAAATGAGAAAGAGGGAATAATGTACATATCACATTACTGGTATAACAAGAGAGTGTAAAATGTAGTCATTATTTTAAAAAAGGATACTTGTCCGTGAGGTCTAAATTGCCTGTTGCTTAGCATCTGAGGAACCCTAAAGTAAAATTTGCTTGAATACTATACATTTCTCAATTATTATGCCACATTCACTGCAACATATAGTTTTTAGAGACATTTTCAAGAAAGTTACTGCATGAAAACTGTTGATCACGGCCTGAACCTCTGATTGACCACCTGAGGCAAGCAATGAGTCAGCTGTGGGAGCACAAGTGAAGACAATTCACCTGT
>JAOWBP010002978.1:13386958-13416203 GCA_028571105.1 Tragopan temminckii
TCCCCTCCCTCAACTTAAAACCATTTCCCCTTGTCCTGCAGTTATCAACCCTTTCAAAGAGTTGACTCCCCTCCTGTTTGTAGGCTCCTTTTAGGTACTGAAAGGCTGCAATGAGGTCACCTCGCAGCCTTCTTTTCTCCAGGCTGAAAAAGCCCAGCTCCCTCAGCCTGTTTTCGTAGGGGAGGTGCTCCAGTGCCCTGATCATTTTCGTGGCCCTCCTCTGGACCCTCTCCAACAGCTCCTTGTCTTTTTTGTACTGGGGGCTCCACACTTGGATGCAGTGTTCCAGATGGGGCCTCACAAGAACATAGTAGAGGCTACGATCTACAGTTCCACAGGTTTGCAGTGGACAGTTATTCCTGATTCTTCTACACACAAGACCAGGATTGAAGCTTCTGCAAGTTCCTCTCCTTTCATTTCCTGTCCTCCATCCAGTGTCTAAGAAGGTAAAGTATGTCTGAATATGAGAATATCTGAATGGCTCTCTTGAATAGTCAAATGAATTTAAACATTACAGCATTTAAGTACATTTAAATATCAAATGTCTACATGCCAGATTTCATGCAAGTATTTGGACCTTGCATTTGCCTCACTTTCTGCATTTTCCAATTTCTTTCCAATTTTTGTAAAGGGAATTCCATGACTACTTTTGTAAGCAGCTGTTAGCAGCAGGAATTAATTCAAAAAGCAGAAAAGATTTAGCTTGTTGATTTTGGCTGGTTTTAGAATGTTTCTGAGCTTGTGGTCTTCTTGAGACTCAGAAAATATTACTTAAACGCTACTTATCTCACCAAAGTCAGAGCTTATTTTTTTCGTTTAAGATGACTTAAATATATATCTGTAGTATCTTAAACAGCTATTTATTTTTAATGGCTTTTTTAAAAATCATGAAGCATAGAACTGGTTACCAAATTGGTGATTAAGTGATTTTTTTTTTAAGAAAGATACTGTTTTCATATTGTACTATAAAAGTTGACATGCTTCTGTGAAAATAACACCTTAATTGTAGAATAGTGTCTCTTGGCAGCTTTTGAGTAAACTGTACTGTGCAATTACTACCTACTCCAACTTGAGTTTGAAAAACTGCATGTTATTTACCGGCTTCCTCAGAAGTTTCGTTTGTATGTGGTAACCCTATTCCGTGATCAGACCTCTGAAAATCATCTAGAGACAAATTTGCCTTTCAAGGGCAAAATAGAAATTGTATTCATTCCTTTACTCCTACAAGTTCTGCCAATACCATTTACTCAAGCAAGATGAGACTCTATTTTATAAAATATTTCAAGGATCTGTAAGACATAAAAATTTTGGTTTTATATTGACAATATAACATATGATAGTTTGGGGGAGACATCATTCCAACAATAATTTGAAACAGCATAGAAATATTCTGATATCTCAGCAATTGCAATATTGCAATACAATTCATGGCACAATATGGCTGATCCCTTAAAATGCAGAGAGATTATTATAAGATTGGTCATGTAATTTCTCTCACTTGTTAATTATAACCGGCTCTATAAGTAACACATTTTAAATATTTTATGTTGGTAATGCCGTCATAGTAAAGGAGTTAACATTAGACAGATACAAATAGACTTTGTTTTACTTCATGTGCCATAACTATTTATGGAAAACTGGTTCATAAATTATATTCAAAAAGATGCACTTTTTTTTTCTTTTTTCCTAAGAACTCTTCTTCCCTGCTATCAAACTCTGAAAGCTACTGTGATATGATGTACCAGGTTTCTCAAAATACGAGAATAACCTATTCTTCCTATTACTTCTGCATTGGTCAGAAGTAATAAATTATGCTGCAACTTAAAAAAGATATTTGGAAAAGATGTCTAGCAATGACATGAGTGAAGTACTAGAAACGCGTTGCATGCTGAGGTGGTGGATTTCTTCAACATCAGAAATGTTTATGATTGAGTGTGGTTAGTATAACCAAGGATTGGTGGTTCTCAGACTACAGAGACTTTCAGGTCCTATCCAGATCTGCTGTGCATCAGGAAATCAATCACAATTCATTTAGCATTTTCATGTTGGTTATTATGTAGTATTATGTAGATTGTCAGATGGAAAGTTGCTGATTTGACTTTTGCGTTTTTCAGCAAACATAGTGTTATTTTTCTGCTACACACGCAGGGTGAGGTGATTTTTCAGTAATATTTGTCCCAGTAAAATCATTTTTCCTGTGTGCGTGTGTCACTGTAACATATTTACCTGCTAAGTTTTAGACAATTTTTGTTTAGGCTATGAGGAAAGAAAAAGAGAACTGTTAGAGGTGATAGCACTTCATTGCAAAGATTCTTTGTCCTAAATAGTTCAAAATGGAGTAAATCATCTTCGCCTTACCATACACTCAATATTTTACAGAAAGTTGCAACTTCAGAGCTAATGCTCTGAAAATTTATAAAGAAGTAATTTTGCCAGAGAAACAAATATTTTTTTTTTCTTGTCTCCAAAAAACCACTATGTTTAAACTGCTGCTATAATAAATATTTTTAAATAAGTGTATTGCTTTGGATTCTTTAAGAAACACCTCATTATTACTGCAGTAGTCTTCAGGGTGCTTTTAATCAGAAAATCATGTAAATTGTTAGACTGGTTGGCAGCTAATAGACTTCAGGCTTTGGATGAATTATTTTGTACTCATACAAGTAATAGCTGTATTAAATTTGAGCATTTCATCATCAAATCTCTAATACAAGTGAAATATATTGAATAGAGATTCTTGGCACTTGTGAAGTGCTTTACAGTTCTGAAGCACTGGACAATTGTTACTGAAACTCTGCGAGGGCAAGTTGTTATCTCTGCTTAAATACAAAATATCAGCCCAGCTAAAGAAGTCTGTAATGCAAATAACATTGACTGGAAGTGTGTACAAAAGAGACTTTTTTATATGCTTCTCTGGATATTTGTTGCTGTTCACTGATGAATAGTTGGACCTTTTCTGTGTTCCAGTCCAGCTGGTTTTGTTTCTTTTAAGATGGAAAAATTAAGTTAGAACAAAGAAAAATGCATAAGAAGAATGTTGTTTAGTGAACTTAATTGCATGCATAGCTTACTGGCTTCTTGAATCCTACCTGCAGGCAAATTGCAAAGCAAATAAAATTCATGAAATTAGATGTAAACATAAGCAAAACTGAGTCACCTGCTTTTTTTTTTTTTTTTTAATAAAAAAAAAAAAAAAGAAAATCTAATTACTACAATCAAAGAGATCTATGGTGTGATTTCCCTCGTCCTAAAGCAAATGTCTGAGTAGGTCAGCTAAGTATGTTCTAGCCATCTTAATTTATGTTAATTGACAAAGATGAATAACTTGAATATATGCTTTTATTTCATTAGGTGAATCCAGCTCTTTGTCTGGCTCCATGTATGATAATGTATATAAGAAATGGTTTTTTTTTTTGTTTTTTTGTTTTTTTTTGGTGACAATGGGCCCTTTACTGAATGAATTGAAGTGCCCTAAAGCTATATGTTATTATTCAAATTTTTTTGGGTGGTGGTGGAAAGGTTTTGTTACTGTTATACCTGTTTCATCACAAATGAAGCCAGGTGGTAGGTGATGAAGACATGCCCTGGGGAAAGGACTTCCAGCAGCCAGAGTGAAAGCTGCCACCAGTCATTGTCTGTCATTTTTTAGTACTTCACCTACTATATACTCTTCAGGGCTGTGGAGAGGAAAGGAATTACACAACTTGTATATTAAAGCTGTCTGCCTTAGTATAGTATGTTAGAGTTTTTTGTTTGCATTGTAGTAGTAAACTTGTCTAGCTTGATTTTCAACTGCTTGCACCCTTTGGCTACTGTGGAATTCTGTATCTGAGAAATGTTCTTGTGTCAGACGTATGACAAGCATCGCATTCAAAAATATCGGACATATCTGATTATTTTTTTCCTGAATTGCCTGTCAGTATGTTGCAGTGAATTATTGCAGTAGGAACCTAGTCGTGTACATCTCTCCACATGCAAAGTACAGCTTTGAGTAGAGTGTGCTGCAACTCCTGCTTCCAGATTGCACGGAGAGATCAGACCTTGTGTCACATGCATATTTTGTAGAAGAATGAAAGTGGTTTTTGCAGGTTTAGATTAAAATAGATTCCATCAGTGCTCTAGATTTTATTATCACCAAAAGAAACATTCAATTCACCTGTTACTTAATCTCTTCTCTTCCTCCTTCTCTGTTCGAGACTGAGAACAAATGTTGAATGGAATTACTTTTAACCCACACATTTGAGACGTATTAAACTTAATATTTCTTGTCCTAGTATGTTTGAAGTTGTCTGCTTTCTCAATTATCAACAGCTTGGCTCCTGCTGGACTTACTCAGTACTCTTCTGTCTCACTATAGAAAGGTAAATTAGAATTGTGGATTTAGCATATAATTTCTCTCTTTCTATGCAGACTCTGAAAAACCTGTTATTTTCTCAACTGTTCTGATTTTTTTTCTTGAAACTAAAATTCATCTGTAGAACACAGTTACAAGATACTTTTGCTTATAGAACTGTGTGATGTGTCTTCAATAATGTATAGCCTAATTATCTCAGTATCAATTAGATTTCTCATATTTATTTACTGCTTAGGAATCATTTGAGCATTCACTTTATTTTTTTTTAATAATGCATCTAACAGCAGGCAGTGTTGTTTTTCTTTCATGAGCTTTGCGCATCCACCCACTTCCTTTTTGCTGTGATGAATTTCCTCTGTACTTGATTATAGTGATTTTTTCTGGTTTGACAGCCCTCAGGCTCTGCCTCCTAAATCAATATAATCTTTAGGTGAATGTTGTTATTGTGATGAGTATTTTTTCCCCACTTAAGGAATGCTTTAGAATAAACCCAAGTGGAGACTTTTTATGATGTGTCAATTTATTTTTTCTTCATATGCTTCTTTATCAGTCAAATTAAATCAACTGTTGTCTAAAGGTGTCTCATTTTCTACTCTTGTAAATTACTATGGTCCATTTTTTTGTTGTTTCCCAGTCCAGCATTTATCTTTGTCATGTAGCTGTCCACATTTTGAAGTATACAAATGCTATAGACCTCTGATGTTCCTTCATTAAATGTATTTGAGGTGTTGACGAGATTATGAAACTCATCAATTCCTTCTTAAGACAGCAAATGCATTTTGAGTTCTGTGGGAAAGGTAAATAAATAAATAAATAAATGATTTGTTTGCCCACTCAACTGGGAAGCTACAGTCTGTTGCCAAAGCTAGTTATCATGAACTTTGATTAGAAACCAGGAAAGACAGATGCTTCAAAACGTGAGAAAAATTGTATCCAGTTGGAGAAGAGTTCCTTTGACTTTGGAGGAGCAGAGGGAAATTACCCTGGGAAGATGAATATGTATTTATTGTAATATATAGATAGCTATGTAGATGTTAGCTTAGAATGCTTATTGTTGTTGTTAGTGTCATTCCCTGTCTCATTACTTTTCCTTCTAACATGAAGGTCCATTTTTCTTTAAATTGAATTTTGATTATTTGTACTTCATCTAGATAAGTAGACTTTTTGTAATGAAAATTCTTAAAATCTGCTCATTAATGCATTTCACTTGAATTGAGCCATAGCTAGCTTATTAGTATAAAGTCCTCCCAATAAAATGAAGGTGGGCTTCTGTAGTATCTTAGAAATCAATTACTGCTTGTCTGAGCATTTTTCTGTTATTCCATTTACCTAGTGGCATCCCTTTCACAAACAAAACTTTAACAAATTATTTAATTCAGAATTTCAGAAACTTTACTGAAAAAGCTCATTATCCTATGAAGCTTCTTGACTGCAGTGACTTTGGAGGTTCCCTGGCATTTGCAGTTTTTCCAGCTCCATGGAATCACTTCATAATCAGAGATGTTGGTGTCAGGCTGAAAGGAAACCTGAGTATGTTGCCACTGTTAATTTTTCTCTATTGAACTGGTTCTCATTTCCATTTGCTCTAGTGCTCTGCTTCTATAAAGAACTGAGCTGGTGTGGTGTTTTGCAGCCACTGGAAACCAGGAATGTTTCATTGCTCTGCCAGCTTCCCCCATTTCTGATCATCTGGCTTTCTCCCGGTGCCATTCACTGAGCAAGGTCCCCTCACTGTACAGAAGATTTTCCAGCAAAGTTCGTTTTCTCCTGAGCTAGTAGCTTTGCTAGCCTCATGAAAATTCTGGTGATTACCAGAGCTGACATTAGTTGAGCATGCTATTAGGTTGTGAGCTTGGAGTTTGAAATGGGAAGAGGCCCTGAAGGGGAATAACTGGGTAGTTCTGAACGCTTTTAATTCCATCACCTTTTTTGGTGACCTGGCAGCCTAAGGTGCATTCATATCATGCTGTGCCATTCCCATCTTCTCCCAGCAGAGCTTTGAAGAAGGGAATCAGACCTTACTTCTTTCAGTTGTATTTCCGTGATAGTTGTATTTTTTTTTGTTATGTTAATAGCTGGCTATTAAGTAAAATACAGGGTAATACTGCTTCAAATCCTTTAAGTTTCTCTTATGCTATGGGTTTTATAGCATTTAGATTGGATTTTAATTCTCTATCATTACTGTAATAGAAAAACTAGCCATTCTGTAAGGCTTACTTCAGCATTTCAATTTAAGTAGTCCACACTGAAGGCAGTATTTTTCAATTTAGGTACTTGCTTTTCTTTTGCCATCCATACTCAGTAAGACTTGTTTTCAATGACATAATATCCATGGTTTTCAAACATGAACTTAAATCTGGATGAAGGGATGGAGTCCACCCTCAGCAAATTTGAGTCCACCAGAGGGCCACAAAGATGATAAAATTCCTGGTGAATCTCCTATATGAGGAAAGACTGAGTAGCCTGGGTCAGTTCAACCTGAGGAAAAGAAGACTGAGTGGAGATTTGATAAATGTTTATAAGTACTTAAAGAGAGGTGGGAGGCAAATGGATGAGGCCAGTCTCTTCTTGGTGGTGTGCAGCGATAGGGCAAGGACTAATGACAATAGGAATTTCTACTCTAATTTGCAGAAGAACTTCTTTACTATAAGGGTGACAAAGCACTGGAACAGGTTGTCTAAAAAGGTTTGTGGAGTCTCCTTCAAGACCTGTTTGGATGCCTACCTGTATGACCTGTTGTAGGGTACCTGCCTTAGCAGGCGGGCTGGACTTGATCTCTATTGTTTCTTCCAACCCCTGCAATTCTGTGATTCTGTGTGTTAACCCGCTTTGATTTTGGTGCCCAAGAGGTCTCAGCATTAGAAAGTACTGGCGTTAGAAAAGACTGATCACATGGCATGCAGATATTGCTGCACTAACACTAACAGACATGGGCTTGTGTTTTTCCTAAGAAGCAACCTTAGGTGTGCTTAGCATTTGTGAAAGTGGATGACCTGCAGTGTGAAAATAAAGATGATGCTGGAAGAAACAATGCAGTAACTAATCAAAATCTTTGGATACTGTGTGAGTACATGGTACAAGTTGACAACAGTGGAATGAAAATGTGAGGATCAGCTTTGACAGAATAACTAGAAGAAAGCTGTAAAGAAAAATGGGAGTTTGCTTGATACTCCAGACCAAGAAAGACAGCCCCAGCAATGGCAATGACTCCAATGGGAGAAGATACAAAGGGAAGCTTTCAGGCTTCCAACCTGAGCTGGTGTGGCAGAGCAGGTGATTTTGGTTCCTCAGCTGCCTTTTGCTCAGGACAGGCAGTGCCAAGGATGTAGATGCACTCAAAAATATTAAGTGAATGTAGTTGACTTTTTTTTTTTAAACTGTAATTGTTTGATGTCCTTTAGTCTTTTATGCACTGTTTAGAGCTGAGAAGTGGTAGCTCAAATTCCCTTTTTAATTTGAAAGCAATCGTATTAAGCTACCTGGCAAGAATTCAGTGGTCACAGTCTTTACTATTTTGCAGGATTAGACAGATTTGTTTTTCATCTCTAGTGGCTGAAGCAATTAAGCACATTCCTTGCATTAATAGAAGAAGGCATTGACTGGAGAGAGTATTTAAGTAACTCTTCATCTTTTTCACGTTACTCTTTAATTTTTTAGTTGTGGGATTTTGATCTACTTTATAAATAACTGTTTTTTTTAACTATAATAATTTCTCATAAAAATTTCTATTCCAATTAATTTGTGTTCTGTCTTGAAATGATACTGTTAAGAGTGAGCATAAAATACATTTTTTGGGTGATAGTGACTGAAATGGGGGATATGGCACGCTTCATCACAGCCATGAATGCAATGCCAGTGTCTTTCAAAGGTGAGGTATAGTGTATTAGCTAAAACTGTGAGTCAGGGGGCATCTTATGGCAGACAGTAAGTTTGTCAGAACATACCAAGAGCTTTCAGAGAGAAACAAATGCTGTGAAATGGAGCGGTATATGCACCATATTGCTCCTTGAATAGCACATCCTACTGCTCAAACTTGTCTGTGTTCAGGGAATGCCCAGTGAGAGCTGAATTAGTCTTTTCTTTTTCATGCCTTTGCTGAGACTGTTAGCACTGTTTGATCTTTGATTTAACATGCATATTGGAGAGGAATCGTGTAGTTCAGGCCCCACTGTGCTGGGTGTAACTGTACAGCAAACAACTCGTCTCGACCCTGTGCTGCATATCGTTACAGTGCAGATGCTGCCAATGGATGCAGACAAGCAGATGCAGGAGTGGAGCCAGAAAAGAGAGAGGCAAAAAAAAACAGTTTTACATTTTTTAGAAAAAAATCACTTAACAGAATATTATAATAGCATATTTTGTACTGAAATATGTACATATATTAATAGGGATTATATGTATTTTGTAATTATGGGGTATGATTATGTGATGCATTTTATTCCTTGCAAGGACACATTAGGCATTACATAATTATACAGCAGTGATACCATTTGTGACATTAAAATTATTGCTTTGAGATATATACTTTTTTTTTTCTTTTTTTTTTTTTATTTTTAAAGACCTTAAGTATTAAGACCTTCAGGTATGCAGGGTGTTTACCAACTTGTAAGGCAGTCAGATGTTACTGTGTCCTTTCCTGAATCTGCTCACTTGAAAGCTTAACTCTTTCTTCTATTCTGCATATTACTGCAGCAAGCTGTGACTCTTAAGCAAAACAAAGATAACATTCTCATATGAGCAAAGGATCACAAGAAATGCTTTCTTTCATCCTCACTTCTGACCATCTGTTTAAAAAAGTCACAGGAAGCTGGTCTGTAATCTGCGGCTGAGAGTTTAAAACCACACACATTTTTTGTGGCATGTGCATGTAGAGTGCTGTTCTAGAGTCTGTGTTAGCTACAAAGGTTGGGTGACTTGACCTTGGCATCTGTCAGATATGTCCATTCTTCTCATTAAAAAAAAAAATAAAAAAATCAGTTTGAAACTGATTTGTGTGTTTGATTTAACTTCCCCTAAAATTACCTTTCCCTGTTGTACTATTTGTTTTTAACTGCTGGATTTTTTAGCCATTCATATCTATTTTAGTGTCATTTTCTGAATTGATAATGCCTGTATTCATATTCTTTTCTTTCTGAACAATTTTGGTTTTTCAGTGCATTGCAGACAACCTTCAGTGATGTTTTCTGAGAAATTGTCTGGTAGCTTTTAGATTGGAGTTTGCATCTTATGCAAAAATTTCTTATCAAAACCTGAAGGAATGCAGCAAGGAGGGAGAGAAAGCTACTGTGCAAATTAGGCTGCAATATCTAAAGAAAAAAAAATGTATAAGGCTTTGAAAAAATATGCATTGGCTTCTCTGACAGATCAGTGTTGTCTCTACAGGATTGTTCTCTTTGGCATAATCACCAGGGTAACTTCACCAACCCAAATTTAATTGCCTCAAATAATGGAATGTCCATTCTCATCCTAGGAAATATTTGATATTAAAATGCAGGTGAGCCACCTGATTTTTTGCTGAAGGTCACTGTGCTTCAGAAGCACATTTTATAAGCTTGAGAAAATATCTGCGAAGCTGCACCAAGCAAGGTAAAATTATTTGGGGGATTCGGAGTTTAGGCCTTTAAATTCTCTTCAGTTTGGCCTTTTACTATTTGGGGATCGTTGTCTTCGACTTACTTTATAGAAACAGAAAGAGAGGAAAAGACATCCATAAATATTGTAGGCACATTCTGAGCAACCTGAAGACAGCATCGTGACCCTGAAGAACACTCACTTAAAATCTCTATTTTAAAACTGTTTTGTTAGCTACTTGTACTTCAAGAGCATGTGGTGTCTCTGAATTTAGGGGTCTATGTAAATTTCATTAATGGACTGCAGTGACACAAAGCCTTGGGAAAGTTGTTGTTTTTTTTTCTTATGTGCAATCATAAAATAAATACGTCAAATCTGAGAAATTTCAAAAAGCAAATGTATTAAAAGAAAGAAATTGACTCAACAGCACTGTGATTTATATGTCACCAGTGGGAGGTGGCATGTTTAATAGTGTGTGGAAGCATAAGGCTCTTGTTGTCAGTGGTAATATGTGTTTTTCCTTTCTAAATTTGCAATCCATAGCTATAGCAACAAATAAATATAGCAGTCACATTTACAACGCAGTTATTGTGTTTTGCATTTGCTGTAAAAGGTATGTTTTAAAATAATTCTCAGAAGATAGATTACAAGAGTTTTGCATTGGGATTAGCTTTCTCAT
Source organism: Tragopan temminckii (assembly GCA_028571105.1). Lineage (NCBI taxonomy): Eukaryota > Metazoa > Chordata > Aves > Galliformes > Phasianidae > Tragopan > Tragopan temminckii. Next base: position 13,397,563 of record JAOWBP010002978.1, read on the forward strand.
AGGTCCTCAGAATGAGTGTGCTGCATTTGCCCTTCACTAAAATGAACCACGAAGTTTTCTAGACCTGATGTTAGTGCTGTGATTTGCATTAGGAATTAGGTTTTCAAAGTATGCTTGTGATTGTACTTCAAAATACCCCATTCTTTTTTTATAACAATTATCTCAGGAATTCCACAGTTAACTACAGTTTGCCACAGTTATAAAGTAGGAGCTCCTGTTTATTGGTCAAGTACTATTTTTATGTCTGAACAAAATACCTATTGTTTTGCTTTGCTTATCAACAAGCACTACTGTTTTCAGCTAAGGTTACATTTAATAATTAGGTTTTCTAGGGCCAAGAAGTCAACTATATCTTTAATGAGTTCAGTGACATCACTAGGGCTGCTTATGCTCCTTGGCAATAGTCTGCTTTGTGTGAGCAGATCACATTAGCTTTAGTAGGAGTAGCACAGATGCCAAGGTCAGGCCATTGGTAAGTAAGAGATCTTTGAGTAAAATAAAGACCTAAAGCTAAAACTATCCAAGGCAAGAGAACAATGAAGCGCTGTTAAAAGAAGCTCGCTTAAGAACTGTTGTTGCATCCTCTCCCAGTGGAAGTTATGTGAGGAGTAATGCAGTTCTGAAGGTCTGGGTTGGGAGTAGTAGGAAGAAGAAAACAACGCTTAAATGTTGCATGGCTTTGTTGTTTTTTGCTATCTTTTGTTTGAGGGCTTTAAATACAATGGCACTTTTAATGAATAAAGTGACCCTCATAATTAATTGGAAAAATAACATTTGCAGGAGGAAAACTGAGGGTAGATTTTTATTTTTATTTTTAAATACCTCATGGAGAAGACTTACTTTTTGTAGTTGATCTGTGGTTTGGCACTGATATACAGAAGTATAATGCAAAAAGACTGTTGCTATATCTCTTTTCTGAAGGTGGCATTGTCAAATTCTCACCCATACCTGCTTCAGAATAGTCCTTTAAGTGGTGTGCAGAGACAGACCAGGACCAGCCTCTCACCTTGAATCAGGGAGAAGCCCAGGACAGGACAGAAATTAGTAGAAAGAAAATGAAAAGAAAGGTGACAAAATGAGTAATTTACTGGAGAGAGTGAGCCAGTAATGGATGTTAGAGTGGATTGAGAAGCTGGGAGAAGATGTTGAAGGAAAAAAGTTTGAACTGAAAATAGCCTTCAACCAAAACCAGAGTGTTCAAAGAGAAGTGGTGGAATAACATGCAGACATTTGTATGAGATTTGCATCCGCTCAAGCTGAGTAACATTCGTCAGTGTTTTGCGGACTGCTGCAAATGTTTTTTTAATGTGAGAACACATTGACGCCATTTGCCAGCTTGCTCTCAGAGATTCAAAATGCAGCTTTTGCCAATTGTGCTAGAACTAAACAGAGAATAAAAATGCCCAATTATTGAAATAGGTGAGATAAAATAAATTCTGTATGGAGAATGAGTTGATGGGGAAGATGGCTTTTCCCTCAAGGGGACTGACAAGAGTAACAGCACAAAGTAACTCCATCTATGTGTTCCAAGTGATGGGAAAACTTAAAGCATTGTATCCAGTTTTAATGTGACGGTTTTACCTCACTGCCAGGATAAGATCCCTTTACTACTGGGATGTAGTCTCATGAAAGCACTTAAATTTACGAGACGACCTTTTGGCTTGAAAGCTCCTTAACCTGAAGGCATTACCCAAGAACTTTGCTTCAATGCTGCCTAAACCCCAAAACCCCAAGGTGTCTAAACTGGGGAGGATGCTTTGTGTTTAATTTAGGATTCTTCTGGTGCCTCTAGCTTTGCTTCCATGTGTGACCAAAGCCGTGCTAATCCCATCAGCCTGCCATTTCCCTGCCTACTCCTGTCTGTGGGCTCCCTGCAATGACTCAGCTGGAGGCCCCTCAGTGCTGGTGGCTGTCAGCACAGAGAGGAGCCAACCTGCTCATCTCACACCACAATGAGGAAAGTGCTCTATAGCAAATGAAAGGCAGGAATTCACTTCTTACCTTGGTGTGGCTTGGGAAAGGCCACTTTGCAGGAGGTGCTCTAATGGGCAGTCTGCAGCTGGCAGGAGGATTTGGACCACGTTTCTGCTTTTATCATTACTGTGCCATCGTACAGCAAAAAATTCCCTGGGCCAGAGAAAGAGACAGTGAATCTTCCCTTGAAGTTTATGGGTTTATGGTGCCTTGCTGAGGAGTCCTGGATATTTATTTCCTTTCCTTTCTGTATTCTGTCCAGTGACTCTTTAAATGCGTACTGTACCAACAGAGCTCCAAAATCATTCATACTGTACCTTTTATTAGATATGTTCTGATTCTACAACAAAGCAACTGGGCGGCAGAACTGAAATGATTTCCCCTGTCATGTAATGTCATACTCATTCTTTTTTCAGCTGCTGCCGCCTTGTATATTTACAGAAACAGCTGCTTTCTAGGGAATGGATTGGAGGGCTGAGGAGGAAAATGTTTTCTTCTAAGCAGGTTTATGGGAGCTACTTTGCTCTGATTGATTGTGAGAGTCTGAGTGCCTGAACACCAAAACAAAGGCAGGAAGAAAAGGTGGGGGAAAAGGAAGACAAACTGAGACCTGAGAAAACAAATTGTTCAATAAATACAAGCTTCACAGCCTCCTCATTCCCTATGCTCCTTGCTCAGGTTTCTAGAGGAAAATGTTGCCACATCACTTTTCAGTATGAAATGGCAGTATGTATTTTAAAGCACCAGAGGAAAATGAGAGTGTTAGATTGAGTATGGCACAAATGCTGACATATTGCTGTCTTCTGGCTCAGAGCTTTGATTGTCCCGATTGCTTTTTTCACTGCTTGTGAGTTAGTTCTGTCTGTCCATCACAAAGACACGTGCATTTGCTGGTCCTGCTGAGGAGATGCTTTTCCTCTTTATTAAACATAAAATGGTACCTTGAACCCAAAGGAAGGGAAAAGAAAATCAAACATTGGTTTCATGACCTTCTTATAATGAAGAAGTCTCTCTTCATTAGCACTGTTGACCTAAGTGTGGTCTCTTCTTTAGTCACTTCAGTCATTCCCTATGAGCTCTTGGGATGCCTCCCTGAAGCTCACTGTGCACGAATGTTTTCCTGCTCAGCTTTTTCTCCGTACTCTGTGACTGACTTTATTCCTGATAGAAGTACTGTGCACAGTGCACGTTGTGTGATGAGGAAGTAGCAATTTCTGTGCTTTTGCCCCTTAATTTAGTATCCCTAGTACTCAGTTTAGGACTGTGACAATCAAATTACCAGAAACCACGCTGACACTGTTGGACTTGAATAATATATCAATGGGATATATCAGCCCAATAGACAGTGCTGCTTTTTAATGAGAGATCAGTGCTTCTCTGTAGCTTTGTCATCTCAATAATGAATGTGTTATCAGACATTAATAGGCTATCAGATGCTAAATACTACAATATTAGCACCATAGGCTTCCTTCAGAGCCTACACATAATTCAAGCTGATGTTTTAACTCTAATTCACAAATTCCACTACTGCTCTGGCATATGTGCAGTAACTTTGTGCCAACCTAGCAGACCGTGAATGTGCAGCAGCTAGGAAATTCAGTGAAAACTGAAATGCTGTAGTTCGCTTGGTTTACTCTGTTTTGGAGTATCAGGAGCTCAGATCTTGAAAACTTGGTGATGGATCATCCTATGCTCTGCCACTGAAAAGCAGCATTAAGAAGGGTATTGTTGGCCAACTTTTCAGAAACATACTGACAAATAAACCCATATCTTAAATAAGACAGACATTGCATCTAAAAGCTCACAAAAATGTAAATTACTGTTTGGCTTCCATCAAGGTAGAGTTCATTCCTTAAAGATGTATCTCTTCCCTCATTATTCAGTACAGGTTTTTATTAGACCCTGGATCATGGCTTTCCACATCTTACATTTATGTTCTCAACTGCCCTGCTCTCTGGTGAGGGATTGATGAATAATCTCAGCAAACTTGTGAGCTGTACAGACTGGGAGAAGTTCAGTTTTGTACAGACTAGCAGTGTGTCACAACACATTCTGTCTGCGTATAATGCACCAAATGCAGTCGTGCAATGGAGGGAAATATCAAAGATGTTTTGAAGATTTCAAATGGGTTTTATGAGTGAGAATCATCCTTTTTGTTGCTTCCAAAGATGAAAGTGCTCAATTTTCACACACACAGGGGAAAAAAAAAAAAAAGAAAGAAAAAGACTGTTAGATGTTTTAAATGTAAAAACTGCATAATGTGGCTTCTTGTCATATCTGTGGTTCCCTCGTGGATGAAAATTTTAATCAGATGGTTTTGTACTTTAAAGATTTTTCATTTGATTTACTACTTGTAGGAGTGGAGTAGCAGTAAGCAATCAGGGAGAATGCCGTGAAGAGGACAAAAGGAAGGTGAAACACAGCGTTAATAATTTAGTTTCAATAACCTTAAAAGGTTTAGCAGTCACTTTTAACCTTGTATCAGGAAAGAGAAAAGCACAAAAAGCAAGCTACTGCAGTGAATCATAAAAACGTTTCTTTTAATTTGTAACTCATTTATCTAAGTCCAGATACAAAAGCAACTGATGCATTTGTTAAACAAAAGGGTCAAGAAGACAACTACCCATCACTTTGACTTAAACCTCTTGGCAGGGCTGCCTACAGTTTCTCCTGGCTCAGGAAAGTCATAGAGTAATGGCCATTGTAGCTGTGTTATCAGTATTTCAGACTAACCAGTGCAAGATTTTAAGCATGCAGTAGGGTTTTCAGAAGTGCTTAAACAGGTTAAATGTTTAGATGTTAATGATCTCAGTGGAAATTAGGTAGTAACTCAAAGGCTCTCACAGTTCAAACAAACAAATACCAAATAAATAAACAAAAAAGACAAAACAATGACAAACAAACAAAAAAAAAAAGTAAAAACTGGTAAGTACCTATATTCAGCCTTTTTTCTGCTAGTTTACAGGGTCTGAATCTGTATCTGGTCTCCTATAAACTGGAATGATAAAAAAAGTGCCATCTTCAAGGTGATGGTGTGGAGGTTTTAAAAGAGGAATCTGGGTTTTCTTTTGTTTGTTTGGAAGGATCAGGACATCATAAAAATTCATGTGACATTTGTATTCATGGATCACAGCTAAACAGTTGTTCTTTCATATTTTGAACGTGCTCATTTTAAATTTTGCCCTAAGTGAGCTATGTGTATCTAAAATGTTGTCATAATACCATGAGTTATGAAGACTGATTCCTCATGGTCCTGAGAGTATTAGGTAGCAGGTACAACACTGACTGTTGAAACTTAAGCTCAAAGTAAAGGAATGGAGTGACTGAGATCTGAAACAGGTAAACCAAACTTTGAGATCTACAATGATCTAATTTAATTTTAAAAAATGATTTAACGCTTTAATATTCAGAGGCTAAAATACCTAGATTATAGCATGGGCTGTGGAGTATGTATGCATATGCTACATACATCATAATAATCAAAATAATATTTTGTCAATTATTAAGTTCTCTAAAAATTTTATACAGCAAACCTTAAATACACATTTGTATATCTCAAGGACAATTCTTCTTTTACACAGTCAGTATTGAAATCTTTAGAATATGAATTACTCCACTCAAAACTGAAGGTCAGGCTCCCTTTTTGTAAGTAGTACTGTTACCATTTGACACACAGATTCTGTACATGTTTTAATTTTGCTCCTTTAGAGTTGAAAGGTTTTCCAGTTCCCAGTTAACTTTATTTCGCTCCAGATCAGACTGAGTAATCACTTACTTGCACTGCAGAAATGACCAGCAATTCTACTTGCTGCAGGTATAAAACAAACACGTGGATACAGAGCCCTCCTCCAAAGAGATTACTTCTTCATTTATATTGAGAAGTATCATGAAATTGTGACAAATTGTATGGAGCACATCTGTGATGATTAGATTGTTTTCAATGTTGCACAGTCTGATAACTGTAAAGTGTTTTTTTTTTTTGTTTTTTTTTTTTAAGATACAAGCTGGTGAAATTGATTACTTCCAGCTTGTGGCATTGTTGATTGGCTAATTACTGTTTAGCGGTATACCAGTAAACCAGAGTTGTTTCTCTGATAAGTTAAACAAAAAGCAAGGGCAGAAAAATCATAGTTTAATCTAGAGAATGGGCAGATTGCATTAAAATGAAGATAAAATTACAAGTACTCCTCAAGTGAAGATCTCTGAGTGGGTCACTGAATTTCATCAGTCTTAGAAAATGTGTTCGTATGTTTAGCTGCTCTTTGGTAGAAGTATTTTGCTTAGACAGAGAAGTACGCTTGTTCTAATATTGGTTTATGAGGGATTAAACTGAGGCCTTTCTGATTTGCTTGCATTTTAATGAGAATGTAACTTCTTAGTCTTACATCCATGTAAAACCCCCACACTGTCAGATTTGTAGGGATGTACTTGAATTTAAAAGGAATGGCAATTAATTAGCATTTGGAACATACTACATCTTTGAAAATGTGGACCAGGATGGGACAAGTTTGAAACTAAAATAGACTTGTACGCCATAAGTTTCTATTTGAAGTGAACTAATTGAACTCAATTAGTGCTTTTGGTATTCATGGATAGTCTGTCTCCTCTGATTTGTATTATTTTTACTCAATTACTCCTTATTAGAAATGGCTGTACTGAGTCCGTGAATTGTTGACAAAAGAATCGCTTCAGCTCTGTCTTTGATTATTCGTGGTATGCTGTTAATCTTTAGAATAATGTTCTATAGTTTCAGCTTTTAGGGCAAAGGAGTAAAACTTTTCTGAATGGAAAGAAGGGAAGCTGAAAGAGACTGGTCCCATTTGAGTCTTAATCCAAGAGAGTTTTGTTCACAATAAACCAACAAATAATCTCATAGGTATCAACTGAGTTTTCAAATTTTACCCCTTGGAATATCTTTGGATATTTTTTTCCAAAATTTCCTCATATGAAGTATGCAGTGTATTGCAAGACTTTCAGTAGTATGCAATGTGCTTGTTAAGTAATCTACAAGTATTTGAATTGTAATTGTCTTTACTATTTCTTAATCTTAGTCTCAGCTGTGTTTTTCCTGGCATCTTTGCTAAATTTATTTCCAAGATACTAGCTCATGGGAGCAGTTGCATGATTTCAAGCTGAGATTTGAAATGGGTTTTTGTAACACTTATGGAGTTCATTTATTGAGTCTTCTGTGAGGCTCAGAACTCTTGTGTTTGAGTACCACATGGACACCAGTGCATCGACATCTCAGTACTTCGGGGCAGTTAGGGAAGTATTCTGTAATGGATGGTGAGTTAAAGCACTTAAAAATGGCACCTTGTGGCTGGGTTGAGGGAAGAGCTTGCTTTGTCTAATCTTGAAGAAGAACACATCTTTCCTCTGTAAATAAGTTTGCACTTGTTTACCAGTGACAAATAGACTGTCAAAGAAGTTTAAAGGTCTGTCATGGTTGGAAACCATCAACAGTGATTGCAGAGTTAGCCAGGAGCTTAAATTTCCTCTCTTGTTGACAATGGCCACTACCCTTTGAATTGTGTGGTACTATAACTCCCTGAGGGACACAGCATGATTTTGTCATAGTTCAGATGAAATTGAAAACCTTGAGCATTTTGGGATATGGGACAGGCATCACTGAGCTGCAAGTTATATATATGTCTGCATTTTTGCTGTGAACTCACTGATAACGCTGTGACAGGCGTATGGCTGGAGGGGTCTCATGGGAGGACTTGATGCCCCATGTTACAGCTGTGACAACAGTACTGCCGTCTGCCCAAGCGCTTCTCTGAGGCTTTCCATGGGTAGCTCTGATATCTGGGGAAAAGCCCTGCATTTATGAACTTTTTTCAATCATAAGGGAACATAGTTGTGCTGTTGGGACTGTAGGGGAAGATAAGAAGAAAAATGTCATCAGTTTGGTTTCTTCCTGCTCGGTTTCTGAAGGAGAGCCTGTGCCAGAGTTTCCAACTATTCAATCTTAATTTACTGATGGATATTACTTGCAAAGAAATGTGCAATTTTTGTGTGTGAAAAAAGAGAGGACAAAACAATGCCATTGCCAAAAAATAACTGTTTCCATGTGGGAATAGCATCAAAGTGAGAGAGGGGAGTTTGGGAAAATTATTCTGATCTTCCTGCTTTGTTTGAGTTTGGTACATCTGTACAAATGCAATTTACCTCTGAGCATAATTGGCTGTAGTGTTAAGCTCCCTGTCCAGGGTGAGGAAATCACCATTATGGCTTTCAGATGCGAAGGAATTCAGGAGTGCCTTGTTTACATTGCTGCCGTTTATAAAACATTTAAAGCAGCCATTCTGCTGAATAAACATTCAAGGGCCTGAAGGATAAGCGTATCGCTTAAACTTCTTAAGACTAAACTTTCCAAACCATTTCCTGCCAGGGGGACCTAGCAGTAAAATTGCAAACTCTGTCCTCCAAGATGAGATAGGCAGAATTAGATTAAGCAGCTTACTGTTGACATGTCTATTGATCTGGGTTCAGTGCCGTTTCCTGTCTCTGCTAGCAGTTAGATTGCTGTATACAATAACATAGTGGCCTGGTTTATGTGAAATTGGGGGACTCCGAGCATCAATTACTCCAGGAAGGCAGTGGCACTGGGAGATAAGGTTAAGCTGCTCACAGTATTTAAGACTGCTGAAACCCGAGCAACATATTTTCTGTCTACATTGCTGCTTATAAATTTGACAGTGTTCCATTTACGTTGTAGGTTTTTTTCCCCTTCTCCAAAGAGATCATCCTGTATTATTCTCAGCAGATAGAAGTTGGGCTCTCATTATTAGCATACATTGTTAGTTAGTCTTCCCTTTCTATCATCCTTTTGCTAAAAGTTCCTAAGCATCACCTGGATATTTGCATAGAAAATAGTTAGACATGAGGGAGAAGAGCATGAAATGTTACAGAAGCTCCCCATAATAAACTAACAAAATTTTCACGGTTGTATGGATTCCAATACTGCATTAAAGAAATTCTTTCATTTTTTTTTCCTTGCTGTCTGGGAACATGGCACTTAATAACAGTGGCTAAGAGGAAAGAAACCTGGTACCCTTGAATTTCTCACTTAGTCCTCTGTTTTCCTTCATAACAGCTCTCTCTTATGCTGTGTTACTTTTTTATCTTTCTCAAAGGCTGTTATCAGAATCAGTTGAAAGCAAAATGATGCCTTTCACATTCAAAGAAGCCTGGAGAGAATTGTTTTAGGGGTCTGCTTGTGATGAACTCAACCTCATTTTTTTTCCACTGGAAGAGGGTCACGCAGAAGAGATTTTCTCCAGGGGGTAGCTTTTAAGCTTCTTTACAGGTGGCTATCTCACTTAGATGCCACACGCACTGCCTTTGTCTTAAATTCAAACTTCAAAAAGCCATTCAGTATTCCCACAGAAGTATTAGCGGAGTTGAGTCAGTTCTGGCATTGTGATGAGAGATCTGTGCTGTGAAACTGATGAAAGGAAATATTTTAATAGTGACATTTGAGTTCGTTTATCATGACATTTCAGGGACTTCATGGTACATATTTTTATCTCTGAACAATCTCTTGTCAGCCTCCTGCCATTGGAGGGGGAGGGCACTCTTTCCACACAAGCTACAATACTGCAGAATTCCAAACAGATGAACAGAAATAGGAATTCTGGTACGCTCCAAAAAATAAATTCAAGACTCCTTATATTAATTTAATTTTTAAATACCTCGACATGCTGTAATTAACATTACCCTATGCTAAATGTACAACAACATCTGAGCTTCTGTATATTGGCTCATACCTTAGTGAATGCTGAATGCAGGAATATTGGAAAGCTAGTAGAATGTATTCCAGATACATTTCAGGGTTTCACTGGCATGATTTTGAGAGTCATTTTAATGAGTTGCTGATTGATGTTATTGTTGGCTTTTGTGTAAGGGGCACTAAAGTATCAGCAGCAGGTGGGCACTAATAAATACTTTATATTGCTTATGATTACAACTATCAATACAAAACCTATTCTAATTATTGCAAGGAGGCTGAACCCACAAAATCCATTGTCACTGAGATTTTTAATTCCATCCTCATCTAATGCTATTGTGCAGGTACATGCATGATCTTTACAGGGAGTATCCACTTTGAGACTCTGTACTGTCTCATCACAATGGGATTCTGTCATTTAGTGATTTAAATTACATCCTTTTATTTGGTTAACTCCTTTAATAAGTGTTTTAAACTACCACCTTCTGCTCTTTCTTTCTTGCACCTTCTCCCTCCTGCAGAGTCTCCTTGCAGACTTCCAAATTCAGAAGGGGTTTCCTGACACCTTCCTGTCTGTCAGTCCCGCACTGTTAATCAGGGGAGCCAGAGAGCATGCCGGGGTTAGCCTGGAGCGGAGTTAATCGGGTTTGCTTTGGCTTAATTGTGCCTATTGTTATAGGGGAAATAAGCATAGTGCAGGAGGCCTGTGCTGCTGATTGCTTGAGAGGCTCAGCTTGTAGTGCAGTGTGCAATATGGTGCACAACCTCTGAGGTGCTTCCAGTAGTACAGAGCCTGTTCTAACGTGTTTAGCATTGAAATAAGTAATAGGTATGTAGTAAATAACCTTTTACCATGGGAAGAAAAATAAAGAGTAAATGAATAATACCCATGCAGATATTGTTTTGGACTGCTGAAAATGTATTAGGAATGAACTGGTTGCAACATACGCATCATTTAACTATGATCACTCTCTGGCATATCTATGTGCACTCTAGTCTACCCATATGGTAAGAAAGAACTTAGGAAAGTAATGTGGAACACAAATCAATTTCTGAAGACACCAAAATCCCATGTATTTTTAAAGACCAATGCAACTTTATCACCAAATACCACAGATTGCAGTTCGGCTCTTTTTCCACAAAAATTCAGGAAAGTCTATTCCTTGTTTAAATGCTAAGTTCCCACTGAAAATGATCTCATGTTACATGCAGAATAGTTTTGCATTATTTTTTACTTTGCTTAAAAAGAAAGCTAAGAATAAGCAGATATGGACAAAATTAAATCTTTTGGGTTTTGAGTTGTATATGCTCAAGCAATTAAAGCTTTGCCGACCATAGACTTCACTCTTGCTCTACAGTTATCTCTTTGATGGTGTTGATGTTACAGAATGAACTCTCACAAACTGAAAGATAAAATAAGATATAACAAACCTTTAGAATCCAGCAAAGAAGCTGTGCAAAAATTGCAAAAATTAAAAAAGTGTAGGAGTGGTTCTGCAGATGTTGCCATATGAGCTGTTACCACATTTGGGTGATTGTGCATCAAAAGAAAACCAAGAGTTCAGCCTCATAGATGGTTCCACGTTGTTTTCATAGTCCCCAAATCTCCCCGTGCCTTTGTAAGACCCATAAGCTACAACATCTTCAGCAGTACGTGAAGTGTGTGTAGTAGTGTGACAAACAGTTCGTGTATGCCATGGGGTGGATGCAGTTTCCCTTTTGCTATCAGAAGTATCAACACTGATAACATTTCAGCATGGTAGTAAGGAAAAAACATCCCATGGCATAAATGTTTTCTGATATTTAACATTGTTTTCCTAGCTCAGTATGAAGGGAATGAATTCTTTTCGAGGTTTTCCAGATAACAAATTCCTCAATGTGGTGTCAACACTCTCAAGATTCAACTGAATGTATTGTAAAAAGGTAAATGCTATATCAGTAAATCAATGGATTTTATCAAATTCATACTAAAATGACTTTATAATTCCCTAGAAAATGAAAAGGAACACCGCTGGAATTGTTTACATTTTATTCATGTTGGTTTCACGTCACCACGGCTTAAAACTAACAACTGAAATAAAGCGTTTGTCTTTCTGCTCAGTTCTGATCTCTCCCTTATGTTTTAATAGATTACTGTTTCCTGATATTTAAGGTTTCATATCCAGTGGCCATTTTCCCAGTCTAAAATAAACATCTTAAGTTTTTTTATCTGTTTATTTTTAAATACGTAGTGGAGGCAACCTGCAGCTTTTTAGCTGCAATAAAATATTTTTTTAGCCATGTTTTATCCATTTCAATTGCTTTCAACAGGAGAATTGCCGTGTTGAAAGTATTCTGGCATATGTGGAAGAACAGCCCATGCAAGTCCTGTTCGTACTAGCTTTGCACCTGGAGCTCTCCTGATTCAGTCTTTCAGATTTCCCATCGTGGATAAACTATTATCTGTACCCTTTTTAAAACGACAGGGTTTTGCACTTTGTCACAGAGCAATAGCACAAAGTTCACTGAAGCCTATTCTGTCTGCTGTCCTTTGTCTCCCTAATTTGTACATAATACACTGTGACCTTTCACAGGACGGTGTTTCTTTGTGGCGTAGTTAAGAGAAAGAAAAATAAGAGTTTGCACTTTTCGTCAAATGGAATAACATTTGGCTTTAAAAGGTAGTGTTACCTTTTTAATGTAGTATTTAAAGAGATCTTTTCTTTATTCTTTTGTTCTTTAGAATTCTCCAATACTCTGGAACATAGCATAACCGCAATCTCAAGCTCATAATGTGGGAATTATTAGTGAAGTTATACTTAATCTGTAATTGTGTCACTGTGCTCGTAGGTAATAACTTTGTAAACGTATATTACAATACGGTAGTAGCAATTCCTGTAGTTGTTTATCATTTTGTTCTCCAAAATGTATTTTAACATTTTCATCTTTAAAAGATGACCCACAGGAGGAGGAGGAGGTTTTCAAACCGTGTACTAACAAAGAACGGAAAAATCTTTTATTTGTAGGTAATTACTCTTATTCTTAATAATTAAATTTTAGCAGTAAAGAATGAAGTGGGCTATATGAAAATTTTTCATCCTTGTGTTTTCGTACGTAAGGCTTATTTTTGTAACATGTCCTCAGGAAGGTTTTAGAGCTGGATTGCACAAGCAGTGATAACGTGAGACTTGATGAAGAAATAAAAGAGCTTTGCATTTACTGATTCCTCACCCAAGCCATATGTTTTAACATGCATGGAGTTTGTTTTGCTATTTCAGGGTGGAGAAACAGTAGAAGAAAATATTCACATACACGTTCACAGCATAGTCTAAATTCAGCCTTTTCTGCACATAAATTTGCTGTCTTCCAAGTAAGAATGGAAGGTTCCTCACAGTGCTGCAGAAGAGGCAGTGCAGAAGGCATCACCATACACTGGATAGACAGACATTCTCGATACGTCAGACTTCTCCATGCTCAATTGGAAAAGCTATTAAGCAGTGACTGCAGGGCAGTGTTTTTACTTTTTCCATGTCTTGGCTTGTTTATGTTAAATCAGACTGCAGGAGGTCTGTTGCGTTTATCTGGCAGTTATTGCAAGGCTTGCTGTGGCAAATTCTATTTATGACATTTTCTGTATCCTAGGTGCAGTGAATCTTGGCAGACAATCTGGAAAATTTCCCATCTTTGTACTTACAGAATGTAATATCTCAGTAATGGTGTAACTGTGGCGACTTGCTGCAAAGGTCCTTAGTTCAGCTGCCACAGTAGCCAAAAAATCTAGACATGCTTTAATTGCTGGCATTACTTTTGAAGAATTTGCTTGACCATTGGACATAAAATAGCAATTTGAAATTCCTCCTGTTTTGGCTAAAATGTATTTAAATTTAAGATAAAATCCAAGAGAATCACTTCAGAGGTGTAGGGTAATGGATTCCAGCCTTTTTTTTTTTTCTTTTTTTTTTTAAACCTACCAGTGCAGTGGTCATATTGTTAAGACGAGGTAATCTTACATGTGTACATTTTGGTACTGCAGTTATCTTCACTAATGTGTGCACCATCAATCATGCCATTATCCTACATAAATAATGTATTGGTGATTCCAGAGATTTGGGATTCCATTCTGATTCTGCATGGGTGCACTGTCCACAGTCATTTTTCCTATACACTAGATGTCCTTACTTATTCTGTTTTTAAGTCTCACGTTAAATCTGATGACCACCTTTTCTTCACACAGAAGTATAACTTACTCATCAAAGAGCAGACCATTACATCGTCTTTTGGAAGCGATTTCATTTTCACTTACAGAATCTTACCTTCTGAGAACAAAAGCAGTTTATTTGCAGGATGAAGAAAGCTAAGTAACTCTAAACCATTCAGCTATGCTGAATAATTTTTTTGTGGAGTTTTGAGTCTTCTCCTCCTTTTTTTTTTTAAAAAAAAAAAAAGACATGTTCAGTGGTTAAGCAGGGGAAAATTAATTCCCCTAGTTATAAAAGAAACCTATTTGGCATCTCATAACCCATTAATCTGAGTGAAAATTATGATTATGTAGATGGTCATTGAAAGACCAGTATGACTGCTGGGTGAATAATAATACTTCTGTGGGGAGTTTGGTGTCTTGGCTTTACACTGAGCTTCTGGTATGGTTTGATAAATGTGTAGAGCTAGAGGATCCCTGGGATAACTGGCACAACCCCCCAGTTCCCTGGGAAGTTGCTCAGAGCATCTGCCTGTAGCCATGGCCCTGAAGGTGAGCCCCACCCCTGGCAGCCCCTCAGACTTCCCTGCCATCTTGCCATTAGCTTCAACTATGTAATGACAGAACACATGGGTCTGCTTGGCTGCTCTGGGAAGGGTGCAGAAGCATGGACTAACCTTCTCCTGCCTTCTCTCCTTTTCTGTGCCATATCGCATTTCCAAATTCTCATGCAGTTTCACGTGTCTGTCATTGGCATGGAAGAGTTGACAGCTGCTGCATGATGGCAAGGCAAACGTATCCTTGCCTCCATGCAGACCTCCTACTTGTGAGTCACATCGCTTTTCCAAAGGAGAGGAAAAGGACTGTAAAGACAAAGAATTTATTTTGGCACTTTTGGAAGGCTTTTTCTTTCATATGATAAGAACCATCAGAGTAATACCTTTTGGAGCAGAGGGCATACTGCTTTTTAAGAATGATGCCTATGAGGTAACATAACTAATGTGTGAGACTGGAAGTGGTAACTGAAGACAAAAGAAGTGAAACAGAGCTCAGTCTCACACATTCCAGCTGCTGATGTTGGTGACTTCAGTAACAAATGCCTGTCATGCCAGAAATACGAACAGCATGTGGATGAGGTTTGTTTCCATAGTAAAGAGATAGCAGACTTAATTAATTTCACAAGCCCTCTAGGCTGCTGTTGACAAAATGTGCTTATGCCACAAAGTTAGGTTGCAGGTTAAGGGTAGGGGTAGGGAAGGTTTGAAGTGCCGATCCCTAGACTCAAATTACTTTTAACATTTTCTTTAATGATACTGATACAACAATTTTGCTTAATTACACTTCGCTGTCTCGAGCAATCTTTCCCTTGAGCCACTGCAAGTTTTATTACAACGCCTTAATATGATTATGAAAATTAATGGACTTGTACTATCTTTTAATTTGCAAGAGCAAAATCTCTCTTTTTTTTAATTTCAACCAAATTAGAAGTATTTAGTAGAGATGCGAGTTTGAAAGTCTGAAATCTCATAGCGTGAGGTGGTGTAATACAAAGACTTGAGTGAAATTTATAGGAATAGCAACATGTTTCCAACTTGGTGCAATTCAGCAGAAAAATATTTTTCACAGTATTTAGCAAATGCAATCATTTGAGTAAAATACATAAAAATGTGTATCTTATATCCCATGAGATGGATATCCCAGTTGGAGCACTTTGTAGAGAAGCTTGCAGGTGAGAAAAAGGGGGGCAAAAACCTGAAAACGCACATTTAGTTTCCTACCACTAGTATATTTTGACTTAGTTGAAACAGACGTGTGCATGCCTTCCCCTTTTTCAGCTAACTCAGGGCTGCCCTTTTTGTAGGACCTTGATCTGCATCCACAATAACCCTGAGCTTTTGTACCCTGTAGAAAAGCTTGAGTGGTGCTGAACTCCTGCAGTCAGGAGCTGTCTCTGATACTGTTACCAATACCAGTGATATGATGAAGGGCAGATAAAATTATCATTGTGGCACGCTGCAGGAAATGATGCATGCTTTAGTAAAATGCAGCCGTGATTTTTTCCTGAGACCACTTCTGCCCTGCAGAATTTCCTTATGTGCTTTCTTAGAAAGCTTGACTTAGCACAGCATCTGTTCTGCTTTTTTGTTGGTTTTTTTTTTTTTTTAAATCTTTCTCTGCCTTTTCTGGTGAGTCCCTGATTTTACACGTGTGTTACAGAAGCGTGGGACTGTAAAATGAGAAAGTCTGGATGTGATAAAGAAATAAACAATAAGAATTAAACTCCATTTCTAAGGAATGTGAATCTACTGGCCACTGAAAACAGGCTGGGAAGAATGCAACTACATATGAAAATCACAACAAACTTTATAGTATTAGACAAATATGCTAACTGTAGCTTTAATAAAATGCTGACAGCTTATATGAACGTATTTCAATATCATCCAAGAAACAATGCACAGATAGCACAGGCCCTGAAAATGGTATCAGGAACACTTCAATTTGTATCTGCATGTTACATTTCTTCATTGCTGCACTTATGGTTCCTTCCCATTACCTAGCACCTACAAAAATTAAGAGAATACAAACTTAGACAAGGTTCACATTGCTAGAAAATTAAATTCTATTAGGCAAAAAAGTTCCAACAATCCAGGCTGTATTTTATATTTCTGTATACGTTGAAGGTATTGTTTGATTTTTTTTGAAAACTTACGAGCTGAAAAACTTCTCAGAAAACCATTTCTGAGAGATGCCATTCAATACTTAGGCAGATAATAAAAGCAATTTCCTACATGAAGTCAGAAAACAAACATTCAAGATGTTTTTTACAGAGATGATATTTTCATTTAAAGTCAAAATGATGGATTTCCTTACTACCTTTTTTCAGCTTTTCCTGCAAATTGTATGGAAATGAATTCAAATAAGCAGTCCTCACTACTAAGTTGCTTAGAAGTGTAAAAATGCATAAAATTAAGATGCTCAGACAGAGATGTGATCTCGCTTATGGAAAAAATGTTTAAATTTAAATTATACTGTTACTGTTTCAAGTCCTAATTGTGCATTTCAGGGAAATTGCATAGAAATTTTGTTATCTTCTGAAGACCTGGTAATGTTTGTGAGTTGGTCTCATGTAGCCAACATATAAGAAAAAAATAAATGGAATAAATAAATGACTTAAAGTTCAGCGTCCTTATTTTGAGCATGTGAACTAATAGTGTACCACCAGCCTTCATGATCCATTGTCTGTCATATTCAACCCTTCTGCAGTGAATAAACCTGAAACTTAGTAAAAATAAAACCATGAAAATCAGGATACCAGAGCTGTTCTTTTTGGTTCAGACCTGCTATAAAATATGGCACTGCAGCCAGCAGACTTCCCACCCAACTCTGATGGTGCTATACATCATGAGAAAGGGAAGTGCTCTTTGATTTCCTCTGAGATACCAGGCTTGAGTAATGCCTGTGGTGCCATAAGGGATTAATGATCTCTGTGCTATATATAGCCATGCAAAATAAATTGTAATTTTTTTTTCATAGAATTACCAGATTTTTATTGCGCTGTGCAGACAAATTCAGTGAGTAGAACTCATTGGTATGTAAAATGGAGTTAATTTATGAGGAGTATCCCCTGTCTTTGGATAGACTTGTTTCTATGTAGATCATCTATTCTCGTCATTAGTTTAGGCTTTTGCATCTCCTTGTTACATGACCATAAGGATGAAATATTAACGAAACTTTCTTCGAGAAGTGCCCCCTCGTGCCCCATACACGTTGTAGAAAACATTTGCTCTTCTTGCAGATCTCCCACGTAATTGAGGACTGAGAGCAGTATGATGTAGTTAAAATGCCTACTGGTAATTGGTATTTAAAACAAATTTCCGTAGCTCTAGAAACAGGAAACCAAGGTATCTCTGGAAAGCCATTTCATGTGCACTTCTGAAATACTGGCAGAAGTGTAGTGAATCTTTCAATGGTTGATTCCACAGTGATTGATCTTACAGATTTTTGAAGTAATTGATGGTATTGCTTTAGTTCAGTCCGTTAGTGCAAATAATTATTAATCAATATGCACTCAGCTCTTTCTTTAGAAGATAATTTTAACACATGATTTATTCCGAACATTTCAATTGAGCTACCTTTACAAGGAGAAAATCAATTGGCTAGTGGTCTAAAACACTTTAATTATCTGATGTCCATTTTAGGCTTTTTTTTAATTTTTAAACGTTGTCCCATAGTTATAAAGCCCTTCTGCTGGACGCTTCTTTTTTATCCTCAGAAAATGCTCTAATTTTCTCTTTCAGCTTATTTTGTCTTAGAAGTTTTCAGATCAGAACAGAGAATATACCAGAATTAAACACCAGCTTTGGAAATTAAATTATATACAAAATGGAGGGAAAAAAAATAGAAAATCAGAAAATTTAAAAGCAGATTTCTTCCCTCCCCCCCCTTTTTTTTTTCTTCTCTTTTTCAGATTTCTTTTTCCTTTCTTATTTTCCTTTCTGGCATTTTGTATATGTGTTGTTATATTTGTAATTTCTTTGGGTGTTTTCATCACAAGCATAGCAGTGGAAAAATACAGTTAATTTGAAAGAATAACGTAATGTCAGCATATTGAAAGAGATTCAAAACATTATAGGACAAGAGGTGGAACAATTAACTAATTTGCAGTGGATATTAAATTTCTGAAGTATGCATTACTCCCATTATATTTAGATTTACCTGTTTTCATATGCCTGTAAATATTATGGTGAGTTTTTGAAG
>JAOWBP010002978.1:13416303-13440262 GCA_028571105.1 Tragopan temminckii
TCTGTTTTTTGTTGTTGTTTTTTCCCCTCAGTTTATGATGACTTACTTGAATACTTCCTGTGGCAATCTGTTCTACTATCTTTTTAATTAGGATGTTCACCAGCCCACAGCATCTAGTCTTTGTCATTCTTGCTGCAACTTAAATACATAATATTTGCATTACATATAGAAAACACGATATTGTTTTCTCCTTTATGTATTAGGAGACTGCTGTTATGTCCCTGCTGCCTTTTCCACAGCAGTTTGACATTGCTGACTCAGGAGTATCTGTCACTCACTAGAATTTTCAGATCCATTCCTGCAAAGCAGCTCCCAGGTTTTTACCTTTCTTTTTATATACTTAATTATTCTGTGTAAATTACTTTCTATTTCCTGTTATTAAAATAAATTTGCATTTTGAATTCTGCTCTGTCCTTCAAGAGCATTTGAAGTTTCAATCTTTTCCTTCATTTGGATTTTATGCAGATTCAGGAGGGTCCTAATTAATAATGAAAATACTGAGTAAACTCAGAGAGGGATCTATGCCGAAAATGTCTCAATCCATCCTCCTGCTAATAGGTTCTCCTCTCTAGAAGCTCTATAGGAACTGACCTGTTCAACCTATTGCATCTTTCTGTTGCTGTTTTTCTTAGCCTGATATCTACTACTGTTTCTCCCCTATTCACAAGGCCTTTTACTGAAGGAAATGCCTTGCTGAAGGAAATCAGATTGGCTTGACCACATCTGTTCTTGATAAATTTGTGGTGGCTATTGCTTGTCCCATTATCTCTTCAGTGCTTACCAATAGTTTGATTCAAAGTTTCTCAGGGGGTTGGCGTTAAACTGATGAGTCAATAATTCTTTTGCTCCTCCAGGGGATGTTTGACTTTTTCTGGTCTTGCAATACTTCAGCTGTCCTCAACAGTTTCTCATGATTACTGAAAAAGGTCTGAGACTACCTAAGACAGTGGTGTGTGCAGGATGAAGTTCAACCAGCTTAACCAGCCACCTGGTTGCAATGAACCATTTAGTGAAGACATATGAAGGGAAAAACTAACAAATTAAGCCTTTTTTCTCCTCAGCATCATTTATTAATTTCATTCCCTCAGTACTGAGCGGGGAAGAAACCTTTTCCTTCCTCTTCCATCAACTGCTAATACAATTACACAATGACTTATTGTATCTTTTAAGTTCCCTGCTACTTCTATTTCACGTTATGCCTTGGCCTTTCTGATTTTTGTCCTTTCATTTTTGTGATAATCCATAGCATGCTGACCACATTTTGTGTGTGTTCCTTTATGTGTACATGGAGGGCAACCATACCTTAGCCAACTGGATACACGTGTATGTATAGGAGATACGGTTGAGGTGTTCATTTATGAACTTGAAAAAGGTTGTTCTTAAGCTTTCCTATTTTAAAATATTTAATTATCAGGTTTTTTTACTTTCTTTGTGTTCAAGTTTTGAATAAAGTGGGAGGGCACAGGAGGAAGAAGAAATGTCTCTGTTGTTTGCATGTTACCCACAGTTGGGTAGCTTGTTGCTGCCCACGATCACTCATTGCCCACGGTGATCCTTGAGAATGATTTCCCTAATATCCAGATGGTTTTGCCGAGAGATGGTTATAACTGTGATAACTGACTAGTTCTAATAATGGTAAGAAAAGCTAAGTGTCATAAGCAGGTTCAGAGGGAAATCAAAATAATGCCTATAATCAAGGTACCCTCATTAGAAGAGCAGTTGTCAGAAAAATTCTGCTTGGATCCAGACAAAGGTCAAAGGAAAATATAGAACAGAACAAACTCCCATACTGACTTGATTGTCAAAAATTAGGAAAAGGACCGTTAAAGCCCTGAAGGCATTTGGGGGGAGAGAGAGGAGGAGCAGTGCAGCCTGGCTTATTGCTGGCATGCTGTGCCCACAAGGTATTTCTCTTTAGCAGAGGAGGAAGGGACATGTCTGACAAGATCTGGCTACTGGCCAATGCACCTCCTGACCTCTTTATTAGAAACAATATCTGGCAAAAACTGGACCAAATGCTGTCATCCCATCCGACTAACTTGAACAAGCTGACTGGCATTATAAATGTGTTGTTTTTCTTGGTTCTTAATCCATCATAGAGAGGAATGCCAGTCTGATGGCAGAAGAACTGAGAACTGTCAGTGGTGGATGGCTTGTCATATAGCTTCTGTTCTTACACAATGCTGTTTCTATCCTTAATAAGCATTGTCAGCCGCCCCACATATGTGGAATTGCAAGCGTTCAATACTGATTTTGTAAATCAGCGAGCCTCAGTAGAAAAGACTACGTTGTGGATAATCACTTGGGCAATCACCGAGTCCTGGCAGCAGCAGGATGATTAATTGAATTGACCAAGCAATTGCACGCCAGAGGCTGCAGCCAACTTTGTTGCAGCTCTTAGGGGAGGACATTGCTGCCAGTGCAACAACTGTAACATGCTACCTGTGAATACCCCCCCCTCCCTCCCCATACTGTGCTTGTCAGTTAAGAAGAGTAGCCAAATTTCAAAGGATCTAAACAAATCGTATGACAAATCCTGCAACACCTCTGCTATCATCACAGATGTGAGTTTTCCACTGCTGGAAAAAGTTTTGTTTCCACAGAACTGATGTGAACATTTGGCTCAGAAGATTTGTCTTGCGAAGTAGTACAGTTGTTCTGTGCTACCTGGCTAACTGCCCTTTACAGCAGAGGGTGTGCACTTGATGCATTTGTTAGAGCCTAGTGAAGGATTCGGTGTCTCTGTACACAGACAAATTTCCCTGCTGCCTGAACAGCTCTGTAGGCCCCCCTGGCAGTGGCCTGCTGATGGAATGTAGGCCAGGTCTATCGGAGAACAAAATGCTGACAATTATATGTGGGTGTCTAAAATGCCAGTTGCCCTCATCTGAAAGCTGAATCCCACTCACAGGTTTTGAAAAAGGGAACAAGATGTCTTCTGTTTGCTGGGGACAGCAGAGCAAAAGCTTTCTGCTTACTTCTGTGACCACAATCTCACGTGCATAGGAATCACTATACAATGGGTATGTCTGTCATTACTGGATTAGCTTGCAATGAAACGCTTGTTGAACAATTATAGGAAGTTCTGCAGCTAATAATATTGTCATTTGAAGCAGTTATCATTAACTTGTGAATTGAATGCCGCACAAATGCGTGAGGATAGTTTATACTTCACTGAACGTTATAATTTGAGTATCAAAAGAACGACATCAATTGATGGCATTCAATATTAACACTTCAGCAAGAGGGGTTTAAGAAACTTCTTGGGATAGCTTCTGTATTTTTGAAAGTTCTGTTTCATTTAAACACTGCAAAATTGATCAGCAATTTTTGCAAAATTCTTTCAAGATAGAGTTATATAAACACTAAGCGTTATTATCATTGTTAAGCCCATATTAGGTTCATAAAATAAATCCTCAAAATTAGCTGATCTGAAACTTCAGACGTGCATTTTTATTGTGTCGTAGAATACTGTTTGGTGAAGACATTTTAATACAGATATCCACATTGTGAGCCTGAAGCACTCTGGTTGAACGCTTCTCCAGATAGCGGATTTCAATAGCAGGAGCACTGCTGATTAAGGCTGAAGTACAGAGCAAATTCCAGGTTCTTGTCTGTGCTTCAGTGTGTTCACATAATCACTTTAGTTTTTCCTACCATAGTCTGTACGGACACATCCCTAGTATGCACTTAATTTGGTGCATGCTAATGAATAAGTTAAGCCACGCCGTGCATACGGGTGCAGGCAAGGAGGGGGCTCTACATAAAAAATAATATGACATTAAATTCAACTTAAATCTCAAAATATGTTTTTATATAAAAGCTATTACAATTGAAGAAGGAATAGAGCAATATTCAGCTACTAGCTGGTGTTCCTTTCAAGAATGTATCTACGTAATTTTTTGGTAGTTTTGTTTTTTTGAGTTTGGAGTCTGTGCTTAAATACATTATGTCTTGAAGAAGACAGAAGCAGAGCTGTACTTTAAACATTACTTAAAAATTAATCAGAATACCTATATTTTTGTCATATTGAAAGAATAGTGCTTTAGACTTGACGCGTAGCAAATTCAGAGAAGAAGAATCAGCACATTTTGGATGTCAGTACAGATAGAAATCTTGTAAGTCTCACCTTCAAGTCACCCCTTGTAAATGCTATTTTAGAGGGTTACTGAATATTTTGGTTATAATTAGCAGGAAAATGTATAAAGCATTTAGGCTCTGATTTTTAATACTGTGTATTAACACAATTTATAAGCAATTGTAGGAAATAATTCTAAAAAAATTCCTGGTAGATGTGAATGTAATTATTTGGATAACACTTCAACAATCAGTTCACTTCCACTTGAATAGGAGTAAGTATTCTTCATTGAACTACGCATGAGAGAATCTTAATGTTAGGATGCAAATGATGTTACTTATGAGTTCAAGCGTATTAAATAGCCAATAAACAGATACATGAGAATATTTCGTTAACAATAAAACTGGGGGCACTGAAGTCTGCACCTGTGGAGAGTGAAGTAATGTTCACGATCCAAAACTAGATAAGTTCACCAGCATGTATCATAGCAGTCAGTAAGAGGAAGGCCAACATCACCAGTTATCACCAGGTAATTCAGTATTACGAGCACATCAGGTTATGGTTTTGTTTTTTTGGACTGTATTTCCTCATGCCATGCCTTTGCTATACTGTCAGATCTCATGCACTAATATTTTTTTCCCTCAAATTGGTGTCAGCCATTGTTCAGATATTTGGCAATACACTGACCACTGAAATTAAAATTAAGTGCTAGAATTTAGCAATATCTTGAAAATTGTGCATTTCCTTTGCTTCTTCCATTCAGAAGACAAATATTAGTGGGTAAATATGTTCTGCTACAGGATAATTAACGCAGAACTACAAATTAGAATTGCAATCTGCGGAGAGATCAAGTCAACTACCGCAGGTCTCCTTCAGGCCTGCTTTTCCTCTGGAATACAGGACCATGTAGCATATACCTTTGTATTTTAAAAGCACGTGTGCAAAAACAAAGTTTAAATTTGAAATAGATTTGGTGTTTAAGGCTGAATCCATTGTCAATGTAAATGGAAAAAAAAAAATTCTGTTGGACGTTGATGAAACTGGGAAATTGTAGAGGAGTGTACCATCAGCTGAATAGCGTTGCAGTTTTCTTGTCCATTTTTCTCCTCTTAAAGTAAAAAGCAATCAGTAAAAAAAAAAAAAAACAAAACTTGTTTGCTTAGTTAAAAAACTGTTAATTTTTCACAGATTGCTTCTATTTGCATTTTCTTTTTGATTGTATGCTTGTTTTCCTTTCCACTGGGGCTGAATATGAGTGAGAGTTGTGGTGTAAAAGTCAGTAGTAGTAGACATAAAAACAAAGAGTGAAGCTGAGGTACAATTCAGGCATCTACATAAATCGTTGAACCACCGGTGCAGCTGTTACTGACTGTTGAAGAGAGTTCAGTGGATCAGTTCGACTCCCAAAACAGTACCCTTGGTCTGTACTTGTGGGTTTTTTGAAGAAAATAGATCTGCCTGTCCGTGTTACTCTTTTATTCTGTTCTTTTGTTACCAGGATCTCTGTTAGCATAGAAAGTACAATTTGCTTGGGGCTCAGTTTGGTGAAAACATCTCAATTTAGACTTCTCCATACAAAGCTCAGAGCAGGATTCTCATGCACGCACACAGTTGTCTTTTGTCATTTGATTATCTCAGTGTCTATGAGATGTCAGCATAGGGCTGGCAGATGTGACAAAGGCCTACAAGAGCCCCTCTTTTCTGGCAGCTGTGGGTCCAGCAGGATGTCTGAGGGCTGTCAGGTGCCTAAAGCTGCTTATGCTTGAGCAGCTAAATCAAGACTGGCAAGCCAAGATCCCACAGGAAACCTACACAGCATTGTAGGTCTCATGCTAGGATGCTCTGACTGCTACGGAAGAGTCATAACTCTTGTAACTCTGCTGGCAGTGATGGAGCTTACCCGTATGTGGCTCATGGGGACTCACCTGCTGCAGGAGACTGAAGTCAGCTGATGTCCAGCTGTAACCAGAATCCCACCCCTTGTGTGTCAGGCTCATCTTGAACATAATGTGTCTAAGATAAAATTTTCCAAAAAATGCTGTGGTAACCTAACTCTTAGGTTTTCCTATTTTCAAAAGAGGCAAGGCTTGCTTTCAAAGGATTCAAAGGCTTGGAGCAGGCTGTTCCAGTTAATTGGTCAGCAAGCAGGGGGGTGCCTAGAGCTGTGGTCTGAATGGATAGATATTGTCACACTGTGTGGCTTTATCTATTAGATGAAAAAGGAGCACATTTTGCTAATGGAAGGGAGGAGACAGCTGAGTGCTTCATTTTGCGATGATGACAGAGCATTAAATCGGTCTGGGGAGACAGTATTGGGGGTGCATGTGGTTTTCTTCAGTTCACTGAGCGTGTGTGGGATACATCAAATTTTCGAAAATACCAATGAAACTTTGAAGCCCAGATCAAATTTTAGTAATAGGTTTATGTGCTTTTGAAAATTTGACCTGTGCTCAGTTTGTATTTGTCAGATTCCTAAATGCCATCTGTTTTTATTTGTCACTTTTGGTCATAAAGGTAAACAAATGCACTTAGATACCAAATCCCAATAGAGCATCACCTTTCACTTGTAACTTTTATATAAGACAAATGTTAGTACTTTTTATGAAGAAACTGCCTAGTTTAAGGAGGTGACAGATTCAGTTTGTTTATATTTTAAATAAAACATGCACATTCTGAGCAATTTATACAAGGAACGACTTCTGCTGTTTACTGCATACATACATCCTTAAGTGTGTGTGTGCATGTTTTAATCTTCTTAGGTTTTTAAGGTTTGGAACTGTAAGTTTTATCGTGTTGGGCCAAGAAAGTACATTAAAATTCATCCCTGAAGGCAGGTGTTAGAAGCTCTATATCTGTCAGATTTTGTTGGAGTACCATGCAATATGAATGATGCCTGGCTATTCTCAGGCAGGTCAAGTATTGGTGTAAAGTTCATAAGATGTGTAAAACAACAGATAAACTCTGACAACTATGACTAGTCTTTTTTTCACTTTATAATGAAAGAATAAAATGGATAATCAGCCTTCTTCCTTAAAGCCCACTGTTTATTGTGGCATTTTTTTAAGATCTGGACTTCAATGTCCGGTGTACAAGTGAGACTCCATGACAAACTGAAACTGGAAATGCATCAATAGCCATCACTAAGATGGGCTGTCCTAAGTGTCTGTTAGCTGCTGCTTTCAAATGAAGGGGGGAGAAATTAGTTTCAGCCTTCTTTTAATTTTTCAGAATTCAAGCAAAAACTCGGGAATTTCGAGAGAGACAAGCTCGTGAACGTGACTATGCTGAGATACAGGATTTTAACCGGACTTTTGGCTGCGATGCAGACCCAATGTATGCTGGGATCTCTTCCTATGACTCGTCTTCAAATAGTGGCACAATAACTCTGACCAGCAGACCACAGAGCCCGAGGGAAGGACAGACAGTTGAAGCCTTGTACGCCCAAGTGAAGAAACCATGGAATTCTAAGTCTTCACCTGTAGACAGGTAGGCACTAGACAGCAACCAGTATACTTTTACCACATTCCCCCCCCTTGTAATGCTTGTGTCATGGGAGATTACAGCGCATCAGTTGGGAAATCAGAACTCCATTTTTTATTAATGGCTTTTTAAAAGCCTTTATGTAGAAAAGTATTGAGCTCCCATAAATCAAATGGTAACAGAATGGAATGTGAAGTTTTTTTCCTGTAGACTCAGATTTTTTTTTTTTCTCTCATTCTTCAAATGGTTTTGAGTTCAAGACATTTGGAATAATTCATTTAAAATTCAGATTTGTGATATCACCTGGCTTTTTTTATCAGAACTCTAACTAATATGGCTGTGGAATGCAACATTTCCTACCTATTCAAAGCAGTTATGGTATTTCTGTAAAGTTCTTACTATTAAAGCAGAAATAGGTTAATGGTTATCTGCATTCTAGTTCTGCGGTTCTGAACTTCAGTCTAACAGGTGAAACTTCTTGATAAAATATAGACCAAACACCAAGCTTTTGTCAGGAATTTTGTTCTGTTTTTGGGTTGTAGCTTATGATTTATACTTTTCCTGGGGTTACATTATCTGAACTTTGTCATGCTAGGCCTTTGTGCTGAAATCAGAAAAATTTCTGGTTTCTGTTGATGGAATTTTGAAAAGCTAAAGCTAAAACAGGCATGCAAACTAACATAAAGTAGAAATAACCAAAGGCAACATTCACAGCTTTTTTGTACTTTAACAATGAAAATACATCTGTTTCCTTGGCTGACGTCTATGATGTTGAAGTTCTGCGTTTTTTCAGTAGTATAAAAATGAACATTGAAATCCTACTATGGGAGGTGCTAACTCATTCAGAGAGCATTAGTTTTGCTCACAGTAAAGCCACTTGTCCTTTTGTTTTCTGCCCAGTTCTTCCCAGAAGAAAACAATGAACTTTCTCTTAAATGAGCAGAACAATATCTTTGTTTACTGTGTTTGAGATCTGTAAGGAAAGCAGCTATCATGGAGGGTTAAACTAATTGTCTAAAAGGTTTTAAATGAGGACTGAGTGATCCTAGACCTATTTTTTTAAAAGTTCCTTTACATAATATTGGGAAAAAATATGTTGACTAACTTGACAGTTAAGGACGTTTCAGTTTCATACCTTTCTATTAACATTCAGTATCACAACTGCCTTTTTATTTTCTCACTCATACAGTTATTCTGTATTGCATTGTGTCTATTTTTGTATTAAACAAACCTAGTTTATATATTGCGGATGAGTATTTTATTTCAGTGAAGAAAGCAAAATAATTTTGAAAGCAGACAGCTTCATCTATGCTCCTGAAATTTTACATTCCATAGCCTTACATTGATAGGCACTACTATGCTCAAGTGCCTGACATTTCAGGACTTTTGTTATTTTGGAAATTGAGATAGCTTGGTTGGATATGGCTGCCACGTGGTGCCTCTTGCAGCTGTTTTTGTTAGACCAAAGGCAGTGTTTCATGCCTGAGTTGAATGGCATCAATGTCACATCAACAAAAAAAAAGTTCTTTGATGCAAACCTGGTACGGTGAAATATAAGACCTATGTGACCCAGCTAACTCTGTGTGATTGCTGATAAAAGAGCCAGGAGAGAGTGAGTAAAACTGAAGATAACGGTGTGCTGAGGGAACCTGATGTTAATGATAAGGGTGGGATAGAAAAGCAGCATGACAGTTCTGTGCATTCAGGCTGCCCTGCCAGAGCCCAGCAGCACTAAGGGCCCCACTGCACACGGCTTGATGGAACTGGGACTGAAGGCCTGGCCTGGCTGGAGGGAGGCAGGAGATGCAAGTTGAGAGGAGAGCAAGCAAGGCAACCCCTGGTTTAGTGATAAAGGGATGGTGTGAGACGCTTGACAAGAATCACCTGGAAAGAAATAGACAGTTCATGTGGAAAAAAGGTTGTTATTTACTATCAGTGTCCTCTGAAGTATGTCTGGGGGACTGAGGCGTGAACTCATGGCTGAGCAATCTTCCCAAGGCTGTTCTGTCTTTCGTAACTTCATCTAGGAGTATTAAAGATCTGAATATTATCTTCAGAAATATTTCTGCCTGCATGTGAGACACTTTTTAGCTAAGATGTCACAATGTCTGTAGGATGCCTGGCTTTTCACCCCAGAGGCTCCTTTGCCATGTGTTCCTTACTGTCCCTTTCCAGCAGTGAAACCTTCCCATGACATCTCATGATGTTCCTTGCCATAGCAGTCATGCAAGTGCCTCTTCATGAGACTCTTCTCAAGGAAGCTCCTGGCTGTGCAGGAAGAAATTTCCTTAAGAAATTTGAGGAAAAATCATTGGTTACAGCTCTGCATCCTTAAAATACTGTTTGTGTTAGCATTCATCTGCAGTAAGTGTTCTTTTCCCTCTGTTTTACCCCTTTGCCCTTCCACCTCTTCCTTTCCTCTGTGTTTCAGAGGTTACCTAAACAGCCCCTTCCATTCTTTGTGGATGGGAAGAGGAATGTCTAGCAGCACATTGCTGCTCACTGAGCTGCTCAGAGCTGGTAACTGCCAGGCTGGCTCAAATCTTTAGCACGTACATAGTAAAAGCAGCATTGTTTATATGGGAAATGTTATTTCTATTACAGTTTGGTGCTAAGTGCCAAACAAAATTTGACATTTAAATATGGCCAAAAGGTTATTTAAAAGTTACTTACAGAGAGACCTATAACAAAATGTCTCATAATAGTTTGCATACCACCGTTGAACAGATGACAGATTTTTCTTTAACTTGCAAGAGAATTACTGCATCTGTGTGTGAGGCCTTGTCAGGCTTTGTTTTTCTTTAATATTCCTTAAATTTCTCATATTTTCATCAACACATGCCACCAACTGATGCAAATTTAACTGTCATGGCATATAGATGATAGCAATGTGAAAGACAAGTATGTGAGGTGCCATATCAGAACAATGGATAACAATGGATTTTTTCGCAAGTTTGATGTGCAATTATGAAGACAACTACTGTAGTGCTTCAACCAGTGATGGTACCACCAACTGATCAGGCAGAGATCCCCAAGTCATTTTATAATGCGATTTGAAAGCTGGATTAAAATCATGCGGCTTCTTTTTTTCTCTTTCTTGAATATATTTAATATTTGTCCATATCCCAAGCACAGTAACTGACAGGTAGTACAAGACAATAAAAAGATGAAGAAAATGGTTATTCACTAATCATTCCATTCATTGCATTCATTTCCCTAAATGAAAATGGACTGTATAATGCCATTAACTCAATACAGACTTGCACATTAATGTACGTGTGGAAGTAACGTTGCTTCACTCATCTTAGCACCTATGACTATAAATAAAAATGCCTGTAGATGGTCAATTTTGAAAGTTCCTTTTAGAACTTGGAACTGTTTTAGAATATTTTCAGTGCAGACTTATGTTGTATTAGAATTAAAGAAATCATCGATGGATTTTGGTGGCTTTCTTCTCTTTAATGTTCTTTATTGTGGTTTGGTTTTTTTTTCCCCCCAGTGATAGTTACTATTTATTGAATACATAATTAAGTATGGAAGGTTCTTTATTTTGAGCTTTTTATGTAATCCATATGGAAGTGTAGTTCCTGTGAATCTTGAAATGCATTTACATAATTCCAGTTACATACTCATAGCAACTCTTTCCAGTAGCACTAAGAAAGTGTTTTCCGGTCTTGTTCCTAAGAATTAAAGCAGAGTCTTTCCCTAACAGCAGAGCACTTTACTACTCAGAGGAAATGAAATCCTAGCAATTAATTAATAAATAAAATATTTTGGGGGTGATTAGTCATCAGTGTAGCTGCATATCCATCAGCTGCCCTGGCTACATTAGCTCCATCCTACGTATCGATAACCTGCAGAGACAGGCTGCTAAGCATTTTTTTTGCTTTCCAATTTTTTTATGTTACCATTAATGGAGCAAAATCTAGTGGAATTTATAATCTATGTATATTTTACAGTACTGAAGAAGTATCATGAGAATTGTGTTCTTGTCAGTAGAGCTTTTAGTTTATTTGAGAAGTGTTTCTAAGTATGTTTTGCATCATACAGAAGAGAAGCTGCGCTACTGATCAATAGTGTTTTTCATGTAGATGACAATGATGCTATACAATGGAGTTTTATAGTGATCACCTGACATCCATAGTTGAGCAGCATGTAGATAGACAACTCCTAATGGGCATTTACTGGTTGTCACTGTGTAATTTCCCACCAAGAGTGCATTGTCCTGAAATATAATTGAAATAAAATAGGCACTGTGCTGCTATAAATCTAAATAGCTTGAAAATAGTAGGCTAGACTCCCACAGCTTGCTGAGGACGTTTTAATGGAAACATAAATACCATAATCATAAGCTTTTTGCATGCGTTTTACCATTAAAAAGAAAAAATAAATGTTCATTTTAGAATGAGAGACCTTTATGAACTGGTTTCTTTTCTATCAGAAGTGGAATCAAGTTATGCCAAAAGAATATGAGGGAACTGAAAATCACCCCAGTTGCTTTAACTGTCATCTGTTCAGTGCTAAGAAGCAAATATGTTATTGTTAAGGTCACGCTTTGCTTACTACTTGCCCAAAAAGAAGGGGAGAACATTTTATTTAGTTGTTAACTTTTATTTACTTGGGGTTACGGTTTTGCTTAAATTGGCACAAGAGTAATGAACCCTGGATGAGGGAAAGAAGCATTCTAATATAACAGAATATGTAAAAAGTGTAATAAGCAGACCTCATCTTTCTAGTGTGTGTAGAGTGATTTTTAACAACAGCAAAACGGGTTGTGAAAACTATAAAGTACTATATTGCAATGTCTGGATAAATATTTGTTAAAAAAAAACAAGGCACTTGTGCAGTTATATTAAACTTCTTTATTAGTAGTGTCAGTCATAGGAGAGTGCCTGAAGTCTGTGGAATCATTTATGCATAGAAATCTGAGCTTATTGCCAGTCCAATAATAGATGAAGATATGCGTTATTACTCAGAACGATGCATCCCATAAGTGGTAGGCTGTTTCCTTTTTTTTAAATAAAGAGATTTTTAGACAGTTCTTGAAGTTGACTTGAGGAGCACTGCACAAGCTGTAAACTGTCTAAACAATGACATTTAAAACTTACAGAGCTGTTCAAAAGACATGCAGCGTAGGTTGACCAAGATAACAAGTAAGCTCTTCCATCCTACTTGTATTTACTTCTGTTCATTGATGTGTAAGTGTTTTCCTAAGCCCCTGTTTGTTATGCAAGCTCCCGAAACGACTTCAGAAATTAACAGTAATAGGGTTTAAATCCTTATCTTCCAGAGAGTGTCACCCTTCTGCAGCATAACAAAGCTTCATTCCTGTGAGAATCAGGCTTCTGGAAAGACTTTTTCAGCCTAGAAAATGGTATATGTGCCATTGAGGGATCATCAAACAGACTTTCCAAGACAACCCTTTGGAGAGCAGTGGGTTAACAAACTGTTTGCAGTTCTCTCATATGTAAAATAGAAAATGATACTTGGAAGTCAGTGTGGTATTTTCTTCCTCTCTGATAACCTGGAGAAGGATTAGTTAGTCTCTGTGGGACTCTTCATGGGGTTTAATTTCACTTCAGCACTAACACATTGGTTTTTTTTGTTCCTCTACCCTTCATGCTATCAGCTAGTAATCCTTACCCCCAGAACTTCCTAAAAATTAGCTGCATCTATCATAACACCCATGCATTTAGAACCCAATGGACAATATTAGCATTGGCATTTTATTATCTTAGGTGGTTGTTTTCTTTTGTTCTTCCATCTTGATAGAATATAAGGCAAGTTTTAATATAAATTCATGAGGATTTATGTAGACTCCCTATTGTGAAAGTATGCAGCTTCACTCCCTTGTTTGAGTTACCATTTTGGTGGAGTAAGAGGCAGACTTAGAGCGGTTCAGGACTATTCAGGTTCAGGACTCTGAAAGTCCTGTGTTCTTTCTTCTTTTTTTCTTTTTTAAATAGATATCAAGCACTGATACTGTTGTGAGAACCGTGTTTTTTTCCATTTACCACAACCACGGACTCACTTAAGCTCTGGTATTTTTGCTTCCTCTCTCCTCAAGTTGACTTTCTGTGTAATCTAAAGCATGAAAGCTGTTTGTTTGTTTTTACAAAAGCAGCAGACGTTGGTACCTCTACAAATGGCTGCACTGGGAAAATGCACAGAAAGATAATAGGGAAATGAACTTTCCACTCCAGGTTACAAAACAAAGAGGTGAAGTGGGGCCCACCAAAGGCTGACTGTCCTCACTGCCCCTATTCTGAGTGACAGCCAGCCAGCACTCTTTCCTGTGGTGGTATCTGTTTGGTTTTGTAATTTTCAATTAGGCATTTTGTTGCTTGTACGAAAAAGAGAACAGCCTTCAAATGGGAGGAGGCTGCATTTAATTAAAAAGAAGAAAAAAATGATATATCCGTGTCTAAAATAAAGCATGTTGTAAAACCTAGAAAAGTCAGTGTCTCAAGCCTTTAACTGTGGCTTGAAACTGTAGTCCTAAAACAAGGCTAACGTGCACAGCTTTGTTTCCCACTAATACCATTAATGAAATGTGGAGTTCTTTATTCTGAGGAAATTTGGGGGAATATCTGAGGATGCAACACTGAAAAAGCAAAGGCTCATCAGTTCCTTAAATTAAGTGCTTTGTTCCTACCTGTCTAAACTGTTTTAATCTGTTCTTTGCTAGTCCTGTTAACCAAAATTTGTATTGCAAACTGATGTTATGCAGCACTTGAGCGTCATAATTTAATCAATTAAATTTGTTGCTGCTGTTGAATGTGGCCCTTTTTAAAAGGAGTACAAAATTATGATGCCTCTGTCTTTTATGTATCTCCAGTTAACCCATCTGTTCCACTTTGGTGAAAGACTCAGACTTCTGCTTTCCAATCACTTAAAAAGCTAGGGCTTTGTATTTTTACTTGTCTCACTACCGGACTCTAGAGACAGTATGGGGAGCATGTAGTGCATTCACAGAACCCAAAGCTTCCACAAGATATAAAAATTGAAGTTAGCTCTATAAATTAATGTCAATTGATGGTTTAGAAGTGAAGTATGAGTTAATTTTTATGCAAGTTCTTCTAATCAGACTAGATCTACAGATTTTTGGAGGTTTTTGTGGTTACTTTTTTAAGAATGTCATCTATTTCGCAGATGAGACAAACTATGTTTAGCCCAATTGTTTATTTTTATGGCCAGTCTCGTTTGTTTATGTGACTCAATAAGCATCCTGAGTATGGTCGAAGTAGTTTGTCAGTGGAGGAAGTAGTGGAATCCAACTGTGGGAAGGAATCCTCTGCAGTAAATGTCAGGAAGGAGCATAACATCACTACGTGTAGGTTAGCAAGTGTGTATATGTGTTAATGCCTTCTGACATCTTATAAACTCATTGAATGAGTGTTTACATAACGTATCACACAGACAATCCTGGAAACTGAGAAACTGCTTGATGATCTCATTTCATTGTGTTATTAGGTGGAAAGCTGAAAACTAATGCTTTTCAGCTCTTCACTCAGCAAAAAGTATTTATTACTCAAGTATTACTCTTTGTAGCATATGGTTTATAAGGTGTTTGAAGTTTTGTTCCTTAAGGCTCAGACACTATGATATGAAAAGTTGAAAGTTTCTTGCATGACTTATTTTATATGATTATGTATTTCTGAAAAAATGTTTTTCTACCATCTGATTTATTTACTTGCCATAGACACTTTTTTTTTTCATTCTGTAAAATACTCGTGACATTTAAATAGCTTTTCAGTCTGATGCATTCATAGAAGTCTTTCTTGTGTGATGAAAATACGAAATGCTATTACAGTAAATAGATCACATATCTGTAAGGGATAGGGAGTTTCATCTGCCCTGAGTTTAGATGGTGATATAACATAAAAGACTTAATTTATGAAAGCAAAAGTGCAGATTTTGTTTCATTTCAATTCATGTGTATAGTTTTGTGAGAAAAATGCATGGCATGCCTGAGTTCCTTCTCATTCTATAATGGTATGTCTTGTGTGTGCAGCAATTCAGCCTTGATTACAGCCTTTCTTCCTTTGGTCCCAGGTTTCCCTTTAAAAGGATGCAAAATACAAACTAGGATGAAAAGAGAAGGCAGTATTACTACTACAAACATTTTAAAAAGCAATTAGAATCCATACCACTTGAAGGGATATGAAAAACAATGTCTCACTTCTTACTTCCAGTTATCTTTGGAAAGGGAATTTATTTGCAGAAGACCACAGTACCGCAGTACCTGGCCTCCTGGGCACTAAACATTCTTTGACCTGGCAAACAAAGGAGACAGAAAATAGTAACATTGGCCTTTGTTTTCTGAAACATATTTTATGGCTCGTTAATAGTTGCGATATATATCATGGGGTATTTTATGCTGCAGAGGGAAAAAGCAGAAACTGCCTGTCATTAACAGATATGAAGAAAAAAAAAAGAGGAAAAAAAGAAAAAGGGAAGGTTATTCTATGCATTATTTTTCACATCTTCTTAAACTGTACTGTGTCTGCTTGCTTAAGATAAACTTTGCACATATTTGTTAAAATATTTTCAAATTAACCAACATGTTTCTAAGAATTGCTAAATGTCCATCAAGGAATGGAGGGATGCATTGAAGCTATTTTAATTAGCAAAGTGTGATTTAAAGGTTGCTAAAATCAAAAAGAGCTTATTCATTTTTCATCAATAATCACTTTCCTTAATATTTCATCAAAACCTGCTGATTCGGAGACCACCTTCTGGGCTTCGATTCATTATGACTACAGACGTAATTTAATTTTTCCCCCTTTCCTCATTCTGTGATAGGCTCTTTCATCTTTGAGACATTGTTAAGATGTTTCTAACATTCACAGATTGCTAATTGATCCAACTTTTTTTTAAAACTGTACTTAAGACACGGTCTTCTTTTCTGTGGAAGCAATTCTCCATGCATTTGCTTTTACTAATGCTTCTTTCAGTCTTTCTATGCAATAAAACATAAATTCTTAGACAGACATACCAAAAATTGAGAGCAGGTGTGGTTTCATTTAGTTATTTATTCTTGTATCAGTATGGTCAACTTATATTTTAGAATACTTTGGAAAAGCTTGTAAGGTAATGGCTAGAGATGATACAGGAATGTCTCTGTACCTATGACATCTGCATTGCAGTACTGCATCCAGGGCTGTACTAGGTTCTACTGATTACAAATTTGTCCTGATCTGTGCGTCAGCTATTCATTACATCTAATGTGACAAGTGAGGCCAAAATATTACATAGATGATAGAGATAAATGTAAAGAGTTTCTATAACCAGTAAGATTTTGGAGTCACTAAGTTAGACCTTTATAGTTAATCTAAAGCAAACTTGGAATTTAAACAGCGCTGGAAGTAATGTATTATACCTAAATGTTTGAGGGATCATGAAGAAAAGCAATCCTGGGAATTTATACAAAGCATTTTGTGAAAGGAAGTAAAGTTAAAAGAAATTGCTCTTTTCACTTCAGTAGGACTGTTCCTCTAAGTTTTGTCTACATTATCATATTCTAGAATTTTTTTTTTTTTTTGCATTTCTGTTACTATTTCAACTGCGTAGCCTGCTTCTTCTTGGAAGGTCTCCTTGTAGAGCAGTATCTAGGAAACCTTTATCAGAAACTCTGTTAAAACAAGAAATTATTGGTTACTCAGGAAAACCAGAACGTAGTGGGTTGAAACAGTCGCTGCTGTGGAGTGTACTCTGGGCCATTCCTGTTGGTGCTTGGAAAAAGTTCACAGTCCTCAGTTTTCTTCACTCATTTCCCGCTGATGAGGAGCTTGTCCTACTTGGTGGATGTGCTCAGTGTCCAAACTGGGCTCCCCTTGTAGCTAGGAGCCAGGACATCCTTTCTTCTCATATTCTTCATGGTTTGCCTCAGCCTGGTCTGATTAGAATTTCAAAAAAATGACTTTTAGGTCTTGCATAAATGGTCAGAGCTAAATTGTCACTTCTCTTCTAAAGTTCATATGGACTGAATTTTATTAGCTTTCATTAGTTCCAGTATTTTTGATGTAGATAGGGGTTCCAGTGTTTTTGATGTAGGTAAAGTTTGCTACAGCTGAAGACATTGGAATTTAACAGGTAAATAGGTAAAACTGAGAAAGCATTCAGTGTTAGGAATAATCCTACTTTATTGGACCTCACGCTTGATTTTTTTTAATATTCCTTCTCACGTTGATACCTCCATCATCTATGCATTATGTTATCAGTGAGTGCCAATCCATATTCAGTAGAGCACATATACACGTGCAGAATAAGATGCACGCACACGGCAGTGTTTCTTTGACAGATTTTTAATGTACAAATTTAAGAATATTCGTGTATGTATAAAAAAATCCTTTCTAAAAATTACTTCACTCCAGAGGAGGTGACCTCCAGAGCGCATCTCGTCCAAGCTTTGGCTCAAAACGGGTTTGGTCAGGTTACTCTGGAGTCATATCCTTTGTATCTCTGAGGGTGGTGATTTCACCAGCTCTGTAGTGCCTGCCCCAGTATTTGACCACCTTCATGTTATCTAAAAAAGCATTCTAATATCAGGATTTCCCATGCTCTAGTTTGTGTCTGTTGCTTCTCATCCTATTGCAACTCTGAGATGTCTGGAGAGCTTATGTGAAAGAAAATATATAAATCACTTTCTGTAACATTTGGAATACTGAAACAACTGATTCAAAATTTTGAAGCACCAAGAAAAATTTTAGAGACAGTAAGGATTATCTTAAAAAAACTAATACTTCATTAGCATTGAACTTTTCCAAATGATCACTGGTGTTCTTATTCTTTTTATTATATTCCTGTATTTCAGAGTTATGCTAAGGCATGTGTCTTTCTTCTTATTTTGAATACAACTATTGCCTTTTTCTCCACTACACTATTCTTAGCGTGAATAAAACCCTTGAGGACAAGTCGTAACTCTTACAGTTCCCATAGGAAGGAACTTTATTTTGTCCTTTATTTCCGCTTTTGTCCTTAATTTCCGCTTTTATATTATGAGTACAATACTCAACTCCACCAAAACCAACGCCTCTGAAAATACTTCTCAAAATCTGTGCATTCTGTTGGCCTATATGTGTACTTAGCTCTTGCTTTTCAGTGTCATTCTGCAGAGGATGTTTCTATTGCTCCCCTTCTTGGGCAAGGCTGATGCTGTGCTGGACCTGCTGCTGCTGTGACAGCCTGTTCTTCTACAAAATTACTTTCAGTATTTCTTTTTTTTTTTTTTTTTCCACACTGAGGTTCCGCAGCTCACCTGTAAAGTTTTCTGGTCAAAAATAGATCATGGGTCCCAGAGAAATGCTTCTGTGTTGGCAAGGAGTTGTGAAACAAAGGTTTCCATACAGTCCTGAAAACCGTTTACTTGTGTGATGCAGTGTGCAGCTGGTGAGTGCTGTGGCATTGCAGGAACCGAGCCCAGGAGACAGGCAGCCTCCTGCAGAGCTGAAGGACTGCACCGGAGGTGGTGGAGGGGAATAAGCAAAGGAAAACTCCTGCAGAGATCAGGAACACTGCGGGATGGGAGTGGAAGCTGCCTGCTGAGCGTGCTATGACAAAGGGGAGCCAACCATCCTCTCACTCTCTCTAAAAAAAAATATAAATAAAATAATCCTCTTTAGATACATGGATGAGGGAGAAGATGATCTGTGCAGTATTGTCTTTGATCTATATGGTGCATTTGCAGGCGTTTAAAGAACTTCATAACCTTTAGTGGG
Source organism: Tragopan temminckii (assembly GCA_028571105.1). Classification (NCBI taxonomy): domain Eukaryota; kingdom Metazoa; phylum Chordata; class Aves; order Galliformes; family Phasianidae; genus Tragopan; species Tragopan temminckii. The sequence continues at coordinate 13,435,582 of JAOWBP010002978.1, forward strand.
GACTTGTAGTCAATATAGAGACCATTTTGTGCTGTGGCTCATCCCCTCCACTGACAAGCTGCCACCTGCACAGTAAAACACTGCTGCTGTTTAATTGCGTATAAATCAGGTCCAGGGAGTGGAGACAAGCCAGGAGAGTCTGGAAGGAGAATGTAAGTTTTAAAGGTAATTACCTGAGCTGGAACAGGGCCAGGGCACTGAGGTTAACACCTGTATGCTTGTGAGAAGTGCCTGGTGGTGTTCTTCCAGAAGCCATTTTCTACTGAATTATAGAAAAGACCTTGTTAGTCACTGGATCTGCCTCCCTTCTGACACTGATTTTGTTCCTACTGTGCTATATTCTATCACTTGTGTGGTGCATCTTAACTCACTTTGAAATGAGATTTGTCCGTCAGCTTTATGTAGACAGATAGACTACTCTTTTTCTTTTATAGATCTTGGTTGAGAAGACAAGTGCTTGGCATCTAACCTAAACTTTTATCTTATCACCTCCGTGTTCTCTTGAATTTATTAGGGTCTAGGACAGAAAAATATAAAAGTGTCTGAAATTCCCAGTGTCTATCTGAGGGTGTCCACTGAGATCCTAAGGAGAAAGAAAGTATTGCTTTTGCTGTGTGCTCTTCAGTCACAAAGCGTGGCAGACCTACTGCTGCTGAGACCTTTCTTAGTGTGCTTAGGCATCATCATAGCACAGAAGATTCTTGTCTTTGCCACCTTCGTTTCCTCCTCTGTTTGAAGGCAAACGTAATGCTCTGTTTTGAACATATGAGAAGGCTGGAGGAACTGCTCATCGGTGGGGGTGTGCAAGACATGTCTGCTGGCTCATATGAGACTCAGTGTGGACATTAAGAACTAAAACTTTGTTTTGTAAAGTTGAACTAAGTCTCAATAACTATGACTCTCGTATTTGTATTCCACACAGAGGGGCACTGAAGAAGACTCCCACATATTCAGCAGTTGATTACACAATCCCTACATAAGGAAGTTGAAGATTTGTTTTTTATTTTTTGTTGCTATTATTTTTACAGTTGATAGTGTAGCGATCATAAATATTTCACTGACATTTATTATAAAGGAGATGTATATTGCTCTACTAGAGGGAGAAGTCGAAACTTGCATGTAATTTAGAACTTTGCTGTGTACACAGACTGACAAATTGTGCTGGCATACGGGAAATAAAAGGAGCTAAGAGAAGTTTAAAATCAGTGAGCAATTTTCAATTCACGTGAGGATGGCAATTTTATATAGTGAATAAATAAGATATTAGGAGCAGTGACATTAAGGAAACGGTTGATGTGAAAGGAACGTGTCAAAATAGAAGAAAATGGAAGTTGGAAGCATCAGGCTGAGGAATAAGGAGTGAAAATGAAGTGGTGTGTCCAAGGCAAAAAGAGCTCCTAGTCTGGAACATGGAGGTGATGAGGAGTGAAGAATGAGGAGTGGAGAAAAAGAAGAAGGAGTGGAGTAGAAGATAGTTCTTGGGGGGGGGAGGCAATTATATTTCAGCAGTCTTTAGTCTTAGTAAGCTTCTTGGCTGTGATCTAATTCTCACAGCATTCACCAGAATGCAACCAATAGAATTGTGCTGGATCACTTTTCCTGTGTAAGCTTTCCTCAAGGATTCACCTGAGATATCTGAGCTCTGTTTGTTCCTGCCCTGTAACTTCAGCAGTGCTGCAGATACACAAGTGACGCTTTGACTGCATCCCATCATCTAAATTCATCTGTTCTTCCCTTTGGAATCACATTGGAACGATTTAAAGAGGCATGAAACAGCAGGATCCACAGTGTAGGTGTTTAGATTCTTGCTGCTTGGCCACATTACTATCTTGCTGTATCTGCAAGAGTGTTGCAAACTTGATTAAAAAAATTAATGATGAGAAACAAAGGGATGAACAAAGAGAACAAAAGAAAAAAGTGAAAAGAGCGTGAAAGAAGTTTATTGCATGCAAGTCATCCAATTATCCCTCAGAGCCCAAATCCCTTGTCTAATTGCCTAAGTTGATCCTTCAGGACTGACTGCTTTAAATGAAATAGCAGGTTTGGTGGAAAGCAGCCTATGGGAGGCATTTTGTGAAAGGGCTTGCATGAACAGCAGAATGGTTTCTCTTCTGTTTGTTTCTCCCTTCTGTTATCAAAAGAGTAGCAAAGAATGAAAAATATGAGGGCTGTAGATTAGTAAATAGTCCCTTTGGCGCAGAGTTGGGGAACCTGGAGGTACTGGGAAACCTATTCATTCCTATGCTTTTTGTGCTATGCTAGTCTGCATATGCTGTGTCTCTCACTGGGATCATAAACTCTCACGGTACGCTATATTAAGTTCATTTGAAAAAGTGAGGGAAAACAAAAGCTTCGTTCAAATATCTCACTGCGAAATCACTAGACGCTGCGGAATGTCAGGATTGAGCTGGCGTCAAATTGAGAGCAAGCTGCATCTCAAATCATTGTCTCGCAACAGTCGTGTGTGCCAACAGCAACTGAACTCGCAATGGAGGGATGAAGACTGTCAGACTTAATGTACCTTAAAGGACTTCTGTTTAATACATTCCTCTGCATACACACTGGGTAAGGAAGAGACCTCTCTAATAGCCTAGCAGCAAACTCTGTCATGCAAAATCTCTCCTGTAATTATCCCCTTCTAGACAGCATCAATCCTCCCAGCACTAGGGGTCAGGAAGGGAAAGAAGACAAGAATCTCCCACAAAACAGGAGAAAGCAGAAGAAATCAAATCGTCTTCCAGTCTTCTCTTTGCCCAAAGCTCCTGTTTGCCCCCAGAAGACTGCCCTGCGAAAGAGGACTTGCAGGTCATAAACAAATCTTCAAGCAATGCTGCTATCTTATTTTTGTTTGTATAATGCCATTCAGTGTGGTACGATACTTTATAGAATTTATAGTGAAATCAGGATGAATCCTATAATGGCCTTGCAGTTATGTGAAATGTTAAGGTGTAGGAGAGAATTAGAACAAAAAAAAGGCTACAAAAATCATAGGTTGTTCTTCTGGATGTCCCCAGGTGACATCCAGCTAAGAAATTAATTTCCTGAGAGAAACATGTAGTAGAATGAAAACATTATCTGAAGTGGAAAGAGCTTAGTAGGGAGGACAGAAAAAGGAGTTCTTCATAAGCAATCCAAAGCTTGACTTATTCTTATGTACTCTTTCCTCCTTGTACCTCAAGCTGTAGTTAAGAATAATAATTTCTTAGAATCCTACTCAGTTATTTCCATCAAACCCTTTTTCCAAACCTGCTGCACACTGAACATGAAATGATTCATGCAGTCAGACCTTTCTGACTGAATAATTGATACATTTTGACAGGCTGAATGTTCAGTGCATTACATTTGCTTCTCAATATATAGATGATGATTAACGTAACTAGGTCTTACTTGTGCTCATCAAGGGAGAGTGCCCCAATGAGAATATTATTTGATGGTTCAATGAACTGAACTTTGATACTGCAGTTAGACTGTTGATAGCATTAAGATGGTCGTGACGGCTTATGGATCTAGCTGTCAAATTAGAAAATTTCACTGAGTAAGGGAGAAAACCTGGTGAAATGTAGAGAGAACTTAAAAAAAAAAAAAAAAAAAAAAAAAAAAAAAAAAAAAAAACAACCCCCCAGCAAACATCAGTGACTCGTTTAGATCCAAAATTTCTCTTTCTAAATTCTTATCTTAGCTCCTCGGGGGTGAATGAATATCTCTGAAATACTGTAGTTTAATGTGATTCCATTGGACCTAAGTCTGTTAGTATCTGTCCTAGCCAAAGCCACTGAGATCCTATGAAAAATAATTCAAAGCTTTTTAAAAGGTGCTTTTTCATGCCTAAATCAGAAAGCCAATCCTATCTATAAAGTCAAAGGAGAGAACTGTTATCCTCAGGAGGGCAATTCAGAGCATCCAAGTGAGATAGCTCTAGGCAGAGTTGTAAATGCTCCCTCCCCATACATATTAATCTTGCCCTGAGGTTATTTAGTTATGAAGTTGATATGAACTCATTAAGTCCAAAGTCAACAAAGCTTCTCTGTGCATGGTGCAAATCGATGTCCATTCAGAAAGACTCGGCCATCCATAGCTCTCCAGAGACTTTATTTTGATCTTTGGCTATTGTATACCCCTGATGTCATGGTGGATGCATGTCTCTTTCGCATCTAGCTTTGCCGTATCAGAATGAGGTGTGGAAGTGTTCTGATTCTCATAAAATGGAGGGACTGAGAAGGATGTTCATATGTATATATTGTAAATATAGTGTATACGTTAGAAGAGAGAAGACTGTATATAGTCCATATATACCCACGGATATAGGTGATATCTTCATAGGGTAAACCAAGGAACTCAAGGAACATGCTTTTCTTTTATACCTCTGCAGGAAGTCTGGTTTTCATCGTGTATGCACTGAAAATTATATGTGTGAATATCCACTGAAAGATAAATGTAATGTTTAAATGTGAATGTCTAGAGCAACTCTGAATGGCCTTTTCTAGGCTACCTAGCCTCTAGCACCAATCAAGACAGATGTGGGACTGCTGATAGTCCTCTTTCTATTTTCCACCCCTGTGGAAATAAGTCTTTAGGTGATCCTTGTTTAGGCGTCTGTGATGCTGCAGCGCACAAGGTGACAGAATCACAGAATGGCCAGGGTTGGAAGGGACCACAAGGATCATGAATCTCCAACCCCCCT
>JAOWBP010002978.1:13443949-13472938 GCA_028571105.1 Tragopan temminckii
CCAGTTTGTGTTGTTCTAATCCTGTACCCAAAGCTTACATGCTACTAAATGAGTAGGGTTTTTTTATTTAGCTATTAAGACTATTTTGTATCATGGAGGTAAGATGGGAGAGAGATGAATCAGTTTGAGATTGAAAAACAGCAGGCTCATCTTGAGGAAATCGGGGTCTAAATAAGACCGTGTGCTCTGAGAACCCACAGTCTGGAGAAAGGTCAGTGAAAGGCCTGCTTTTTTACCAAGTACTGTGCTTTTTAAAGTAGTCTTCTCTCCAGCAGACATAAGTGATCTGAAAGGAGCAGACTGCTGAGGAACACCCTGCTGTTCTGGGTAAATGGTGAAACATGACTAACACCTTTGATCAATTCTGGGAAGGGGTGAGAGAGTAATAAAATTAGTCTTTCTTTTGGCCAGCTAGTGTAAATAAATGCATTTCCAAGAAAAGAAAGATTATAATGAGGCAGTGTTTGTTTTCTTTCATATATGCAGTGTTTCATTATTTAATTTGAAGTGAGATACCAGTATTATTTTGAAGATTTAACAGTGATTCTTCTCTCAAAGCATTTAAGCAAAGCTTCCATTACCTTAAAGCTTGTTATCATCTTTATCGTGCAATTGAACTTTGGCTGTTACTGCTAAGGTCTTTGAGAGCTGTTCTGACTGTGAATGACAGCACAAAATTAGTTAACTTAGGATGAAAAAAAATTGGAAAATAATAGAAAATTTATTTGGAAAATACAGAGTCATATCAGGTTGATAGGCAGCTCATGCAACAGCATACCAGAAGTGTTATAAAAGATGACTTCACACATCAAAAGGAGGAGAGTACCTCGCTGCATCATATGGAAGTCTTACAGGAATACTTTGATTTTCTTGGTGTTTGCCTGACTAAGTCAAAGGCTGCATCGCACTCCTGGGGTGGAAGAGAAGGTTAGACGTATGAAATACCATTGATTCTTTTCTGCACTTTGCCATTTTTCTGTAGATTTGTTTTGGGATAGTTCGTCTCTGGTGTAAATGGCTATCGCAATATGAATAAACAGGCAAAATGGCAGGAAATCATCCATGACAAATTTGATTGTGTGTAAATAGCTTATTGATAACATGAGTGCTGCCTGGTGAGCTGAATTTCAGCCAGAAAGTATTACACAGGATTGAGAAAGCAGGGCAGCTCCTACAGTGCTGCCAGGCCCAGTGGACTTGGGAGACAGCTGCTTCACCATGCAAGCTTTGGTACACAGACAAAGAATGAACCTGGGGAGAGTGCCCTCCAAACAAGGGAGCCTTTACTTGTTGGGGAACCAGGCAGTCCAGGGCTGATTGACTGCTTTATGCCCTCTGGCATTAGAGCCTCCACGTGTTCCAGAACAGCTTTGAAAGCTCTAGATGGAAATGAGTCCAAAAGTGGCAATTAATACCAGAAGCAACATTGTCTGTATGTTCAATACAATACTCCTGAAATCTTCAATCTGAAAACTTTAATTTTGCTGATAAGAAGGCCTGATGCTGGCTTCGTTGTATGCTCTTCATAACTGCCAATGTTTCCTTGAGTTATTTTTCCCTCAATACCATTTCTATGTGAACTTTACTTTTTAGTCTCCTCTTAATTAATGTGGGAGCAGTGCTACCTGGATGCAATTCTGACTCCTCCTGGATCTTTAAATTAGCTTGCACCTTGTCAGCCCACCCAGGAGAGGTGCTTCTGGCAAACAGGAAAATGCTGATTGAAGGAATTAAGCATTATGCCTCATTTCCACTTTGTGCTCAGATTTGCTTTGCTGACAGGCTTCTCAATAATGTCTGAGAGAGAGACTTTATTATGTCTGTAAGATAAACTACTACTTCTGCCTATATCTTGCTTTGTTTTTCTGTTTATCTGACATATAGATATCAAGTAATCAGAAGATGTGGTGCAATAAAAAATAATGATGACAGTAACATTTGAAATTCAAGCCATGATCAAAGCATAATTGGATGTTTTGGTTCTTTGCAACGTTGTGATTTCTTTGTAGTTCTTCTTCTTTTTCTTTCTTCCTTTCCAGTGCTCTTATTGTAAGATAATCTTTCTTCATTGAGTTGTAAGGGCTAGAACACTTGCGGGGTGAAATTGCTGTTAACTGACACACCAATGTCTGTATTTAGCCAAGGGGCTTTTTACTGCCTATATGCAAACTGTCAGCTTCTGAAGTGAAGTCTGTGTAATGTATAAAAGCAAGGCACTCGCCTTCAGTTAAAATCTTAGAATTTGGTACTGGGGTCTTCATTAAACTGCACTATAAGATGGAAATTTCCACAAGGGGACCCAAGGTTACATTTATCCTTCAGCATCCAGTCATCATTTCCAAGATCCCCTGATGATTGAGATAGCAGGTTAAAATCATAAATAAACCTTTTAAGTACTTGCATTGTTTTATGGCTTTCATCAACCAAAGTAGAGAAGCTTGATACAACCACGAGGGAGAAGTGTAAGATGCAGTGCTCTGAGACAACAAGTTTCCTTCACTTCCGAAGGACCTTCCCTCACACTGGGCTGTGGACAGTCTGAAATTTCACCCTTCTCTCTGTGAAATAAATCTGTCTGAGTATGTGTGCATTTCTTTTTTCACAGTGACATTTCAGAGCAGAAGAGAATAATATTTATAAATTTGACATTTGGCTTAATGGTCCCTCTTTATGCTCACAGATAAATATAGACTGTAAATAAAGCTAGAAAAGTGTTGAACAGAAATATTGATCTCTTGGAGGAGATACTGATACATCAGCCTTGGTGCTGCTTTGAGCTGCTGCAGATCTTATACCAGAACATATCTTTGTTACCCAAGCAGTTACATCATTGCCCTGACTTTCTTATCCGTGCAGTAGGATTATGTGTTATGTCCTCTGGCTTTAATCGTGTACCACGGAGAGACTGTGCAGTTCCATCTTCTCCATTGCTGACATTTAAGGGTCGTCTGGATGGCCACTGACAGCTTAGCAAATAGTTTTTGGAAAGCTGATAAAAAGTTCTGCTAGTTTTTGCTTCTCTATTAGGAAGGCTTGAATGCATGCATGTTTTGATATCAGAAGATTACAAAAATCTTTATTCTCCTCAAAGTGCAATCTAAAATATGTATTTACTCACTTCTGAGTCTCAGTTTGTTTATTTCTGTAGAGATTCTATTTCTTGATAAAAATGAACCTGACAAGAACAATCTTGATAAAAAGGTCTTCGTAGTGGTGCATTAGGCAAGACGCTTCATGGTTTCAAGCAGTGCACCTATAGTTAGTGCTGGTAGGGATACATTAATTTGATGGGCTTCTCTGTTGTACGATTCTTTGACATTCCTGTGAGAGAAAATTGTGTGTGCCACTTTCTTTTTCCCTCCTCCTGTCAGGTACAGCATATTTTCACTTATGTAAGTGGGGACCCTTGGGATACAAGACAGGATAAAGTTTTTAGCTATGTCACTAAGACCAATGAAGTAATGGGTCACAAATGGAAGAATTGTAGCTCCACATCTTTAACCAGCTTCCACACATAATTTTCTCTGTAATAGACCTGAGCCAAGATTTTGTAATACAGTAGCATCACTGTAATTATGTCGCTGTTTTTTGGAATTTATTTTGTTTTCGAGGAAGTTTACAACCATGGTCTTACGGGGGAGTTTGTATGGGAGAACTCTTACTGGAGAGTTTTATAAAAATTATGTCTGGCAAGTGGTCTGTCTCAGGAAAGAATGTGTCTGAAGTATAACATAGTTAGAAAAAACTGATCTACTAAGATGTTGAGAAAAAAGAGGAAAGAAAAAAACAACTTTGGGTTTCCAAAAAGAAGAAGAGGAATATTAGCCAGTCACATCTGGATGAAAAAATACTGGGGGGACAGACACGATGACAAATAGATCTGAAACAAATTGACATCTATACAATGAGGTGAAAATGAGTTTGCAAAAACAAAAGGTATACTTGAGTTTTTTGGCGAGCTGTTGACGACAATGAAAGATGCTGTGGGGAATGTACCTTTGTATCTTAATACTGGGTTTAAGCAAGAAAATATTTACATTGGTTTTGGAGGTTGCTTGTGAAATGGATGTCAGGTACTTTGAAGCAACTGTGGTTAAGTAAGTATGTTGTAAGAAGTGGATACCTTTCTCCTGTAGATTAATACCTCAATCCCACATAAACATAGCTTTTCAGTGGGGAAGGAAAGCACCGGGTGTTGAAATTTGTGGAACAAGACACTATGATAAAAAGTAAATAATGCATAGGTGTTCTTAGTACTGGATACTGTATATTTCAAGATCTGTTCTGTAATATTGGTGGAAATGTAAATCTGTGATATGTGGTGACTAATCTTCAATTCCTCTCTTGATTGTTGCAGCATACAGGTAAGTAAATCAGCGCACTGGTTAGCCAATGCAAATGTAATATTCTCAGATTACCACTGAAACCTAATCCTAAATTACATTTAAAATGATTACTGGAAGCCTAGTATTTTTTTTTCCTAATTCTATGGGAACAAATAGATAACTTAGTTTCCATCCTTGTTTTGCTGAAAGCAGGTATATTGTTGTCTTTTCTCCCCCTTCTTTTCCACACAGCTACTTCCAAGGTACAATGAACATGTACCACTTCATAACACTAATATTTGTAGCTTTGAATTATACCTTTCAATCATGTTAGCCATCTGAGACTTCTGGATGAACATATGGGAGAATAACCTACAAGGATTACTGTTGCGTTTTACATTATTTCCTTGTGCTGTCTACTCAAGTTTCTCATCATCAATAATGTCTGTAAAAAAATGAAAAGCAAATTGCAAGGGTTTGTTGTGGTTTAACCTGGCAGGTGGCTCAGCTCCATAAAGTCGTTTGCTCACTCCCCCTTTCTCAGTGGAATGTAGAACTCATGGGTTGAGGTAAAGCTAAGATAGAGAAAAGGAAAAGGGCAATCCTTATCACTATATATGTATGTATATACATATGACTGTGTATAGCAAGTAATGCACAAGCAATTGCTCACCACCCACTGACTAGCCCCCAGTGAGCAGAAGAGAGCAAGACAAGCCCCCACTCCTTTCAAAACTCCTTCCACATGTTGTCATGTGATATGGAATATGCCTTTTGCCAATTTAAGTCAACTGTCCTAATTCTGTTCCCTCTCAGCTCCTTGGGCTCTTTGCTGTAAACAGCCTTGACTCTGTACATTGCTGCTTAGCAGCAGCTATAAACATTAGTGTGTTATCAGCATTGTGTTTCTCCCAGAACCAAAACATGGCGTCTTACCAGACACTTTGAAGAAAACAATTCTGTCTTAGCTGAAACTGAAACAAGTTTATAACACTGATTTAGTAATTACCTTATTTTTCTTTTGTTTAATAACAGCCTTCAGACTTTTAAGCAGGCTTGTGACAAGAAGGTGTCTGAGTTGTGTAAAATACTATTGAATTATACCCCAATCAACAGGACTGGACAATACTTTGAACTCAATAAAATAAAATTTGTGGACTGATTTTCATCATTCAGTAGCTTAAGAAGCAACATTAATGGTATTTTCCTTGGAAGTGTGACTAACAGACTTCGTATTGGTGAATAACACCTTCTGATAAATGAACTTAATTGAAAACAGGGAAACGAGTTTCAGAAGTTAGAGTTCTTTGGTTTTTTTAGTGCTCTGCTCATGTCACTAAATACCATAAATCTTCAGTCTTAGAACATGAAGTAAGAGGTTATTGCTTAAACACTTGTCTGTTGTATCATTGCAAACATCAAAGATCATTGCTTGCACACTGAATTGCACCTGGCTTTGCTAACTGTCATCTGAGAACATTCTAGGCAGCTTGTGGTACTTCTAAGAATTTCATCAAAAAAGTTTAGGTGGGTCGTTGCTCAGGTAAATGGAATCTGGGACCATTTGTGCTGTTCTTTACCTGCTATTGCTCTATGTGCCAGCTGACAGAACCTTCATTAAATCCACATCTGCTTCCCCTCTACTACCAGCTAGGAATGTGTGTGTGACAAACTACAATCGTAGGTGCAAGGTATAAGTGTGCAGGCTTTTCAGTTTTGAAAGGAGGAGCGTAATCCTTGTCCTGACTGTAAGTTGGATGCTGTTAATAACGCTTTCGTTTGCTTTGCTGCTCTGGGCTACTTCGTCATGATCTATTTTCAAAGTTTCAGCCAGCTCCTGGGTTGAGGAGTCAGAAGAGCTTTTCAAATGGAATCAGCCATGCAACAAATTGTCATCTTTGATGCAGACAATTACCCAGGACTCTTGTAAATGTCTTTCAAAGCTTTTTCATATTCTTTACTTCCTTCTTTCCAATTAAAAATAAGGGATGGAAAAAGAGAAGCTTGATTGAAAATAGTTTTTCTTTTTAGAAGGACAAATGATGCTCCTTCATTCCTCTCCACACTTTTTCTTGTTTTCTTCTGCTTGGTGTAATCAGACACTTTGAGGAGATTTGTGTTTCATTGCTTTCATCCCCAAACATCCCATGGTACAGATGTTTATTACTAAAATGTAATTGGGGCATTGGGCAGTGGAATGGCAAATTCTTATTTCTAATCCAAACAACCTCACATAATCTGTCAGGGATTTGAGGAATGCAGCTTCATTAAGTGGTTAGTAAACTGTGACTTTTACATGAAACACAGAGAGCAGTGGTATGCAGTTGTGAGAGAGAGAGATCTGAAATGAGAGATTAAAGTAATCATATATGGCTTTCTAGTTTGTCATTCTGATAGAAAGCAGTGCTTTGTTGTATGTACTCCTAGTGCTGGATTTTTCCGTAGTAAGTCTTGAACTTGTATATCTGATGGGGGCATGTTGTGTGTTTTTTAATTTGAATAGAATCAGAGCTTTTGTTTCTAGCATCCTGAATTAAGTGTCAGGATGACCTGATACTAGAGACAAGTTCATAGTAGCTGCTAACATATTCTCCCAGTATTCTCCTTTTCTTGTCAGTGAGTTTAAATAGAGAACCTTTGACATCTACAGCACCGTATCTGACTGCAAAGCAAGTTAGGGAGTCACACAGTGTGACAGCTGAGCCCTCCAAGATCCTTCCTGGCGTTCTGCAGCATTTCTCTTCCAGGCCTGGAGTATGAATATAGAAAACAAGTGTCAAGGATGACACCTACTTTATAATCTCTGTAAAGCAAGCCTTTTCGTAGAAGAATTTGTTGACAGTTAAGAGATTCAAAGTCAATTTCAGTTTTAGCTCGTATAGAAATAGAATTTTTTCCTCCACCTGATGTGATAATTGAAGACTACTAACTAGTCAGCATGTTAGTCCCTAACAAAGTACGGTAAATAAATACTGTCTGGAGACCTGAAGGATCTGTTAGATGAAAAGCTCTATTAGTATTTGTTTCATTATTTGTTGGAAATGTTCTTTGAGGTTTTAAATTGCTACTGATAGTATTATATATCGATAAAGGTTACAGATGATTTGTCTGCAGATTGTTTTTAAAATTGAGTTTTTTTTTTGTAAATCTTTCTTAAAAACAGGAATAGGAAAGTTGTCTCAGAAGAAAAGTAGTGCAACTTAATGTATTTTTGTAGCATAAGTTGTCACAGGCTATTATGTGATAGTCGCTTGAAGTACATAAGGTAGGCAGCTGCAGGAGAGCTGATCCTTCTCTAAAAGATGAAGCACTCACTGCTGTGTCTCACTTCTTGTGAGCAAGGTGGATTCATGGTGCATGTGAATGGTGGTGCCTCCTGCTAGGGTTTCCATGTGTCTTTTCAGTGAGAATGGCAGGATAGGTATAAGCCAGTATGATTTATGGAATGAAACATGATGGAATAGAAATAGTCTGTGAGGCCATGCGTTTCCCTGAGTGCAGTAAGAAAACTGGATATCAGGCATACAGAGGGCTTATTTAGGCTTTTAAATTGTTTCAGAGAGAAATAAGAGGAACAAAACTTTTGTAAAAAGACAACGAAAAAAGCAGATATTAGAAACACAATGCCCGTGAGATGTGCAAGTAGTATTTCCCTCACTTTGAGTCCTTTTATCAGTTCTTCTGAAGGAAAAAAATAGAAAAATGGGGGAAAAACAAAGGGGACTGTATTAAGAGAAACTGAACAGGCATGGAAATAATGCACTGATAGAGCAATTTGGGCAGGAAGGGATCTCTGCTTGCTTCAGCCCTGCTCACAGCAGTCCAGCATCCACATTTCATCAGCTTACTGAGCCTCACGGCCAGTTGAGCTGCAAATATCTCCAAGGATGGAGATTTGACAGTCTCTCTCAGCAGCCTGTTCCAGTGCTTAGCCACTCTCCAAGTGAAAAGTATTCGTCCTCGGTTAGAGGAGATAGGAACAAGACTCACTGAATAATCAGATATAAAAAGTCTGAATCAATTAACATCTACTTCTCATGAAGCACAAATATGAATCCAAAATAAATTTTTCATCCAAAAAGTTTAAATTTTAAAGGATTTTTGTGATGCATGATTACCCCGAGGAACTTATTGGCTCTGCAGTTCCTTTAACATCAAGAATGCAGTAAATCAAGTGGCTAAGCATATGTTTGTAACTGTGAGCCGACTATTGTATCTTGGGTGCTGGGAAAGAATTTACTTGTAAACAGGTTATATTCACCGAGCTTCCATGCATCTTACGCTGGCTCATCTTGGACTGGCAAGTACTAGGACACCAAGCGTGACCGGCTAATATACATGATAGTGCCTGATATGATCCACTGAACTAGAAAAGATTATTTTCTTTGAAACTGAGAAATTCTACAGAAATCTTCCTTTCTGTTATTTCTTGCTATGCTGGATACTAAATTAAAGCCATAATTCTGTTGCATTTATGCTGATATTCTTCACTTTCATCTCAATGTACAGATATCAAGTAAAACTCTGAGCATTTGTAGTCCATTCAGTCACAGAGAAGGTGGTTTATATTACTTTTGGAGGAGGAGATGTTTTTTAATTCTGTTTGTGTTCAGCACTTTCTGTAGAGTTTTGTGTGAGAACATAAGAATGCAGCCAGATCAAGTTGAACAATCCCTGGTAAGACCCTGCTCTCCAATACTTGGTCTCCAATGATGGTCAATATTTGACAAGGGTGGAGTGCCAGAACAAGGTAACTGTGTGCCAATTCGGCTCAGATCTGTCTTCTGGGCTTTCAGTGATTAGCAGCTCAAGGATTTTTTGACAGTGACACAGGTGCCTTTGCATTTGAGTACAAAATAGGGTGTGTGCATTCCATTCTTTGCAATTTATCCTGTTGCCAGTATTTGTTATACGGTTACTTGCTTCCAAAGTGCTAAAAATATCTGGTGTATCATATACAAAATCTTCTTCTATAGATCACGTAGAACAACTTCTGTATCAAGAAACTTTTAAGTGATGAGAGCAAGAACTTGATTGCAATGCACTGCAGTAGATGTGACTCATGATATGTCAGTGTTTTATGGCTTTCAGGTAGGCATGTTTGCAAAGTATACCAGTAAACCTTTTTGATGCGCAATAACATTTCAGTCGTTAATGTAGTGCATATTAACTTTTACTGCTTCTGTGCAGGCTTACAATAAGCAAGAGGGTAAGAAAAGGCTGTAGTTGTTTATAAAATAGACCCTGCAGAGATAGATTCATTTTTACGGTGTATGTTTGGGCTAGCTGATTATGTGACTAGTGGTAAATCTTGAAGTGTTTGCTTTAGCAGAAGATAAATTCGTAGTCTCTACAAATTCTCTTTTTTTAATGCCAGTCTTGTAGCTCCTACTCATAGAAGGAAGAAGAATGTAGTTTTCCTGGAGCTACGTAATGGTCTTAATGATTTGCAATAAATACAATTGCATTCCATTGATATGTCTATTTTAAAGGATTTAAATTACATGTTGAAAATATGTTAGTAATGCTGTACTGGTAGGAAAATTGTTAGAAATACTTAGTTTAGCAGATGTATGAACTGTATAGATTGAGCCTTGTTAGAGAGATACAAATAGTGGAGGCTGCGGAAAGAGACTGATAGTCATTTAAGCTTCGAGGAAGAACTGTTTCTCATTGTAAAAATGGGATAGTACCTAGTCCATGATAGAGTTTTCAGATGCTTTGATGCCCTGTGGTGTTTCCTGCAGTATAGAAATACAAAATATTTATATGCTAAAAGCATATACTTCACATGGCTTCTAGACACTGGTATTTAGTTTGGTTTGCAAGGTGACTGTGATTTTTGGATAACTGCAAATATTTGTAGGTTTCATTTCTTTCTGTTACGTTGTTATAGGTAGTACACAGTAGGAAAACTGAAAACTAATCAGAAACAAAGTTTATGGATTAACTCTACAGAATTCTGCAAAAAAAGAATTTAGTAGCAAAAAATGCATCTAAAATCTTAGCTGTATCATCATTTTTAAGTACCACAATGATGAATGTGGTACATTTTGATAACAATTGCAAGTGCTTCTAACCTATTCAATGCCAGGTGTGGCAGCAGTATTTGAAATGCAAACCGAATTGCTATTACACATTTCAACAGCAGCATAATACAAATAAATCTCAAATATTTCACAATATTATTTTAGATGCTATCTTTGTCTTTAACCTGTAGCGCTAAAATTCTGAAACTCAGAACACAACGTGCTTCTACAAGCATCAGTTTCATGTGCAGTGTAACAGACAAAGCATGTCTTTCCTCTGATCTTGCTGAGCAGGTGATGATACCAACATTACTATCATCAGTAACTACTGGGATTCTGATATCATCTGTGGAACCTGAAATACTTTGCTAATTCTTTTTTTAGCCTATAATAAAAAAGTGTGGTTTTTTTGTTGTTCATTTTTGTATTCCGAAGAAATATGAAAATGGCAGTAATGATTGCTGCATGCCGTGTGCAGCACTGAGCACAAGCAGAGCTGATCTTATTTCAGGAAGAACATCTCAGGAGCTGAATATCTTTGATGTCAGGACTGGGTTTATTTTAAATATCATCTGTCTCATTTTCTAAACAAACATATGCACAGTCACTCATCTCTTATAGTGCCTGAACTTGTACAAATGAGAACAAAAACACCAGTGTGCACGGGGCTGGTGCCAGGCTCAGATCTTCTGAGCTAGGAGCTTATTTACACAGAAGCTGGAACCAGAAATCGAGCCTCACCACCACACGTCTCTGCAAGTCCTGCTTTGTGCACGTTTTCCATCTGAAATAAGTCTTTGCTCCCAGACTGGCCTTGAAATAATCGACAATTGAAATTGCAACTGATAGAGTTATTTCAAGCACAGTACCATGAAGACAGCCCTGCTCTGGCTGCTGGCGGCTCCGGGATGCGAGGTGTCCCCGGGAGGCAGCTCTGGGCCAGCCCTGTGCCAGCTGCTGTGGGGACTCGCTGCCACACTGCCTCCCTGGCAAGGATCCGCTCCTGCCGTGCTGCCTGTGCCCCAGAGATGTTTTGTTCCACCAGTGCTGCTGCTGTGCAAAGTCTCTCTCTTCATTTTCCACCCGGAAGATACGGCATGTATAAACTAAATTTTCATGCTGCGGGGCAGAATAGCAGTGGATAGAATAGGGAGAAGGATTTAAGCCAGCAGTGGCATGCTAATGCTTGCTCAAAAGAGGCCTGGCTCCGGTGAGCTCCTGTGGCTTAGTTCTCCCTTCCTAATACACTTCCAAAATAACATAGCTGTTGTTTTTTGTCCTTTGTTTTTATGACTATTCGGGGGCATTCAGTGCAACTTAATTAAGTTATATTCTAGAGCACTTGCATAAGTGTCCTGCTGGCATTGCTTTTTAATAAGTTGTAAGTAATTTTTTCTTTTTCATCTTTGAAGAGACTTAAATGACACTGCAGGAAATCTTCAACTGTAGCCTACAGCCACCTGTGCTCAGGTACTGCAGCTCAGCAAGGGGAACTGACTTTCTCTGCCATGGGCATCCCTGGGGAAGAGAATGGCAGCTGTGGGCTCACCCAGGCTTTGGGGATATCATGTTTAGACGTGTCCCACAGATCCTACTGCATTGCCTGTTCTCTGCTGGAAAACGTTTGTGCCTTTTCTATCTCCTATAAAACATAAACGTGTGAATAAGACTGAAGATAGACATCCTATATTGCTTAATTTACCCTACAGAGGTTATTTTCCATGAGATTCCTATCAACCACGGTTTTCAGTAATTGACAGAAAAAGTGCTGACTGACATATTAACGTTTCTAGATAATGAGATCTGTAGGGAAGTTTTAATCTTTGGAAGGTTCCGGATGAACTGTCAGTAGTTTGATTAACTTTTTGTGTATCTACGTTAACCTTTGCTGATTTTATACAGTGTAATTGCAAGGCTGCACAACTCAGTTGTTGGAATAGCGTTCTGCCATTTCCTGATCTAGATAGCCGGTATATTACATTTCTGTCTTCATTTCTCTGCCTTTTGCATGTGCACATCTTTAGCAATTTGCTTTTTGCAGCTGACTTTTACATAAGGTATGCTATGCTCACGTATATGTAAGCAAGTGTTCCAGTTGTAAAATGGAGTAATGAAGACTTTTCACGTTGCTGAGGGTTTGTTTTTAGTTTGTTTTTGTTTTATTTTTTTTCTTTTCCTTTTCAGCCCGAAAGAGTCGAGGCAGATTTCCCTTGCAACTTTTCCTTTTTCTGTTGCCTTCTCTTGAGTGCCAGTGAAATGGATGGGTTTTTGTGCTTCATTAGCATTTCTTACAAGGTCTGCCTTCAGACCAGTACCCATTTTCTAAATTGTACTTCTGTAGGGTTGAAAAAAATCATGGTAACCAGATGCAGTATTTGTCTCTGGCCTGGCAAAGTGTTAGATTTAACAAAAGAAGCTAATAGAAATGTTCAAATTGACCCTTCTCATCATTTGGACTTCTTGGAGCTCAATCAATCTCTCATTATTATCAGAGTTATTCACGCAGAGGCAGAAGTGCTAGTATTTCTCATAATCAGCCCTTGAGCCAGATGTAATTTGCAATTTTGCAGCATTGTATTTTGAAACAATAATGCATTAAAATGAACAGAGCAGGAATTAGAAGTATAGTTGTCACAAGAAGGCACTGAAGAGTGGCCGTGATTTAAACACTCTCTCAGCATTGCTAGTGGACACTGGTAATTGGAAATGTGCAATACAGTATTATTAATACCTAACTAGCTCCACAATTGTATTCCAATGTATTCCAATGTATTGTATTCCAATGTATTCTGCGTAGTGCATCAGATACTTTCTTCAGTGACCACAGTGAACACTGTGTGTGCGAAATCTAATCTCTTAGGAAGGAACTTTGTGATCAGTAACTACTCTCATTTTTGAATTTTTGAATGGAATTTTTATCACAAAAGCAAACTTTAAAATAACCAACTTCCCTTAAAATCCCATGTCCTGCTTCTGTGGGTGCTACCACTAATGATTGTTTGCACAGTTGTATCTAAACAGAGGTTGTCTCTTTCATTTTTCATCCCTTTGAGGATGCCACAACCCACATTTTAACAGGTTTTGGCTCACTACTGAGGAAATGAATTACCTGTAGTCACTTTCAGTGCACTGTGTTATTGCTTATTGAGTTTTGGTTTTTTTGTTTGCTGGTTTGCTGATGTTTTTAAAATAATATTATTGTAAAACAATCCCCACTTCCTTTGATCTTCTCAGCCTGTTTTTAAACTACATTTGTTTGAATTCATTGTTTGGTTTCTTTTTTTTTTCCTTTGTATTTCTTGTGATTAATAATACTTACATTAGTTATTCTTATTAATAATAATTTTATTACACCTGTCAGTGGCTCCTGTTAGCTTTAGGCAACCACGAGAAGCAATGCAAGATTATCTTCTGTTTAGAAATTTGCAAACAGATGGTCTCTCCTAAAAGAAATCTGTTTTTAAAAGTTCCACCATTTTATGCTGGAAGTAAATATTACAAATGCGTAAGTTGTGAAAAGAGAGAGCCTTGGTGTGAATAATATTCTGCCTGTTGTGTCATGCCTTTCAGGAAATGTTATCAAAACTGTTTATGAAAATAATTGAACGAAACCTCATGACATGTCTCTTGGTTTGGCATTATCCCCATTTTCTATGAAGTTGGGATATTGACTCACAAAGGCAGATTATTCCACAGTGGTTGGAAACAGTCACCAACCCCATATGTTGTTTCCATTGCGGGGACGTTGTTGTCTCAGTGGCTGGTAATGCTGCACGGGAAGTGCTGCGATGTATGTGCACTCCTGGCTGTTGGTTTTCAGTAGCCTTTGTTTGTTCAGCTCTGCTAGAATCTCTACCTGAACAGCACTGAAACCTGTTTTTGGTGTTTGGAAAGTGAGGCAGAGAACACTGGGAGAAAATGTGTGACTATGATATCACAGAAGGGCTTCATGTGCTTTGATAGTACATGTGCACAGGGTGGCAGCTGCAGATAGAGCTGATGGTTTGGAGCGCTGACCACTCTGGTTCTCCTGGTTTGTGTCTTTGCTCATGATTGAGTGCATGAGTTTGAAGGCGAGATTTACTGCTCTGAAGAAGTATTAGTGTTTCTCTCCAGCGGTTTCTCCCCTTCCATGAGTTTTTGTAATGCCCTTTCCTGATTCTGGAACCTGAGTTGTGCAGGAACCCTTCTGGCAGGGAGTTTTTGCTGACTCTTGCACCAGGAGGACTGCTCTTAGATGAGGTTTAACATCAGCAAGGAAACCTGTGGAGAATTCAAGGTTCACTTTAACTATGCTCACTAGCTCCTGTATCCAGATTCCTCACTCCCTTACATCAGCATGTCTGTATCCTCTTGGGACAGTGATGCTGCTGTGTCATTCCAGCATCTTCTGTCCTCCCTCCTAACGTTTGCTTTTATCCACTACTTTGATTAGCTGAGAAAACTGGCTATTTCTAGAAATAAACTGTGAATATGTAAACATTTGCACTTAAAAGGCTATTTTTAAAATAGCGCTTGCACAATTTAGCTTCTGGAGTAAGGCTCATAAAAACTCAAGTCATCACTAGTCAGGGAGATTTTTGTTTGTGTGTTATGTTGAACTGTTTATGCTTATTAAATTCTATTTTAGCAACAGAATGTGAATGCGTGTCACAATAATCTTTTGCAATATAAATCTTATGATTTTGCTGACGCAGAATGGTGAAAAAGATTACAGAAGTCGTTGCAAAGTCCTGTGAGTAGTGTTAGGCTGTGTGTGTGTGAATATAGTGGGGAAAAGAACATGCGTTGAAGAGGGGACTGATAGACTAGCTGAAGATGCTCCTCACCATTTGTTAATTCT
The DNA here is from genome assembly GCA_028571105.1 of Tragopan temminckii. NCBI lineage: Eukaryota > Metazoa > Chordata > Aves > Galliformes > Phasianidae > Tragopan > Tragopan temminckii. The sequence continues at coordinate 13,459,147 of JAOWBP010002978.1, forward strand.
TAATGGTAGTCTTTTTTTTTCAGTTACAGAACATAATGCAGCTGAACTTCTCTCAATAATTTTTTGTGTTTTTCTCATTGATCAACTAATGCATGTTTCTTCTGTAGCTCTGTATTCTAAAGAAATATGTGGACGATTTGGCAGACAGCAATGATCTCATCAGTAACGCATCAGAGTAAAATCCATTTAGCAGATTTTATTTTTTGTTACGTGCAGGATGCTGGTATATATTCTTGTAAACTGAAGCTATTTGTGAGAAAAGTTGTAAATGCAGAATTTCTGTTGCTGCCATCCATACATCCTCCTTCCTTCATTTCTTCAATCTATGTATTTATTTAGGAATAATTGTTTACAAGTGTATTATCCATGTGTATACTCTATATATCTTGAAAATATTTTTTATACATGGCATCTTGATGTAGCTTGAGCTTCTTCATTACGTGTTCTGTTGCACCACAAGCAGCTTCCTGCTCTGGGTAGCCTTGCAGTGTTCAGTCACTCTGATGCACTGACCCAAAGCCACTGGAGGCACTTGCTCATCAAAGTCTTTCTGCTGAGTGCAGTAGGAGTTGGGTGAGGCCACATCCTCACTGGTGACGGTCATTCCAGCAAGCAAGCTTGAAATTAAGGCAGCTAGGGCCTGACGGAGAGGTCTGGGTATGCATTTGGATTTGATTAGATTATCCACAAAGTTCATGGGATTTCCTATTCTAGGGTCAAGCTTTGAGCATTTAGGTCTGTGTTCTCATCTTTTTATTATCAGTGGTACAACAGGCTGGTGTCACAGGGCCTGAGGATAGTCCTCTCCTCTAATATGACTTGACTATTATATTCTAGAGATCATACTTTTTAAAAATGGCCCTCTCTTATTTTTGAATTTCTTCACTTATTATCATTGCTATTGTTGGCTGAATTTGAGGATTAAGTCTGTGGATCTGTGAATATGACTTTGAGCATTTACACTTATCTTGAAACTTTCTCTAACCCTTAATGTAAAAGGAGAATTAAGAAGCTATAAATTAAGTAGAACCCTGGAGTATCTTGGCAATTAGAGTGAACAAGATTTCAGCTGCTCTCTTTCATCAATTTCTCACACTCTCGGATAGACAGGGTATTTTTAATTTACGACCTGTATTTCAATTAGTCGTAGAAGATTTTTCTGGAACTTCTTGCTTATTCAGTTACAGAATAAAATTAAACTCTGTTTTAGTTATTATTTTTTACAGCTAATCTTTGTTTAGCTGTGCTGTAAGCAGGGTTTAGATGAGAGAACTAAATAAATCAGTTAATAAGTGAGATGTTGTTACTATATTGATAATTCTTGTGACTATTCTAAGAGGGCTATTACTTAACCACGCACATATGTGCCCTGAAGGATATATTAAGCCATGTCTATCAAATAATGTTTTTATCAATAGATAATTTTAAAAAATGATTTGGACCTTGAAGTACGTTTTCATTATGATCTTTATTTTCCACCATAAGTAATAATGTTCTGTGTTCTGCTTCCAAGAATTCAAACTGGGGGAAGTGGTGGCTGCAGATGAGCGCTGTGCTGCTGTGGCAGCAGGTGCTCCACATTTTGGTGTAGCTCAAGCTTCTGCATCAGGATTTCTTGTGTCACAGATATGTGAAACAGTAGCGTGTGCAGCTTGACTACTCTTCCTGTTCACCACCACGAGGTGACTTGTGTCTGTGCCTTGGTATCCTGTGCACTGATTTAAGGTAGGGCTTCTATAGCTCTCTATAGTTTTTGGCAGAAAATAACAGGAACTTGAAATTTGGTTCTCAGGATTGTCTGTATATCAGTGTCACAGATGCTCCTTTTTCTGCACTGTTTTGTTTTATTAATTCTGACAGCAGTTTATGCCTTTTTTAAAAAAAATGCTGTCCTCCTTTTCACTAATGCATGAAGCATTGCTTCTGCACAGGTCCTGAGCAGTGCAGTCCTCCTGTTCACTAAAAGAAAAAGTCATTTCAGTTGCATGTGTAAGAACGGCTGCAAGTATCATAGCACCCAGCCTTACAGCAATGAGAATGAGAGCAACACAGGTTCAGACAAGCGCCTGAACATTGCCAGGTGCTCAGGCATGTACTGCCCAGCTATGTGCATAGACAGGCCATGTTCTTGCAGAAGTCTGATGTCTCTCTGACACAGGACAAATGGGTGTGTTTGCTGTTTTACAATGGAGATACTGTTAGCAACTGCACTCTATGAGTTTCCAGGCTTCAATTGTTATCGTGAAGTAAGCAGTTGCTTCATGGGGAAGTTTTTACGCAGGTGTGCCAGGACATTCAAGATATGTATTAAGGAAGAAATAGTACCGGAAGCAGTAAAATTCCTAAGTTTCCCTGGGTCATATATGGGGGGTTCATCCTAAATCCATCTTCCCTTCATTTTGAGTACATAAACCATAAGGAAATAGCCTTGCTTTCCAATGAAACAAGAACTGGTAGGTTGCAGGGAATGTGTCACTCACGTTAATGTTCATAGGATAAGTCACAGCATGTGCCACTTTCACGCTGAATAAGGTGAAACTTCTACATAGGTAAGCCTGATCTTTTCCCTGGGCCAGTGCATTCAAATTGAGGTGTTTAAATGCCAGGAGTAAATCTGGAGAGCTGGCCCGCGCTTTTCTTTGTTTGATTCACACAGCTACACAGGGGCCAGGGCAGAGCAGAAGGGCAGGGTTTCACTATGGGCTGTGAGGGCATAGGGTGACTGTAAGATATGCATTTGTGTGCTTGAAAGGATATTGCATAGAATGCTTGCATTTCAGACATCTAAATTATTCTGTCCTGCTTTGTCTGAGTAGAAAACATGAGGAAACTGGAAGAACTGGTGATTTTGAATAGCAGCACACCATTCTAATCACCAGAGTACACTGAATGCTGTACATTTGAGTGCTTAGCAGCTTGCTTTAATTGTGTGCCTTAGCATTTCTGTATGTTGCTCTTCTGTAGTTAGAAACTTGGCTCGAGCGTGGATGGTAAATAATTTATAAATGTCGTCTGTTATAAATTTGGTGAAGAAATGCTGATTTGGGCTGTGGGCTTCATTATGGCTATAAATTGTACTTCATGGAGAAAACACTTTTAGTAGAAATAAATATCAAGCACACTTACTGTTAGTAAGAGAAATCTTTGCAAAAGCTCTGAGTGTCGTTGGGAGCAGGGAGTGTTTACAGATATAAAAGGTTGGAGCTGGGTACATGTATGTGTGTGTCTATGTATCTTCACAGTTCTTTTAAACACCTTTCTTAAGTGTTGCTGCAGCCTGGGAAATTGTTTTGTTTGTTTGTCTGTTACTTCTCCTTTTGTAAGCTGAAGCTTAACAGAGATGTGAGACGTGATCTCAGTGGAAAAGAAAAATCTTAAACTTGGTAAAATATTTTTGCACAGAGGTCTTGCTAAAAGTCTGCAGAAATGTTTAGAGTCAGAATTGCTTAGGCCGTCATGCTTCCAAAACCATTCGGCAGCTCTGAATGTGATGGAGAACAACCTGTGCAGGTGATGTGGAGACATGGAGCCACAATCAGGGAGGGGGGAGGATGGCACTGATTGCTCCGGGTCCGAGGGTAGGGACAGTGCAGTTAATGTTGCTGAACTTATTACAGGCAGTGGTGATTATGGCAGATATATCACTTCTGCGGGTGACAAAGTCCAGAGAAGGCAACTTTCCAAGACCACTGCGGTTCATGTTCTGCCAGGCTTCCACTGCTGGGATGACCACAGAGCTTGTCAGAGATTGGCACTGGAAAGTCTCCTGCCAGAGTGATGAAATATGGCCACCCTTTGAAATACCTGGGAAAGAACCAGCAACGTCTTCTTGAAGCTCTATTGGGAATGTCCCCAAGAGCAAAAGATGATCAGAACATGTCCTGAAAGAGAAGAAGGGATGTTGCCACAGCTTGCTCACAAGCCAAAGCAAACTGAACCCTCTGCCTCTGTTGAAGCACAACATGAGTGTGGCTTGTTCTGGACCTGGACAGTTGGATCTGGAAACTCAAACCATCAATTCTTGCTAGGTTTGCATTATGTGTTAATGTGAGAGGTGCTTAGCCCACAATCATTGCTTTCAAGGATTATTAGAAATATCCTGTGTACTTTATTTTTTTTTAAATAGGGTGTTGATTTCAGTAAATTTCAGTGCATATGATTACTTGATTTTTTGGTGATAGAAATGCTATTTTGCTGCCCAAATCTGATAGATAGTAACAGATTTATTTTATTTTATTTTATTTTATGTTTTTTATTTTATTTTATTTTATTTTATTTTATTTTATGTTTTTTATTTTATTTTATTTTATTTTATTTTATTTTATTTTATTTTTTTAACCACTAGTTCATTTTCAAAATGCACTGGCTATTCCAGAAGTTGGTTCTTTTAGTCTACCTGACATTTGAATGAAGCAAGGAAGGGCAGCAGGGAGAAGCAAACACGAGCATCCCGGAGATGCTGTGCCACAGCACTACATATGTTATGCATCTCCCACAGCCCCGCATCTTCTGTCACTCAGAGCCCTACCACCCCAGCACTCCTTGTGCATCAGGGTAAAATGGCTCTGTTCCACAGTTTTTCTGCCAAGGTTTTACTCCTCTCTTGGCTACAAGATTTAGGGCTATTTTAAATTAACTATTCTTTTTTGTATAGTGTAAGAAATCCAGAAGTTGTCTGGAATCTCTTTTGTCATATATGTAACTGTTTTGTAATGGCTTTGACTACCCTTTAATAAATAGGTAGGTGTTTTAAAAGAAACGTGGTGGTATTTCTAGTCACTGAATTTAAGTATGACAGTTTTATGTATAATACATCATAAAACCAGAGATTTCACTTTTTGTGGTATTTTGTGTTTCTTAACCCTATCGTGTCCTCTGTCTTTCATTTTTCCGATAATTATTAATGAACAATTTTAGTTATCATATGCCTGAATTACTTTGGAAGCGAGCAGTCTGGAACTGTGGAAAACAGCCATGCACTTTACAGTTTGTGTACATGCTCCTGCACTGCACATTTGTTGGTTGTTTTTGTTGTTGTTGTTTTAGCAGCTGTTCTAAGACCCACATACGTGGTTACTCAGTATAATGCTCTCTCTTCCCTGGGTGATCAGAAATGAATCTTTCTGTGGATTCCTTCACTGTACAGTATGTCTTCAGCCCACACAATGGCTTTGTACTGGTATGAACAGGAACAAGAAGGAAAATGCTATAAATGCCTGGTGGACTCTAAATATTATGAACAGTGTATTTTCAGGAGCCAGAAGAAAGTTTTAAGAACTCTGTGTTTTGTTTCACTGATTGTGAGCATTCTGGGTGTCTGCAACATTGCTGGACATTGCATATTTCAGTGTTTGCTTTTGTCTTTTGCTGTGGGCTTTTGTGTGCAAAGTGTCACAACTGTCAGTACACGAAGTAAAATTCTTTCTGCGTTTAGTGTGATAAATGGTGCCATGTTTAATAGGTAAGTATTAAAAGAAGATACTGTATAACAGATATGTGTTATCCTTCCAGCCTTAAATAGACAGCCTTAAATAGGCTATATTTAGACTTTGGATTTCTCGGTACAAAAGTCACTCCTTTCAAAGTTGATCTGAAATGCCTAACAAATACACAACATTTCATCATAATAGTAACTAAGTATCTCAAATGTCAGACCATGCTCTGCCTGAAAATCTAAAAAAGTCCAGTGGAATGTGCAAATATGGAAGAAACCAAAACTACTTGAAATGTAGCCTGTAGAGGGGTAAGAGTTGTGAGGAGGGCAAACATTGAGCTGGCAACGTCTTCCGTCTGGGACAGCTGGGCCAGTGCCAGCCCTCTGCCCTCACTCATTGCACGGAACACCCTTGGGGGAGAAGAGTCATGAGTAACAATGCTTAAAAAACCCTTAAACCCTCAGTGCTGGAAAAGAATAAATTTCTATTTTGGATGTTGTCCACTGTGTGGTGAAACTGCTTTTGTGGGGAGGTTGTGGGCAGTGGTGCTGCTTATTGGGCAGTTGTTGAACATACGGCTGTCTGTCTTTTGCAGATCATTTGTGAAAGCCTCCACTTAATGTAAACTTTATTTGCATTCTTTGGCAGTGAGAGTGATGAGTAATTTCTGAAACATTGCTTGACCATGTATTTAAGAACAGCGGCCCTGTCAGAAATAAGGAATGAGACGCTATCCCTTTCTTGTTTTGTTGTGTTCTTTAGGGAAGAATTCTATAAGCTTCTAAGAGAAGTAAAGAAAAAGAAAAAAAAAAAAAAAAAGCAGAACAACCTACACAAAAAAAAAACAACAACAAAAAAAACCAAACACAACAAAAACCAGAACAAACAACAAAAAAAGCCCACCAACAAAAGCAGCCTGAAAGTATTACATATTGTGATTCTGAGGTCTTTGCATTATCCCTTGCTGGTTTTCAAGCAGCAAGGATTCTTTTTGTCATAGGAAAAGGAAAATACAGTTGTGTTCATTTCACAAGTTAGATTCTTTTTTTGTGTGTTATTAACAGGTTTGGCAAACATCGCAAAGATGACAAGAGTGAGAAAACTGGTAAAATAAAAGTGCAGGAAGCTCTTACTTCAGAAGAGGAGAGAATACGAATGAAGCAAGAACAGGAGAGGTAGACTTCAGTATTTGCTTAAACCTTGATAGAGAGAGTTTGTTTTTTAAACTAAATAACTGAAGTTCAATTTTCACTGATGAAATTTCCCAAATGTTGATATGTTTATATACTTTAAATAACAAGACAAAGCTGGATTTATTTTGGAAATTAGTATTTTGGACACTGGCTGCAATAAGCATCTTTTTGTAGGTCCAGAGCTCCTTTCTATATTGAGGAGACTCAATTGATAATATGAAATGGTTTCTTTATACTTTCTATAACTGATTTTATTGACTTTTTCAGAAAACAAATATTTATATAGAGTGAAGTATGTTTTGTATTTTTCATCAAAGTCTTGCATATCTAGGTTTTTCACTGATATATTTAGAAACACCTAAGAATTATAATTATCAGTGTATTGGTCACTGAAGTTCAGTCTATTTATGTCATGCAGTCTGTTTATGGAATGATATGTATATTAAACTGCTAATTGTAAAAATGAGTGGTGAGTACCTCTATTTTTCCTTGTCAGCTTCCCTTAACATTAAAGCCTATTTAATATATGCTTATATGCTCTTCTCAATATTTCCAATCTACTTTTCATCCTATCTCTTGTAGCCCAAGTTATGTGGGGGCCTAGGCTAATATCTCATATAAATTTAGCTAAAATCTTGGGGATCTTTGGTCATAAATTAACTAGTATTCAGGGATGTGTTTGGAGAGAAGTCTTCTTTGAAAAGAAAGCTCATCAATGAGAAGACAAACATTAAAGGACTACAAAGCTTGAATGCTGTCTGGATTCAGGCATGTTTAGCAGTGAAAGTGAACAATGAGTTGAGATGATTTATCTGAAAATTATGCTGTAACTCAGCCATAGCAGGAGGTATGAAACAAAGTGTTGTCCTTGTACAGGAGGTGTAACTAGTTAGTCATAGTGGTCCCTTTGACCATCATCTCTTCACAACTTTGTCTTCAGTAGGTAAGAAAAGAAATTTACAGATGATGGTATCATCATTATAGTATCCCTTCTGTAGTTTCCTCAGTTCAGTGTATAACAGTTAGCTTTCAGTTGTTTTAAGGGCTGACGGATTTGCACTGCAGTTAAGGCAGGCTGTACATTACGAGTTACTGAAGATCAACTTGTTAAACTGTAGAAACTTTATCATGTGTGACCATCTGTTTGGATTACATTATGGGAATTTTTTTTTTTTTTGCTCTTTAACAGATATACTTGTATAAATGTATGTAAAAAGTTATTCATGTCTTTCTCCATCCATTTTGACAGGAGAGGGTGGCTGGATCACAGTATTTGGTTGTTTTTTACTTGTCAGATTGGTTTTTTATTTTCTCTCTTTTATCAAAAAATGAAACAGGTCACTAAATCTGTTCCTGTTTTTTAGAGTAATAGGCTTTCAGATTAAATTGTAAAGGGAAATACTGGAAATGAAGGAAATAATTGACTTTGGAGATAAGTGTGTTTGTGCAATCAACTTTCCTTAACCCACGGACAGACTACCTAATTTCTGCATAAGCTTATATTGAGAGTGCAGAGACACTGAAAGCTGCCTCAATAGCTCCAGGCAGCTCAGGGCTAGAGAAGGGATATCCATACAGTTCATACTGCTGTTCATAGCGCTGATCTCTGGTTTAATGCACTCTGCCAAGCACTTGGGGCTTGTTAGCAGCAGTAGGTCCCCAGCTAATCAGCCACGTACATTTATGCAAAGAAGGAAGAGTTAGTTATTTTGAATTAGTAATGTTTTTTTCTCTCTTCATTCTTCTTTCTCTGTCTCTCTGTGTCTCTCTGTCTCTCTCAGTAAGAATGGTGAGAGTATAGACTGTCCGTGTGATGATATAAGAGAGGTTGCAATAGTCACGCTGGGTACCAAGGTAGAATTATGAAATTATTTGTATAGTTCCGCATGCATGGAGCAAATTCCTAATCCCTGCCCATTGAGTTATGCTAACTATTTTGAATCTGTCCTGGAATCTCACTCCTTCTTTGTTTTAAAGCAATTTTATGTCTTCACTGAACCTGCAGAAAATGCATGTGCCAGAACTTCATAACAGCTTGATGTTACCATAACATAGGTCCTCCTCCTGTTATTCTCCTCCCCTAACTGTGTATTTGCTCTCCTTTGTGTTATGTGTATAAGGGAATGCAAGTTCTTTGGGGATAGTGGCATGTACAACTAATAAAAGATAATAAAATAGCAACCAAATGTGTGAGGTTCTTCCTTATGTTTCTGAAAAATTCAGATGTTGATTTGATCCATAGAGACCTTAAATATTTGTGCAGTTAGATTGCAGAGAGTTTCCTTCTGATCCTGTAAAAAAATGCTGTTAAACACAAGCTATTCATGGATAATACTCTCGCAAATTAACTGAACAATCCCTCAAAATGCTTATGATTAGACAGTGAAATATTACTGCCTAAACAAGTGTTGGTTCGTAATGGCTGCTATTTTAACTTTGTTTTCTGTGGGTTTTTCTCCCTCAGTGTTTTTAGTGGTGTAATTCAGTTGCTCTGTTTTACTTGATATTTGGTGCTGTATACCTCTATAATGATGCAATACTTTGGGGAAATAGACTGGATTTAATGAATTTACTGTGTTTGAGAGGCTTGGAAGAAAAATCCTTAGAGGGTCAGAGAACAAGTGAATGGTCAATTAAAAAATCAATCATGCCCACAATTTTATAAAATTATTATGCTTTGACTTGATAATTTTAATAGTACTGTGCTTGCAGTAGTGTCTTCTTTAGTCATAAAAATGTGTTCATATTGATTATGAGAAAAATAAGCAAATTAATGTTCTTCAATTTACTGTGATTAAAATTAGTAAAATTGCCTTGTGTAAATATATTATTAGTAATAATGTCTTATTAAGGAGCAAATCTCTTCTATGTATGGTGTGTATTTACTGACAATTTAAAAAAAAGAAAATTTTAAAGAGAGAAGGAAATTATCTAGGTAAAAACAGAGACAGCTTTCAATATAATAGAATATTGGAAAAATTAGAAGTGACATCTGAGAAGAACACTCACCAGTGTTTCCAAATTTGCTCTAAGATGCTTGCTACTTGTAAAATCTTAGAAGTTCATACTAATGGTTCTTTGAAGAGTGTTGGAGGTTGTCTGTGTATCACTATTCTTTAACATAGATTTACTCTAGAAAAGGAAGTCTACTTCCATAACGTTTGAATATCTGCCTAGCACTGTTCTGCAAATTCAGTTGATGTGCTCTTGGAAAGGTTTTCTTCTGTCCAGCACGGACGCCAACCAAAAGTATAAGAAAAAAATGAAGTGATAGATTTTCTGAACTTGGCTTTGTGGCTTCTAAAAAGCAATGAACTGCAGAGTCTTGAGGAATTTGGATAAGCTATGAATTCAGTTACCTCTATTCTTGTGCCAAATCACAGCCCTTTTATATGAATGCTAACTAGGAGCCTCTCTTTGTCTTGCTGCACCTCTGGACTGCTAAAACAGAATAGGATTGAGATGCTATATTGGATTGGTTAGAGTGGGAGAACAGCCCTGGATGCTTTTATTACAGGAGGTGGTCTGCCACTTCTGTTTTCCTGATGAATCTGTGGCTGGCCTGTCTTCCTCAGAGTAATGTCTTGAATTTTACAGTTTGGAGACGCATGAAGTATCTTGAATTTTCATAGATACTTCATTCTACTTATAGTCTCACACAGGCATTTCTGTATAGGGGAGACTTAAAATCAGGTTCTGAAACTTTTGTCAATGACCAACCAGCATTAGAGTTACAACCCAATTAGTTTTCATGTGGATTGTCACCTTCTGCTATCCTACTGGATCTAAGCCCTTGGAAACACACAGACCTTTTCACTGTATAAGCTCTGATCTTTGAGAACCTCCCAGGTCAGGGTTTTCTCACTAACCAATGTGACCATGGGGTATTCCGCAGATTGCCCTGGAATGCTATCTGACTCCTTCGAGACAGTACAGTTTCTTTCATAGGAGATTGGGAGACAGAAGTGTTCAGAAACCCACTGCTTAGTTTTGTCTTCTTGTTTTGGTTGGTGACTTATGCTGGTGAGACATCTTTCTAGCAGCAGGTTCTCAGCAGGATATCTCTTTCACTCTTGGATTTTGCTTTGCATATGTTTTCTTCTCTATCTTCAGTGCAACAGAAATCTTTAGCAGATCAAAAACGTTTGCCAGTGTTCTGCCTCTCCTGAACTCTGACGTGTGCTGTTCTCGTCACCCACATGGCACAGCCCATGCCTCCTGCACCTGTCTTCAGCCCTGGGCGTTTTCTAGCAACAGAAACACTCCCCAGCCCAATTTTACTCTTTGTAGTCAGGTAGTGGATAGCAGAAGAACAAAATAAATGTGCTTTGTGAAGTTTTCCACATGTTCAGCTGTATCCAGCATGGTTCACCACTTGAAAGATGAAAGCAGCAATTCTAGTGTAATCTTATGGTTCAGAGTACGTGATCCCAGCTCTGGGTTAATAGTGCTGATTCCTTAATCTGCCTCTAGAGTCAATTCTTCCTCTGGAAAGAACAGCCTATAGGATATTTTCTGTTTGGTTAATACACTGACTTAAGAGCTTTACTCATGTTCTGTAAATCTGTTACCATACATAGGTATTTTAATCCTAGTTTTGTATTCTTCCTCTGCTTCCACAGAAATTGATTCAAAATCAGGTGCTTAAACACCTGTTTTGTGAGGATCAGTAGTGAGGCGATAAGGAGAAACATTTTGGAAGAGAATTAAATAGCTGTATTGCTGGAAGCACTGTGACAGAGGCTTCAGAAATGCTGAGAGGATGACAGAGTAGTCAGTACCAGAGAGTCACAGGGTGTACCTTCCTTCTCACTAAAAAAGAAGCTGTAAACTTCCAGCCTTTGCTAGCCTTGTTGGAGGAAGATTAACACACAGCAAAGCAGCACTATGTTTCATGCATTCACATGTAGATGTAGTTGCCATCTGCAAAATAAAACCATTTCTTTGTAGTTTTCCCCCTTTACATTTTGGGAAACATAACCTTTTGTTCCTGTAGGTTATGAGGGGAATTACATTTACATAATTCTGCTGTTATTTTTCTTGTTGTTCTGTGCAAATGTCATCACCGCTGACATCAGTGGTGCTGTGGGAGTCCCACCTGCTGGCTGCAGATGCAGAGCCAGGAGGGGAGCTCCTGATGAGGCATGCTGGGGTGCCCAGAGCTGAGGAACCAGGAGCAAGCTCCCTATTCATGCTTCTGGCTGGGAACCTCAACAGGCTTTTGTATGGCAAAGTATATCTTAATGCCTTGCAAACAGGAATTGAGTAGAAGATTATAATAGTTGGAAGTAGGATGTGGTGCTCTTACAGCTTCAAGAGAATATAGTAAAAAATGTGGGAAGAATGACTAAGGATCTGTGTCTCTCGGAGATGCTGTTTGGAGAGGTGGGTTAGGCGTTTGTCTCCGCAATGGCACTTTTACTGTTACTTTTGTAGATCAGTGATTAGGCTTACAACATATTTTGGTGCTAACATAAACAAAAGTGTGACTCTGGCGTGTGTTTTTCATGTAATGATTTTTCCTAAACTTAGAGTGAAACGTTCTGTATGTTCATTAGCAACTAATATAACACCGATATTTTTCCTGAAGGTTTTGGTCATTCCATAAAATGTTTCCTGTATTATATGTTTCCTAAGGGTGTTAGAGTCTTTATCTTCAACATGTAATAAACTTCTCTTCATCTTTCTCTAGTGCCATTAAAGCCACAAGCCTTTTGTTGTAAAAGTATACTAATGAATAGAAATGTTACAACAAGAACAGAAGTCTTGTGTTTTCCCTTCATCATGCATCATCCATTTTAATTAGACGAAAGGGTGGTGAGTACTGTGACAAGAGTCTGGAATTAAAATCATTAATTGATGTCAAGCTGACGAGAGACTGCTAACATGAATTTACTGACAGCGGGAAAGAAATTAACCTTATTACTTTATTTAGTACATTGGGACTATTTATTATATTTTCCTATGCAAGGTCAGTGTGCTCCATTTATGATGATAGAGAAAGACAAATAATTAATAGATGCTGTGTAAAAAGTTTTGTTACATCCTATAAGTCACATCGTTAACTTGAAAAAGAAAATGACACACCACATCCCTTTCATCAGCATAGCTCATCAAAAACATTACAGCCATATTTTTGATATTTTAAATGAGCATAATATGCTGTGCTATACTCTCCAGCCAAGTACAATTAGGAAAGTGATCTGATTTAAAACAATGCCTTTATTTCGTAATGTCAGTGTCACAAAAAATGAAGCATATTTTTTCCTGCAGTGACATTGATTGGAATAACTGTCTGTTTTGATCATCATTGGAAGGTCAGCCTAACAAAGATGAGTTTTAATGTTAAGCATCTTTATTCTCTAGATGAAAGAATATAATGGTGTCTTACAGAATGACAGCAGCATCCTATAGATAATTTGTGACCCAAAGGTCATCATAAAAGAATAGAGAAGAGGTCATCCTGTAGTAAAGGCCATCTGGAACTGTTAAAGTATCAGATGGAGTGGGGGGCTGAGCAGCAGGACACTCTTGGTGTCTTTCCAGATTTCCCAGAGAGACCATAATATTTTTGTTGGAAAATCCCAACTTTCTCGCTTTAAGCAAAATATTTTCATGAAGCTGTTTCATTTTACTTCTAGGGGAAAAAAAAAAAAAAAGACAACATACTGTGATATGGAGATAATTTTTGCTTTATATATAACCCAAGTGTTATCTGTCTTTAAAATAAAGTGAAGGTTCAGCTTTAGGCTTGCTGCTGCTGTATTTTGCTGCCACTTAACAGCTCTCTCAAGAAATATTCCCTCTAAATCCATAATTACTGCAAACATTCAGAATATAAATATTTTCTAAAGTGACTAGCTTAAAATCTTTTCTGATAAAACTTCCACCCCCTTCCCAGCCCATAAGAGAGGAGAGAAAACAATCCCTCTGTGAATCAGAAAATAAGAGCAATGTGTTTCTCATTCTCACTTATTTTGGGATGGGGTCTGCCTGTCAAGGGATATTCCAATTTCACTGAGATTTGTAGCATTTTTTGGCAGTTGTTTTTTACATAAGGGATGAGGTGCAGGATATGAAAACAAATGAATAGCAAAGTTTCTTCTTTTTTTTTCTTTTCTTTCTTTTTTTTTTTTTTTTTTTTTTTTTTTTTTTTTTTTTAAA
>JAOWBP010002978.1:13475699-13495889 GCA_028571105.1 Tragopan temminckii
GTATCCCAGAGTTCATTAAAGAGAGCATGGCCAGCAAGTTGAGGGATGTGATCCTCCTCCTCTACTCTGCCCTGGTGAGGCAACATTTAGACTACTGTGTCCAGTTCTAGGCTCCCCAGTTCAAAAAAGACAGGGATTTCCTAGAAAGAGTCCAGCAGAGCCCCACAAAGATGATAAATAGCCTGGAGCATCTCCCGTATGAGGAAAGGATAAGTAACCTGGGTCTGTTCAGCCTGAGGAAAAGATGTCTGTGGGAGGATCTGATTAATGTTTATAAATATCTAAAGGGAGGTAGGAGGCAAATGGATGAAGCCAGTCTCTTCTTGGTGGTGTTCAGTGATAGGACAAGGAGTAATGGCCTAAAAGTTGAACAGAGGAAGTTCCGTGCTAACATGCGGAAGAACTTCTTTACAGTAACGGTGACAAAGCACTGGAACAGGTTGCCCAGAGAGGTTGTGGAGTCTCCTTCTCTGGAGATCTTCAAGACCTGTCTGGATACCTACCTGTGTGACCTATTGTAGGCTACCTGCTTTAGCAGGAGGGTTGGACTCAATGATCTCTTGAGTTTCCTTCCAACCCTTGCGATTCTGTGATTCTAGTTCCACCAAAATGTTTCCTTGTTTTCTCCTTGAAGAATTCCATACAATTGGGCTTCAGTCCGTATCTCTGTGCTCCCAGAGCACAGCTTAACTGCCAGCCATAGCCCAAAGAGTATTTATCTCTTGCAAAATGTTATAGCTTCAAGAGAAAGAACAAAGTGATAGAAGTAAAGAGCAACCGTACAGCCAAAAAGCTGTAGGAATTGCCAGGTCCATCACAGAAAGGGCCTCGTAGCCATGTTCTAAGAGATGCTTAGGCCTGAAGGAAGCACTTCAATGCACAACAGAGAAAAATGGGTGATTTTTATATGTGAGGAGAATTACAAGACTTCTTGCTCTTCAATTTCCTCTTGGATCCCTGTTTGCTTGTTCCCCCTGTTGTAGTTGTCAATGATGCCTCTTGCTGCAGCTTAACACTGCAAGACCTACCAGGTGCCTCGACACCGCACAGTGTAGCACTGCAGCACTCAACCTTGCTACACCCCTCTTTAAAAAAAAAAAATAATAATGGTAATAATTAGAGGCAGAAATGAGTTGTTATGAATAGCTTGTAAGTAGACTAAATTAAAATATAAAAAAAGATATTAAGATATATAAAATACAAGGATATTATGATATTGAATGCATCCAGAGGGTAACAGAACTGGTCACAGGGCTGGAAGGCTTGTCCTCTGAGGAGGGGCTGAGGTTATGTGGCTGTCCATTCTGGAGAAATGGAAGCCAAGAGGTGGTCTCACTGCTGTCTGCTGCTCCCTGAGTAGAGGAAGCAGAGGGAGGTTCTGGGCTCTGCTCTTGGAAACTGATGACAGGATGGGAACAGCACAAAGATGCATCAAGGTGGTTCAGACTGGGTTCAGGAAAAAATTTCTTTACCTTGAGGGCTTTCAAACACTGGAACAGGCTTCCTGGAGAGGTAGGTGGCTGATGCCTCATGCCTGTCGGTGTTCAAGAAGCATTTAGATAGTGCCCTTAAAATTACACTTCGTTAGCAATGAAGTGGTCAGGCCATTGGACTTAATGATCCTTGTAGGTTCCTTCTAACCAAACTGTTCAAAAATTACATTGTATTTGCGATGGTGTCAAGCAAATGTATAGAAAATCACTTGTTTTACTTGTGTTAAATGGTTTATACAGTGCAGCAGTAAAACATGGAATCCTAAACTTGACTATTAAGTTACCCTGCATTATGTATCTGAACTGTACAGATTTACATGCATTTTTCATCATATTCTCTTGTTTTCCCACACGTTTTTTTCAGCCAGACTTTGAACTGACATTTTAAATTTTTATTTAAAATTTCTTTTGAAATGATTGAAATGTTCTCTTAGAAACAGGCTGATTTTAGATTTTCTTTTGAGATGCAGTAGTGGTATTTGTCACTTCTGAAATGTAGAAGATTCCTAGATTGTTTAAGTGACCTTGAGAAGTAAGATTCAGAAGTGAAGCATATAACTTTTAGCATTACTACCTACTGAAGAAGAATACTCTGCATCAAATTTCACCTTTCCATTTTTTTCGTACTTCTGATCATTATTTACTAGGAGATTTAAAAAAAAAAAAAAAAAATAGAGAGAGAGAATGTTCATTCCAAATCATGCAACTGCATAAAAAATGGACATGCAATTATTTGTATTGATTGGGTGTGTGGCTGCAGCAATTTTATAGACAGCTAAGAAAGAGACTTATAAACAGTCATTTGCATGCACAATTATGCTGATATTCTGAAAATGTGGAGCTTAAAGCAAAGGCAGTAAAACAACTTTTCAGGAAGTATCTAAAATGGTCTTGGTTAGATTATTGAAGCCCCTAATGATGAGGAGAGGGTATTTTCAGTTGAGTTCTTGCATGAGGTTCAGTCTGTAGCGAAAACTACTTTCTAGGGTAAAATAATAGGATAATTATTTTGGAAATCATCCATCCATCCACAGATCTCAAGGAACAATCCATGGTGAAAAAGCAGGAATATGAAATGCTTGGAAAGAGAGTGTTTACTGTGATTATTGCCACTAAATGCTCAGCCCTTCTAGTTAGTTTTGTTGTAATGTTATCTCTCCCTTTATAGTTGATAATTTCATAATCCGATGCTTTCATTAAGTGGAGATGTTTTATTTTGTAATTCACTTGTTGAAACTACTTTGTGTCATGAACTGTTAATATGTGTAACCAATATCCCTTATTATTTTATGAAAATGAGACTGTGTTCTTTGTCCATACTTTTCCTTTGCAATCCTGTATTCCATCTGAAAACTGTTCACCCACATGGATTTTCCATATTTAGGATGTTATAAAATTTTGTCTGCATCCCTTGTGTAAGTACGAGCAAATTGCCCTATTGTATCATTATCAAATACTTTGATAAAAATATTTTAGAGGTGAGATAATTTTTAAATGGAGGGAGATCTGTATGGAAGCACCTGAAAACTCGGACATTTTCTTAAATTAGAGAAGAAAGAAGAGCATGAATTACTTCAAGCTCTGCTTACACTCCTGAAGGGGAAAATACTATAAGAGACGTACTGTAAGTAGTAAATAGTATAGATCTTTCAGGTAGATGTTCCTCATTCAGTCTCTGAATTCATGTCCTTTAGAGAGTGACATGAAAGCACTGGTAGCAATGTCGAGGAGATGACTGCTTTTAGTTTCATGTTCTGGCAGTATTTTTCGCCAGTGGCCTATTTTGCTCTGGAGAATTTAGACCTGCTGTGATGCTGATTGAGGACTGCACAATTTTTGATGCAGAGGAGCCTTGGAAAATGAGAACTGTTACTCCAGACACTCTTCCTACAGTCTAGAAGATAAACGTAGCATTACTGAGAAATTAAACGTTTCTTCACTGGGAGATAACAGAAAATCTAGCAATCTCCAACAAGGTTTAAAAATTATTTTAACATTCTATCAGTTTATGACTAATTCCAAATGAGAAGATAGTGTTCATTTTGAACATATGTTTAATGATTTCCATGAAGTATTTTTCTTTTTCGTATCTTATTGCTAATAGAACCATTATCCTCCAAAGCACCAGCTGAAACATTAAATCTGCCTCAATTCTGTTTGTACAACAGAGTTACTTTGATATTGCCTCTGCCGTTTTTATTCACCTAGTAAGTACTTTGTCTTCAGGTCAGAGCTGGCTGAGCACTTTCAGGTAATGTGACCTTAGGAGGTGTGCTCAAAATGGCATTCAGGAGAAAAAGGAGCTCTAACATGTCGAGAGAGCTGCTGATTTATCAAAAGGAGCTTAAGAATTTGCATTACACAAATTAGTGGGTAATTTTTAAACATTATTATCAGTTGGTGTAATTTGGTAGTTGTCAGAGATGACAAATACAGAGTGAAGAAGATGTGTTCTACTGTCACTGACTTCAAAATCTCTAAGGTATTGAATTGAACATAGCTTAGATAATCTAGACCTGGTAAGCTAAAGCTCCTGGCTTTGAGTAGGATGACTCTTTGTGTTTTCCAAAAGATGGTAATTTCTTCTTCTTTCACCTCTTGTTCTGGTTTGGCATGTCCAGTTTCTCCCATTTCAATGCTTTTTTGTTGTAAATCAGTGGTATCAGAGACGTCTACAGCATGTTTGCACAGTTACCCTACCTCACAATTTTATATTCTCAGGACTAAATATATTTTAGCAACAGGGAGATGATATTTTTTGTCCATTGCTGTTAATGGGGCAACTAAAATGCATGAAGTAGGGATAACTGAATTAATTTTGTGTATAAGAAGGAAAAGAAAAAAAAAAGTTCAAAACAATTCAGTCACTGAAATCGTATTTATTTTTGGCCACAGTCAGACATACCCATTTATCTCCCTGTGTTGTCAATCCTAACTTAAATACAATTAAGCATGGCAGTTTGTGAAGCTGCATTATCCAGCTAAGGGCAGCTCTAGAACACGGAAGCATACTGAAGCTGTGAAAAAGCCAGCTGAAAATGACAGCCAAAAGTTGCCTCATACAAAGCTGTAGAAAGCAGCAGAGCAGAATGGAGCCCAGTCAAAGCCCTCTCTTTCCGCAAGAATGAGTAATTAGAATTTTATTCTGGTAATATCTGGACCCAGTGTGAATCTTCAGTGTTCTTCTCACTTTGGTAAAGACTTTCTGAAGAGTTGACAGCAGAAAATGCCACAGTCTAAGCTTATATTCTGTGCACATTTGTAATTTTAATGTTTCATCTTCTGTTTTTTTTTTTTTTCGTGGGGGTTTAAAGTGGAGTGTGTGAACCAGGCATCTGTAATAACACCATGATCAAGCTGTAGGCATTAAGCTTATTAATAACGAAGTATTGTCCTGGGCATGGTGTCACGCTCTGATAGCACTTTAGAAATCTTAGCATACAAAACATGTATTTGAACAGCAGTATTCTACACAGATCCTTAAATTTAGGAAGAGATGAATTCCATAAAAAGCAGAGATGCTACTTAAAAAAACCCAACCTTTCACTTTTATAGATCATTTTCACATGTTGCAAGGAGCTAAAGAGATCTATGAATGTTTCAAGCATCATTAAAATTGTGAGGTCTCCAAAGTAAAATATGGATGTTAAGAGATCTAACATTTTTTCATCTGTATGTAATAGCACTGATAAATTTTATATCAGTCTGAAAATGACTGAAGACTTTCAAATTCAAATATCAGTTTTTTCATCTATCTTGAATGCTGCAGACATAAGGAAGGAAAGTTGTGTCATTGAATTTGGAACTGATTCAAATTTCCTGAACCATCTGAGCGCACACACTTGCTGTGAGTAAATTAGGACTTTGATACTTTCAAGATGAAGACTTCAAATGGTTGTGTTTCCCAACCCCCCATCACCTGTGTCAACTTCGTGATAACAAATTATATTGTAGTACATCTTAGGCAAATATGATTGTGCAGATTTCAGAAGTATGTGTATAAGCTGATACCAACTACATGGGACTGTTCCTTCCTTTTTGCAAGTGTGAATATTAACATGCTCAATAGAAAAACTGACTTAGCAAATGAACATGGAGAAGATTAAGGCCAAAATTAATTCAGGCTTTAACCTGAAGTAATTCTGTGTGTCTTTCACACAGGATGCATTCAGCTTCCCAGAGCCTCCAGGTTGAGGACTGTTGTATAAAATCAGTGACTGTACCTGTGATTCTATACATATGTTGTGTTGTGCAACTTTTAGGGACCGTGACTATGCATGTGGAAAGAACCTCAGGTAAAACTGATATAGCTGAGACCTAACTGCAAGTTACTGAAGTCAGTCAGTTAAAGTCTAAAAATCTAAAATCTAAATCTAGGTTGTTCATATATATGCCTGCCTTGAACTGTAGACGTATTTTGACAACTTTTCAGGTGTTTCAAATTGATGGTGTAGATGCTGCTACTCTGGAGCCTCTCAATCTGTCTGTTTCCTTTTCATGCTGGGTTAAGTATTCTAAATGGACCTTGTCTGATGTGTAATGTCACAGGGACTTCAACCTAGAGTTTAAAAAATTGTCAATAACTTTGGATGGATTGCTTCAGAGGGAAGATCACAAATGAGCTTTTCATGTAGTAGGAAAGACTTTTGTTTGTTATCCCTTCTTGCAAGTCCTATTGCTGGTGGGGTATTGCTGTGAGGTACGATTCAGAGACGAATGTCTTCTACATATGAGCAGGCCTGATTTGCCATATGTACAGGACTTTCTTGCAGATTTCTCAAGGACACCTTAGAGGTCTCTGCTTTGCTTCAGTCTGCATCAGCCAAGTGCTGTCAATCACACAACCTCCTGGCCTGACCCTGGCACCAGCTTGCACATCGCTGTGTGGAACCACATGTGAGGGATTTGCCAAGAGCCGGGACAGAAGCCCATGGGGCAGAGGAGTTGCTGAAGAAATGAGCAGAAGGAATGAGACCACGAAGTTACAGTTCTGCCCATTCGTGCTGGTGTCCATATGGGAGTTGACAAAGCCTTGTGGCCTCATGTCAAAAGACTTGCTGAAGGAGTTGCAGTAGAAAAAGAGGGGATAATTGACAATATCCAGATTGACATGGGGGAAGGCGGTGACAGGACATCAGATATGCTTTGTTCTAGTTCCTTGTCACTCATCTAATCTGAAATAGAAAGTTGGAAATACGGCAGTGACTTGGAAATCATAAGAACAGTGAGTTTCATGAATGGCCTGCTAAGCCACCTGTGCCAAGAGTCACTACTTCACTTATGTTGTGCTTTTTTTCCCCTCTCCTGTACAGTAACTATTATATATTATTTTTTTTCATGGATTGTATCGGTGAGATATGCATACATTCTGCTGAATGAAATTAAAATACAATATAAAATATAAAAAATACATTTTAACAAGTAACGTTGTACATTCTTTATGCAGGTACAGAGGGCCTGGGATTTAGCATTACTTCAAGAGATGTTCCAATTGGTGGCTCTGCTCCAATTTATGTGAAAAACATCCTTCCAAGAGGTGCAGCTATTCAAGATGGGAGACTAAAAGCTGGAGACCGATTAATTGAGGTGAAGATGCATTGTGTGTCTGTGTTTTGGCATGAACCCACAGAGTAATTCACTCCAATAACTCTCAACAGCTTATATGATAGGGGTGTAGTGCTACTGAGAAACAAGGCTACTTCCCTCCTGAAGGGAGAATGGCCTCAAGGGAATTAAATTTCCCTTAATATCTTCCTGCAGACCTAGCTGGAGTGATATCAGATGTCACCTTCCACAGCTCTTCATTGCTATCCCTAAGCCAAATGACACTGGAGGTACAACTGTGATTTGTGTAACTGCCTCTCTGTGCACTAACTTCACTTTTCTGCCAAATTGACAAAGTCAGCTTGAATTATTTCTAGAGCACATAGCCTTCTGTAATTATTGTAATTGCTGAAAGTATATCAACGTAACCTGGATCACTTAGGTAGGAGACTGAGAAGCATCTAAGAAGATGGTTATGGCATCTCAACTGTGTGAGCTGTGATCTCCTATGAGGGAAAAAAAGAAGATGATTTGCTAACTTCTGAGCACTGTGTTCCCTTTCTTCACATTGTTTATGTGCCCGCAGTGTTTCTCAAGAGGCCTGAGAATACCCTGTCTTTCCCTGGCTTCTCCCTTTCTCAAGTTATCTCATGCAATCATACTGTGGAAAATTTTCCATTACATACTCCATACTTGGCTGTACTGTGTAAGTGGCATATGGAGGCCAAGGGGTCAGATTACTGAAAATAAGCAAAAAAAGAAAAAAAAAACAACAAACCCCTGCCCTGTGTTGTTTTGGGGATAAAGAGTTTTCTACTTTTGGCACAATTTATTTTGGAAGATATACTTAGAATGTACGTATAACACCAATGCAAAGACAGAATCATCTTTGGATCACACACGTTGGTTTTCATCAAAAGAATTTTATGCAGTAACTCATGTAAAAATACTGGTAGATGAAATTGCTGTAGAGTATACTGTGAAGTGTTCTGTTGTTGCTTAAGTGCAAGGAAACATTGCTGTCTTGATTCTTATTTGTATTCATATGTGAAGAATGCATGTTTAATTAGTAAGGCAACATCTGGCATAATTTCTTATGTTCTTGAATGGAGATGAGAAAGTGTCATAAATAACAGTAGTGAGAGTGGAGAATGGGATAAAGAAAAACATGAAGAAAGCCGGAGAAGAGATTGACTAGAAGAAGGAAATAGCCAAGTAGAAAAAATTACTATAAATATTAAATGTGTGAAATAGTGTGAATAGTAATAATATGTGTGAAAGAGAAATAAAACAGCCATATAAGAGTTCAAATTAAATGTATCTGATAAAAATGCTTTGATGTTTTGAGAGTACGTTGGCTACAGTTATGATCCGGCTTTCTGAAATATTTCTAGACAAAGTATATGTGCTCTGGTCCTGAAGATCACATAAATACGGTTTGAGTTTATTTATGTAGTTTATTTTTATAATTTACAGCAATTTCTGTAAGTGATACTGAGCCAGGAAGCAGTACTTTTCAGTGGCATTTTTAAAAAATACCATCTCCTGAGAATCAGATAAATTTTCTACATGAAATCTAATATTTTTCCTATTTTAGTGTCTTATCAATTTCTAATATTTCCTTTGTCTCAGGTAAATGGAGTTGATTTAACAGGCAAAATTCAAGAGGAAGTTGTGTCCTTGCTGAGAAGCACCAAGATGGGAGGGACCGTCAGCCTCCTGATTTTTCGACAGGAAGAAACATTCCATCCAAGGGAACTGGTGCGTAAAATAGAGAGAAGCTAAGAGATTTATTTAGATGAATGTGAGCAAATGATCTGATCTTGTCACCTACTAGTAAACATGCATGGCCAGCACTGCATATCAGTAAACAAAATAGTATTTATTTAGGACATTTCACGTGAATGTTTATTATTGTCTTTGAGATCTAGTATTGGAATTAAATATTTGTTAGTAATGTATAAGTGAGAATTTTACTTTGAATGAAGATGTTTACTATAGAAGTAGCTATTGGATGAACTTTCTTTGAATGCATGGAGACAAGCAATTATTTCACATCTTTCACATGGAGAAATCTTTGTTGGAAAGCTTGCCATTTATCCCACTACTTGCTCACTAAAATATTTCAGTGCATATTCTACTATGCTGAAACAGAATATGTAAATACCTAAAAAGTGGAATATATAACAAACAGTAGCTTTTTTTGAATATAAATGAAATCTCTCTATGCAACGGAAACCCTGCAGTTATTAATTTATCAGGGTAATTCAAAAAATGTTTCTGAGAAATTCACATCAAATGGAAATAAAGTGATGTTTCATACTGTACCTGTGCCACTTGCATAATGTATACAGAAATTTCTCTGATAATTATTCAAGATAATTTCTGTTATGAAAAGATAGATGGTGAATGTAGCAGTCTTACTTTGTTCTGTATTCAATTAAACTGCTGAAGTTATTTATTATTTGTATTATCATAGCTATATATAGCTCTAAAAATAAATTATTTGGCTGCATTATCATAAAAATGGACAAATATAAGTGGCTTGTAGTGTGATGAATAGATTCTATCATTTTTCTATTGGTTTTGTGTTATTTTGAATGCAAAAATAATAGATTTTTGTTTGGCCATTTCAAGACATTTAACATGAGTCTTTTATTTTCAAAACCACAATTAAACCTAGTAAGTCAAAATGACAGGGAATGTTGTAAACCTATCACAATTTTAGCTCAGTATGCTTGGAACATGACTGAAAGTATTGATGCATCTATATGCAAGTTAAAATGAAAAGAAATGAACCATTTGAAGTCATATTATGCCCTACATTATTGCTGCACCCATGAAAGCAATCTGTTTATAATTTCCTATGATGTGTAATTTTCACAGTATTGCTATCTTTCATAAAGGTGAATGAAAATGCTTTTTAAGGTTTCTAAATAAACTTAGAAATAAGAAAATTATTAATTTTGTGTATCTTATTTCTATACTAAACATAGGAAATTACATAATAAAATAATGCCTAAGTTAACATTCTATTGTGTTTGAATGTCTTGTAAAAAATATATGATGTGAGTATGGCAGGTATTTAAGCATAGTAATACTTGATTTAGGTTTAAAAATAACATGAAATTAGATGCTTTAAATGAGTTTAACCTTGGTAGCCTGCCTGCTGCTGCTCAGGTGATGCTCTGAGCTATTTTGGCAGACATCAGACTAGAGAAACCAGATCTCTATGTCAGGTGGGCTCTTCAGTCAGAGGGTCAGATCTGACCTGCTGTACATTTCTGCAGCTCCAGTTGAACAAATTGCACCGTGAGGATCTGACAGTATATGGGTGTGATGATCCTCTGTTGCATAAAGATGTGTTTGTTTGCATTTTGACTTGAAGAAATGTTAGGTATGTTCTGCTGACAGCTGTCAACGAGCATAAGCAGAATTGCTGGGGAAGGTGTTGAACTAAAACCCATCATAAGGGCTGTTCTTTCTTCTCTGGTAAGAACCTTAAAAGAAAAACATCTTTTCAGACAGCTGCTCTCATTGACTTTTACTAGCTTTATGTAGAAGATAAAAGAAAATTAATATTGGATGAGGGAGGGGATCTGAAAGTATGTTGGTTCATCTTTTTCCCCATACAAAACTTCTTTGTCTTTCCATCCTTCCCCTATTTCTGTCACATTTTCTACATTTGTATGCATTAAATTTTGCCTTAGTGAGATATATCTCAGAAACTGTAAGCATAAAATCATGTTATTTGATATTATCCATCCTATAAAGTGCTGGACTTGCTGTTCCTTGCTGAGCAGCACTCTGTTAAAACCATTTTATATTTGCCAACGTTTGTACAGATAGTAATCCCAATAAAAGAGGTGTTTAAATTTTATGTTTTGGGCTATGGCTACATGAATGACTTTAGAAAAGTTATTTATCCTTGGGTTTCTTTTTAAGTAAAATGAAGATAATAAACTTTCAGGAGAGTTGTGAATTTAATGTCTTTGATGCGTGTTGCTATTATTGTCTGCAAGGAACCTACAAAAATGTGTAGTTGTATATAAAACTTACAGGAAAATTAAACCGATCCCATTGAGGTTAGTATGGGATTTTGTGTTGTCACATTGAGAGCTGTGCGTGTGATGGAGAACAACCATTCAGTGTAGCAGCTTCTATAGTACAGATAATGGTTAAAGTGATTAAAATGTGGCCACAGTGTATAAAATCAGATTGGCCAGACTCCACTCCAACAGTGCGATCTGGAAAACCAGTTATGCTTCTTCAGAATGCTAGGCATTTTATTACTTTCAGTGTTACCTAACGCCAAATATCTAATATCTTAGTGTTTGACCACATCACTGTGAGATTTTCTCATAAAAATCTCATCCCGTTGCCCCCTTCCATTCTGAAGGGGGTGAGGAGTACCGTAATTAAGTTTAACTCACTAGACTGTCATCATCCTCACAAACCTAAAGGTAACTTCCTGTGACATATTTTTGTAAAGCTTGCTACTGTTGAATTCACTGAGATACTGGTTTGGACTACTCAGCTTTTTAGCTAAATAAATTCTCATTGTTAGCGAAGAGAGATGGGCTTGCAGTTAGTCTCTCATGTCCTACAGCCTAATGTATCCATTGCTACTTGTAGGTCCTTTATGTGTTCCTAGCATTTGCCTCCTTCATCTTTTGTTTTATTGTTGTTGACTGTAGATTAAAGCTAACTAAATGTTTGCATTAACATTTTACCACTACATTTTTTTGTGTTTAAAAATTTCAATCTTCTGCAAGACTCCAAAACAAAAAAATCCAAAAAATTCTCGGTTTTCATTATGGAAGAATATCTGGTTAGCCTGAAAGTGATTATCCAGCCAGCAGCAAGGTGACCCCTGAGTGTTTAAGGGGATTTTCATATGGGTGGGCATGGCCTTGGAAGAGCAGTATTCCTTATGTGTGCTTCCAGAATTTTTGAGTAATGCAGAATGGTTTCCCAATGATGTATGTTTGCCTCATATGCCCTAAGACATAAATGCAAAGTACAACAGGGTTCCACCTACGGTATGCTAAAAGCACCCTCCTGTCTTTGGATACTCAGTCCTGTTATTCTGGTTCACTCGAACTTATGGCGAAGGGAAATCCCTTGCTAAAATGTGAATGAATGTTTTTTAAAACAGATATGTAATTAAAATATTTGGAAGGGTTCATCTGGATTGCTGATGTCATTCTTTGAAGCCCTCACAGTAGAAGAGAAATGCCAGGGAGAACATTCCACTAGCCAGACAATGGTGCGAGCAGTTGTGATCCTTCCTTAGCCAGATAGCCACCTTCTTCATAACCAGTTTAAGCCAGGTGCACTGGCCTCAGATTGCTGGAGGTTTTTTTTGTTCATTTCTCATTTAGTGCTAATTTAGAAAAAAATTGAATCAGTGTGATGAATGCCCTTCATTTTTCTCTTACCACTTCATGTCAGAATTAGACCTCTTTGCTTATCCCTCTACTAATAGATAGTTTATGTCGTATATAGCTGTGTTCTTATTTATTTTTTTTACTTCCTTTAGAATGCAGAACAAAGCCAGTCACAAATTCCAAAGGAAACGGTAAGAGCTTTGTCTTTTCCATACTGGAAGACTCACAAATGTTTTTAAACTGATATGGCACTTCTCCATCAAAGTTTCACAAATCCTCCTTTCACATTATATACTGTAGATGGCTCTCTCTAGCTTTACATTTTAAATGCATTTTTAATGTAATTTCATATACTGTTTGAATATCATGTACAATTCATTTATTAGGTATGTTCAAACACTATTTGAAATTACATCTTTTTATATACAAAGACGTAAAGTTGAAATGGTAATAGTAACCTCTTAGTTTGTGTTACTTTAGGAAACTTAATTGTTTAAAAAATAATTATATGACCAAAACTTGAGATACAAAATCATAACAATTAAGCACTTTTAATGTAAGTCTGAATTGACCTTCATACCCAACTAGGATTTCTTAGTTATTTTAAGGAAATTATAGGGAAGTAGTATCAGGTGTAACCCTTGAAGATTGTAACAGGTTGCATGTGTTGTGTCAGTGAGGCTGTGTACTGTTTATATATTTCTTTAGTCAGTGGGACAGACTCAGTTTTAGTACAGATTTTACTAACATACTAACATGCAAAACTGTTTACTAAAATAAAAGATTTTATGAAATATTACCATAGGATATTACAAAAAATGTACCTTAAATGTATGCCACATCTGAGTTAAAAATGCACTTCAAAAAGCTCCATTCAATTAGGTATCTATTTCAAAATTAAATATTAAATTAGGTTATGGAGAAATTACATGGGTTCATGCTGAGATTTGAAATTAGTTAGAAAAGCTTCTGAAAAACAGAAGAAGCGACTCTAGATGAATTGGAATGCCTTGCCAGTGATGGTGAGATAGTATCTGAGATTACATCAAGTTTAGGAAAAGAGATTTAAGTCATCGCAGTTTAGAGCGTATACGGGTTGACATTATCAGTGTTTTAGTCCAATGCAGTGTAACTGGCAAAATGAGCTTTTGGGTTGAAGGCAGCTTTTATTCTCCACCTTATGTTTTCCTTATACATCCTCTAGTCTGAAACTCATCTGCATATGGGCTTTGCACGACTGCAGGTATATCACTGTGTCTGACATGCCTCACGGTATCTTTTTAGCACATCTTTACAGTGCATGTGTGTTCTTATCTTTTTAGCTTCTTAACATGTACTGCTGATATGTGAGGAGATCAAAGATCAAAGCCCAGGATAGCATTTCTGCCTGAAATTGAGTACAATTGAAAACAATTTGTGGGCGCGGTCATATATAAGTGTCCTGCTTTTGGGAGTTACATTGGAATTCTGCCACAAAATTTCACTAAGGTTAGGCAGATTGCTTATTGGGTATTTATATAAAGTAATTGCTTATCTGTTGCAAACTTAATGTTTTTTAACAAATTGTATGGTGAAATCCTTTCTCTGCCGTTTTCTGTTTCTACTTCCCTGCCTCTTTCTAAGACAAGTCCAAAGGAAGAAAGGCACTCTCATTTCTCCTCCATAGGTGTGAGCCATGCATTTCTCATTAAGAAGGAGATTATGCAGGAGCAACAGGGAGCATATGAGTAGCTAGGGATTGCTGAAAAACTGTGCTTGAATCAGCCAGAAAGCCCAAACAAGCCTTGGAAATAAGGAAGTGAATTGGGAAACATGCAGAGACATACAGTGAAGGAATGAAGCGAGAAAGATGGTCAATACAAAAATATTTTTTTGCATAATGTTTTCTTTCATTATGGAGTGAGACCTTTGTTTTAAATGAAAGCTAAAAGCAATAGTGACCAACAGTAGGAACAGTAAGTGTCTTAAAATTTCCCCCTTCTGGGTGAAAATAAAAACATAGACTAAATGTGAAAGGTGTCAGTGAGTGTTTAAAATGCTTTTGCTCTTACCTCCTCCCTTCCAATCTTCTTTGCTTTGGATAGGTGTGATACAGCCTTTCTGCAGAACTGAATTCCCTCAGCTGCACATTAGTAATGCAGTCACACACTTGTTTTCTTTTTTAATTTATTTTTATTTTTAAAAGTGCTTTTCATTACTTTATTTTCCTTCGGTCTGCCTCTATCTCTGTTTATTCATCCTCTGTCTAATTTTCAGGTCTTTGAGATTTCTGTCTTGCAATTTCTGTTTCTGTGCATGCTCTGATATATGTGCTGTTAGTTGTGAGGTTTTAGACTCCAAGAGTCAAGGACTTGATTTAGTAGAAAGCAAAGCAAAATAAAAGGAAAAAAAAAAAAAAGGATAGAAAAGTGTGATGAAAGCAGTGAAGCTATAGAAATGAGAGAGGTGAAGTACAAAAATCTGCTTCTAATTTAAAGGGAAAATGGCTGTAGGGTTGTTTTTTTTAATGGCTGTGTCTTTGCAGGGAAATAGGAGAAAAATGCAACTTTGAAAATACAGATGAAAAAAAAAACCAACGCTGAAAATGGAAAGCCTGAAATAAAATTTATATATAGATGCAAGAATATGAAGCCTAATTTATCAGTGTGTTATTAACACGGAGGGGTTATATTCATGAAGCTGCTCGTTTGAAATTATTAATACTAATATTGTGGCACTTGAATGCAGTACTTAAAATCTTCATGCGTATAGTAAAAGAAAACCTTGACAATTGGTCTCCTTAATTTATACGTAGCCTGAAATCGAGTGGCTTATTGCTTATTTAACTGCCCTTCCAAGAAAGCGTATAACTTTATATTTTGTGCATCTTTACAGAATATACTTTCTTGTATTCTCATTGATGAACTTCCACAACTGGGGGGTTTGTTTAACGTGCTAAGCTCAGAGAATCTAAGCTTTGCCCTTCAGTTAGCCATAAAAAATTCAGATTGTTAATGAATTTTCAGCTCTGTCCCCTAAGTGTGCCCTAGTGAAAACCGGACAGATGTTTTTATTTTTTCTTTGCAGATGAATGGAACAGGCATTTGGTTTAGTCCTGGTGTAAATCTCATGTATCTCATTCGAAAGCCCTGCTTTGCCCAGGCACTAGTTATAACCCTTGGTATAGCTGATGACAAAATAGAACAGATGCACCTATTTCTGAACATGGTGATTATTTGGAATGTACGAGAATGACCGTAATATGAAAACCAGTAATTTATCATTATTACATTTCTGTTTCCAAGCATAATTATCTTAATCTTGTTACAGAGCATTCAAATGAACTGTTAATTATGCTATGCAAAACATCTGCCAATTAATTTTTCCCCCATATTCTTTGAAAGTCAATAGTGTTTCAGTAATATTTTGCTTTTACAGTTGTCATTCACTGTTTGTTTTCTGAATTCAAACTGGCAAGTTAACTTTCATGTAAGCATAGTTCTAGAGAAATAATAATTACCATACATGTGTATAAGTATTTTCTACAGGACATTGTTACTAAAGAAGTTCAAAATTAGGACTCAGACTCCATTTCATGATCGCTGCACACAGCAGTATGGAAAAGCTTCAATTTCCACTGCTGCAATAGGTGATCCAACTTTCTAAAAATTTAGCCGAGATTTCACATTCAGTCAGAGCAGCCCACACTACTGGCAGTGCTGATATCATTAGATACAAAATGATTTGATCAAATGTGGAAGTGATGCTATTATTACTTTCACGATGTTTAGGAATACTACAAATAACTGATGCTGGTTGTTTTTATATCTTTTTTATTGCAGTGGTCTGAGACAGAAGAGTGATTGCAGTGCAATACAGTGTGCTATTTTGAATGGTTTCAGGTTGTTTTTCATAAAGTTGTGAGATAAGAAGCAGATCAAATGGAAGAAGCGAATGTGTAATCTTCTGCAGGATAATGTGTTTAGAGTAGGAGGTACTCTATGATTTAGTAGCCTGTTCTGGGGGCATTAATGAACAGAATGAAGGCATAACTTGTGAATAATTAATATAATAGTTGAGTGACTGTGCATGTGAATGCTTTTTGAATAATTTGAATTCCCAGAATGATCAAGGATGACCCACCAGCACTTCTGAGTTACGCTGTGCTTGGGACTGACCCCGTGGCTCATAGCTTTGTCTCTGTTGTCCACACGAGACTTAGCTGGGCTGTAGTGTGACTATGGCACAAAGAATCACCCATACAGATTCACTTTCTTCTGAGAGAGCTGGGAGTGCAGTGCAGCTGTAGTCAGTATCTCAAAGCGTAGGTTTAGGAAACTTGCTGGGCAGTTTCATGCCAGTTTCTTGCAAGCCAAAGCATCCCTTGCACCAAGGTTCTATGCCAGGTTTCCTCAGAGAAGCTTGCAGAATCACCCTAAAGCCCCATTGTGTGCCCACTATTATTCACAGTGATTGTGCTGTTTCCTACATGCCAGTCTCAGTTATTTTGGGTAATGAGAAGCTGTCTGTATGAGGTATTTACAATTCAAACAGGAGATATAGGAGTGGGACTGAAAGGGGCCCCTAGGTCCTTTGGTTGGTCATCTGCTAGCACAGGCAGTGTAATCATGGGTTCTTCCAAGCACTTGGCTTACCTTGGGTGAGCACACAGTTCATGTCATTGCTTAAAATTCCTCTGAAAGCTCACTGGTTATGTACAAAGCTTACTTTACTGCACTGTTGCCTTTAGATGCTTGGTGTTAATTCTTTCTTGCTATTAAATCCTGGGAAAAGCAGTGAGATGAACTGGTTTGCCACGGTTGCCTGAAAGCCTCTCAGAAGTAGGAGTGAGATGTGGGGCACTCGCAGTGCCCAGTACGAGTTCCTTGTCCTCAACTTCTACAAAGCCGTTGTGTTGCTTTCAACTTTGTTATTCTGTCTGGCTTTCCCAGACACTCTATCTGTTTCTTTAGTCTTTCAGGTCTTACACAGCCAATAGCCCAATGAGAGAAGTATAAAGATTTTTAGGGAGCTGTGTCATTAGTGTGTTGTGCATTGAAGTTTTTCTGGGACAAGGGATAGTACAGAGAGCTGTAGATTTATAGACTTCTTTGGCAAAGCAGACACCTGCTGTGTGTCTAATCCCTTGGTTTTCATTTCTCCAGGATAAGCATCTGTAAAAAAAAATATATAAAATAAAGAAAAAGAGGTTAGCATTACAATTGCGTATTTGTATCAGAGCATACAGTTGGAGCATAAAGTTTGAGTAGAAGCGATTTGGAGTGGGTTTTTTTGATCTTAAATGATAGATGATAGTCATTATGGTAAATGTAATGTATAATGAATGAAATATTTTTAGTGGTGTGATCAGTTGATTTTAAACATAGAATTTTGTCTGCTTAAAACAGTTCCTACAA
This sequence comes from Tragopan temminckii, assembly GCA_028571105.1. Lineage (NCBI taxonomy): Eukaryota > Metazoa > Chordata > Aves > Galliformes > Phasianidae > Tragopan > Tragopan temminckii. The sequence goes on from JAOWBP010002978.1 coordinate 13,493,523, forward strand.
CACCCCAGATCACAATGTTAGCATTAGGAAGAATAATGTTAGTGTAGACAAGCAATGGTGTTCTTATATAGATAAATAACAAACATGTGGATATACTTAAACATGGGCTTTTGCAAAGCTTTGATTTTCACGCTAAATGAAAATCACATGCTAGAATTTTTTGTGCTTCGGAAAAAAAATTGATTTTTTTCCTAAACCATTTTTTAATCCATCAAAAGCATTAAACTGCAGACATTTTTAGAATATGGAACATGTTTTTGATACTAAATTAAATCCTTAAAATGGACATAATTGGAAATATAACAAGCCTGTTTTGCAGTATTTTCATGAGCTAGCGTTTCTGTGTGTAGGGACGTACCAAAGTTAATCCACATATAATATGCAAAAATCTTTTCCTTGATGGGATTAAAATTAAAGCAGACCACATTTCCCTTAAAATCTTAGAATTCAAATATAGTTTTTGATATTTAGCAGCTGCTGTTTGATTTGAACAAGAGTGCAGTATTTGCCAGATGTGACATATTAACTTAGCTAATATGAATAATGAGTCTCAGTGTATACATGCAAATAAGATTCATTAGTGTTTATCTAACATATGGGAGATATTAAAATACTTAACCTAGGAAGAGTTAGAAAAAGAAAGCAAGCGCGAGAATTTTAGTTGATTATTTGGTTTATTCCGTATTATCTTTTTATAATCTATGTAAGTAGATGCTTTGGACTCTTACAACCTGTAATACAGGACATGGTTGTTTGATTTAAAATTATAAAGGGAAGGAAAAAGGTCCTGTAGCATTTCATGGGGAAACTCGGGTGGAAGCATGGATTGCACATGTCGCTCTCCGATCAGGAGGAATGTGTTTCTCTGCTGGAGGTCCAGTTTGAAATCGAAATAATCAGCTGTTATATTTGTCTGTGGTGCCTAACCATACCAGGGTGTATCAGCTCTCAGTAATTCCTCCTCCGGAGGGGCCTCAACTGAAGTCAGAGAGGTGTGTTCCGGGCCACCTACACGACTCTGTTTTCAGTACCTCTAGCAGTAATACATCTGCATTTTTAAAAGGACCAAACATTGCCCCCCACAAAACAGCTGCTGATCAATGGAGCTGTTGTTTTGGTTCCTTAGGGCTGCTCGATATACATGTTGGATGTTTGTATATGTGATAGCATACGATAAAGGTGAGTTTCATCATGTTTTGGTGTATTTCAGTTCAGAAGGTTACCTGATGTGACAGCAGTGTCACCTACTTAACCTGAATGACGAAACAATTAGAGCCATCTCTGAGGTCAAAAACATCTGTGTAACACCTAATTGACATCTCCTTTCTTCTGCGTATACAGTGTTAATTTCAAAATAAGCATTTTTGTTCAGTTCTGATCGTACTGAGACAAATTTTACTGACTTATCCTAATCCTATGCTAACATATAGGATTTATAATTTCTTATTTTCACAGGTACCTTTTTAGAAAGGAATAAACAGTGAATATTGTATTAAGATCCTCTAAAGATTTAAAATATCCAGGAAAAGGCTGTGACTTTAGTCTGGCTGCCCATTATTGGAACCAAATGAATACATCTGTGATTTCGTATATTCCATTCCTTTTATAACGTACATTTCTTAGACCTGGTGAGCTCTTGGAGGTCCATGGAAATTCAAACTTCAAATAAAAAAAGAATGACACATTTGTGAGGTGGACAGGATAACAAAATAAAAATTAAGCAGAGGCTAATAGGCTGCGCTGTGACGAGACTGGACACAGAAAGATTTAGGGGCGGGTAAAATGGATAGTACTGATGGGGTCATTAGAGTTATTTAGTGGGATTTGTGCACTAGTTACATAATCTACCACATCAATATAATCATCACATAAGAAAGATGTGTTTGCTTTTGTACAGCCATGTAGGTGTTTATACAGGAGCCCTGCAAATGTTCCCATTTGTGTTGTATACATAACTCTGAAAGATAGTTACCCTCTAAGTGTGGGATACAGCTCTGTTACTGGCTTCTGTCAGTGAAAACAGCAGTGTGCTGTTTTTTGCCCGGAGTCCCATGATTGACTTCTTTCTTTTCTTTCTACGTAATCACAAAGTAAGTTGCGGACAAGTTTCAGTGGCTCAGTAGCTGCTGAGAAGTCTGCATGTCTAAGCTTGCAAGAGAATGAACTTCTCTGTAGAGAATGCAGCCGGATTTGTAGCTGCAGCAAGCCACTTTGAAAACCTGTCCCAGCTTGATTGAAAATTGCTTCCCCCGTTAGGTGGGAGGAGGTTTTTCTCTTTTGTTAGCTTTCTTTTTTCATCCATTCTCATGCTGTTTATTCACCAGCTGAACCCTGATGAGATTTTATTAAGGGAAGAAGTCCCAAGCA
>JAOWBP010002978.1:13495989-13514634 GCA_028571105.1 Tragopan temminckii
TTTTTCATCCATTCTCATGCTGTTTATTCACCAGCTGAACCCTGATGAGATTTTATTAAGGGAAGAAGTCCCAAGCATGAAATTTCTTTGTAGCTTTTAAAACATAAAAGGACAGTAGTAGATGATGTTACTAACAAGATACCATAAACGTATTACACTGTTACTGTCAAAGTCCATTTTAATGTTATTTAAAAAATTATATCAGGTTTTATAATGTGATTAGAAACTGATTTTATATGGAAGGGTAATATGTTTTCCCTCCCTTTATCTTTCTTTAATCTCTGCTTATCTCCAAACATCGCCATCATTTTGTTCTAGTCAGTAAGTTTATCTTTAAATTTACGTTATATTTACATTTCATTTAAAAAGTGAAAAATGTGTCTTCGATGTCATTTAGCATAAATTGATGCTAAGTACGAATTTGAAGCAAAAAAAAAAAAGTCACCTACATAAATTATCACCAATCGAATTTTTATTACAAATTACATACTTGAGCTGCTTCATTCATCCTGCTGAAGTCGTTTCAGTTGACCTTTTCCTCAGCAGACTCTGTCTGAACAGAATATTGTTCTGCTTTTAATTGTTTTGGATGTAGTGTGTGAAAAATCTCGAGGGAGTTGAGTTTTGTTGCTGAGGGTTCATAGTACATAAATTTGCTTGCATGTTTACTTCTGGTCTGTCAAGGTATATGAAGCAATAAATTTCTCCCACAGATCAACTAATCATGAAAATAGTGTTGAGGTGTTTGATTGACACAGTTAAGATGTTAATTTAGAGTATATCAAGATCAAATGGAAGTTATTGCAATTAGGAAGTGATTGTGTTCTCAGTGTAAATTTTTAAATGATGCATTTTAGATTTCTGTGCATTTTTATTCTGTTTCATGGATGTACTGGAGAATTTCTGTGGTTTATTGCATTTATATTCTTATCATGTAGTATAATTTCAATGTAAATTTTTCTGTACAGAGGTAGATATTTAATTATTGGGGAGAATCAGTACCTATTTAGTATTTCTGTAGTGTAAAGCACTTTGGTTAAAAAGGATTCGGTCAATCTTAATATATTTGTATATTTATTCATTTATTTATATATTTATCAAGACTTTTGGTTCAAAATATCAAAAGTGTCAGGCTGAAATCTCATGGCTCATTTCTCAGAAAATGGCTCCCTTTGTTCACACCTCAAGTTTTCTGACAAATATATAGTCCTTCCCATGCTTTGCATGAAATAGAGTTTGTGTTCAATGTATGACATACAGCTAGGCCTTCTTTGGTACTGTGATGTGGCACAAATGTTATGACTCTATACTTTCATATCCATAGTTCTTGGCTCCTAAAGGTTCACTTTTCGAATGCCATATTTTTCTCCAGTGTGCTTCTAGTAGAAGTGGTGGAGCATCTCCACATTAAGGCGTCAGCAGCTTAGTGTTGGCATTGGATTGTTTCCTTGTTTAAGTCTGTAGAAAATAGGCAATGGAAGAACTGCATTAGGAGCAGGGCTGAGCTGACAGAGCAGCTCTTTGGGCTCAGTGATGAGAAGCACCAAGGCTATTAGCCCATTCCATGGGGACACTGTTGGAGGTGCTCCAATTGGCCCATGGGCATGGAGAAATGTACCTGACAGACTGTGAGGAGTAGCAGTTCAGTGGCCTACACTGGAAAGTGGCTGAAATGCTTGTGTGCTTTTGAGAGCATTAGAAAACATTGAGAAAGGGGTGATTGATTGTAAATTTATAATAACAGTAGTGAAGAATAATCTAATGAGCTTGTGTGGTTTGGAGTACCCACACGTCCTGCCTTGGCTTTATCTCCCTTTCAGCTCCCTAACTTTTTGTCCTGCTATTATTTGTTAAGGAAAATGGAAGTGTTACAAAAAAATCAAAAGTAGTATGTTTCTGTCTCAGATTGCTTTCTTGTGCAGCTACCTGACAAAAAGTGCATCTCAACTGTATTTTGCAGCTAGTGCTTTTGTGATTCAAACAGGAAAATTAGGGGTTGCGGTTTTGCCAAAACCCGAAGATTATGTTTTAAATCCAGTATTTTTTCCATGGACACAGCAGACATTTCCACTCCTGATGGCAAGCACAGATAATGCTGATTTGCACAGCCAAGAGATGTGTTTGGGTAATGGGATTCATAAGCAAGCTGATCTGGTACTTGGAGAGGGGGTTGTTAAGTTTGTATTATGCTTTCTTATAACCAGGAGATGGTTATATGTGTGTATGTAATGCAGTGAACACATTAAGGCTCGTGCTTTTAACCAGATGGGAAAAGACAGAGCTCCTGTTTTCCTTCCCCTGGCTGTTCCAGTGCTCTCAGCAATCTGACTTCCTTCCCATATGACATTTTCGCATTGCATTTCTAGGTCAGTGGTGACAAAACTAGCATGCTTTGCCCAAACTGATAATCTCAGTCTGCCGTACTCCACATGGCTTTCACATCCATCTCTGCAGTAGTCTGTGTTTGGATTTCAGAAGAGCCTGTCAGCTTTGCATTTCCTCAGATCTTAGAGACAGGGATGGCTCAGCAAGCAAAAGTTAACTTGTGGTGCATCCTGTCCTGCTTCAGCTGTCTGAAGTACAGAGAAACAGGAGCGAGTTTTGCAAAGAGATGAGAGCGACATGGGAAAAATGGGTGTAAAATCAGAGTCAAAAGGAGAGGTGATTTTAGTAAATCTTATTTGCCAAGATTATGAAAATATTGGACAGACTAATTCTTCTAGAGACAAACTACTGACTACTGGACATTCTGGTGGACATTCTCTTGCTGTTGCTTCTTCGTGTGTGTGAGAAATGAACAGCACACTTGGTGTCTCCATCGTCTGTTCTGAGTACCGTGTCCACAGACGTGCTGCCCCCACAAGTGCCACTGCTCTTCTGGGGCTTCCTGGGGACCCTGCTCCAACCTATCTCCAAGGCATTTGCTGGGCCACCAGTGCGGCAGGAGGTGAAGTGAGAGGACACTCACCTTCCTTTCATGGCTTTCGGGGGCATTGGGGTGTCCTGAGCAGCTCCTTGCCAGGCTCACTGGCTGGGCTGTGATTATAATTCCAGGTGTTCAAAATCTGGGATTGTCCTAGTGAAGCTAAAACAGTGAGGAGAGCAGTAAAGAACCAAAGATGTGGGTAGGATGACAGAGGAAAAGTGAAGAGCCAGAAAAGATGGGAAAATTGGCATGCTGAACTGGATTTGACGCTAAGCCTGGCAATAGCAGAGATGTGCTGTTCAGATCTCAGCTGTGTAATTTTCTGTTTTTCCTAATACAGCTAGTTTTAAACAAAATGAGGGGACTGAATAATTTTTGAATTAAATTTTCTTGCAAGTAGTTTCTCCCCATGAATCAGAAAGATACCACGGATTATGATGATATTGTAAAAATTCTGTAAGTAGTCAAATCACAAAATATTTCAGATACGGCTTTTTTTGGCTAATAAGAAAGTTTATGTGTGTTGGCGTTAATGACACATTCAGTAATGACATACTATTCAATTATTTTACTAGACAGAGAAGCACTTAGACACAAACATAAGATATTTCTGATTCTAGGCATCAGCTGGAGGTGATTGAAAATACACTATTTGTTCATGTTTCTTCGAATAATTACTGTGGAAAATATTGTGTCATTGCAGTTGAAAGCATTTTTTTAAATGTTAATAGCTGTGGAAGGAAGAGAATTCCTAAGGAGAAATGCTCTTCTGTAATCCCATGTTAATCTTCCTGACAGAAAGCAGAAGAAGAAGAGCTTGTTCTCACACCTGATGGCACCAGGGAATTCCTGACATTTGAAGTTCCACTTAATGACTCTGGATCAGCTGGACTTGGTGTGAGTGTCAAAGGGAATCGGTCGAAAGAAAATCATGCCGATTTAGGAATCTTTGTCAAGTCCATCATTAACGGTGGAGCAGCATCCAAGGTAAGAAGGAACATTTATGTGCTTTGTCTTCCTCTGTTTTCCATTATTATGCTGTTTTGAAAATAACCACAGGTCCAAAAATAAGTTTGGTCTTTAACTAACATTTTTGAATTGTGCCACTGGAGGTAACATCTCAATTTCTACAAGTCTTATTTAGTACTGGATGATTTTAACAGCCTTTAAAGATTCTAGGGAGAACACAAGCATCTCTAGTACAGTTCAGTTAGAATGCTATTTATTCAAGCATTGTGGTAATGGCTTGAAGTGCAAATGTCTGAATGGTTGGAATAGATATTTCCTACAACGACTGCAATAGAAGCTGTAACATGAGCATCCATTTGGCTATAAACTGTTAGGGCTTAGTATAGTTGTTTGATTCTTTTTCATTTTTTCCCTCTCTCCATCAGACTGCAGTTCTGCATAGCATATTTTGTGTGACTGGTGATAACCTTTCCCTTTCTAGGATGGCAGGCTTCGAGTGAATGATCAACTAATAGCAGTAAATGGAGAATCATTACTGGGCAAAACAAATCAAGATGCTATGGAAACTTTAAGAAGGTCCATGTCCACTGAAGGAAACAAACGAGGAATGATTCAGCTTATTGTGGCAAGGCGAATAAGTAAATGCAATGAGGTAATACACTTCTGATATCGAAGTTGGGATTTTTAACTTGTTCAAAGTTATTTCTCTTTATAGGAGATGTCCTGTTTCTTCTGAGACTAGGAAAATAATATTTGAGGAGCTAAAGAAAGAGAGAATTACAAAATGATCTGAATTTCAGTGTTAGACATGTTAACCTTATTACCAGATCAATAAAGTTTTTCTTTTGAGTATTTTCATCAATGGATAACAGGAAACACTGAATAAAACTATATTGATTTTGTAATTGGATCCCACTGCTTATGTGATTTTTGTTCTTTGAAGGTTTTAATGCAGGTCTATTGAATCTTTCATTTATAGACTTAGTGTCAATTGACTTGCTTCTTTGTCACTTTGAATTTTTTTAAATGAAAGGTAAAGCTTATATATTTCATTACTACATTTTATCTAAGCAATTAGAAGTTCCATTTAAAGATTCTTCAAAACTAGATGCAAATAATTCTGTTATTTCTGATTTTCAATATGTTGTATCTTGGCCTTCATTGTAGGGAAGTACTAGACACTGAAGTCAGGGCTCAGTGGTGATTCTTTTTCTGATATTCTTTGCAGCTTTGGTCCTCCAGTGCTGTGTTAATGTGTTGTTTTCAAATGTTTTCGTGATTTGTATAAGTTTTATCTTCTAGATTAATGTAAACAATGTTATCTAGTAGAAATATGTGGACATACGATACTGAGAAAGGCTGCAGATGCTGTGTAGGACTGAGCTAGACTTCAAAATGATTTTGATACATTAGAGAAATGCACTGAGTTAAATAAGATGCGGCTGAATGGCAGATCAGGGAGACATCTGTTCTTAAGACATCTAAAGTCATTCATTCACTCTTGCTAACAGCAGTAAGGTCTTCTCGGGAATTTTTCTTTTCCTTGAGCACAAGGAAAAGAACAAATTGGTTTAGTATTGCAGATCCTGCCTAAGGGGAAAGGGCAGGGTTTACTTTTTAATGTGTAAAATTGATCTTTAAAAAAATTCCCATTCATAGCTTCTTATTTGAAAAACAGCTTTCTCTTTTGAAAAAGACACCGGTTTCTCTAAAAGTATTAAGCTTTTCCTGACTGAGTGCTTATATGTTTATATACACACACTGCTGGAAAACCAGTTTGGATGCTCACTGGTTTCTCACCTGGTGTTGATAGAATTCTGACCTTTTAATATTTGGTAACGTCCTGTGTTAGCAAGAGTTCTGAACTCCAGAGGGTATAGATTCTCTCAGTTGGAGACTTTCTTATTTCAAGCCAATTTCAGGTGTATTTTGTATGTTTCTACCTGGGAAGAAATATTTTACTCTATTTCTGTGTTTAACTTTTTTCTTCTAGAAAGGGCACAGAAAGTGTTATTTCTAATTTTAATTAAAGTCTTCTAGAACAAATTTATCTAGACAGTGTTTATAAACACAATGGTGCAGTTCCTTAAGTCTGGTAGAATTGCTGATCATTCACATTAAGAATAGTCTTCTGCCCTACATCTGTTCGATATTTACACAATTTTTTTTTGCAGAAATCATTTGACAAAAGTGGCATGACTTACAGTATTTATACTCTGAATGAACGAAATGATTTTAGAATCAGAATTTTCATACACTGAGATGGATTCGTATCAGCAGAAGGGTGGGAAACTGTATCTGTCTGAGCCTACCTTAGTGGGTTTTGTGCATTTCCTAACACCTTTATAAGATAGTGAGATGAGCCATCGTGATTTGGAAAAGTGTTGATATGCAAATATTGGTACAGTGATCATCTTTATTAAACAATTTCTTGGTATCTGTTTATTCTCAGAAATACTTGTTGTCATCCCATTCAGCCAAGGGAAATACGATGTAAATACTGTTTGTGTATTTTAATATGCTGAAGTCACAAGCTGCATGGACGTAAAACTGTTTACCTGCTGAGCTGGCACTATTGAAGAATGTTTTCTGAAAGCCTTGCAGGCCCAGATTTCTGTGAAATGCAAAGCAAAGAGAAATTTTTCTTGCCATTTGGGAATTAAATCCTAATTCCTTTTTTAGGAATTGTAAGGATTTAAACTTTAGATATTATTATTCTTATATAAGATTGATAAACTATGTTAATATTATTTACGTATATTACATGAAGATCGTATATGAGCATAATGCTCAGGTAGTTCAGCTCCCAAATAATGCATGTGTAGACTTAGACCCCTATGGAGAGCAGCACTGTGTGGCTGAGGCTTGCAGTGATGGTGGTTTTCCCAGAGAGCATCACATATTGGCCACATCTGTCTAAACTGTGCTTAGCTCCGCAATTTTGATTTCTTAAACACTCTGGTACATAAGGTGTTCTAATAGAATATTCCTGTAACTGCTACCAGGTTAGTGTACAGTCTTTGTGAAGATATTTAATATCAGGAAAAAAATCCAAAAAACATGGCATCTGTCCAGAGGCAAATTCAAGAGCTTGCAGGCTAGGAGGAAAAGCATCATGCAGGCAGATCCTGTCACACATTTCACTAGCTTGTTCTTCAGAAAAGGGTTTTTACTCTCTTTTCTCAAAGACAAAAGGAAATGTTTACATTTACACAACTCTTTATTTTACCTGGTATTTCATATGGGTATGCCTCTCTTTTTGTTCTCCAAAAGTGTCACCCAAAATAACAATAGTAAAGATCCTGTTTAATTGATTCCTTTCCTGTGTTGATTCAGGATTGTATGTGCCCATGTGACTGACAAAAATAAATAGCTTACACTCTCGTTAGTCTTGCAGAACCACAGTTAAGTGGAACAGAGCCCGATTATATTCCCTTTAGTGCTTAGTCAACAGAATTGTTTATTCCATTCCATTCCGGTGACATGGTCAGTGCCGCACCGCAGCCCAAGGTCAGGCCTCTGCCTCCTGGAATTCCTCGCCCTGCCATGGAGCACCCCAAGCATCTCTGGAGGGGAATTTATCTTGTGGAATTTGTACAAGGGGTGATGATGCCAATGCAAGAAAGAATTATGTTCAGTGTCTGGATGATAAAAACATTTGCTGTCTGATTAAAAAAAAAAAAAAAAAAAAAAAAAAAAAAAAGAAGAAAAAAAAACAAAAGGATGCCCTGCTTGTCTTATTCCCCAGTGAGGTTTCAAGTCCAGTATTTGTTTTGCATTTGCAAAATGAACTCAAGTTCTTTTGAGAAAGATGGGCAACTCATCTTTTCTCTTGAGTAAAAGAGAGTTTCAATTGGATTTTAAGAAAGTTGTATGAATACTAAGTTCTTTTTTTTTTAATATTCATTTTTCATAATCAGCCCTAAGCATTGTGAGGAGGGGAGAATTGGTTTGACATTGTAGTTCTACAGAGCACTGTCCCTTTGTGTTTCTTCTCAGATCAAAAAATTTCACATGTCCTTGGCTCCTTTTGTAGTTTGATTCTTGTCTAGAAAGGAGGATGGCTCAGTCCCTGAGTGCTGGCTGAGAAAGGCAGGGACAGCCACCTCCCTTCTGCTGCAGGTGAGCTGCGTATTTTTTGGTCAGAAGGTCTTTAGACTTCTATGCTTAGCTTGAGAAACTATTTCAGAATGTAGTGCAGCTGCCTCTGATACTCAGGTTTTTTTTGTGCCAGCATTATTCTCATGCAGCTTCACCAGTTCTCATCATATAGACTTCCAAAGCAATTACTGTAACAATGAAAGCATACATAAACACCCTAACCATATTATCTTGTCTTCAGAGAAGTAGTGAGGGGGATCACTTACATCATCATCTCTGACATAACTGTAAACTCAGAAGAGACCGCAAACTTCCCAGAAGGTAGAAAGCATTTTTATGCTGTTGTGGTTTTACTGAACTGAAGGATTGCCTGTCAAAGGGTTTTCATTGACTCACCAGGAGACACAGTATAACCTATCCAGGTTTTCAAGTGAACTATCTTGTAGTAAATATTGATAAAAGCATGGAGTGAGTGGTAGTTATGAATGAACTCCAAGCTAAGGCCGTGGATTAGAATTTTTTTTGTATGCATTGCATCTACATAGAGCACAGTAACACAGTTTCCTCTGTAAACTGCACTATTATAAAAGTTGCAAAGCTTTATTTAATATCTCAGCCACTCCAGAACAAATCACACAGTGAGTATGTGATGGATATTGTTAGATTAGTATAACAAAAACATTTTTCTAACATTTAGCATGGGATTTGGATATATGTAAGGTTCCATCTACTCCCTTTCAAATCTCTTCAAATCTACGTTTACAACTTCCAGCCTAGCCCTCTGTGATTAGCATTGTGGGTTGACACTTAAACTTTCCTACATAAGCAGAGATACTGTAAGTTATATTTCCAAAGTTGTGTGGACAGTGGCAAAAGAAAAAAAAAAAAAAAAGGGAAGAATAACAATAGTGTTGACTTGATAATCACATATGGCCAATATGTAACAGGTCAGTTTTCACAGGATGTAGCCATCAGCTTTTTGGGTCTTTAACTCATTGTTTTGTTTTTTTTTTTGTTTTTTTTTTTTTTTTTTTTTTAAATTACTGAGGAGCCTAAGGTTTAAGGAGAAATGCTTGATCTCCTTGCAGTGTGTTCAGTTAATTAGTGATATTATGACAATTAGCCTGTATGGGCAAACAGCTGCTGGCTGTATCACCATAATGCGTACGCAGCGCTTAGGCATGACTGTCAGCCAGATGAGTGCAGCTGCTGGCAGTATGTGCTGATTCAAGAAAATAAAGGTAATTGTTACTTTCGGAATCCTGCTCTTTTCAGTCCTTCAACCTGGACAGTTTAGAGGCGCAGATTGCTTAGAGGCACTCTGTTCATGTCACAGTCAGCACTTGTGTACCATTAAGAGAGAGCACATCACCCTTTTCCTCAAAATGGGAGATTTCAAGGGTTTTTTTTTCATCTGTCTCACCTTTTTGACAGAAATAATGTCATGCCAAACCTGCCTGAAAAAAAACATTTGCAAACGATTTGCAGATCTCCAAATTTTTTTCTGCATGTCTGTTCATCTTTGCTCCAATTGCTGGGTTGAAAAAAGAGTGTACCTTGAAGTGGAAAAAGTCATCAATCCAGACCATATAAGGACCTTATCACCTAATCAACTGCTTAAGTAAATTGGCAGATTAGTGCGAGAGACTGTTCAAGTGAGTGGTTTCGTTACAAAAAGAAAAGGAAAAGAAACAAGCAAACATCTATTCTTTCCATCCAAAACATTCAGCATCATTTTTTCCTTTAATGCATTACTTACTTTGAAATTCATATGCTTTGTTTGTTTATTTGTTTTTCCTCACTGGATTAGTTTTGTGAAGTCGTTCTGGACTTCATTTAACTATCAAAAAATCTTTAATATCTTCTTCAAGCGCCAATTTCACTGTTTAGCCCCTTATCCAGGTCACTGATAAAGTTGCTCATCAGTTTAAGCTGTTCCCAGCCTGGAACCCTGGGGGAGTCTACAGCTGACTCTTCTCCATCCTGAAGACTGATTTGTGTTTCCAATCCTTTAGCCAGATTTTGATTCAGCAAATGAAAAGCTAGTCTAGCTCCATGAGAAATTACTTTCTTTAAAGCCTTTGATATGAAGCTATGGGAAATCTTTTGGAAAATGCAAATGTATTATGTCTGTTTTATTGCCTGGGAGAACTTGGAGAGCTTACTGGCATCTTTGTGCAACTCCAGCATGTCAGTGAGGCAGGATTTCCTCTGACAGACTAGCGTTGCCTCCTCACAGCCTTGTGTCAGCCATTCTCAATGATTTTACTCTTTATTGTAGATGCCACGATTTTATCTTGAAGGCCAGGCTCCTGGGTCTGTAGTTCCCAAGATCACTTCCAGGTGTATGGGCAACCACCAGTCCTCTGGCACCATGGCCATTCCTAATAGAATGTTGTACATATGGCTAGCAGTTATGCAGTTTCACATGTGTGTTCCTTCAGGGCTCCTGGGAGAATGCCATCCAACCTGGGTGACATGTTAACTTCTCGCCAATCCATTTGGTCTAACGTTTCCTGGGTGTTTTCTTCTGGTTGACCTTGGTTCTTTGTCTTATTTGCTACAAAGGCTGGGGTCAGGTATAGAAATCTCCCAGGTATCTTTGACAATAATGACAGATACACAGAAATCACTGAGCTTCCCTACTACAGGTTTATCCCTCAGAACCTCTTTGGGTCATTTGCTGTTGAGTAGTGCCACTGATTCTCTGGGTACATGCCTGATGTCCATGGAGAACATTTTATCTTCAGTCTGAGTATCCTATGATACTGCTTAAAATCATTAACCTCTCTCTTAATTTCTTGTGCTGTTTTGGTGGGTTTTTAAAAATTGTGACACATTGCACTTGAGTTTTTAATACAGTGTTTGTTAACAGTCAGGTTAGAGTCTTCTAGCAGTCTTTTTGGTGTGTGAATTCCAGAGAATAATTATTAAAAAAATAGTGAGTGAAATATAAGTATGTTTACTTATTTCATCATGTCATTGTGTCCTCCATTCTGCTGAACCTGTGCCCATTTATTATGAATTACTTTTTGTCTCCCTTAATTATTTGCTATCCCTGTCAGTTTATAAGCTCCCTCCATATTGGCCCAGGTTCCTCCTCAGTAACTTACCATCTAACTACATTTTGTGAAGCTGCACTTTTAGGTTTATCAGAACAAGAATGCAACACTTCTTAGAAACATTATACTAATTAAATTTACTTTTAATAATTCCTGTTTGGGCATATAAGTCAAAACTGACCTTTTACTGGCTATTACCTACATTTTCCCATCTTACAAAGTTTCTCCATAATGTGAGAACTCAACCATAGTTAATATTGGCTAGTAGTAATGTAAAATTATCTGTTGAAAAAGAAAATTGAAGCATTTTGGATATCGTATTAGCCACAGTACGCAAATAAGAAAGGATAAAGAAAGCCTGAAGAGTCATTCGGTGTGACAGAAAGAGCTTCAGACCTGGATGCAGCATAAATTTTAGCAAATTCATATACTGGCTTCTTAAAACTCATAATGCTTTCATGCCTGTATTTGGATAACTTACCCTCCAAATGAGAGTACAATTATTGTTTCTTTTCTTTAAAAAAAAAAACTTTGTTTATGCTTTGAATATTTTGGCAATGTTCTTGCATGTAAAGTTTTTTTTTTATATTTATGTGCATAACTTCAGATAGGATGGATGGTGGTGTTTAGCTAAAAGGGACTGCATTAGTAGTCCTTTTATCATCTAGATAAGCAGCAGCTGGGCTAGTTAGTACAGATAGTGCTTTAGCTAACAGCTGGTTCTTATCTGAATGACAAAAGGCCAGGGTGAAGACCTTTTCTATTTAAAAAAAAAAAAAAAAAGAAGAAGAAGAATGTTATTTCTAGTTTTATTTTAAGAGAATGGAGAGAAAAGGAATACAGGCAATCTGCAGCATGTAAGGTTTTCTTGTATTTTGACTAATATGATCGTTTATTACAGATAAATGCTAGGACACAGAGGAAAAACTGCAGCCTGGAGCTGAGGAGGCTAGGGGGGATCTTATTAGTGTCTGTGAATCCATGATGGGGGGAGTAAAGAAGTCTCATCTAAGTTCTTCTGTGTGGTACCCAGTGCCAGGATAAAAGACTAAGAGTACAAACTGAAAACTCTTTAAATATGTCTTCTATTGCAATAGCAGTCAAGCACTGGCACGCATTGCTCAAAGAGGTTGTGGAGTCTTGGAGGTATTCAGAACCCAGCTGAAAAAGTCCCAGGGCAACCTGCTTTCACTGAGCATAGCTTAGAGCAGGAGGCTGGACTAGATGGTTTCCAGAAGATCTGTCCAACCTCAACAAGTCCTTGACTCTGAGGTCTTGTACCAAGCAGTGCTGCTGCTAGGGTGGCTATGATAAAACATATTAGGAGTGAGTTCACTGCCTGGCTTGTTTTTTAGCCGAGCCTTTAATGAAGGTCAGGTATTTATTTATACATCTTTGTTTCTATTATCAAATCGTTATCAGTTCAATTAAATTGTACTGACTAACACTAGTATCAGCTAAGAAAAAAAAAGCTGGATTGTTTAATTCAAGGCCTTTATTAGAAATACATTAGGAGGAGCAGTTCTTTATTTCAGCTGTAAGCTTACTTTGGATTGTTGATCTTTTTGTCTTGCCCACAGCACAGTTTCCAAATTAAATGTGTTTTCTCTTACATAGACTTTCTATTGGCAGTGCAAGGAAAAGATTTTTTTGGTGCATGTCACTTGTGTAATTCCTGTCTGATTTTTGTTATTCTATGAAAGGCGCTGGATCTTCTGTAAAATATTTTTGTAGTTGACTGTCTATACCTTTGTTTGAACACGTCTTTTTGTGGTGCTAATTAGAAATGGGAAAAGTTTTCCTCCTCAAAATGGTAAAATACATGATTTACTTCGCATAACACAACCATTTGAACACAGTGCTCTTCTACTGGTTGTATTTATCCTGTACTTACTCTATCAGGTTTATATTTCTACATATTTCTGTGATTCTGAGATCTTTTCTTGGGAGTATCTTTCTGAAAATCTCTTAAGACCTTCCTACAAATGAGTCTGAAATTTGATGGATTGTCACATGAAAAACGACGTGTGATATGGCTCGTGAAAAGCTGGACACTTGTTATGTCAATATAGCACGGGGAGAATAAATCCCAAAGCACTTTATATTTTCATACCTTATTTAAAGGCAGTAAAATAAAGGTTAGTTTATAATTTAATATATTTATTATGCAAATTTAAGCTCTCAAGCAGTAAGATCTCTGTATTTTTTTCCCCAGTCTGTCAAAATTTAGCATTCTTACTCTTTTTGAATTTGCCTTAGATTTCTTTACTACAAATATTGTTTAATTCACTTTTCAGTAAAGCTGTCAGTTGTAATCTGCAATTTAAAAAAACTAATAAAACAAATCCTCATTTCACGATTTAAACCTTATTGAGTCTAATTCACTTGCACTGCAAGTTTATTATTCTCCTGCAGCTTGACGTGCCTCCAATTGTAATTGTGTTGACCCTCCGACGCAGTAAATCTCCCCAGTGCTTATCAAACGGGGGAAGATAAGTCTACAATTTGGAACTTCATTAAATCTCTCATTTATATTAAACAGATGATGGCTTTGAACAGAAATAATAATTTTTACAGACTCTGCGACCTCCGATTGTGGTCTTGACAACTCAAGAATGTGGCATTTTGGAAAACTCCACCCCCTCAGTGTACGTGGCCACATGCCAGCAGCCAAATGTCAAAAATTGTTCGTCCATCGGGCTGACTTCAAAGCCACTGCCGCAAAGGCTGTTGTTGAGTGCTTTTCAGCCCTGCAAGCAGATTTTTAGAAATCCTTCATGGCATACTTTTCTTAGTCTTCTGGGAAATGTGGATAGGGTGATTAATAATGGGCAGCTGTTTGAAAGAAAAGAAAAAAAAGAAAAAGCAGCACAACAAACATCTTTCTTGTTATTAGAATTCAGGAAACTGTGAACTACTCCTCTTATTCTCATTTAGAGACCAGTCCAGTGAAATAAGCACTCCCAGCAGCTTCGAAGGGTTTGCTGTGTGCTCAGTATCTTCCGGTCCCTGCACACATAAAATATATGTTGTGGCATTTGTATAGGCATATTGTTCTTAGAATTTAACTTTGCACATCAACAGTAAAAGGCACGTTGGTGAAAACAGGTAATGATTTGATGTGTAAGTTCATACCATGCAAAACATTTGGATGTGTTACTTTATCATACAACTGTATGTAGTTCGTAACATTTAGTTGGTTTAATGCTCTTAGTGATGCTCTTATAGTATTACCAAGTCAGCAGAAAGGTGCTAGAGCTCAGGTGTGCTGAGAGCTCTCCAGGCAGGAGGCTGGATGGTAATGGGCCAGGTAGGGGGCCAGGTAATTGAGTGAGTGGCCTCCCAATCCCCTCAGCTGCCTTCTGATCACTGACAGTCAAGCTGGGCATGTCAGCTGACTGGTGTTTGCTTGCCTTGCTCTGTGCAGCTGTGTTGGCAGTGCCCTTAGCTAATGGAGCGTCTAAATCTAGCTAGATGATGTCAGATTGTTTTCTTTCTTTGCTGCACATCGGTTCTGCTTCCCACTGAGATCTCTATGACTCTCTGGGGAAAACAGAATTTTTCCTCTTTTGCTGAAAAATCTGAGAGGCATGTGCAGGAAAAAGTAGGATGATCAGGTTCTGCAAACTAAGGTTGAACTAGGAAGTTGCATGGAGGAGCCTTCTGATGGAAGGCCCTGGGATGGGGAAAAGGCCATGCATGCAACTTTCTCCTCTGTGCATGTGGCCAAGCAGCCTATCTCCATCCCTTCCTGCACCACCTACTTCTTTGGCCTTTGCACAGCCCAGGGGGTCTGCCTTCTGCCTCGGGTGCTGGTGAGCCCAGACCCAGTTGCTCTGGTGGAAAGCAGCCAGAGGCTTTGCCCCGGTGACCTTAGTGGTTCTAGCAGCATGCTGCAGCAGTGCCAGAGATTGGACTGAAAGAAGAACATAACATCCCTGTACTCTGCAGACAAGAATGGCAGGGTACTCATCATGAATAGAAAAAAATAAACATTAAAATTTAATGTGAAACTTGATTTTTCTTTCATTCTGTTATTTTTCTCCTAATTATAAAAGGTGTGAGTGTTTGCGTATTGGTTGCTAAAATGTGTGGTGGAATTTCATGGGGGTTTCCGTGATAATTACATTTGAAAGCAAATTGCACCACTTCAAATAGCTCCGGCAGCCCAATTCCTAGTGGAGTTTCTCCTCTGCACCCTGACAGAAGTCTTGTTCTGACAGGCTGTCAATATGGGAAAGATGACCCAGCTGTCTGCCGTTAATACTGAAAAAAAAGCCCTGTCTGTTTAAGAAATTCTGCAACAAAGAGACACCAAAATGCAATGTGGGTTTTTTTTCCACCAATTTTCTGCTGAAGGATTTGAAATTTGACAGGGCGCCATAGGAGGTGCAGTGTAAAGTGGCCTACAAAGTTGGTCATTAAGCAGAGCTGTCATTGCAAATTATATTTGTCCAGGGAGAGAAGTTCTAGCTCATTTGGTGCCCAGACAGGTCTAGGCCTTAGGCAAGTTGTTATAGTTCCCCCATGCTGCTAAATACACTTTCAGCACTAATTTTCCTCTCTCTGTGCAGCTGGAGTCACCTGGGAGCCCCTCTGGTCCAGAGCTGCCCATAGAGACGCTGCTGGACGACAGGGAGAGGAGGATTTCCCATTCCTTGTACAGTGGGATCGAGGGACTCAGCGAGTCGCCTACAAGGAATGCTGCACTGAGCAGGATTATGGGTGAGTCAGATGAGCTCTGTTAAATGTGCTTTGTTTTCATCCTTTCTGCAATCCATGGAAGGGTGGTTAATGTGCTACTTATGTGGGAGCTAGGGAATATGGAATTTGCCATGACCAACCTAAAATGTGCTTCAAAATTGTTCTACACAAGTCTTCTGGATATGCATTGTGAGGAAAAAAAAGTCAATAAATCATAGAATCATAGAATGGTTTGAGTTGGAAGGGCCCTTAGAGATCACCTAGTTCCAACCCTCTTGACCACGCTGCTCAAAGCCCCATCCAGCCTGGTCTTGAACCTCTAAGGAGGGGACATCCACAGCCTCATTAGGCAACCTGTTCCAGTGTCTGACCACCTTCACAGTGAAGAATTTCTTCCTATTATCTAGTCTAAATCTACCCTCTTCCATTTTATAGCCATTAACCCTCGTCCTATCACTACATGCTTTTATAAAAAGTTCCTCCCTAGCTTTCTTATAGGCCTTTTCTGCTACTGGAAGGCCACTATAAGGTTCCCACAGAAAGTTTATAAGTGGATTTATAAAGTGAATTTCTTATCCCATGGTAGGTCATAGAACAAATCATAGGAGAGTCTACCGTGGTTTTCAGTGTCTGATTTGGGAGAAGAAATTGGTTGGCGTAGTCTATATGTTGGGTCTTCATTATGGTGAAAAGTCAGTGACTTTCTCTAACAAATTTATAGTTCCAGCATTTGTTCTTCTCTGTTTTAGTCATATGGAAGCATAAAGATGAACAAGGAAATCTTGTACCCATTTATACTTATTAGGGTATTTTATTTATTTGTTTGTTTAAAGGACACTAATTTTAAAACCTCTTAACTAATTTTAAGCATCCCTTTCATAGGTTCTATCTCATGCCCATTGGATAATGAGGTTAATGCAGTTGCTCTGCAGCAATTCAGCCTCATATGTACAGAGCTGGGTACCACAGAAGTGGTTGGATTCACTGACAAAGATTGAATGAGTTGGAAAGGATTTTCAAATTTAGAATACAAAAAGCGGTTTGATTAAAGTAGCACTTGCTATAATTGCTTCCTTGTGCTGCAAGTAACAAATGATCATTACATCTTTGACTCTTTCTAGTGTTCTTGACACACAGATTACAATAGAAGTTGCTGCTACAAACTTGATATGAAGCAAAACTGAATTTAGTTTGGAATGATTAAGATTGACTTTCATCTTGGGAAAAATTTCTAGTCAATAATTAGTATGTACCCTGCGTTGTGCTTTGAGATTTTTGTTTTAGTTTTTTTTATTCTTTAGATTTGAGGTTTGTTGTTTCTTAGCAGTAGGAGAATAACACAGTTTGTAAACTCTATGAGCATCTACAAATTTGCTATTTAAGATATTTCGTCAGTTAGACCAAAAGGTGCATTTGGGCAACAGTAATTAAAAATAAATCATGTTCTATTTTATTGCCTTACATCTTGTGGAACTTTGGAGGGAGAATCCTGGAAGCATGAAACCTTTCCAGTCAAAGTCCCAGGCTATTAAGGAAGACATTTTCTTCAAAAAATGCAGTTCTGTTGAAAAAATTAAGGAGCAGCACTCTTTAACACTACTTTCCCTAAAACAAACCTAGTTCTTGTGGTGTCAGGGCTTTAGATAAAATGTTTGCAAAGCACTATCCTCTGCTTTTCCCATCAGTATTTCAGAGGATTTGCAAGTCCAACTCCTGTAAGCATTAAGGCATTATTGCTTAAACACCTTGTCCAGTGATGGGAGAAGAAGCCCCGAGAGAGTCTGTGTACACATACTTCAGGCAGTGCAGAGTGCTGCCACATCAAAGAAACTCATGACTTGCCACACCAAATCGAACTAGCGGTTCATCAGTCTGGTATCACTCCTTTACTGGTAGCCAGTAACATATGTTCCTAAAAAAGATCATAAATCTTTCCAAAAGCTCTTAAAATCTAGTGTTTTTTGATACTTCTACTGTGTATAGATAGGGAAAAAAAAATCCATCCTTCATTGTGTCTTAGTTCAATAACCTGAAATAGATCTTTTGATTTCCTCTGAATCATTTCTTTTTTGTTGTTTTCAGAGAATAGGAACTATGTACAAATTTGGTTTAAAGTAGGTTGTGACTTAAATACATTGATACTTAAGTTGGTAGCACTTGGAAGGTCAAATTATGCCTGAATCTTATAGCAAAAATGGTCTGCTGTGGTGTAACTGAAAACTGGTTTTGCCAGCACTAGTTCACTTCCCTCTGCAATCATGGCTCCTTCACAAAACTGTCATGTTTAAACTCAGCTTTCAGAAAGCAGTCAGTTTTTTATTATCCTAATCTTTCTGTATGAATCAGTACCACTACATTAAAAGTACATTGTTGACAGTCTTTTACTGAACTCATATTTTCTTGTAGTGCTGTACAACAGAGCAATATTGTTACCTGTTGGCAGAGACATATACAAATTGGTTTGTTTCAGAGTAGCTAAAGTTTTCAGGCTCAAACATTATCCACTGAACATCCTGAATTAGTGTTTATAGTGAGAAAAATCTCAGTAATCCTCTTATTTTCCTAAGAAGGTATATGGAGTGTTACATCAGAGAAGCTTTCCTCCTCTCTTGAAAATTGGCCTAAAAGCAAGGATTGGTTCTAAAAGCAGTCTAAATTCACAGGTCTGCCCCTCCCCATCCTGGTTCTGACAGTGAAAAACAACTAAAAAAGTGCTTTTTGAACCACTTTTTGTAGTGCTGATTCCCTTGAGTCCTCTCCCAGTACTGAGGAACCATCTGAATCACTCGGTGCATTTTTACATAGCCCTCAATGGGTTGAGCTGTACAAACTTTAATACTCCTGATACCTAGTGGCAAGGAAGTCTCGGTTTGATTTCATGTG